>OX336416.1:669885-1386869 GCA_946903255.1 Schistosoma spindalis
TGGTGTCACCATCTTGAAACACCGACTTCGGTGGCTAGGACATGTTCTACGAATGTCGTCTCAGAGAATTGCACGCCGACCCTGGGACTGGTTGGAAAAAGCGGAGAGGTGGTCAGTATATGACATGGTGTCGTGGTATGAAAGAAAGTTGCAAAGGGCTGGCTTCTGTTGGTCCTTCACGACTCCCTGGTTGGGGTCCGTGAGATGGTGTAACACAGTGGCTAGAGACGTTATCAGATATGGCTCAAAATAGAAGCCAGTGGCGATCCAGCTGTAATTTTCTTTTACTTTCTTCATAAAAAGTGGCTGTATCCTCCTTAAATGTAAGATTTCTTCTGAGTGTACCTTTTCGTCTCCCCTATTATTGTTTTTTTTTATTTTAGTTTATAAGCCCCTTCGTTCCTTACTTTTTTTCCCTTCTTAAATTCTCATTGTTTTGTGTGGCACATATATATTTGGTGCCGTCTTGTACCAATATTTATGTGTTCAAATAAATAAATAATAATTCAATGTTTATTATTATTATTATAAACGTTCTTTCTACTCAAATTTCTTCATTATCAATCATACATAATTCATTTTAACTAAACAATATTAACAAGATTATACTATTTCTATTCAAGTGATTATATATTTCTCATGTTTCATAAATCTTCTCCTTATTTGTTGAAAATAATCTAGTCAAATTTCATATAATAATAACTAAACTAATTCAAACAGACAAATATTTATCAATTTAGGTGTTGTGGAGATTATTATTATTATTATTATGTTGTTGTTGTTGTTTTCTTCATTGAGATCATGAATCGATTGATGTCAGACCACTATTAAAAACCTAGAAGCACTGGAAAGCCGTTTCGTCTTGTTGTGAGACTCCTCACCAGTGAACATTAATGATCCTGCTCGCGAGATTCAAACCCAGGTTTTTTGCTTAACTTCTAGAACACTGAGCCGGCATCCAATGGTATTAATTTCTAACCTTAACCAATCCACGAATTTGCGCGACCATCTTCCATTGAACTAAGGTAGATACCTGTCTCTACCCGACACGGATTAGCTCCACTGGTCACAACTTCTCACCAGAACACCGAGAATTTTCTCAAGAAGCTAGTCACTAGTGAGCACATTGCCACTGAGGAGTCCCACAATAGGACGAAATGGCCGTCCAGTGCTTCCAAATTTTCAATGGTGCTCTAACATCAATCGGTTCATGATCTCAATCAAATACAAATAATTATTTAATGACCTATAAATTGTGTACGATTGTACAATACTAAAAATGAATTTGTTGAAACGAATTACTTCAGTGAATAAATTACTTTAGATTTAATGGGTATATTTTTTAATAAATAACTTGGTTGACCAATAAAATATTGATTTGAATATTATTCCTATTATTATTACTACTACTAGTGGTAATAGTAGTAGTAGTGGTAGTACAGTAGTCATAATAATAATAATAATAATAATAATAGTCATAATAATAATAGTAGTACAAGTAGTAGTAGTAATAGCAGTAATAGTAGTAATAGTAGTAGTAGTAGTAGTAGTAGTAGTAGTAGTAGTAGTAGTAGTAGTAGTAGTAATACTATTATTATTATTATTATTATAATTATCAATTTACTGACTAGTCAACCATTTTCCATTTGGAATAAAAATAAATCTAAATAAAACGTATGGGGTCATTTGAAATGACTCAGAAAAATTGACATTCCCATAGATTGATTTTGGCATATTTCTAAATGAAAAAAAAATAATCATGGCATTGAAGTAATATACCTTATTGAATAATATATTGAATGTATTCAATAAATTTTCTTGCTTAAGAATAAGATAATAGAAACATATTATGTAAAGATTGAATAAATGAAAATCGATCAACTCAATGATTACTGCTTCCTTCTATGTTGAGGTGAAAATGAGTAACTGATTCATCGATTGAGTGAGTGAGTGAGTGAGTAAGTGAGTAAGTGAGTAAGATCGAATGGACAAAGAGAACAATTAATTTTTAAGAGTAAACAAACTCTATATGAAATACATAAATTATTCCTAGCAATGGAATCCAGAGCGCCTTTTTCGTCTTATTTGGGATTCACCGAATGAATGTACCTTTAGGTCAATATTCACGTTCACATTGAAATCAGAACCTAGTACTTCTCTCTTCAAATTATTCAATAAGCCAGTAAGTTCATATATCCATTAATTTATCCAATGTATATGATGTTTATCAAATATTAGAAAAAATTTGGATTATTCTCTTATTGATGTCATCAAATCAATTTGATAAAACTTGATGAATCCCAAATGGGACGAAACGTTACTCTTACATTCCACTACTAACCATAATTCAATGATTTTATAAAAATTGCAAAAAATTGACTATATCATGGTATGTATATATAAAAAATGTCTTAGATATCCACAAAATAATCCATATCCTTTCTGATAATGATGTGCCAAAAAAAAATAATAAATCTAGTTAGATAAAACTTTAACAATTTTGAAATAACTCTCTAATATTCACCGAGTTCTACATATTCATCAGACAAAGTGAAATTGCTAAGACTAACTAATTAAAGAAAATATACTAAATGAATAAAGTAATCAAATGTTTATGTTTTAGATGTATATAGTTAAATGACATTAATATCAAGTCATATATAGTAATGAAAATTGTTTAAGCTAGCTTTCTAATGCATTATATATAACCGATATATAAGTGGAGACAAAATGGAACATTGTGTGAGGGAAGAGATCATCCTTTTAATTAACACTCTTGCCGTATTCCTATCCATATATACTAAAGTAAATTTATATATTACTAGAAGGGGTTTTGTGAAGAATTGGTAATTTCAATAGTTGAAATCATGAATCAATTGAAGCTAGACCACCATGGAAAACCTGGAAGCACTGCACGGCCGTTTCATCCCAGTATAGGACTCCTCAGTAGTGCGCATCCACGATCCCTCCCCCCCCCACGAGATCCGAGCCCAGGACCTATCAGTGTCGCGCTAGGCGCTTAACCAACTAGATAACTGAGCCGGCCGGCATCCAACGGTGTTAATGTCCAGTGCTTCCAGGTTTTCCATGGTAGTCTAGCTTCAATAGATTCATGATTTCAACTATTGAGATTTATATATAGTTAATAGAACTTATAGTACAAAATCGTATTTTAATTTAGCTAGATTAGTTAAAAGTTAGGTGTTTATATCTATTTCAGACGGTTGACTTTTAGAGATTAATTAGAGTAATTAATATTAATGTCTACTTTTTAGAGAAACAAATGGAACTTCCCAACAATAATACCATCCCATCTACTGATCGCACTATGGTTTTCGTAGTGTACGCCTACTATCCCTAAAATAACACTTAGCGAAACATGAGTCTAGTAATGTAGACTACCCATATTTACTACTTCACAAAAAATTGTTACTTGCCTCAATAATTATCACCTATAAGATTTTTCGAAAACATTTGTAAACTGATCATACATTATAGGCAAAGATGCATGGTGGCTAGCAGTGGAATTCAGGATGTGCGTTTCATCCTATTCGAGACTCGTCAGATGGATATACTGGCGTTTAAAGCAAACGGTACTGGGTTCGAGTCCCAGAGTGAACATCAACTCCGGGATGCATGTACGTCCCGAAATAGAACGAAACGTATTCCCTGGATTCCACTGCTTGCCACCTTCCATCTCTGCTTATTATGCTTGAGATTTTAGGTAATATCAAGTCAACCCACACAAGACGTCGCTCCACTCCCATGTGGATCAAACCTTTAGGTCGAAGACTCCGGATGTGACACGATAAGAAAACCATCTGTTTCGGCTTGGGCACCCGGATAGTATCCCAGCCCTCACACAAATCGAATGATTTATGTGGCGCATACATTTTTGGTGCCTCCTTGTACTAATGTTTGTGTTTAAATAAATGAATAATAAAAATACTATTCACAGTGAAAACAACATCACCAAACGTTGGATACAGTTTCATGAACAATGCAAACTACTAACTTTATTCAATGCCCGATTCTAAACAACATCAAAACTATTTAAAGACATAAAACCGACTAGTCAACTGAAAGTTATCGAACCGAGAGTACATTTAAAGTAGAAATGATCCTGAAAATGATGGTTTAGGACAAAAACGGTGGTTAAAATAAACAGTTAGTAGTGCTTTAAGGTAATACAGTGTTACGGTAAAAGGGATTCTAAAAAGAACAAATCGCCTACGATAAAAGTCAGTTAAAGTATTCAACTTCTAATCACTTGGTCGCAAGTTCGAGTCTCTATCCACCTACTTTGTTTGGACAGCCGAGTAGTATCACTAGCCTTTGCATGAAAAGAAGTCCCAAAACTGGGTGCCAATAGTCCACACAGTAAAAGTTATTTCTCAATTCATGCCTTAAATCAAAGGGGTAGAAGAAGAATTTATTCCATGATCTAATGATTACAGGTTAATTATTTTGGTGATTTGATGACGGTATTGATCTGTAAATACCTCATTTAGATCATAGAAATGACAGTTTAACACTGTGTCTAGGTTTATTCATGAAAATCTTTTGTCTCAATTAAAAACCCACTTTAACTTAAATATAAAGACAAAATAACTTTGATTTCTCTGCTGTTGTGTTATAATAATTTCAACCGTCAAAAATTGTAATTTTAAATCCTGTCATAAGAAGTTTCTATCACTAATATTAAATATTAATTAAATAACGTTTTACAGAACCATTATAATCACCAAAAGAATAGAAAAGTTAGTAAAATATCGTCTAGAAATGTCATAATTTCAAATAATTTTATTTAGCAAGCAGTGAATGGTTAACGAAACTTATGGTCAAGTATGCACGTAATGCAGTTTACATTGCGAAATAACTTTGGACAACTACGAAAAACTAAGAAGCATCAGACAATTTTTCCATCCTACTATAGGAATTTACAACAGTGAGCACACACGCCCCTATAGGGAATCAAGCCCAAGACATTCACGCTTCGTAGTGAGTAGTTAAGATCTCAACAATAGTCGCAATTTAATGGTTTACATTTCCAAAATCAATCAATTCGAGATATTGTGTAACCACCTCCCGATTATATTGGTAGGTAACTGCCTCACACCTGACATAATTGAACTCCACTAGTCACGCCTTCTCACTTAAACCCAAGCAATCGCTTCTCAAAATTAGTCACTACTGAAAGCATGTTAAGGCAAAGCAGTTATTAAGTGCTTTGTGGTTTACTATGTTGGCTTAGGTAGGGTTAGCTCGTGATTTACACCATGAAGCCCTAATATATTTGGCGGTTTACTTTTTCAACGTAATTGGTGAATATTTACCTGTTAACATTGTTCAAGCCATGACGAAGTTAGTAGTTAGATCAATTGTTATATATATATATATATATATATATATATATATATATATATATATATATATATATAAACTGAATAATTAATGGTGGTTGTTTTAAGCCGTAATCTGAGTTAAATTTTTTCTATAAAGCCTAACAATAATAAACAACTCAAACCGATTCCGGTAAAGTTGAGTCTGAACGCATGACTTAATAACCGAAAGCTTAATGTTCATATCAAACATGAGATGACTACAGCCTACTAGATCATGTAGAAGTATACGTAAAAGCCGTTAGATATGAGATACTTTGAATCTATTCAGGAAGGAGTTATAGTAAGTTATAAAAAAATTCCATGCTCAAACCCTGCTCTATCTGCTTCGAGCAGTCAGGTAGTACCGCCAACCTTCCTACCGCATGACCCACAGCTGAGTATAAACACATATAACATGGTAGATGATTGATAGTAAACTCACTCATTTCGATTAATATAAAAGTATAATGGTCTTTTTATTACAAAAACATTGTTTTTTCAACACAATGTATTACCTAAACCGATTTCCGCTTTTAAAATACCGAAAAATTTGAATGCAACAACACTAAATGTCAATCAAGGGGAATATTTGAAGTTGGTTTACGTACAAAAGAATAGTAATAACACTATATTACCGAAACAACTAAATATCGACAAAATATGATAACCATTAAAAATATATGTATAACAAGCAAACTATAAACTGACAAAGAATAGTCAAACCGAATCGTGAAACAAAAAAGACCTTTTCTGTTGAACATGTACTAATTCCAGCTGCAGTTCTTAAAATGTGAGAAATCAGTGATTATAAGTCAAAAGTGAAACGAATGAATGCTTAATACAATAGTAAAGTACAACTATGTATGGAGTGAAACAGATATTACTAACGGCAGTGAATGATATTTGCGCTCACAGATAATCGACTGAAGATCGAAGACGGATTTTGATCTGGAGGTTTGATCGTGCTTATCGCGATCGCTTCAAGATTTAGGCAGTCACTTTTCGACCAAGTTGCAACTGAATACTGCTAAGAAGAACAAAAGATTTATTCAGAGCTCTCAGTTTTAATGGTTTGTCCTCCAGCTGATAAAAACTGGTCTTAAACTAGACAATCTATACTAACCCCCTAAATTGACTATATCTTTGCTTTTGTTCATTTACATACATTGAGATACTTTACTGATGAAATTCCCCCGTCTGTCATAAAAAAAAGAGATTGTTCAAACTTTCCAGTTCACGTATGGTTTTACGTTATAATAGTAATAGTAATGGTAATAATAATCTAATTTGATGATATGTATCTACTATAATGTAAGCGTAACGAGTGATTCCCATGTGCACACGTATACACACATGAATTTCTACTCAAAACATAATTACAACACATTTTTAATTACCTGAAACGACCAATGCGTCTTAAATGGGAAAACATTTCTCCCCCATTAACAAATTCCAAAACCATATACAAATTGCTATTGTCCTATAGTAATAAGAGAAACAAACAATACGGAGGTATTTAAATAAAATGATGCGATTCATTTTCTTGATATACTACTTATCAATACGTTTTAGAAGTGTTTGCATATTATAATTTAACACAATGACCCGATTAAAGTTTATGGACTGAATTTTTATCTATACATTTTATCAACCATTACAGTAGAATTATAATACTTGGTAGATTTCTCTTAGGAAGGATATGTTTTTGTTGACATGAAGTAGAAATAGTTTCGTATGGCCATGATCTGATGCCAACTACTCAGATATTATGATGTGTTATTCGTTAGTACAGTAAATCCACGAAGATTAATTGTTTTCGCCTCTTCAAAACTAACCCTGAAGTAAATCATATTGTTAGTTATACCGCTGGACAGTATGAGCTGGCATGATACACTGAGCGTCCTTGGACAGATTTGGTTATTATCACAAGTTTGTTGTGTAACAAAGACATTTCATTGTATTATCTTATTGACTATAGTGAGAGCACGAACTAGCACAAATGTGCCTAGTCCAGATAAAGACTTGTAGTTTGAAAAAATAACTTTGTCGGGGATTTTTCCTCTAAGCTGAGAAGTTTAATCGTGATAAGGCAAGCTGTTAATTGTGTATGTGCAGGAATCTTAATAGCCCACTTCACATGAAGTGTGTCACAATGTTTATAAAAGCTTCAGCATTACACTTTCCAACTCACAATACACGTCCAACTCCAGCGTACATTTTAACAATTCGAAAGTTTGATGAGATTGCTTAAAACATTCTTACGACCTTACAAAGGGTTAAAAGGAAAATTATCTAAGGTTGCATAAACGAGTTTCTGGACCGAATGTACCCTGGTTTTAGGGATGGGATGCAGGTTGTGAACTACTAAGTATCAAAACACGAAAAAGTTATACGCATATACGGACATATATTTATTCATATATATTTTAGCCCCCCTCCAAACCCACCAGAATAATAAATGCGGTGGAATACAATAAAGGGTACAGTGCATAGACTACCCATTTATAATTAAACAGCAATAACACCTTAAAAATAACCCAAAGGACCCTCAAAAACCGCATTTAAATATGGCGATGAAATTTTTAGTAGTTTTGGTTACTACTATAGCAGTTTGAATAATTAACTGCTCACTTACTTTGAAATGGTAATCCAATCGGACAAGGAACGGAAATGAAATAGCTTGTAGTATACGTTTTTCGTTTAACGTGTGTTCAACTTGTTTCAACTTCACCACCTATAAATAAAATAAACATTCAAATAACTTTAAAAACCTTTTGTTTGTCTAAAATCTTCATAGCATAATATTCCTTGCTGACTTTGTGCTGGACTAGCATCACACGTCCGAAGGACCCAGTTCCTAATGTCTTGATTCGGTCGAATGAATCCAGAGTGGCCGTGTTCTAAAAAAATTAGACATCAACAAGTAACACACCTGAGCAGGCTTCTCCCATTTTTCGAGAAATTCTTTTTTTGCTTCTTCCAGAAGGGCTTTCACTAAAAGTACAAATTAAAAAAAGCGTGAAAAATCGACGAATAATTGATGAGAAAAAAAATATAAAACGTTCATTTACCATCGGCCGGATCACCCTTCTTAGCAGCCTGTGCATTACCCATCGATTCTGACTCTCAAGTGATATTACGCGTTTCAAAAGAGTTGCTCCAATTAGATGATTTAAACAAATATTCATATCTTTAAGTTTGTTCTTTAAAAAACATTGTGCTGTTAGGCAATTTCAAATTAAAAACGATAAACAAATTTTTTCGTACTTTCAATATCATGCTAGCTTCACTGCTTAGGACAATAGTCCAGTTACAGCTAAGTTAAAATACTGATTGTCGGTACCTCGTAAGAGATGCTAAGGAAAATTTCGAAAATAATTCAACATACATGATGAAATTCACTTTCCAGATGTTTGCTGGCTTTATTCTATTTGGTTTATCCATCAGGCGATATCTGTCTGGCTATGATCTTTTGAATAGTCCTTCATTGAATCTCAATCTGATAAGTGAAACGAGAACTTCAGAAACAAGGACATTAGCTTTCCCTCTTCATCCATATGGATACTTAACAGAGCACAGAACTATCCTATAGAATCTACGAGGCTGTATAATACATTTAATACCGGACTCTTAATAACTATGGTATAATGTGCTCATCAAATTGATTAAACCTGCGATTTTCAGTGCTAAATCAGGTTCTAACCCCTAAAAGCCTAGAAAGTGTGTGACATTTTTTTGATTTGGTAAAAACTAGTGACTGCGTGACTTCTTCGTTTTATTACAGAAGTTTTGACGATGTCTGTAACAAGGTGCAGAATTCCCAAAAAGAAATGAAGTACAAGCATTTCTGACATTCATAAGAGCGTCGAACCAGCTAACTTATCAAAGGACTTGTGTGTGTTTCGTTCTTAATTACAACAGCAATCCTTTAAAACATTTAGTGTTCGTTGTTTACTCCAATTAAGAGAAGACAACTACATGATCCTAACGGAATACATACATCCACATTCTATCAACTGGTCACAGTAATGCAACGCGGAAACACAGGATCGAATAGGGACGAGTATTTTTTGCATGTGTGCGTGAAGAACAAATGAATGGTGAAAAAAAGTGAATACGGATGGTATTGTTTAACCAATATCAACAAGTACATAGCCAATTTTTATAGAAATCAAATAGTGTACAAATTACAGGCAGTAATTCAGAAATTAGATGACAGACATATGATTTACAAGGCGTTGAGTAACCGGCAATGCCTCGTTAAGCCCCACTACCCCGAACTCTCAGTTGATGAAAGGAGTAAACACTCTCATGTGTTCAACTCTCAAGTGATCTCTCTGGTGCAATTTAGTGATGAAACGTACTAGTAAGTTCCCCATTATTCTGAGTCATATGGGTCACAGTTTAGATGCCTTCAGGCGATCTGAGCAAAGTTTATCCTTAAGTCTAAGCGATTTTTCGATTTCTCTTCTACGAGGGTTTCACAGATTGTCTTAATTTAAATCTGGAAATCGTGTTGAATCCGTCTGGAGTTAGGGTACCTGTCTGAAAAAGTAACTCTTTTATGGAATTATGTTAGTGGAATGGGAAGTAATATACAGCCTATCAGATAGATAAATATACAAATAATTTTCTGTGGTGGAAAATAAGATTCTGAAATCATTAAGGAGTTGATTTGTCAATACAGTTCGCCACCAATACATTAAGTTTATCAGTGTCAAGTGGGGATGATTTTCTAGCATACTTGTTAATTGTATTACTCACCTTGAACAGAATATCAAAGTTCTTGTGCTTTCCCAATAACCTTCAATTAAGTCACGTATACAAGAACCTGAGAATTGAGGTTACTTGGCAGGCGATGACCCAGTCTGGATAAAAGTGGATCAGCGTTTCAAGACTTCCACTTAAAGAACTTAGTAAAAACGAGTGTCTTAGTCAAAAAAAAACAAAAATAACGTATGTCCTATCAAATATGCAAGTTGGATTAAATTGCAAGCAACATCACAGTGAAACAAAACTGCAAATGTAGATGCGGTTGAAGAACAAGTAAGCTTTATGACAGCTAATATGTAAAACAGAAGGTTCAACCGAAGACTCAGGGATATATTACTGGAACCGATGTCATAAGTAACACTGAAATGCGAGATACAATGAAGGATGAAGAAACAAGATGCTACCTCACTGCAACTCAGACATCTCAACTAATATCTTAAATTATCGTAAAAATTATCACGAGGAATCAAACACCCACAAGACACTGAAGTTCCATATTAAACAGATGCTCTGAATGACGCTATGTTCGAAAATATACCGTGATTTTTCATAACATACACGTAAATGGATCTTCATTACACATCTGCAAGTTACAATTACCTCTTCATTGATATGCACATATTTTTCTTGCTTTACAAGCTAGAGATCCGCAAAAAGTGTATCTATTTTATCTTTTAACGCTATAGTGGGCACTTTATTTTTAGTTGAAGTTATGTTGTCAGCTTTTCGTTAGTCCACTTCGTCTGGTGAAATAAATCAACTCGCTTGCTGTTACCAAAGCAAGATCGAAGACTAATAATGTTTCCCATAGTAAGAGTCAGTCTACTCTAATTATACCTGATATTGTTGTGAAGTTAACCTAACCTCAGAAAGCTCATGGTTTCTAGCCCGTCTACTTTATAGGAAAGTGGCGTTGTATGACTGTTGCTCTTCCCCGCAGGCGACAATGTATATCCCGAATGACTCGGCACAATCATTACTGCTTCTTACAAGCAGTACATGATAAGGTCTTGATAGATAAACATTTCGTTTATTACAAGGATTCTGTCGCTAAACTAAACGAGCTTAATTGCTGTTCTGAGACGGCAGTTACTCTCAGTCTTCTGCACATTCTTGAGAACATGACCAACCTGTAACACATAATGGTCGGTGAGAAATTAATGGATTTATAAAACTAACTCCTCCAAATTTTGTTGTACCACATCTATCATTACTTTCTTCATACCAAATTAATTGAAAATCACTCTTTCGTAATCCTGATGCAAATATGTGGGTCCCCTTCCCCAAAATTGTTGAACTATCTTAAGACTACGTTTTATGTTTCGTGTTCCGTTTAGTGTCATGGAATGCTATTAATCTCTCTTGACAAGTAGATCAGTACATAACATACTCCACAAAGTTTGTGAACTGATAGGTGCTGAAACTCGTGAAAAAATGGCCAGAAGTCTGACCACACCCACTGCTTACTCAAATGGTTCCTCAGACCAGTTCGAGCAACCTTGAACTGAGCCAACTAACAAGAGGTAGTATTGCATAGAGCTTATTAACTAGCAAAGGTTTGAAATCCGATGATACAACTTCTTCCGGAACGGTTAGTTACGTACATGAATAAAGAGATGTTATAACGGATAACACACTTACTCACGAAGTAAACCACCCAAGGCACATCTAAGACGAACTCAACTTGAAAAATGTGAGTCTGAGATGTCATAAGACTATATAAGCCTCCACACCATATCCTATCTGAATAACTTAAATGACACTGGGCTTTTTAAACGTTACGACGCTAACTTAAAAGATATTCGACATAGAGCCACTTACCATGACTTTCTATGAAACTACGTGGTAACTTTTAACTCGATGAATCCAAGCCGTTATTCGATGACAGTTCTGACGCTGAAAGAAGTGAGGTCGCATTGGGCATGTCCTCTTCGGAGTTTATGAAACCTGGTCTTCCAGGGTAAATCTGGGACGCATTGTAATTCAGTTGTAAACAATGAAGACTGTGAAACATGGTTGCGCAATGTCGTGCAATAGCTGAAGACAGACTCCACATCGTTGGCTGTAGGATCAGTAAGCCGGAGGTTATGCCTTCACGAGAGACCAACGGTCCGTGGTTTGAGTCTCGCATGTGAGACCGTAGATGCGAACTGATAATGAGTGCCATATCAAGAAGAAATGGCCGTCCGAATCTTTCAGGTTTTCCATGGTGTTTTCTCATTGATCGTTTTACGATTTCAATGCAATCATCCGGTCTCCACAATCCCATTGTGAAGTTTACCCTTACTTCTAACCTGCTTATTCAGCAAAGCTTTAACATTCTATATCACTGTAATTCATTTCCGTATTTGTTGCTCTTTGTAAGCTCATTCCAATTATAATCGAGGATAAGTTATATTGTCGGTTAAACTCATTGAACAGTTGTTAGGAAACTAGCAGGATATTTAAACTCGAAGGTTGAAAGTTATGGAACAAAGGAGAGTGAGGTGGTTAATGAGAAGTCTTTGACAGCATAGCAGAGAGTGGTTACTGTTTCGTGAATGTTTGAGGAAACAACAACAGGATTCCGACCAGAACCAACCTTGAGCAGCTGACTTTAGCCAGTTTAACTGGCCTGCTGCTCCAGCAATATCGGTCAGACTTTCCTGCCCTTCATAGCCGTTGACGACTGATCCACCAAACGAGGCGGAATTCCGCAAGGAACTCCAACTCTTGAAACGTTACAAATCACCAGGCCCAGACGACTTACCTCCGGCTCTTTTTAAAGATGGTGGTGACTTTCTGACTAAGGGACTGACGACGTTGTTTACAAAGGTCTGGGAACTAGAGAGTGTACCAACGTCATGGAATGAGTCGATAGTTGTCCCTATCTTTAAAAAGGGTTCACGTCGTTCCTGTAACAACTATCGGGGGATAAGTCTACTTCCGATTGCGTCCAAGTTATTGGCTTCCGTCATACTTCGTAGGTTGTTCAAAACCCGAGAAGGATTGACTCGCAAAGAGCAGGCTGGATTTCGTTCTGGTCGAGGATGTATTGATCATATCTTCACCCTCCGCCAAGTGTTAGAACACCGTCATACTTATCAAAGGCCAACAATCGTAGTGTTTCTTGATATCAGGGCTGCCTTCGATTCGTTGGACAGAACTGTTCTCTGGGATTGTCTATTGAAGAAGGGTGTGCCTGAGAAGTTTATTAACATCCTAAAAGCCCTATACACAAACACCTCAGACAGAGTGAGGGCATACAATCACCTTTCTCCACTATTCCATTCGAGCAGTGGGGTTAGACAGGGTTGCCCAATCTCACCATTCCTCTTCAACTTTGCCATCGATGACATTCTGGAAACAGCTCTGACGGATGTAAGTAATGGTGGTGTGGATCTGTTGCCTGGAGAAACACTTCTCGACCTTGAATATGCGGATGATATTTTCTAACTGTGCGAGAATGCCCAACCTATGCAATCCGCACTTAATCAGTTGGCAATCAATGTCCGTAGGTATGGTATGTGCTTTGCACCGTCAAAGTGCAAAGTACTTCTACAAGACTGGAAGGATTCTAATCCTGTACTCACTCTGGATGGTGAGCAGATAGAAGTAGTCAAGAATTTCGTGTATCTAGGTAGCTGCATAAGTGCTGGTGGTGGTGTGAGTGATGAGATCAATGCACGTATATTGAAAGCCAAAGGGGATTATGCCAATCTGAACCATCTTTGGCGCCTTCGTGATGTCAGTCTGGCTGTAAAAGGTCGGATCTACACCACGTTAGTAATGCAGAGGTTCGGCATCGTGTGTTCAGGCACAGAGACGATAATGCAATTGGTGTCACCATCTTGAAACACTGACTTCGGTGGCTAGAACATGTTCTATGAATGTCGGCTCAGAGAATTCCACGCCGACCCTGGGACTAGTTGGAAAAGGCGGAGAGGTGGTCAGTGTATGACATGGTGTGGTGGTGTGAAAGAACGCTTCAAAGGGCTGGCTTGTGTTGGTCCTTAACGACTCTCTGGCTGGGGTCCTAGAGATGGTGGCTAGAGACGTTATCAGATATGGCTCAGAAAAGAAGCCAGTGGCGATCCTGCTGTAATTTATTTTATTTTGTTCATAAAAAATGACCGTAACTGCTTTAACTAAAAGAATTCTTCCTGGTTGTACCTTTCTTTTTCCCCCATTATTATTATTATTTCACCACCATACAGTGATTTGTGGTCGTTGTTGTTCTTTTTTTCTTTTTACACTCACCTTACATTTTTCATCTTTATATTTCGTAGCCAACAAAACTATGAACCTGAGTAGATCAATGTGAATGGATTGAATGCAGGTGCAATAAGCACCATAATGAGCTGTGTCCACCAAACAATATAAGTGAGCATTAGCTCCCCTCGCATGAAACTACGAGAAAGGGAAGCCGTCTCTTGAGGTTTCAGTCAACATCGCACTCATATGCTCTGAGTTTCTATTGGATCGTTGCAATTATCCTAGTTACTTTAGACTACTCATGAGGATTTTATTTTTATTAATGAATGTAGGTTCTTACTTACAGAATTTGTACAAAATTTGCGTAAGAATTAAAAAAACTTGGTGGTCAAAACAAGAAGATGAGTTAGTGACGGAAGCCTCATTGTCTACTACAGGAAGACATTTGATCTCATATGAGCCACTAACTGCAATGAATATGGTTTCACTGAGACAAAATGTGAAGCTGATGGTTTCCAGTAAGTAACATTCAAAGACGTGAGGGATGATGGTTTGAGTTCCTCGATGAACAACTCAGGTAATCTGTTACCTCAGCCGTATTAAGCAAACTACCTTACCCCCCTTTGCGGGAAAACCTAAACCTTTCTGACGACTCAGAAGCATGAAAGAAATCCAAACATCTGAAATGCTGTTTATCTCCAGTTTTAGATCAAGTGCCACTAGGCTTCATTTAAGATGGTGTGTTATTTCTATAGGTTTGGGTGTTGAATAATTTCATGCCATCCTGGAATGAAACGATGATTGTTCCAATCGTTAAAAAGTGCATACGTCACCTATACCTCAAATGTAGGAAGACAAATCTACTTGCCATTGCGTTCAAAATATTGGCTTCGGCCCTGCTGCCAAGACTGTTCAAAACTCACAAATAACTGACCCATGAAAAGCAGGAGGGTTTTGTTCCGGTCGTGGATGTACTCATCATATTATCACCCCCTGCTAAGCATCAAAACTCCTCCATACTTACTGCAGGCTAACAATCGTTATGCTTATTGTTATAAGAGATGGCTCTGATTCATTGGAGGAACATATTCCCTGAACCAAGTTTGGAGCCCTCTTTATGCTAAACTAGTTGTAACAGGTGACACTGCAGCCATGAGAAGAATTTCACTTTGTTTGTGAAACATGACACATCTAATCTGAAGACGTCCAGAAACTCCATTTTCGACCATCATTGTCTCCAAAGGATGGCTAACGCCCAGTTGCAATGCCGTTCTAGTAAACCTGAGATTCGGAAATGCATGTTCATATGCAGTGCCGGGAAGTCAATTGGTGTCATCATCCTATAATACGGACTATGGTCTCTTAAACATATGTTACAAATTTCATCTCAGAGCCCTCCACATTGTGTATTATTTGATGACACTTGTGTGGAGTGGAAAAAGCCGAGAATTGATATGGTGCCATAACATCAATGAAAGCTGTGTAGGACTAACACCTGCTAAGCTATCACGAACCTCTGGTTGTGATCATAGGAATGGCACGACTCAGTAGCCTGAGATGTTATCAGATGTGGTCCAGAATTTATTTTATTAGTTTATTTAAACGTATGAACATCGGTAGAAGATGGTGTCACCCATATCATCCGATTTGTGTAAGGACTGGAATACTGCCTGGGCGCCCAAATCGAAACAGGTGGTCTTCTTAAGGTGGCACTCTCGGAGCCTTTGACCTATAGGTTTAGTGAACAAGGCAGTGGAGAAGAGTTAAGAGATGCAATCCCATAAAAGTTGGTGACCAACAATAGGTTCATTCATCATATTTTCCTTCATAATCCTGGAGCCCATGTGCACTATTGGTTTAGAATCAGGATCTTTCAACTCCCTTAAGTGGATATTCTATATTCACCAACTCAGTTAAAGTGCCGGACATTTGCTTTCCGCCCTCTCAATTTCGTAAATAGGCCATTATATGCTCTATTGCCAATTGTGGTAGTCTCTTAGAATCCAATGAACGAATTTCATAAACTTGACACTGTATCAAAAGACAAGCGTTACATTTAGTTATATCTACATTGATGATAAGCAACTAACTTCAAGACTTTATATGAAAAAATAAATGGGAAGGCCAAGGGAAAAAATGTAAAATTGACTATAACAAGATACTGACTCGCTGCTTATCCCATACCACAAAGGAAGTTTGAAAGAAATCATAATGATCCTAAATCGGCATAATGTAACAGCAAGAAATAGTGAAAAACAACGAGATCGGGTTTATGAAATCAGATGAACAAACTGGAAAGATAGATATGTAAGTGAGACATCATAGAAGCTAAGTTTAAGGATGGAGTAGCACGAACTTTGCCTGGAGCATATTCATAAATCTTCAGGATAGTTTAGACAACTTAAAAGTTAATCGGCGACAGCACTATATTCTGAAAAAAATAGGACACAATCGACTAACATAAAATAAAAATCCTTCAGTGAGGTCTTGTATATAGAGAGACTGACAACCAAAGCCCTACAAATATGACCAAACCCAAGCAATCGAAACAGACCACAATGAGCTACGCCACTTAACTTTCAAAAATAGTCAAATTTAAAGAAGAAGAATGTTGTATGCGAAAAATCTTAACGAATGAATTTGTCGAAGTAAATCTAACATTTCGCCTGGCAATTTAGTTCAAGCTTTTTCAAGGAAAATATAATCAAACATCAAAATTAGTATCAGAGGGGGGGGGTTATGAATACTATAGTAATTTCAATGGTTGAACACCATGCAGAACCTGAATGTACTGGATAGTCATTTCGTCCTATTGTGGGACTCCTCAACAGTGCACATCCATGATCTCATCTTGTGAGATTCAAACTCAAGATCTGTCAGTCTTGTATGTGAACGCTTAACCTCTAGACCACATCCAAATTATCGAATATAAATCATGTATCTATTTATATTCAATAATTTTGTTGTTTGATTATATTTTTCCTTGAAATAAACTTGAACCAGATTATTAGACGAAATATTAGTTAGATTGACTTCAAGATTTTACAAATACAACATTCTCTTTATAATATCTCATATCAAATTGGTAAACCAAATACTATGAAAATACTGAATCCAATTTAGACAAAAGTTTTTTATAAATAGTCAAATTTTCTATTAAAAATAATCCTTCAAAAATAATTATAAGAAATCTATACTGATAATCAATTAAATCGAAAAATTACCATCGATACTAATGTGGTATACGTTACTTATATTGATATAAGTAGTATATGATGCAAGTTTTCAACGTTATGTCTGGCAGCAGAAGATGGGGGAAGATTATGAAAGGAAAAGCGGAAACACAATGAAATTTGTATGAAAACACAGAAACAATGAAATGTCAGACAATCGATTGATGTTTACAACAGGAACAGTCCAGTTTGATATGATGGATTGATATTTTGCAAATTAACAATTCACTATATGGTTGTTAGATTTTAATAAGTAGTTTTGTAATTTGTTGTCAAATACATTCAATTATCCCCATTGGTGTTCTTGATCACTACAATAACACTATTTGCTTATATAAGTAAAAGTGATATCTAAACAATGGTTAAGATCACGGGTCAGTTGTATCTGGACCACCATGGAGAACCTGGAAGCAGTGGACGGCCGTTTCGTCCTAGTATAGGGCTTCTCAGTAGTACGCATCGATAAACCCGCCTCATGGGATTCGAACCCAGGACCTATAAGTTAGAACCCCGCAAAGTGGGATCGTAGATGTGCACTGTTGAGGAATCCCACAATAGAATGAAATGGCTATCCAGTGCATCCAGGTTCTCTATGGTGATCTAATATCAATTGACTCATGATCTCAACTATTGAAATTATGACAATCTCCACAAAATATCCCTTCTGATAAAAATGATATCAATGTACTAGTATAATTAACAATATATATATATATATATGTACCAATGTAAAATAATATTATTCAATATTGATTATGTGATTAACCATAATGGAATTAATTATGCATTACATTTTAGTTGCTAAGCCAATTTATTGATTTCTTGATATGATTAAAAATGAATGAAGTTTATGTAAAGATTATTTTTTCTTTTTTTTTGGAATGTTTTATCTCATTAAAGAAAAATATTTAAAAAAAAAGGATTGATTAGATTGTTTACTGTGTACATATAGTGTACTTATTAGAAAAACTTAATGTTTTGGGGTTTAGTAATGGGTAATATGAGTCTAACATGAAACAAGATGAGGTTAAGAATCTTTAAACTTAACATAAAGATATAGATATAATTTAATAAAGAAGATTTATAATTAATATTTTATTAAGAAATCAATATAATTTGTTATGTTATAAAAAGTCAGTTAGTTAAGTACAATATAGGACCAGATCAGTTCAAATTGCCATACTTCATAAAGAGTAAAATATCTGAAATTACTTGTAAGATCAGTCTGTGAAAATAATCTCAGAAAATGTCAAATACAGAGTGTAGTTTATGATTTTAAAAAAAAATTGCAGACAATTTCATTATGTTTACAATAAATCGTTTGTAAGTGAATTGAAGCTAGATCATCATGGAAAATCTAGAAGCACACGATGGTTGTTTCATCTTAGTATGGAACTACACAGCAGTGAGTATCCACGATATCACCTCGCTAGATTCCAACTCAGAACCTATCAGTCTCGCGCGAGAACACTTACGCTTTAGAGCATTGAGCCGGTCGGCATTCAACAGTGTTAATATCTAACTACAACTAATCCACGAAATTGTGTGACACATCTACCAATGTCCTCAATGAGTTACTATCTTATAACAGACCCAGTTGAACTGCAATAGTCACCAATTCTCACTACAACTCCAGGAAATACCTCTTGAAGTCAGTCACTAGTCAGCATACGATGATGATTACTATCAGAAAGGAGGTTTTGTGGATATTATAGGGATTTTAATAGTTAAGATCATAAGTCCATTGAAGCTAGATCATCATAGAAAACCTGAAACCACTGGATGATCGTTTCATTCCAGTATGGGACTCATGAGCAGTGTTTATCTAAGATCTCACCTCGCAAGATTCGAACCTAGGACCTATCATTAAAAACAATCACTTTCAATAATCTCTCATCTTATATCATATTACACAGTGTCACTGTTTTAATTATTCATAAATATTTCAATATAAGTTGATACTCAAGTCTATTAGGTATAAAATTGGACAGATATTTATACCAATGCTGAATAAACAGTATAGATTATGGTGTGAAACAAACATCTTATTACATAATTCATCACTAAATAGTTATTACCTTATTTATTATTTATTAAGTTCATTATAAAGTAAAAGATAACATAAATCAAATATTTCAAGATACCATTTGATTGAATAAGTAGCATTAATTCACCTAGTCTAAATGTTATTCCTTTAAACAAACAAAATATATCATTGTTCAACGTTTCTATGGTGATTGAACTTAGAGGTTATGAATGATCAATTCAAATCTCTATTTAAAAGGAGGTTTTCTGCTTAAGAACAAAACATTTAATCAAATCAATTTTCACTTAAATAGATAATATATGATATATCTTGTAAGCTCATGATTACAATTGATTAATCACTGGGTGGTAATCAATCTCATATATGTTAGGTCCTTCTCAGTGTAAATGGAATCCTAACGATCAAGTTGTAATGTGGCAACTAGTTTAGGTGACTTGACATTACGTGCACTATGTTGAGATAAGATGGTAGTTGAAGGTGTGGTGTGTGCTACTTATATGTAGACATAAGTAGGATATGATGTTAGTCGTGAACAGAATGTCTGACAGTAGAGAAAGACAAGAAGATCGAACGGTAGAGAATGAAGAGAGAATGCAATTTGTATGAAAATGCAAGAACAAAGGAAATCTGAGTCATTTCGAGACAAGTGATGGACATTTTGCAAATTGAGCATTTACGATATGGTTAGATGTTATTAACAAGTTCTGTCAGCGAGACTCTAATTTAGGGACGACATTTGAACGAATTTTAAGTGACCTTGAGAATAACAGCCAATCAGAAGACAGCTAGTATAACGTAGAAATATATTAGAAGAAACCAATGGATTACAGTGAATATACTTCTTTTACATGATTTAAAAACTTATCAATGTTTGCTAAAGTTTCAGATGTTTTGAAACCATATTGCATACGGTATAAAAAGTCATAAATTCCAAGTACCTATCGAGTATATTTACGGAAATGCTACTTACACAATCCTACTTTATACTACGTCCCCTGCTGTATTTTCGCTTTCTCACTGCCGTTTTATCTGTCTGCACGATACATCCTACTCCTCCGAATGATTGGTGTACAAGTGTTATTTTAGTTGCACGGCAGTACTCATACCACTGGACTGCTGAAGATTCATAAACAACTGCAAACGTCGCAGCCAGTGTTACTGGTGTATTTATTACACGATTTGCAACTATTATCATAATCTGATTCAGTTTCAGTAGCAATCGAGCAAAGAAAGTCCCCGTTCTAGCAGACTTTCTCCTCCAACATGAAGGACAACGAAATATAATGTCACCACGTTTATTTGCACACTTTACTGCAGTCATTTGATAAGCGCAGTCTCACGTACAAGAACTTTTTAGTAATCCTATCCCTTGTAGCCTCTCAATAATCACCCCTTCTCTAAAATTCGCTGTAAACCGATCATATGTGAGCATCAGGTGTTAAACTTGGCTCCGTGACCTTGAAACGGCTCAAACGCTTCTGATTGGCTCGTCCCTAAATTAGAGTCTCGCCGGAAACTCTGGACTTAGGTTCCATACTACTTGACACTCGTTAGAAAGGTGTACCTGTAATCTTGATAATACAATGTTCAAATAGATAAATTGTCTGTATTTGCTTACGTTTTAAATAGTGTTCTGAGGTTTTTATCTTCAGATATATGTTATAATTATAAACTAAAATGAAATCTAAATGAAGGGCTTGTCACAAGATAAGCCCTCACATGAAATCCTCAAGATCAAAGGAGGAGAGGAAGAACCAAAGAACACATTACACCGAGAAATGGAGACAGGCATAAGAAAAATGAACAACAATTAGATAGAACTAGAAAGGAAGGCGGAAGACAGAGTGCGTTGAAGAATGCTAGTCGGCAACCTATGCTCCATTAGGAGTAACAGACGTAAGTAAGTAATTAAGTAAGTAAGTAATAGATATGACTCAATAGTTAGAAATCAAAAAGATATCATTTGATGTAAATTTTGAAATAGAAAAGTTTAAAACAATGTAGAGTTTGCTCATTCTAATATGAGACTATTCAGTAGTAAACAATTGATCTCGTTGATTAGTATCTAATTCTCAGAGGCAAGTTCTGGGATTCTACTCAGAAGTTATGATCAATGGAGTTCAACCATGTCAAATTTAAGATTATAATCCACAAAGATAATTAGAAGATTGCCTTTGTTATACAATGAAATGAATAAGTTTAAACATATAAACTATAGAATACCAACTCAATAATGAAAAGGATAAGTTTGCACTATGATAATATAAAAGTATTGAGTCCGCTTCATATTGGAATCATGAATGGCCTGTACTGATGAATCTTATACTTTAAAATAAATAAAAAAAAACAACTATTCAATGATTTTTAGGTTTTTGTTATTGTCTAATCCAAATCATTCCATGAAATTCAACAATTTCCAAAACTACTTCCATGATACACTTTGAACTTATGATATTTTACAAAACACTCTACAATTTACACAAATCTATTTGGGGTTTTTTTTACATAATAACATTAATATTATAGATAGGTAAAACATAAAATTATTAAATTAATAGTCAATTGAAGCTAGATCATCATGGAGAATCTGGAAGCATTCAATGGTTGTTTCATCTTAGTATGGAACATATCAACAGTGAGTATCCACGATATCACCTCGCTAGATTCCAACTCAGAACCTATCAGTCTCGCGCGAGAACAATTACGCTTTAGAGCATTGAGTCGGTCGGCATTCAACAGTGTTAATATCTAACTACAACTAATCCACGAAATTGAGCCACACATCTACCAATGTCCTCAATGAGTTACTATCTTATAACAGACCCAATTGAACTGCAATAGTCACCAATTCTCACTAGAACTCCAGGAAATTAGCGCACTGGTGAAGAGTCCCGCAATAGGACGAAACAGTAATCCAATACTTCCAGATTTTTCATGATGATCTAGCTTCAATGGACTCATGATCTTAACTATTAAAATCCCTATAATATCCACAAAACCTCCTTTCTGATAGTAATCATCATTGTATGCTGACTAGTGACTGGTTTCAAGAGGTATTTCTTGGAGTTCTAGTGAGAATTGTTGACTGTTGCAGTTCAATCGGTTCTGATGACAGTGGTGGATGTGTTGCTCAATTTTGTGGATTAATTAAAGTGAAACATTAACACCGTTGTGGTAGTCTAAAGGTTAAACGTAGTCGCGCGAGACCATATGCGTCCTGGGTTGGAATCTCGTGATGCGATATCGTGAATGTTCACTCCTGAGGAGTCCCGCAATGGGACGAAACAATCATATAGTACTTCAGGATTTTCCATGTTGATCTACCTTCAATGGACTCATGATCTCAACTATTAAAATGACTAAAATCTCTACAAAACCCCTATTTCTATAATGAAATGATTACACATAAAAAGAGAACAAATTTTATTGTCATTATAAATTGAAAATAATTTCCCGCTCATTTTTAAACACCAACCAACCACCCACCCACCCATCAATCAATCAATCAATCAATCAACCTAACAACCAAACAAAAAAAAACAATATAACTAAACATGAAAACAATATATACTTACTATTATAACGATTTTGTAAATGAACACTTTTATTCCGTTTAATAAAATTTGGAAAATATTTTGATTCTTTATTGGTTACCGAACTTTTAGGCATGTTTTTTTATTCTTTTTTTTTGTTTACTTCATATAAGATACATTGAATATTAGATTGTTAAATAATCCACCCGCGAAAAGAGAAGAACAGATTTAAACGAGATGTATTCAATGAATGGAAGAAAGAGAAACCTTTTCTTTTTCAATCAGTGTATTCAATAATTTTAGTTTCAATTGAATATTCAATGAAATAGGGATAGTAGTGGTGATAGTAGTAGTAGTAATAGTAGTAGTAGTAGTAATAATAATAGTAGTAGTAGTAGTAGCACTAGCAATAGTAGTATAGTAGTAGTAGTTGTTGATGTTGTTGTTGCTGCTGCTGTAATGATGATGATAATGATAATAACAATAATAATTCAATGAATATATTAATATTCGTACTACTATTTGTACATGATTATATTAAACTTATGCACATGTATAGAAGGTATATGTGTTTATTTGCTTTGTTTGTTTCGTTTTGGTTTCGGTTTTTGTTTGTTTTTTTTTTGTAGTTTTTTTTTTGTTGTTGTTGTTGTTTCCACTTTTGGTTCATCATCATCATCATCATCATTACAAAACACATGAAAACTTGATTTTGTTTTATAAATGACTATCCATTTATTTGTAACCCTACTATATTTTAAATTATATCATTGACAAGTTCAGGGTTATTTTACACACATACACACACACGCACATACACGCTTACATACATACTACATGCATACATACATACATACATGCACACGATATATAAGTACATATGGACATAGATACTAAATGACATTGATTGTGTTTTGATATGACATAACAACATTTTTTTAAAAAAAAAAATTCGAAATGATATCCGAGTTGTTTTGTTTGTTTCGTTTGTTTGTTTGTTTCGTTTTGTTTGTTTGTTTCGTTTTGTTTGTTTGTTTCGTTTATCATATTTTTCATGAGTATAACTGATTCCTTTAAAAGTAGTGATCACCTTAATTCATGTAAATATTTCAAGGTTGAAAAAATTATGCATAACAATGATTTACATTTAGAATAATGTATACTATATATATATATATATATATATAGAGAGAGAGAGAATGTTGATTATACATTTATGTACTTGTGTGTACAACATAGAAATTACATAACTGATATGAACTTTTTATCTGTCCATATTTTATTGAATATATATATATATATATGTTAGAAGGGCTTTTGTGGAGATTTTTAGAAATTTCAATAGTTAAAATCACCATGGAAAACCTGGAAGTACTGAGCGGCCGTTTTGTCCTATTATGGGACTCCTCAGTAGCAGTGTGCATCCACGATCCCGCTCCCCGTGCGCGAGCACTTAACCATTAGACAACTAAGCCAGCCAAAATCCAACAGTGATAATGTCTAACTTTAACCAGTCCACGAAGTTGAGCTACCGTAAACCATTCTTTTCAATGAGTTACTATCACGCAACAGACTTGGTTGAACTCCACTGGTAACGGTTTCTTACTAGAACTATAGGTAATACCTTTTCAAATCAGTTACTAGTGAGCATATGATTATTATTATTATCAGAAGGGGTTGTGTGGAGATTTTAGAAATTTCAATATATGTCAGAAGGGTTTTTGCAAATATTATAATAATATTAATAATTGAGATCATGAGTCAATTGAAGCTAGATCATCATGATAAATCTGGAAGTATTGAGTTCGAATTCTGTGGTTGGGGTTGTAAATAAGCACTGTTGAGGAGTTTCATACTAAGACGAAATACCTATCCAATGCTTCAAGGTTTTCCATGGTGGTCTAGCTTTCAACTAACCTATGATCTTAACCATTAAAATTACTATAATATCATTAAAACCCATATGATAATAATTTATTTGATTAATTGACCTACAGAAGATCAATCGTATTCTGAATACATCATTACCGAAGATCTTTACTGTTAACATCGAATGGTATAAACAAAATTAATTTTCATTAACATTACTTATATAGTTTTTTTGTTAATCAATGTTCATTAACATTCCAACTATTAAACATTCCGGAAAAATAAAATAGAATCCAACATTTAGAAAAATTTATTCCATTAGAGTGATTCATGAATACCATTTAGTTACCTACTAAATTCATCTCCAAGGAACTCCTACTCACTACCTTCACGTGGCAAGTGTGTTATTTACGAGATTGAGATAATGAAAAGGTAATGTCTAACGCTTTAACCAGGTTGGTGGATACGGAGAATTCATTTAGGGGGGGTGAAACAGGCTGATTCCAAACCAATGGTGCATATGGGCTCCAGTACCCTGAAGGAACAAGTAATGTATGAACCAATTATCGGTCACCGATTACCATAGATCTACATCTCCTGATGTTGCTCCATTACCTTGTGGATCAGACCTTTGGGTCGAAGGCTGCGGGTATGGTCCTCTAAGAAAGCCACCTGCTTTGGTTTGGGCACTCGGGCAGTATCCTAGCTCTCACACAAATCGAATGATTTATGTGGCGCATATCTATTTGGTGCCCCTTTGTACCAATATTTATGTGCTCAAATAAATTTAATCAAAGTTTATATTCATAGAGTTGAAATATTTCATATTACTCAGTATTTTATAAATAATTTGACATGACATGACAATGACTAGGAACTAATCAAAGTGTTTATCTAGTCGATTTCCACTGATAGGAGATACATTGTGGAAATCGTCAAACTGTGTCATAAAGAAAGCGTTAACTTAAAATTCTGAAGGGAACTAGGAAAGAGGAAGATTAAAGAACATATTACCTTGGGAATTGGAAATAGACTTGAAAACGATGATGAGCATATAGAAACAATGTCATAGGACAGAATTCATTGAAGAATGCTGGTGAGCGTTCTATGCTCCTTAACCAGGGTTAACAGGCGTAAATAAATGTGAGTCATACCTATACTTTATGTATGGTTACAGTTTTTAATTCAATAAAATCAGAACCTACTTAGTGATAACCTATCAAGTGCACTTCCACGATTGTATCTGTTCAATTGGTTTTATTCATTATAGCTCATTCTGTTCAACTGATGACTTTGAGTTAGAGCGAATGCAAGGTATATCCAGCTGACGAGTCTCAAATAGGACGAAATGCTCGTCAAACTGGATTCCACTACTAGCCATTATCCATCTTTGTTTATAATGCTTGTGAATTAAGGTAATACGCACAGTATGCACATATGCCAATAAGAGACTGATCAATTTCAGTCCTAAACATCAATGGGAAGATTCAAGTAAAACAATACATAGGTCAAAACATTTAGTTGAAGGTTCGTGTTTTATATACCAATATGATAGTTACTGATGCTAATTTTGAATTCTATTTACTCTTCTTTTTTTTATTCTTGGGGTACAAATAACATTTAACTGGAACCCAAACACATGTTATCCTCTATTGTTTTATGTTTTATTTTGTTCTCATTCATTATACTACACTTGATAAGTAAACAAGTTATAACTAATGAAATTCTCTTCATTTGATTTGTAAATTTTAAAACGTTTTAATTAGATGAAAGTTAGTGTTACTATATAGAAGTCAATCAGTTAGTCACCCCAGTTACAGCGTAGACCTTCGTACGTACGTACGTATATCAGTTCGAGTTGCCATACCACATTAGCAAAGAGATGTAATTATCGATTCAAATCCTGTAATGGTGGAGGTAGTAAAAGTATGAGCACTAATCGGAAAGATTAGTATTTGAAGATGTCATTCAAGGAGTATAATTCAGGGATATAAAGAGTTCAGAAGATTAGAATTTAAGAGAACACAAAGAGTGGATGCACCTGCTCACACCATTGCAAACGATTTTGAGCCATTTTATTCAAGATCTCTAACCATCGGTTGCTATCATCTCGCGGTCCCCAACCAGGTAGTCTATACCTACCAACATGGCTCATTCCACTTATCAATGACTTCATGGATTTGTGCTATGTTTTGGTCTGGCCGCCCCCCTATATGGAAGTACATGTCAGTAAGGTTGATTCAATCCAATCCCCAATTATCAATTACATAAATCAGAAAATGTTAGATGGTTGCTTCGTTAAAATTTAGGAATTTTAAAACATAGAATTCATCTTAAAAATCAAATAACAAAACATTCAAATTTCCAGATGAGAACAATAAAATTCAGTTATTGTATCAATATAATTAAAATTGTCAGTACAAGGTTGTGGTGATTGCCAAATTTCAACAAAATCATCAACCAACATAAGTTAGATCACCATTGGAAAACTGTAAGCATTGGGTAACCATTTTGTTCTAGTATATGATTTCTCAATAATACCTATATAAAACTCACTGGCCAGGAATCGAACCCAGGACTTTTGGTCTCACTTGTGGACTATTGAAGTGACATAAATTGATGCTAATGTTTAACTTCAATAGTCTAGAAGCTAAGCGTTCATGTTCAAGACCAAAAATTCTTGGTTCGAAACCTATGTATAGAGTCGTGGATGTCCACCACTAAGATGTCTCATACTAGAGTACCTCCAGTTTATTACTGGTGGTTTAACCCAGATAAAATTCATAGTTTCAACGACAATTAAGATCTAAGAGTTGGATTCATAAGTCAATTGAAGTTAGACCACCGTAGAAACCTGAAAGTACTGGATGGCCGTTTCGTCCTATTGTAGGACTCTACAGCAATGCCCATCCACAATCTCACCTCGCGAGATCCGAACCCAGAACTTGTCAGTCCCGCGCTCGAGAGATTAACCTCTAGACCACTAAACCGGCATCCAACGAAGATCAATAAGTGAATTACACATCAATTTATAAAATCTAACTTTGATATTCAATGTAGTTTAAAAATATCCTGATATAAGTGAACCGAAATAAACCTACCTATTTACAAAAACTTAAATTTCTAATATGAATTAAAATATTATCATTTATAGCAACCATAAAACTAGGATACCATTTTGTTTTTTTATTCTAAATCTAGTTAATTGAATATAAATTAAGTAATGATGGATAGTGGCTAGCAATGGATTCCATAACGCACGTTTCGTCCTAAAGACGATGGCGTTTGAAGTGAACACTACTGAGTTCGAGTCCCAGAGTCCACATCAACTCTGAGATGGAAGTACACCCAGCCGACGAATCGCAAATAAAACAAAAAACACGCATCAAACTAGATTCCACTGCTCGTCACTATCCATCTTTACTTAAAAACCATGTGACTTAAGGTTATATCAAGATAATTGGCACAGGACACATATATATTCCGACAAGAGATCGATCAATTACAGTCCTTAATAAAAATAGGAACAGATACAGGTAAATTAGTCTACATTATATTCATTTAATTAATATATCAGAAGGGGTTTTGTGCAGATTGTAGTAATTTCAATGGGTAAGATTATGAGTCAGTTGAAGCTAGACTACCATTAATCAATATATGCTCACTACTGACTGGTTTCATCAGGTATATCCTGGAGTTCTAGTGAGAAGTAATGAACAGTGGAGTTCAAGCAGGTCTGTTGTGAGATAGTAACTCACTGAAGACAATGGTGGATGTGTTGCTCAATTTCGTGGATTAATTAAAGTTAGACATTAACACTGTTTGATGCCGACTGACTCAGTGGTCTAGTGGTTAAGTGGTCGCGCGCGAAACCAGTAGATCCTGGGTTCGAATCTAGCAGGGATCGAGGTTGTAGATTCGCACTGCCATTGAGGAGTCCCACAATAGGACGAAACGGTCATCCAGTACTTCCAGGTTTTCCATGCTTGTGTAACTTCAACTAATTCATGATCTTAACCATTAAAATTAATTAATATATATATATATATATATATATATATATATATATATTTATATCTTAAAACAATAGAATTGTATACAATAATACAATATACCATTTACTTACATTTTATATTATCATTACTTAAACGTTGATTTGAATAATGATGACCGGATGTATTATTTCTTCGAAGCTATTCAATACATATTTATAAAATAATAAATTAAATCTACTTACAAATTTATATATCCCTTGACCTTTATTTGTTCCATTTTCATTATTGTCAATAGATTGTTTTATAAATCGATTAGATGAATGCATGAAAATGATAATTTTTCTCTCTCTCTCTTTATTTTTCTTTTCTTTTTTCTCTTTTCTTTTATTATTTTTTTTACAACAAACAATGTATATATATATATATATTTTACACTATAGAATCAATTCGTTTTACTTTTCTTTAAATTTTTGTTTTCCCTTTTTTTTGTTTTTGTTGTTGTTATTGTGGTGGTTGTTGTGATGGTGGTGGTGGCAGTGGTTGCTATGTGATTGTTGCTGTTGTTGTTGCTGTGGTAGTGGTTGTTGTTGTTGTTGTTTTAAAAATGTAATTCAAATAAACTGATCTTTATTTAAATAGACTTATGATTCATAAATTAAAAAAATGATCAATGAATTACCTATAATATATATATCATATTATTTAATATTAACAAACAAACAAAAAAAAAACAAAAAAAAAAAACAAAAAACAATGTAGATGTCAAATGAAAGTATTAGAGTACTATGTTATATAATAAATAACAATACACCAATATACTTTTACATAAATGTGCACAAATCTATTTATATCTATACATGTGTGTTATAATTACATTTATATATACATATCTATATAGGTATAGGCATAAATCATATTGTCATGACATTTCATTGAAACCAATCAACACATTGACAAATGAATATGATTACATCTAACAGAGTAGATAGGAAATGACGATTATATATATAGATATAGATATATATATATATATATATATATATATATATATATATATATATATATATATATATATATATATATATATATAGATATATAGATATATATATGTATATTAAGTACTTTACATTTGATGTATTTAACCTTTGAACACTTAAAGAAAAGAAAAAAAAACACAAATGTTTTAAGGATATTTTAGTATGAAACAATTCTAATCATTGTATATTAAGTAATTGATTGATCATAAGGGTAATGATCAGTGTGATGTATGTCAAATTCTTTTTAGTGTAAATTGAATCCTAACAATTTAGGTGACATAATATTGAGGGCAGTATGTTAAGATATAATGATGGTAACATGTCTGACTAGGAAGGTGAATGACATGAGATTGAGTCTGTCAGGGATTATCAACTTCCTCAAGATTAGAGAAACACCTTACTGATGAGTGACAAGTAGTACGAAACATGAGTTTAGGGTTTTCTGTTGACTTTCTCCAACTATCATCTTATCTGGATTCTTTTTATTTAATAGTTGAATTGATGAGTCAATCTAAGTTAGACCAACATTGAAATTCTGGAAGCAATGGAAGACCGTTTCGTTGTAGTATGGGATTTCTTAACAGTGCGTATCTATGATCACTCACCAAAGAGAATCTAACCAACGACTTTCAATCTCTCATGCGAATGCTTAACCTCTAGATTACTGAGCCGGTTGACTCAATTTATCCATGATCTAATGCAACCCTTCATTGATTGTCTGAGGTAGATATTATTTATTTTTTATTCATTAAACACATAAATACTGGTACAAGGGGCACCAGATATATATGCGCCACATAAATCTCATTTGATTTGTGTGAGGGCTGTGATACTGCTCGAGTGTTCAAACCGAAGAAAGTGGTTTACTTAGGGGGCCACACTTCGACCTGAAGATCTGATCCACAAGGTAGTAGAGCATCGTAAGTAAATGCAGTTCCATGGTAGCCGGTGACCGATAATTAGTTCATACACCATTTGTTCCCGCAGGATACTGGAACCCATATGCATCATTGGTTTGGGATGCGGTTAAAGCGTCGCACATTCGCTTTTCATCCTCTCAATTTCATAAACAACAGTAATGCCGCAAGAAGGCAGTGAGTAGGACTTCCCTGCCAGTAGTTGTATGTACGTGATCATATTTAAGCATTTCAAGTAGTAGTGTTGACTTACACCACTATCGGTTGTACCAGATCATTTGGAGGGGAGATTACAATAGTCACTTGAATTCTATCTAACCAAGTAGCCTAAATCTATCAACATACCTCACATCAAAGTTTAATACCTAATCTTATATTCATTGAAAGTAAAGTATTCTACATCATTAAAAAAAAAAACATTTTTTAAAGTTTTATAAATCTAATAAAAAAGATCTAATCATTGATCTGGATCTAAATATCCTCTATTTGATTGATTATTTTATAATTACAATAATGTGTGTAGTACAATATTAAACTTGTCACACATACACACACACGCGCACACACACACACAGACACACGTACACATGAAAATGTCCAATAAGTCAATCAAATCAAATTATCACTTAGGAATAATTGGATTGTTTTGTTTATATATATATATATATATATATATATATATATGGTAATTCATTTAAATATATATTGCCTAGTGATAAGGATGTTAACCTTTTGAAATTATTTAGATAAGTTCATTCTAGATAATGGAATAACCTTTAGATAAGTTGATACTTGTTTATAATAGTTTATACACTATAGATAGTTATATATGAATGGGCTAAATATGACATGGAATTATATTACTATTATTATCATAGTAATATATATATATATATATATATATATATATATATATATATATATATATATATATATATATAACTTATGAACTAGGTATTGGACAAAATTAACTTTTACATAGAAACAAAGAATGTAACCATTTGTTAATTAATTGTAAACAGGATATATCAATGTTACTAATCGATTGATTTATGATAATGGGAAAATTTTAATAGTTATAGGCAAGTAACTATATAGACTTAAGTAGTTAAGTGGATCATAGAATTGTGTATGAAGTGAATGATACAAGATTAAAGTTGTGGAGTGAACATCAACTGTAAGATATAGGTACATTCAATTGACAAGTGTTAAATAGGACGACAAATATATATATATATATATATATATATATATCTTTTATTTCATTGTCACAAGACAAGCCCTCATATGGAATCCTCAAGGTCGAAGGAGGAGAGGAAGACCATAGAATACATTACGCCGAGAAATGGAGATAGATATGAGAAAAATGAACAAGAATTAGATGGAACTAGAAAAGAACGCCCAGGACAGAGTGGGTTGGAGAATGCTGGTCGGCGGCCTATGCTCCATTGAGAGTAACAGGCGTAAGTAAGTAAGTAAGTAAGTTTATTTCATTAATTAGACATGATCCATCTTTGTTTATAATGCTTATGAATTTATGCCTATATCGAGGTATTGTGTACAGAATGTACATATGCCAATAAAACAGATGAATTATGTTGCAATCATAAACATGAATAGGAAGATTTCAAATAAACAATGTGAAATGAATTAAAATTTGGTCCCATTATATAAGCAAGTGGGTAAGTGGATAAATGAGTTGAAGTCCTGAAATGAAAATCAAATCCGACTGACGAGTTTTAAGTCAGACGAAACGTGTGTCAAACTGAATTTCATTATTAGCCATTAATTATCTTTACTTAGAATTCAATCCGATCATTAGACAGAAACTAATTAGATTCTATTTGTAATTCGTATAATAAACATTGAGTATAATTTTACATTTATAGAAAACGATTGTTCTTTCCATATGTATTTTGATAGTTATATTTTTCAATTGAAGATATCAGAATGTTACTTGGAATCATTGATGTATATGTTACTTACTTACATACTTACGCCTGTTACTCCTCGTGAAGGAGCATAGGCCGCTCACCAGCATTCGCCATCCAACCCTGTCCTGAGTAATCCTTTCCAGCTCTATCCAGTTATTATTCATCCTTTTCATATCTGTTTCTATTTCCTGACGTAATGTCCTCTTTGGCCTTCCTCTTTTCCGTTTCCCTTCACGATTCCAAGTTAGCGCTTGCTTCGTAATGCAGTTTGATGATTTACTCAATCTATGTCCTATCCATTTCCATCGTCTTTTCCTAATTTCCTCTTCAGCTGGAAGCTGGTTTGTTCTCTCCCGCAAAAGACTGTTGCTGATGGTATCCGGTTAATGGATGTTGATTATCTTGCGTAGACAGCTATTGATAAATACTTGTACCTTCTTCATGGTGGTTGTTGTAGTTCTCGAAGTTACAGCTCCGTACAGTAGAACTTCCTTGACGTTCGTATTGAAGATTCTGACTTTGATATTGGTTGAAAGTTGTTTTAGTTCCATATATTGTTCAATTGAAGGAATGTGGCCCTTGCATTGCCAATCCTCAACTTTACGTCTGCATCTGAACCTCCATGTTCATCGATGATGCTTCCCAGATATTTGAAGGATTCTACATCTTCCAAAATTTCACCATCAAAAGTGATTGGATTGGTGTTCTCTGTGTTATATTTGAGGACTTCGGTTTTCTTCTTGTGTATGTTGAGGCCTACTGATGCAGAGACTGCTGTTACACTGGTTGTCTTTATGTGCATTTGTTAAACATGTGTATTATTAACTTAGTGTAAATCAGTTTTTAAGACGTCCTCATTCATTATTTCCAATGAGTTATTAACCCACTCTAGAAATGGTTGCCTTCTGAAATCATAGAGATATTGGATGAATATCCCTTTACACTGTAACTTTGTTTAAATCGATAAAGTGTACTACTGTATTCAGTTAGTCAGCTTAAAGTTCTGATTGTTCCCGAATCGATTCTTATTTATGATTTGCGCTATAGAGTCATACAATTAAACTATAGTCCTTCATTTATTTCAGTGATATTGTAGTGAATAGAATACCAATGGGGACAATCGGATATACTTAACATTAAATGACAGAGCATCTCAATAAAATCTAAGAACCATATATATTAAATCGTTAATTTGCAAATTGTTCATCAATTGTCTCAAATAACTCAGAATCCTTTAGTTCTTGCATTTTCCTACAAATTGCATTCTTTATTGTTCGATCATCTTGTCTCTCTGCTGTCAGACATTCTGCTCAGTACTCACGTCATATACTACTTATGTCTACATAAGTAGCACACACCACCATATTACTAAAATCGTTAGTTGATTATAAATACTACCTTTCAACAGTAATTTATCACTATAATTTAACATCATTGTTAATTCCATTATGTAGTTTGGGGACAATATATGATTAATCTAGTTTCATATTTCTAAGCATAGAAGTCTTAAACTAGAAACTAAGCAGCTATATAATGCTTCAGAGTTATTAATAGTTTGGTATTTACTTTCATTCAGTGACTAGTAGTATCTCTAAAGTATACATATTTATGTACTTTATAAGTTTTACGAACAATGTTATCTAGATTCACTTGATGTTGTTTTACTTGTATCATCCCGCATATGCCAACAAGAGACTGATCAATTACAGTTTCAACCATCAGTGGGACGATTCAAATAGGTTATACCGATTAGAATTAAACTTCACCCCATTTCACAATCAGTTAACTATCAGAACTCAATAGCTAAATGGATAACCGTGATGGCGTTTGAAGTGAATGATAGGGGTTCGAGTCTCAGAGTGAATATCAATTATATGATGCAGATACAAATAGAATGAAACGGATATCAAACTGGATTCCACTACTAGTCACTATTCATCTTTGCTTAATAAAATAATATTTATCAAAGCCATATGTGATTAGAAAAACAATGAACTATCAAAACTAAATATCTGCGGACAATACCGAAAGTCTCATATTTGATTCGTGAGTGCAAGATCATCTATGTGCATTGTTGACAAGTCCTATCCTATCACAAAACAATCGCTCAGTATTTTCAATGTTTCAATAATATCAATAGGACAAAATGACCGTCCAGTGTTTCCAGGTTTTTCATGGTGGTATCTAACTTCAACTGATTCATGATCTTAATCATTAAAAGTTTCATTAATAATAATCTAACTTAGATCAATTTATTAAATCAACTAATGAAAATACTATAATCTTCATAAGTTATCATAATAATCTATAATGAATTGAAACTAGTACACTATTGATAACTGTATATCAATGTGAAATATGCATATTCTAATGCGATTCAACATAAATAGTAGCATAACTGAATTCATTTTTTTGCTTTACTTTTACAACAATAAAAAAAAAGAAATTCTTTTATAGAACATCATATGAATTGATGATTATAATAACAAAGCATAATAACACATCTAGGCAATAGGAATCTGTCATATATTGACTCCTCATTATCTATACAGAGATAATAGGTATACATGATGAAATGACATGGTCAGTCAGTCAGTCAGTCAGTCAGTCAGTCAGAAACAACGTGGAACTTCGTACGTACGTACATCAGTTCGAGTTGCCATACCACATTAGCACAGAGATTCAGTTATCGTCTCAAATCCCGTAGTGGCAGAGTAGTGAAAGTATAAGTAGTGACAAGTAACGTTAAGGTTTGATGATGTTATTTAACGAGTATAATCCAGTGGAATAAATTTGGAAAGAAAATAAAGGACATGAAGAATTCAGAAGATTAGAGTTTGGGAGAACACACAGAGAGTGGATGCACCTGCTCACAACATTGCAAACGATTTTTAGCCATGTCATTCAAGATCTCTAACCATCGGTTGCATTACAATGCAATACAATACAATACAATGTTTTTGCTTTCGAAGAAATAACTTTTGATTACATTTTAATTTTTCTTTCTTTTTTGTGAAAAGAAAAACACAATTATCATCATCATCATCATCAGAAATATGAAACTCCGTCTGGAACCCCTCTGGGGCTACTGCTTGTTCTAAGCCCGGATAAAGGAAGAGGGTTGGGCATGGGGTTAGCAACTCCATCCCGTAGAAAACTAACTCGCTAAAAAAGCGCTAACCAGAAGAAATTATTCAAACATTTGGCCAGACACTATTAGCAACAACCTACTATGGAAGAGAATAAACCAAATTCCAGTGGAAGAAGAAATCAGAAAGAAGTGTTGGAAACGGATAGCACACATTAAGGAAAGCACCCATTTGCGTTACAAGGCGAGCCCTCACATGGAAGCCTCAGGGTCGAAGGAGGAGAGGAAGAACTAAAGAACACATTACACCGAGAAGTAGAGACAGACACGAGAAGAATGAAGAAAAATTAGATAGAACTAGGAAGGTAGGTGGAGGACAGAGTGAGTTGGAGAATGCTGGTCGGCGGCCTATGCTCCATTGAGAGTAACAGGCGTAAGTAAGTAAGTCAGAAATAGGAGTTTGTGGAGATTGTAGTATTTTCATTAGTTGAGTTGATAAATTGATCTAAGCTACAACACTGTTGAAAATCTAAGAAGTACTGGATAATTGTTTCGTGATAGTATGGGATTCCTCCACATTCCTTCAACAAAGGGACTCCAATTCATAACCTTTGGTTTCTCAAGAGAATGCTTTACCTCTAGATTACTGAGATAATATTAGAACTGATATAATGATTCCATTTGAATTATACACTTTTCTAGGTTGGTTCATGAATAAAACTGATCTATAAACATGATTCCCATATGTTAGGTGATTGAGGGTAGTCAGCAAATAATCTAGTATGTCAATTTTTATGATATTTGGCAAACCTGTAGGAACTGATGTTCCTTGTATGTTTTAAATCTATATCTATATATAGTACGATGTGGTCTGTTTAATTGGTACATAAACTTAGTATGCTTGAAATAAATGATTCATATCATAGAACTTAACAGACAGAGCTAAGCAGGAAGAAGGACCTGTAAAGATTCTAGATTACTCGTATGGGTTTTTATGCATCATTGACCCAGTCGATAAATCACTATTCTCTAATTGGAGATAACAATACATCATATATTGATAGGGGCATAATGTCAGAAGTTATAACACTCTATTTAACTATATTAATTTATTGAGATCATGAACTGATTGATGTTAGACCACCATGGAAAACCTGGAAACACTGAACGGTCATTTCGTCTTATTGTGGGACTCCTCAGAGGCAGTGCGCATCCACGATCCCGCTAGCGGGATTCCAACCCAGGGCCTTTAGTCTCGAACGCAAACGTTTAACTTTCATATGAATTTAATTGAACAGTTGGAAAATCAATTTCTTTCTTCATCTATAGAAATGAAATGAATTGGATGAAATATCATATTCAGTTGTGCAGTAAGTTGTGCTCTCATTCAAAGCATCAATATTAATGTATTCTCAACTGATATATTGAATATAGCTTGCTGTAATCTGAACTGGCACTGATTAAAGTTGTTAATTATCAGAATAATCAACTCAGACAATGTTATAACTTGTGACCCGCTGATTCAAGAGCAGCGAATTATCGATCAAAACAGTGATGTATAAAACACGTGCGAGTAGCCTAGAGTCCTGATTGGCCCTGATTTCTATCTAGCCCAGCCAGTTGAGTCCAGAACACTAATGTTAGCCTCAACGATATGAATCATTATATTTCAAACATACTGAGTTTATATACCAATTATACAGACCACAACGTACCTAAAAAATATGAAACAACATTTGTACAAGATTTAACCAAATGTGGCTATGAACAAGGGAGGTAGTAATTCATGTACTGAGTATAACTCAAGAATGGTAAAACGTATAATAATAGTTTACAGGTCAAAATAAAGCTTATAATAAAAGGAATATGAATATACAGATAGTTTAGTTACTTAATAATTATACAATTGCAATATACGTTTAGTATTGGTCTGTAAATGGTTCCTCAAAGTTACCATTCCTTATTCTTATCAAGATAAAACAGACAATTTGATCATATGGTACTTCAACTTTCATGAATATTCAGTCAGTCTAATTTTATTCGCCTTATTTTAGTCTAATAGAAATCAATGAAAAAAAATTGTCATTTTATCATCAGTACGTGCTTTATTCAATAATTGTATGAATTAAGTTATAATAAGATTGTTCTTACAATGTAATTCAATCAGTACGTTAGATGAGTAAACATACTCAACTCTTGAGTTTGTTCCCCCCCCTTTTTTTCTTTGATTTTCGATATCCCAAATGGTTATATACTGATAAACGATAGAAAAGGACGAAACGATGGCACGATTGAAAACGTTTAATAATTTGGATGATATTAGAATTTATAGACGAACCAATCAGATTTATGATAATAGGTCTTGAATTTTGGCGCGAAATTCATTTATCCATTTGGATAAATAGTAGTTTGGCTAATGTTATTTTATGATTAAAACTCTAAATCTAATCCTTATCTGTAACCATCAACTATAAATTACAATCCTTCTCCATTATATAGGTTTAAAACTTTCATTTAGCCCCCTAATCAGTAGGTGGATATTCTCAGGATCACCTCAGCATCACTGAATATGTCGTCTATAAATTATAGTTTAGCCATAGTTTATTGATTGTTCAATGATAAGTGTACCTTAGCTTACTTTATTCAAAATCAAACAGTTAAAACAGATGAATAGTGGCTCGAGCAGTTGGATCTAGGATGTGCGTTTCGTCCTATTTTGAACTTGTCAACTGCATGTACCTGTATCCCAGAACTGATGTTCATTCCGGGACAACTGAATTTAAACTTCATCCCATTGCACAAGCAAGTGGTTAACAGGACTTAGTAGCTAAGTGGATAACGTGATAACGTTTGAAGTGAACAGTACTGGGTTCGAGTCCCAGGGTGAACATTAACAAATCTGAGATACCGGTACATCTAACTGACGAGTTTCAAATAGGACAGGACGCTGTTAGCCACTATATATCTTTTGTTAAAAACTTTGTGACTTAATACAATATCGAAGCAATCCGCACAGGATGTACATATTACCAACATAAGACTGATCAGTTTTAGTCCTAAATAACAATAGTAAGATTCAAGTAAACCAACACCAAGTGAATTTAGTAACAAAGAAATCTAATACAGCTGGAAAAGGTTTCCATGTGGGTTTTTTTTTGCTGTCAAAAAAAAAAACAAACATTATTGTTCAATGATAAGATAATGACTATTGTTTTTTGGTCTTAGTTACATATTTGATTAAAAAGAAACAAACTAATGCCTAGTTTATATTCCATTTACACTTTGTCAAGGTATACAATATACAAGATTATGCTTACGTCATCAAAATGCATTTGTTATATTCTAAACTTACTTGAATCAAATTATGTATAACATAAGAAACGTTATTAAGTGTTAGTAGAATAATGAAAGTATCTACCATTAACTCACATGTGATAAAATGAAACCAATTATAATCTAATATCAGAAAGGGTTTTTGTAGAGATGATAGTAATTTCAATGGTTGAGATTATGAGTTAATTAAAGTTAGACCATCATAGAAAACCTGGAAATACTGGACGGTCGTTTTATCCCATTGTAGGACTCCTCCGTAGCAGTGCGCAACCATGATCCCGCCTCGTGTGATTCGAACCCAGAGCCATGACTAGTGGAGCTAATCCATGTAGGGTAGAAACAAATATCTACTTCAGTACAATGGAAGATGGTCGCGCAATTTTGTGGATTGGTTGATGTTAGACACTAACACCATTGGATGCCGGCCGGCTCAGTGGTCCAGTAGGTTAAGTGTTCGTGTGAGGGACTGAAGGCCCTGGGGTTCGAATCCCACGAGCGGGATCGTGGATGAGGACTGCTGAGGAATTCTGCAATAAGACGTATAAACATTTAGAAAATTAAATCCATCCTATTTAAAGAAAGATGAATTTTCCTACAGAAATTGAATTGATGAAGTATCATACACTTTATGTAGACCAAAAAACACAACAACAATTAAATAAAGCCTACTTCCTTCATTGATACGTACACAAATACAAACTATCAATGAAAAGATATGACATATATTATTGGTGATATCAATACACTGGGAAAGCGCTAGCATTCTAGATCAAGGGAGTAACATGAGTGCTAGAAATTTTTCTGAAATATGGTGTTCAAATTAATGGCCAATTATCAATCACATCGACGTGAACTTATCAATCAATCCATACGAAAAAAGTTTGATCAATCATGTGGTTAAAAGTTAATCAAATAACATAACCGGCTTAAACCGGATCCCAAACCAATGATGAACAAGGGCTGGTTCCAGTATCCTGAAGGAACAAATGGTGTATGAACCAATCGTTGGTCACCGGCTACCATGGGACTGCATCTCCTCACGATGCTCCACTGCCTTGTGGATCAGACGTTCAGGTCGAAGGCTCGGGGTGTGGCCCCCTAAGAAAACCACCTGCTTCGGTTTGGGCATCCGGGCAGTATCACAACCCTCACACAAATCAATTGAGATTCGTGTGGCGCATATGTTTTTGGTGCCTCCTTGTACCAGTACCTATGTGTTAAAATGAAATAATATATATAAATAGTGAACAAGAACACCAATGGGGGGGGACAGTCGAATGTATTTAACAACAAAATGTCTATCAATTGTCTCAAAATGACTCAGATTTCCTTTGTTCTTGCATTTTCATACAAATTGCATTGTCTCTTCATTCTCTACCATTCGATCTTCTTGTCTCTCTGCTGTCAGACATTCTGTTCACGACTAACATCATATCCTACTTATGTCTACATATAAGTATCACACACCACAATTGAATCCAATGAAACATACAAAAACAACCATTCATAAACAAAGAAGTTAGAATGAAATGACTTAGCACATGTGAAATAACTAATAATCTCATTTCTTCGTTGAAGTAATCTTTATCATGAATGGTAATAAATACTTTCCAATTAAATCGTTTAATTTAGAAAATTCAACAGTACTAAGAGTATCAACGTTTTTAACAGCAATCTATGAAATACATTCACACATTCTTATTAATTCGTTGTTATTATTAGAGTTTAACTAAATACGGATTGAGATAAACCTCTTTAGTTCTAATATACCATGGTAACTGTCTTGAACAATTGTTTAGACGACCAGAAAATTAGATTTAGTTAAGATAAAATTTATGACAAATGACTATTAACACAATGATACGTATATAGTTTTAAGATGTATAATGAGTTTCATTGTGTTGCAAATAGGTTCACTAGATCTAAATGAGGAAAAAACTGGATAGGATACACATTGAAGAAACCAACCAACTGCATTACAAGACAAGCCCTCACATGGAATCTTCAAGTACAAAGGAAAAGAGAAAGACCAAAGAACACATTACGTCGAGAAACGGAGACAAATATGAGAAAAATGAACAAAAATAGGATAGAATTGGAAAGGAAGGCGGAAGACAGAGTGCGTTAAAGAATGCTGGTCAGCGGCCTATGCTCCATTAGGAGTAACAAGCGTAAGTAAGCAAGTCATTGTGTACGGATTGCTTCGATATTGCCTTAAAATTTAAGCATTATAGGACGAAACATACACCCTAGATTCCATTGCTAACCATCATCCATCTTTGTTCACAACTCATTAGCACTTTTTTTTTAAAAAAAATATTATGACTAGTTAACTGTACAGTGTCTTCTGATTTTCATTGTCAGTTTTTTTTATTCTGATAAACTATGGTGAGACATAATGTAATAATGATTATAGTACAATGAATCCTAGTGGTTAGCTGTTTAAGTGTATTGTCAACTTCATTATCAATATATCATAATTACTCTAGCACAATGATCTTTCCAAGTTGTCTCGACATTCAACGTGTAATTTCATCATTCTAAGAATGACAATGAATTGTGAAATAAAAAATAAAACATACATCTCATCATACTCTATTCAATGAAGTATATACTTTCATAGTTATTTATATATATATAAACCAATTTGTGTTTTTTAACTTAGCTAGTGATTTATAATCATCTTAAGAATTACTAATAATTTCAGTGGTTAAGATCATAAGTCAGTTGAAGCTAGATCATCATAGAAAAGCTGGAAGTATTGGACAGCTGTTTCATGCTATCGTAAGACTCCTCAGCAGTGCACATCCACGATAACGCATCGCCAAATTCAAACCCATGAACTATTAGTCTCGAGCGCGTGCACTTGACCTTTAAACAACTGAGTCGGCCGAGATCCAACAGTGTTAATGTCTAAATTCAACTAATCCACAAAATTGAACAACACATCCACCATTGTCATCAGTAAGTTACTATCTCACAAGTGACCTAGTTGAACTCCACTGGTCACTCCTTCAAATGAAAACTCGAGGATATACCTCTTGAAGCCAGTCACTATTGAGTATATGTTGGTTATTATCAGAAAGGGTTCGAATCTCGTGGGGTGGGGCGATATCCTGGATGCACACTGCTGAGAAGTCCCACAATAGAACGGAACAGTCGATCAGTGCTTCCAGGTTTTCCATGGTGTTCTAGCTTCAACTGATTCATAATCTCAACCATTAAAATTATTATAATATCCACAAAACCCCTTCTGATATTAACTACCATAAAGTTCACAATGATTCTTATAATTGAATCACGATAACACACATAATAATTTCATAAGTAACCTATCACTTAAACTATAAATTGTAATTTTATTAAGTGTGATAGTTGGTTAGAAACAATTTTCCCCAGATACAACAGAAACAACAACAAAAGTCTATGGATAACAGGGCTTATTAAAAATTCATGCATAAATTTAAAAAATTCACGCGATCTTTCTTCACTCTCTCTCCCTCTCTCCGATTTTCACTGATTTCATGTAAATTAATTCAAAAGTCAAATTTTCCAAAAAATAAAGAAATTGACAAAACAGTTTTCAATTTACATAGATAGATAGATGTGTGGATATATAGATAGATAGATAGATAGATGTGTGGATAGATAGATAGATAGATAGATAGATAGATGTGTGGATAGATAGATAGATAGATGTGTGTAGATAGATAGATAGATAGATAGATGTGTGGATAGATAGATAGATAGATAGATAGATAGATAGATAGATAGATAGATAGATAGATAGATAGATAGATGTGTGGATAGATAGATAGATAGATAGATGTGTGGATAGATAGATAGATAGATGTGTGGATAGATAGATAGATAGATAGATAGATGGGTGGATAGATAGATAGATAGATAGATAGATGTGTGGATAGATAGATAGATAGATAGATAGATAGATAGATAGATGTGTGGATAGATAGATAGATAGATAGATAGATGTGTGGATAGATAGATAGATAGATAGATAGATGTGTGGATAGATAGATAGATAGATAGATAGATAGATAGATGTGTGGATAGATAGATAGATAGATAGATGTGTGGATAGATAGATAGATAGATAGATAGATGTGTGGATAGATAGATAGATAGATAGATAAATGTCTATTCAATAACTATTGTCACACAACTTAGTCTTTTTAAACAAACCCAATGTCCTTAGAACTTTTGTTTTCTAAAAAAAAACACAAAAATATGTTGATCATCCGCTGTGAAATTTACTTTTATGAAAGTTTTTTTTTGTGTTTACTTAAATTATTCAACTACATATTTTAGTAATTTTTATATTGACCTTGATCATAATAATAATAATAATAATAATAATAATAATCAATGTCAATGGATACCTAATTAACTAATGGAACTTGGTAATGAATATTAGTATCTATGGCATTTATTATTTTGTAATAAATTACCACTTTTTAAATAATCAATAAACAAAATGAAAAGTACACTTGTGATTTTATATATAAAAAAAAATAAATAAATAAATAACTTCACTTTGGTTCGAGTCCTGGAGTGAATATCAACACTTTTAAATATAAGTACATTTAGTTGATGAGTCTTAAATAGGACGAAACTTGTGTTAAATTCGATTCCATTACTAATCATTATACAACTTTATTTTAAAAAGTTTGTGACTTAAGACTATATCCATATTATATACAATATACAAACAAGAGACTGATCAATTGTAGTCTTAAATAATAATGAGAAGATACAAATAAAACAACATCAAATAAATTTAAACTTCACCCCATCGCAAAAGCAAATGTCTATTAGAACTTAATAGCTAAGTGGATAATATGGTAGCATTTGAAGTGAACAGTACTGGATTCGTATCCCGGAGTGAATATCAACTCTAAGATGCAGATACATCCAGCTGATGAATCCCAAATAGGACGAAGTGGCGCGCGTCAAACTGAATTCCACTCCTAGCCACTATAACAACAACAATCGATGAAATATATAACTATCAATACAAATGAAATAACAATATTCCTCAATCAGTTTCCCTTTTTTCATTAGAAAAAAAAAAGAATTTCATTTGGGTGCGGTTCATTTCAACAAACAAACAAACAAACAAAACGAAAACAGAGAATATAAAAAAAAGATATAAAACAGTACAGAGTAGAATGGAATAGACTAGAATAGAATATCAGTTTTTATTGAAGATAAGAACTTTAAATGATCAAATGTATTTTCATTATTGTCTGTATTGAAAGATGAAATGTTTGTTTGTTTGTTTGTTTGGTTGGTTGGTTGGTTGGTTGGTTTTCTTTTTATAAATTTGAGAAAAAATTAATAATCGATTCAAAGTATTTCGGGTGTGTAATCCTTGTGGAGGAGCATAGACCACTCAGCAACATTCTCTATCGAACCTCTGTCTTCAACAATCTCTTTTCAGTTGTTATTTATCCTTTTTCATATTTGATTCCAATTCCCGACGTTATTGTGTTCTTTGACCTTTCTGTTTTCTGTTTCCGTTCAGAATTTCAAGTTAGAGCATGCTTTGTGATACATTTTGATGATATTTTCAATGTATGCTCTATCCAATTCCATCGTGTTTTTCTAATTTTCTCTTCCGTTGGAAACTGGTTTGTATTTTCATTATTGTCTTTATTGAAAGACGAAATGTTTGCTTGTTTGGTTGGTTGGTTGGTTTTCTTTTTATAAATTTGAGAAAACAGTCTATTCAAAGTATTATGGGCGTGTAATGAATCTTCTCAATGAAACAAACCAAGACATAAGATTAAAGATAAACAATGAACCATATGAATCAACATTGAACATTCATAGTTACTATTCAATAGATTATGAAAGAAATTTAAGGTTGAAACTATAATTTATAGACAAACCAATTAGGTATCAGATAGAAGGGTTCGGATTTTGATGCAAAATTTATTCATCTATTTGGCTACATAAAGTTTTGGCATTATAGCTGATTAGTATCAGAAAGGATTTTATGGCGATCGTGGTAATTTTAATAGTTAAGATCATGAACCAATTGAAGTTAGATTGCCATGGAAACCTAGGAGAATTGAACGACCGTTTCGTCCTATTGTGAAAGTCCTTAGCAGTGTGCATCCACGATACCGCATCGGCAAATTCGAACCGACGAACTATCAGTCTCGCACGTGAGTGCTTAATCTCTAGACCACTAAGCTGGCCGAAATCCAGCGGTGTTAATGTCTAACTTTAAATAATCCACGAAATTACACAACCATCTTCCATTGTACTGAGATAGATATCTACCTCTACCCGACACGGATTACCTCTACAGATCACGACTTCCCACAAGAACTCTAAGAATTCCCTCACGAATCTATTCACTAATGACCATATGATAATTAACAGTGTAAGGTTATGGAGATGATGAAGTTTTTGATTGAGATCATGAACTGATCGATGTTAGATCATCATTGAAAACCTGAAAGCATTGAATGACTATTTCTTCGTAGAATGTTTTCATTTATATTGATTATCAAAAGAATTTGAATAAATTAAACTGTACAATAGTAGATATTGAATAAGTTAACAATTTACCATTTAAACACACACCCTACAATCATTATAAGATGAAACTGTTTTAAACAATAAAAGTGGTTAAGTGCTCGCGCGCGAAACCAGTAGATCCTGGGTTCGAATCTCGCAGGGGGCGAGGTCGTGGATGTGCACTGCTGAGGAGTCCCACAATAGGACGAAACGGCCGTCCAATGCTCCTAGGTTTTCCATGGTGGTCTAGCTTCAACTGACTCATGATCTTAATGATTGAAATCACTACAATCTCCACAAAACCCCTTCTGATAAAAGTAATATAATAAACTCTATAATTATCGCTTCCTATTAAACTCAGAGCATATATATATATGCATACATATATATATATATATATATATATATATATATATATATATATATATATATATATAAAGAACAGAAATAAGGTCAAATGTTTGTATGGTTAAAATCATTATATTTGTCTTTCCGATGTAGAATTCCATTTCTATACTCTTCTTACAAGAGTAACTCTGTGGTGTGAGTTACTTATATCCATACAAGTAGTATGTAACGATGGCCAAGCATGGAATGTATTTCAGTAGTAGGTCAATGATGAAAGAATGGGAACGGGGACGGAATGCAATTGGTATGAAAACGCATGAACAATGAAATCTGAGACAATCGATTGATGTTTCCAATAGGAACAGTCCAATTTGAGATGATGGATTGATATTTTGTGAAAATTAACGACTTACTATATGGTTCTCAGATTTTATTGAGATGCTCCTAAAATTTCTAGTAAGCCAACAAGTTGTATGTCAAAACATTTCATTGTATAGAAATAAATAATGAATTCACTTGGTGTTGTTTTACTTGTATCTTCCGATTGTTATTTAGGACTGTAATTGATCAGTCTCATGTTGGCATATATGCATCCCGTGCGGATTGCCTCGATATTGTCTTAATTCACAAGCTTTATAAGAAAAGATGGATAGTAGCTAGCAGTGGAATCCTGGATGCACGTTTCATCCTATTTTGAACTTGTCAACTGGATGTACCTGTATCCCAGAACTGATGTTCATTCCGGGGTAAGTGAATTTAAACTTCATCCCATTGCACAAGCAAGTGGTTAACAGGACTTAGTAGCTAAGTGGATAACGTGATAACGTTTGAAGTGAACAGTACTGGTTTGGAGCCCAGAGTGAACATCAACTCGGATGCAGGTATATCCAGCTGACGAGTACCAAATAGGATGAAACGCGTGTCAAAGTAGATTCCACTGCTAGGCACTTTATATCTTTGCTTAAATAATCAATTGTTTCGTGTTTCATTGAATAGTTTATTTTGTACAATAATAAGTTATTATTTTACGTACATTTAGTATAAAAAATAAGATAGCTAAATGTTATAGGACTATTTTACCGACTAAAATATCATTGTATAATGTATAATGTAAACAAAAAACCGAATCATGTGCTCATTAGTGACTAACATCAAGATGGATTTCTTGAAGTTCTAATGAAATGTCATGATCAGTGGAATCTGATCCGTATCGGATGTAAGACTTTTATTCACCTCAGACAATAGATGAATGGTTGTTCCAGAGCATGGATCGACTAAAGATAGACATTAACACCGTTGGATGCCGGCCAGTCCAGTGGTCTAGAGGTTAAGTGATCGCGCAGGAGACCGAAGATCATGATTTGGAGTCCCTTTAGTGAGAGATGATGGATCTGCACTGTTGAGGAGTCCCATACTAGGATAAAACAGCCATCCAGTGTTTTTAGATTTTCAGTGGTGGTCTAGCTTAGATCGACTCATAAATTTAACTATTAAAGTTATTACAATTGTAGTAAACGGGAACAACAGTGAGGACAATCAAATGTATTTGAACACAAATTGTCAATCAATCATCTCAGACTTCATTCTTCCATTTTTTCCAGAACAATCATTCACTGTTCTTGTCCTCTTTTCTTCAATCTTCTTAACTTATTGCCACCACGGCATTTCACTTTGCAATTAATGATACATACTACTTATATCTGTCAACATCAGTAGCATACACCATACAATTTCCACAAATCCCCATTCTGGTAAAAACCTAAATGTACAGTCCCAGTATCTAGAATACACTACGCAAAAATTTTGGAAAGTTTTAATGTATGTCAATACGCGATCTAATAAGATAATTTTTCAACAACTGACCCGACTCTTTGAATGTAATGGTTATAGGACAATAAGATTAATTGATATCTTCCCAATGTACTATGCAATGGAAAAATGTTCCCTTTGGTTATTCATCTGTCACAATGAATCGTATACGATGTTTCTATTTTCTCATTTATAATCAATTAGTTTAAAAAATCAAGATGATTAAATTCCCTTGATATTGTTTTACTTGAATCTTCCTATTGATGTTTAGCACTGTAATTGATCAGTCTCTTATTGGTATATGTGCATAGTGTGCGTATTACCTCGATATAGTCTTAATTCACAAGCCTTATAAGCTAAGATGGATAGTGACTAACAGTAGAATCCAGGACACGCGTTTCCGTGATGGAGGTAGATCTAACTGGTGAGTCCCAAATTGAACGAAACGCTCCTTGTCCCGGATTCCATCGCTAGCCACTATCCATCTTAACTTATAATCAAGATGATTATTTTAAGAAGCACATAAGCCAATATTAAAACTTAAAAACTTTAAGTCTATGTGATAATAGTTATATTTCTAAGATCTTAAACCAGATCACTTTTACTCTTGACAATTCATTACAAACTTGAATAAGTCAAAGATCTCCGTTTTTCGTTTTCTATGTATATAAATATGATTTTAGTATAATTTATATCAGAAAGGGCTTTTACGGATATAATAATAATTCTAATAGTTGAGATCATGAAACAGTCACCTAATGCTTCCACGTATTCCATGATGGTCTAACTTCAATGGACTCGTGTTCTTAACCATTGAAATTACTATAACATCCATAAAATGACCTTCTCAATCTAATCAACATATATTCACTAGTGACTGACTTCAAGAGGTATATCCTGAAGTTCTAGTGAGAAGCAATGACCAGTAGAATTCAACTGAGTCAGTTGTGAGATAGTAACTTACTGATGACAATGGTGGATGTGTTGCTCAATTTTGTGGATTAGTTGAATTTAGACATTAACACCGTTGGATGCCGATGTGTTATCGTGGATATGCACTGCTAAGAAGTCTCATCATAGGACAAAACGGCTATCCAATTCTTCCAGGTTTTCCATGGCGATCTAACTTCAATTGATTCATGATCTCAACTATTAAAATCACTATAATCTATATATTACATGTATTAACTACCTAGAATGAAACTTTTCATCTAATAAAAAAAACAACAAAAGAATTTATCATTCCATAAAATGACGTTTACATAATATAAAGATTGACATAGTTACTGTAATTTAATGAGCACTTTCTCTATGTGCTTTTTTGTTTCTATGACTCAAATATTTTAATGTTTTTTTTTTTCTTTTAAAAGTTAAAGAAAAAAAAAACACGTAGCTAAATTCATTTTTGTATTGATTGTTTGAATTTTTATATTGATGTTTAAACCTATAAATGGATCAGTCTCTTAATGATATATGTATATCTTGTGTGGATTACCTTGAGATTAGCTTAAGTTACAAGCATTATACCCAGAGATAAATGGTGACTTACAATGGAAACCAAGATATATGTGTTTTGTTCTATTTTGGAGCTCGTAAGATGGACCTACATGAATCTCAAAGTTGATGTTTTCAATCTGGGACACGAACCTAGTAGCGCTTGCTTCAAACGACATCGTGTTATCCAATTACCCACTGAGTTTAGATAGTCATATTATTGACAAACTGATAGCTATCTGGACTTAGTAGGTAAATGGATAACATGATAGCATTTGAAGTGAATAGTACTGAGTTCGTGTCTCAGAGTGAATACCAACTCTGGGACGTAGTTACGTCCATCTGACATATCCCAAGACCGGATGAGACGTACGTTTTAGATTCAACTACTAGCCACCATCTATCTCTTCTTATAACATAGTTAAATTGATTTATGAAAGACTAATTAAGACAATTCAATCCAGTTATAAGAAAACTTGTAAATCGATAAAGAGAAATCTTTTCTTTCAAGATGTAAATTTATGTATTCCAAATCCAAGTTCCAATGTAGTTTTCATAAGAAGAAATAACTAGTCATATCTTTAAAATAAATATTTCCAGCTAGTAAAACTTCTTAATTGACTCACCAGGTATCAATTTATTTTTGATTGAGATCATGAATCGACTGATGTTAGATCACCGTTGAAAACCTGGAAGCACTGGACGGCCGTTTCGTCCTAGTATGGGACTCCTCCATGGCAGTTCGCATCCACGACCTCGCCTCCCTGCCAGATTCGAACCCAGGACCTACTGGTTTCATGCGCGAGCACTTAACCACTAGACTACTGAGCCAGTCTGCATCCAACGGTATTAATGTCTAACTTTAACTAATCCACGAAATTCAGCGACAAATCCAGCATTGTCTTCAGTGGGTTCCAGGTTTTCCGTGGTGGTTTAGCTTCAATTGACTCATGATCTTGACCGTTGAAATTACTACAATCTCCACAAAATTGCCCTTCTGATATTAATCAACATGTACTCAATAGTAACTGGCTTCAAGAGGTATAGCTTGGAGTTCTTATGGGAAGTAGTGACCAGTTGAGTTCAAGCGGGTCTGTTGTGAGATACTAACTCACTGATGACAATTTAGACATTAACACCGTTGGATCTCGGCCAACTCAGTGATCTAAAGAGCAAGCTTTTGCGCGCGAGACTGATATTTCCTGGATTCGAAAATTGCGAGGTGATATCGTGGATACTCACTAAAACGAAACGACCATCCAGTGCTTCCAGGTTTTCCATGGTGGTCTAGCTTCAAATGACTCATGATTTCAACTATTGACATTTCTCCTTTAAATTTTTGTTCTGAAATACCTTAATGTACATTAAGGCAATAATGATTTTTCTACAATTTGTCATTTATATAAGTTAGATAATTAAAAATAGTCAACTAAAAACTTTGAACTTAGATTTCGTATTAAATGATACTAGTCACTAAGATATATCTGAAATCTTAAGTGATCTGATGCTCCCCAGTGAATATAAACTCGCTTCACTCAAATTTATCAACTACATAGACTGGAATGTCACTACAAAGCTATTCGAATTACAATGAACCTTTAATAGTGTGGTGTGGGTTACTTATATCCACACAGGTAGTATAAAACGGCGGTCAAGCATAGAATGTATTTCAGTAGAAGGTCGATGAGAAAAGAACGGGAACGGAATGCAATTGGTATAAAAACACATAAATAATGAAATCTGACACAATGGATTGATGTTTGCAATAGGAACAGTCCAATTTGAAATGATGGATTGATATTTTGTGAAAATTAACGATTTAATATATGGTTCTCAGAATTTATTGAGATGCTTTGCAGTTATGTGCCTAAATACATTTGATTGCCCCCATTGATGTTCTGTCCACTACATTTGGTGTCTCTGCCAACCAGGAGAGGGGAAGTGTGCTGCTGTTCTGCGGGCGCCGTTGCAGACCTGGAGCTAAGGTGCCGGTTGGGGCAGTCTGGTGAGGAGAGGTGACGTCTGGTGGATTGCTCTGGCGGGGAGGCGCTGGCTATAGGGGGCTCTGTCGACGGAGAGCAGCAATGGGACGTGTGGCTGCTGGGCAGACATCGGATATAGATGGCTCAGCAGGCCGGTGGAGTATGGGTGTCGAACTTCACAAGTGCCGGGTCGATGTAGGATGTTGGTGCCCCGGCGGGTCGACAGAGCTATGGAAGCCAGTTCGCCACAGACTCGACATTTTGACGGAGGTCGTAGCACAGATTGCAGGACAGAAGAATGTGACACGGCGGGCACGAACCACCGCAAGAACGACTGCTTTAAACGGGGAACGAGCGTGATGTTGGTTACTTATATCCACACAAGTAGTATATAACGATGGTCAGGCATGGAATATATTTCAGTAGAAGGTCGATGAGGAAAGAACGGAAACGGAACGCAATTGGTATGAAAATGTATGAATAATGAAATCTGAGACGACTTACTATACGGTTCTCAGATTTTAGTGAGATGCTCTGTAATTATGTGCCTAAATACATTCGATTGTCCTCACCCGTGTTCTTATTCACTACAATAGTACTATGATGTTTAGAATTGAATGATCATTGTGTAGTTAGAAATTTTATGTTTGTTTAGCATTTGAAATGCTAGCGAAATCTCAGGATCAGTTTAATGATCTAATGGTGATTCAATTCATAGAATCCGATCAACACTTACAGACTTAAACAAACATAACACAGATCACTATACAGTGATCAATCAGTTATAAGTATATAAGTCATTGAAAATGTAGAAAAACTTTTAAACAAGAATAAGAAGTAAGCAATGATGGATAGTGTCTAGCAGTGGAATCCACTCTGACACGCGTTTCGTCCTATTTAGGACCCATCAACTGGAAGTACCTGCATCTCAGACTTGTTGTTGTTCCCTCTGCGACGACTCAAACCCAGTACCATTCACTTCAAACACCATCGCGTTATCCACTCAGCCACTGAGTCCTGATAGTCACTTGCTTGTGAGATAGGGTGAATTTAAATTCACTTGATATTGTTTAGCTTGTATCTTCCCATTGACATTTAACACTATAATTGATCAGTCTGTTAGAACGAAACGCGTGTCAAACTGGATTCCACCGCTAACCACTATCCATCATTGCTTACACTACAAAAGTAAGAAGTAGATATCCTCTGACTTTAATAATAGAAATGCTAATTCTAATGTTCCAGAATACTTTGCCATACAGAAAAGAAAAAAAAAACAACAACAACAAAACACAATTAGATATGATTTATCAATCACTAAGTTTGTCTAAAATATTGTCAAACTTCTAAAAATAAGTTACCATGGTGTAATGATTCATATAACTAAACATTTTTGACATTTAATCGATAACACTTGGTTCATTTGTAAAAACATTCAAATCTAACAATATGATTTACTGTTCTATGAAAAATGAATATCATCCTGTAAACAAGTCGGTTATGAACATGTTGAATTATACTACTATCAAATGATATGATTATTACTCAGAAGAAGTTCAGATAAGTTAGCTGGACGAAACGTTGGAAACGTTGGATTATTTCAAATATAATTTACAAAAAAAAAATTTACATTTGAAAAATTACTTTGATATTTAAATAGTACTTTATCTTTTTTTTAATAGTTTCATTTATAAAGCTTTTGTTGATGTTCTGTACACCACCACCACCACCATCACCACCACCCCCACCACGACCCCGAAATGCTCTGGTACGGCCGAGAGTATGGAAAATTAACTCTGTCTATCTTGAAATACTCTCAATGGACGACATGCATACAACCAATGACAGGGAAATCTTACTCATTCATTTTATCATATATGAAAAACATCATATAAACAACCATTAGATTTTCATAATATTTAATAATGTATGATTATTTAAAGTGACAGGACAACTGGTTTCGAACTTAGCATGTATATGATCATTACAACTTTAGGGTTATTCAAAAAGTAAACGAGTTCCAAATTGAATGATATACGTATTAATTGTTTCATTGTTAACTACAATCGAAATAGAATAAAAATTTCGTAATTAGTTTAGTTCATTAACTTAAACAGTTGCTTTATTATCAAGTATATAAAGGAGAAGGATATAGTAACAAGACAACACAAATTAAACATTATCTATAAAATAAACTATGTCAGTTTGTGTTCTATCCCAATAAGTATAATGAATGGTAACTTTTGGGATTCATTTGTAGACCAATACTATGTGTATGCTTTTATCCTGTAATTGTTAATTAACTAAACTGTTCATATTCATATCCCTCTTATTATGAGCTTCATTTTAACCTATGAACTTGATTTTGATGGAGTTTTGTTCTTTGAGTTGGATGGTTTGGTCGTGGAGCTTTCATCGTTCTTCTGAACACGACATCATCATCAGTACAAACTTCAGATAGGAATGAAGTGTTCTGATGAAGTGTGCTAATGATATCGTTCAGAAGAACGATGAAAGCTCCACGATCAAACCATCCAGCTCAGAGAATAAAACTCCATGAAAATCATTCACCTGAGCTACAAATCTTCTCCATCATCTCATGAAATATGAACTATTATTCTACGATTTACCATTCTTGAATTATACCCTGTCTATTAATCACTACCTCCCACATTAGGCTAAATCTTGTACAAATTTTACTTTCATATTTTATGGTACGATGTGGTCTGTCTGATTGGTATATAAACCCCATATGTTTGAAATATAATGTTTCATATCGCAGAGGCTCAAATTGATATTCTGGACTTAACTGGTTGGGATAGGCAGGAAGTAGAACCGATAAGTACTTTAGACTGCTCATACGTGTTTTACACGTCATTAGTCCAATCAATAATTCACTATTCTTTAATCGATGGTATCATCAGATTATACATAGGCCACAAGTGATAACAGTTTGAAAAGAAGAACAATAAAATTTTACTTATCCTAAATTGAACAGATTATTACATAAATGAATTCGATTGAAAAAAAAAAGAAGAACAAAAAAGAAAAAAGAAAAAAAAAAAAAGAAAACATGTTATATTTCTAAGGTGATACATTTCAAAAATGACAACATCATTTTGTGAAACTCTACCATATATGTCAATCAATCTATTCAATGGACATGTTCATGTAGATTTATTTTAGAAATGTTTGCAAAAATAAATAAATAAATAAAAGAACCCCCCTCCGACCACCAACTCCACCACCACCACCACCACCACCCCCCTGGAAACAATCAATCAAAGATTATAACTTAACCAAATAGTCTATAAGAATAATAAATATCCACTTGAAATGATTGAAATATTATTTTTTTTTTAAAAAATCAATCATTTACAAGGTCATCAATACATATGGATTAGAAACTATGTCAATATGATAGTAACAAATAATATGTAAAATTGTACTATAAACTTTTCTTAAAATGATTGTTCTATTCTAATAAAGATTAAATGACGGGTAACTTCTGAGACCTATTATTGGACTAATATAAGATATATATATATATATATTCTTATGGTATAACTATTCAGTAATTAGATCATGTATATATATATATATGTTATTCCCCTTGTTATAAGCTTCATTTTGATCTACAGACTATTATGATACAACTTACTGTTCTTAAATTATACTCACTTTATTGATTGCAATGTCCTATATATTCACATCCATTGTTTTGACTTAATCTTATACAAATATTATATGATGTGATCTGTTTGACCTGTTTGATCTGTTTAATATATAAATCAAATATGTTTGAAATCATTGTTATGGTATAGTATGAAGATTGTATAAGTTGTCCTATGATTGACAAATAAATCACATGTAAATTAGTTGAGTATCAAGTCACAATAGTGATAATGAAAAAAATTAACTTTGTAAAAATAATTAAACCATTTGAAATCTATGTTTTAACAGTTGAGATTATGAGTCAGTTGAAGCCACACCACTATGAAAAACCTGGAAGCATTGGATGGCCGTTTCGTCCTATTGTGGGACTCCTCAGTGGCAGTGCGTATCCACGACCTCGCCTCCCTGCGAGATTCGAACCCATGGCCTATTGGTTTCATACACGAGCACGTAACCACTAGACTAGTGAGCCGGCCGGCATCCAACGGTGTTAATGTCTAACATCCATGGTGGTCTGGCTTCAAATGACTCATGATCTCAACTGTTGAAATTACTACAATCCCCACAATAATCCCTTCTGATACTAATCTATGTTTTAGCTTAACGAAAGAAATTCAATGTAATAAGTTTTGATCAACTAATAATAACCTGATCATGGATATTTCATTGAAGTTCGTCTAGATAACTGAAAAACATAGTATATACACTATAAAACATAGGGTTTTGTTTCATGCCATATAACTTCAGTAGTAGTAAACTTTTTATTTCATCTTATTTCGATGATGATCATTTCTTTGAATCAATATTAAATGAATTGTAATTTCCATAGTTGAGATAATGCGTCAATTGAAATAAGACTACTATAGAAAGCTTGAAACTACTGGATGGTCGCTTCGTCTTATTGTAGTACTGCTCAACAGTGCGCATTCACTATCCCACTTCATGTGATTCCAACTCACGACCTATCAGTCTCAAGCGTGAACGCTTAACCAACTAGACCATGAAATCGACCCACACATCTACCATTGTCATCAATGAGTTACTACCTCACAAATGACCCGTTTAAACTTTACTGGTCACTACTTCTCACTAGAATTCCAGGATATATCTCTTGAAGCCAGTCACTAATGAGCATATGCTAATTATAATCAGAACGTGTTTCTACGGATATTATAGTAATTTCAATCGTAAAGATCATGAGTCAATTGAATTTAGATCACCATGAAAAATTTGGAACCACTGGACGGCCACAAAGCTAGATCATGGATGCACACTGCACACACAAACACACACAATCACAAACACCGATTCAACATTCAATATTATCATTGAATGTTATTATAAAATCATTTAAAAGAAATATAACACATTACATCACAAATAATAATGGTAATAATAAATTCGTGAGTCAGTCAGTCAGTAACAACGTAGAACTTCGTACGTACCTACATCAGTTCGAGTTGCCATACCACATTAACACAGAGACTCAGAAGTCGATTCAAGTCTCATAGTGGTAGAGGTAGTGAAAGTATAAGTAGTAATAGAAAAATTAAGGTTTGATGATCTTATTCAACGAGTATAAACCAGTGAGATAAATTTGGAAAGAAAATAAAGGACATAAAAAATTCAGAAAATTAGAATTTGGGAGAACACAAAGAGTGGATGCACCTGCTCACACCATTGCAAACGATTTGGAGCCATGTCATTCAAGATCTCTAACCATCGGTTACTATCGTCTCGCGGACCCCATCTAGGTAGTCTATACCTACCGACATGGCTCAGTCCATTTGTCAGTGACTTCATGTATTTGTGCCATGTTTTAGTCTGACCGGCCCTAGCTTTCTTCCTACCTACTACACCATAAAACATCTCACGTCCGAGCAGTCGGTGGTCAAGCATACCTAACACATATCCCAGTTATCTCAACTGAATAAGTTTCACTACTTCATCAATTGATTTGCTATCCTTACCTAGTAACCGTGTCCTAACAACTGGTCCCAGGATATACGATCAATGTTTCGAAGACATCTATGATCAAATACTAATTTATGGACAAATGTTGTTTTCTTTTTTTTTTTCTTTTTTTTATTTAAATTATATATAATAAATTAATTCACTTACCACCATCAGGTTCATTTAAATTCATAATTCTTCTTTTTTTTCGGCTTTTCTTTTTGTTTCTTTTTTCTTTTTATTTTATTTTATTTATTTATTTGATGAATTGATTAAATATAAATTATTAAATAATAATCCACAATTAAAATCATATAAACAAAATGAAATTATCACTTTTATTCTTTTTTGTTGTTGTTTTCGTTGTTGTTGTTGTTGTTATGGTTGTTATGGCTGTTGTTCTTGTTGTTGTTTTCTTTTTGTTAAATGTAATCTCTGTTATGTTTTTGTTTCTTTTCTTTTTATTTGAGAAAGATAATTGTTTATCTATTATAATTACTAGTATTATTATTATTATTATGGTATGGGTATGGTATTTGTATGGTATATATCTATTCTATTAGATATTTAATGATAATAATAATAATTGTTTATTTTCTTTACTTTCGTTGTTGATTACAATTTATTTACTTTTAATACGTTTATTTATTTGCTTCTTTCTTGCTTTCTCTTTTCTTTTTCTTCTTTTTTTTTCTTCTTCTTCTAAAATAGACCTATCTGTTTCGTGCACTACAGGCATTATATGTCCGTTTCTTTTTTTTGGTTTGTTTGTTTGTTTATTATGTCAGTACTTTATGCCCACTATTTGTAAACACACATACATATACACATACACACGCACACACAACTATACATCTATACATATTAACAAATAAATACATAAATAAATAAATCGATATTGAATACATCATCACTATTGAAACAATAATGACAATAATAAACATCTGTCTATCTAATTAAATAGTTACCATGACTACAGATTATACTTTTGTATTTATTGAGGAAAACGAGATTATGAACAAATTTACAAGAAGGGATAACTAATTTAATAGTAAGACAAATATATGAAGCTAAATTTAAATATCAGCTGATCTATTTGTATAATTATTTCAAGCGCCTGGCACGAGACTGATAAGTCCTAGGTTCGAATCTCGAGGGTAGCGGGATCGTGGATGTGCACTGATGAGGAGTCCCACAATAGGACGAAACGGCTGTCCAGTGCTATTAGGTTTTCCAAGGTGGTCTAACTTCAATTGACTCATGATTTCAACCAGTGAAATTACTTGAAGAGTTTGTTCGTATATATTGATATGATCAACTGTTTTATGCTATTCATCTGTTGTGTGTATTTTCTTATTTATTTATTTATAATGATGCTTATTAAACTATTAATTAGTAATAGTTAAATATGTGCTACTTATGTCGATAGATATAACTAGTATGTATTATCAATCGAAAGTGAAATATCTAGGTAGTAGAAGATTCAGAAGATCAAATAGAACAGAATGGGAACACAGAATGAAGAAAAAGAATAAAGTTTAAGACAATTTATGGATATTTTGTATATGAAGTATTGAACGTATCATATTCACATTGAACAAAATAACAGTCATTTCATATTCACATATATTTAGTTGTCCCCACCGTTCACTACTCCGTTGTTTATATGAAGACTTTACCAATGTTGAATCGTATTTTAATAAAGTAGTTCAAAAGCATTAGACAGCTATTCATTTCTAATTTGGCTCTTTAGTACAATGTAAACATAACATTGTTAGTGGTTATACATACGAACTTCAAGTCTTGCAGTGAACAACTAACTGTTCATTCAATGTCATAAACTAGAATATTACTGTAGAAATTTGAAAATTCACTAAACTTGAAAACATAGACTACTTTAGTCTAATTTTAATGGTCTATACTTTGAATTCTATCTTCAGCATGTCAATGGTTGAGCATTATTAAATGAATTTTAAACTGGGGAATTGTGGTGTGTGCTACTTATATGTAGATATAAGTAGTATATGATGTTAGTTGTGAACAGAATATCTCGCAACAGAAAGACAAGAAGATCGAACAATAAAGAACGAAGACAGAATGTAATTTGTATGAAAATGCAAGAACAAAGGAAGTCTGATTCATTTCGGGACAATTGATGGACGTTTTGCAAATTGAGCATTTACTACATATGGTTGTTAGATTTGATAACCAAGTTCTGTAATTTGTTGTCAAATACATTCGGTTGTTCCCCCATCGGTGTTCTGTTCACTACAGAACCAGTACTTCATGATTTCAAATAATAATGAAAGTATTAACAAATAGTAATGAGTACTACTTAACTATAGAAAATTGTTTCATCACCACTCTTTCAATACGTAGTTCATTTCAACTTGTTAGATAATATTTACAAAAGTTTCATATTGTGAACACAATCTAGTCACAGTCACATGTAACGTAGTTAACAAACTAAAACGGATAACAACTAATCCATTAACAGGAAAGTTTATTCAAGAAATTTGAATTACCATAATGTCATTCAAGTTATCCTTTTATAAAAAGAAAGAATCAACATGTAACAAAGACACTGGATCAAACTGATCTTTGCTTAAGACTCATAAAATAGTGTGAATAAGGAAATAATAACTATGAGATTTCAATCAAACTACTGAATAATACAAGAGTTTTGGCAACACTATACAATTCAATGTAGAGTTTGTTATAACTTATGGCCTGTATAGCCTGTTAATGTATAACCTGATGATACCTCCAATTAAACAACAGTAAATTATCGATTGAACCAATGAGGTGTAAAACACGTATGAGCAGTCTAGAGTACTTATCGGTCCTATTTCCTGTCTAGCCCAGCCTGTTAAGTTCAGAACTCCAATCTCAGCCTCTGCGATATGAATTATGTATTTCAAACATACTCGGTTTATATACCAACCAGGCAGATCACATCGTACTAATAAAATAGGAAACAACATTTGTACAAGATTTAGTCAAATGTGGCTGAGAATAGAGGAGGTAGTGATTAATAGACAGGGTATAATTCAAGAATGGTAAATCGTACAATAACAGTTCATAGGTCAAAACGAAGCTCATGATAAGAGGGACATGAATATGAATAATTTAATTATTTAACAGTTATACGATAAAATGATACGTTCAGCATTGGTCTACAAATGGATCCCAAAAGTTACCATTCATCATGCTCATCGAGACCAGTGTCATAAATATAAAATGCTAAACAGTTCAAAACTAGAACAGATGATCATTTCATTTCTTCAAGTTTTTGTTAACATTTCTCCTAAAAAGAATCCATCATCAAATGTAGACAAATCTCTCTATTAAACAATACATACGAATTTTTGTAAGCAATGATGGATGGTGGCTAACAGTGGAATCTAGTTTAACGCACATTTCGTCCTATTTGGGACTCGTCAACTGGATGTACCTGCATCTCAGACTTGTTGATATTCACTCTGGGGCTCGAACCCAGTACCATTTGCTTCAAACGTCATCACGTTATCCACTTGGCTACTGAGTCCTGATAGCCATTTGCTTGTGCAATGGGGTGAATTTAAATTCACTTGATATTGTTTGGTTTGTATCTTTCCATTAAGGTTTTTAAGACTGTTTATAAAATGTTTGTGAATTAAGGCAATATCAAGGCAATCCACACAGTATACACATATGCCCAATAACAGATTGATCAATTGCAGTCTTAAAAACTTCAATGGGAATATACAAGCTAAACAATACCAAATGAATATATACAACTAATTATAAACCATAAGGAGGATGAATTGAAATCTAAAGTTAGATTTGATCAATTCTTTTCTTTTATATACAAACATTTAATTGTTTACCTTCTGATTAGGCTTTAAAAGTATATTAACACTATATTTACAATTTCAATAGCATCCCCTCAATATTATCGATCATAGTTAGATGACTCGAACAATACAATAAAGCCCATTTAGTCAATTACCCCTCGGTTACCTTAGTAACAAATTAATTGAATTGTATTTCTCTTCCTTTTTCCTGTTCTAAATATGATTATAATTCATTTATTTTTAATAAAAAATTTACCCCTATCTTATACATCATTTTATCATTGATTTTTTTTTCACTATGTAACGAGTCTAAAACAATATGAAGTTTTTGATTGAGATCATGAACCGATTGATGTAAGACTACCATTGAAAACCTTGAAGCACTGGACGGATGTTTCGCGCAATTTCGTGGATTGGTTAAAGTTAGACATTAACACCGTTAAATGCCGGTCAGCGTAGTGGTCGAGTAAGTTAAGCGTTCGCGTGCGAGACTGAATGCCCTGAGTTTGAATCCCGCGAGCGGGATCGTGGATGCGCACTGCTGAAGAGTCCCATAATAGGACGAGACGGCCGTCCAGTGCTTCCAGCTTTTCAACGGTGGTCTAACATCAATCGGTTCATGATCTCAATTAAAAACTTGACAATCTCCATAACACCTATATTGACAATATTAAGTATAAAATTACAAAGAGAAAATAGCTTAACAAATTATGTTCATTGTTCTCATTATTTGACCGCAATATTAAGTTATCATAGGATGAGAGTTTCATTCTATTTGTGACTAGTCACCTGGATATACCTGTATCTCAGAGTTGATGTTCATTCCAGGACTCGAAATCAGTATCATTTACTTCAAATGCAATCGCGTTATTCACCTAGCTACTCAGTTCTGCTAGCCACTTGCTTGTACAGTGAGATAAAGCTTAAATTCACTTGGTATATATATATATATGATAATAAATACCAACGAATAAATTCAATATTTTGTATTTGCTGAAAATTGATCAAATTTGATAAACCGTTGAAAACCAGGAAGCATTGAGTAGATGTTTCGTCTTAACATGGGATTCTTCAACAGCTCGAACCTTATGATTTCATCAACGATTAAAATCATGATCTTCAAAACTCGTGATCAACTCACTGCCTGGAAGTTTCATACAAATGTCTAGTTCGTGTATTTTAATGGTATACCAACTGAGACCGATTCGAGACGAATAAAACCTACAAATTAGATCAACCTCCACGAAACTCTCTCAACGTAAGCAAATTTGCATTGCTTGTAAAACCCTTGCACACATAAAAAATCATCATACTATAATATTAAAGAAGCACAATTAGTCCTCGAGTGAACATTAATACTGAGATGCAATCACATCTAGCTGACAAGTTTTGACAAGTAAGAAACGCGCATCCTGTATTTCACTGCTAATCACCATCCATCTTTGCTTTAAAATGCTTGTAATTTAATGCTAATATCGAGAAAATCTGCATATGATACACATATGCTAAAACAGACTGTTATAACGTGTGATCCGCCTATTGGAGAGAAGCCTATTATCGATCGAAACAGTGACGCATAAAACACGAGCGAGCCGCCTAGAGCTCTGATTGGTCCTGCTCCCCTGTCTAGCCCAGTCAATTGAGTCCAGAACACAAGTCTCAGCCTCGGAGATATGAATCATTGTATTTCAAACATACACTGTTTATATACCAATCAAACAGACTACATCGTACCATAAAATAGAAAGTAACATTTGTACAAGATTTAACCTTCAGGAAATGACACAAATAAATATTGACCAATAAGGAGATGACACGTTGGAAGAATGTTGACCAATGGGGAAATGACGCTATTTCTCATTCAGGAATAGCATTAAATAATTTCTGGGGTATTTTCTGAATACCCCAACACAGACTGATCAATTGTAGTTGTTAACGTCAATGGAAAGATTCAAATAACCAATACATATATAATTAATATGATCTAAAGTTAATATATAAGAGTAAAGGATAAACATCCATCATCTTCTATTGCCAAATATATAATTAAAATAGGTCATAAGATTGATCTTAATTTGGCTTTTGTAGTGTTGTACAAAAGTGAAAAAGGGCGTATACTAAGGTTTATTGAAAACTTTAGCCATACAAAAATTCAAACCCCCTTTGTATATTCCAAAACAGTTTATTCTCATCTTAAATCTACCCTTGGTAATATTAGCTTATTATCCAAAAGTGATAAGGTTTCAAATTGTTTTTCACATTATTATTTTCTTTATAATCCTTGTCACCTCTTATCGTGTATTTCTAGTTCAGCCTAGTTCTCAACAAGTATATTAGGTCTGATCAAATTGTTCTCAATGTATCTACGTTATTATATACCACATAGTGTAGTGAACAAGAACATAAATGGGGACAATCGAACGTATCTGAGCACATAATTACAGAGCATCTCAATAAAATCTGTGATCCATATAGTAAGTCGTTAATTTTCGCGAAATATCAATCTATCATATCAAACTGGACTGTTCCTGTTGCAAACATCAATCCATTGTATCAGATTTCATTGTTTATGCATTTTCATACCAATTGCGTTCCGTCCCCGTTCCCGCTCTTTCCTAATCGATCGACCTTCTACTAAAATACATTCAATGCCTGACCACCGTTATATACTACTTGTGTGGATATAAGTAACCTACACCACAATAATTCTGATAATCTTCGTTTTCTTATTATACTATCGAAATTTATTAAAGGGACTAATTACTTTAATTTATCCTAATTTAAAATATCAAAAGACTTAAGTTTTACAAATATTGAAATGACGGAGAAGATTTAAAGCTCAGATGGATGATTTTGATAAAGTTTTGTTCTCTGAGCTGGATAGTTTGATCATGGACCTTTTATCGTTCTTCTGAACGATATCATCACCAGCACAAAATTCAAATAGAAGTCAAGTGTTCGAATTCAAAGTTTGTGCTGACGATATCGTTCAGAAGAACGATAAAAGCTCCATGACCAAAACATCCACACAGAGAACAAAACTCCAACAAATTTTACAAATATTACATCAGAAGGGGTTTTGTGGAGATTGTAGTAATTTCAATGGTTAAGATCGTGAGTCAATTGAAGCTAGACCATCGTGGAAAACCTGGAAGCACTGGACGGCCGTTTCATCCTATTGTGGGACTCCTCAGTAGTGCCCATCCACGACTTCGCCCCCTGCCAGATTCGAACCCAGGACCTACTGGTTTTTCATGATCTTAACCATTGAAATTACTACAATCTTCACAAAACCCCTTCTGATATTAATCAAAATATGCTCACTAATGACTGACTTCAAGAGGTATTTCCTGGAGTTCTAGTGAGAAGTAGTGACCAGTGAAATTCAACCAGGTCTGTTGTGAGATAGTAACTCACTGAAGATAATGGTGGATGTGTTGCTCAATTTCGTGGATTAATTGAAGTTGGACATTAACATTGTTGGTACCCTGCCAACTCAGTGATCTAGTGGTTAAGTGCTCGCGCGCGAACCCAGCAGATCCTGGGTTCAACTCTGGCAGGCGACGAGGTTATGGATGCGAACTGCCACTGAGGAGTCCCATAATAGAACGAAACGGCCGTCCAATACTTTCAAGTTTCCCATGGTAATCTAGCTTCAACTGACTCATAAACAAATATTACAGTTCATTATGTAGTTAATTTTCTTTGGTTTATCAACTTAAGTAAATTTTTTTTAACAAATCATTCATGGCAGGATTTCTGCATGATAACTTTTGGGAAAAGAAATTTACATAAAACTAATCTATATGTAACAAACTATAGTCATAAACTACCTTTAACAAGAATTATCATCAATTGAACAATGGAAACAGTCACAAATTAAAAATAAAAAAATATTCAGATCTTACAGAACTAGTTAGTAAAATCAAACAACCATATATTGAATCGTTAATTAGCAAATTGTTCATCAATCGTCTCAAATCACTCAGAATTCCCTTGTTCTTGCATTTTCATACAAATTGCCTTCTGTCTTCATTCTTTATTGTTCGATCTTCTTGTCTCTCTCCGCTGCCAGACATTCTGTTCAGTGCTCATGTCATATACTACTTATGTCTACATAAGTAGCACACACCACAATTCAACTGACAAAACTGAAGTTGAAAACTGACTATCAAAATCATTTCAACAGAAATATTTGAACTACTAATGAGTAGAATGATGATTATCCAAACATAAAATTGATATGATAATTTAGAATCTCAATTGTTTCATGTTGGTTAAATTTACATTTTGTACATTGAGATTCGGTTAACATCATCATGATGTTTCTATGATGATTAAAGATTAGAAAACTGCTATTGTGTGACTAGATAAGTTTAATTGTTTGAATAAGCTAATTTCATATAAAATATAATAGCGAACTATTCAAAATAATTGAAAGGATTTCTGGGGGGGGGGAAACTGCAATCTTCGAGGAATTAAAATGAGCATATACTTCAAATAGATAATCATGGAAATGATCGGACCAATACTCAAAAGTAATATATGTCGTTCTTGAAGTGGAGGTTTAGCAGTTCACTCACTAGTCAGTAGTCCCCAAATGCCCTGGTACGGCCGAGAGTAAGGAGAGTCCACTCTCTCTCTCGAAATGCTTTCACATGACCACGCGTATACAGCCTCTGCCAGGGAAGTCCTACTCACTGACTTCTCGCACTACGGGTGTTGTTTACAAAAATGAGAGGACGAAAATCGAATATCCAAAACTTTAAGCCGGTTATTGGATATTGAATATCCACCTAGGGGAGTTGGAAAACCCTGATTCCAAATTAATGGTGCACATGGGTTCCAGAATCCTGAGGAAACAAATGGCGTATTAACTTATTGATGGTCACCAGTTACCATGGGATTACATCTACTTACATTGCTCCCTACCTTGTGGATTAGAACTTTAGGTCAAAGGTTCTTGGTGTAGCCCTCTAAGAAAACCACCTGCTTCGACTTGTGCGCTCAGACAGCCTCACAACCATCACATAAATCAATGATAACTACTACTAGCCTCATTGTTATTGTGTGGTGCATATGCATTTGGTGTCTCTTTGTACCAATGTTAATGTATTCAAATTAATAAATAAGGGAACCTATGAAAGTAAAGTACACTTTCACCTTTTGAGTATTTCATCCATATGATTTTAATTCTTCCCATGATATAAGAACCCAATCAAGCTACTAGAAAAAAAATGTTATCTTTCCGTATGTTATCCCATAATTTATCTATTTTGTTCTGTTCATTTTAATATGTTTTTATCAATATGTCATTACATTTCTTTTAATATTACTTATTTATTATTTATTTGAACACATAAATATTGGTGCAAGGAGGCATCAAATATAAATGCACCACACAAACCTCATTTGATACGTGTGTGGGTTGTGATACTGCCCCGGGTACCCAAACCGAAAACAGGTGGTTTTCTTAGGGGGCCACACCTCGAGCCTTCGACCTATAGGTCTGATCCACAAGTCAGTGGAGCATCGTTTGGAGATGCAGTTCCATGGTAGCCGGGGACCAACAATCGGCTCATACGCCATTTGTTTCTTCACAATACTGGATCCCATATGAACCATTAGTTTGGAATCAGGGTTTTCCAGGTGGACCCTCCATGTCCACTAACTCGGTTAAAGTGCTGAACATTCGCTTTTCGTCCTCTCATTTTCGTAAACAACACCCGAAGTGCGTGAAGTCAATGAGTAGGACTTCCGTGGCAGAGGTTGTATACGCGTGGCCATGTGAGAGCATTTCGAGTGGGAGAGTGGACTCTTCTTACTCTCGGCCGTACCAAGGAATTTGGAGGATAGCACGAGACCTCGCCGCCTGTCACATCTATGATTATTATTTAATGACTATATGCTCTTGATGAAATACTCTGTTCTACAGACTACATATACATTCGGTGATCACAAGTGTGTTTTGTTGAAATAAACTGACTTTAAACTATTCATATGTATACGTAGAATGTTACAGAATTCATAAATTTTATATTCTCTTAAGAGAAAGTCTAGTTGTTCTTTTTTTAATTCTTTCAAAACATCCATAATTGCTGATTAACATAGATAGAACGTATTTAAAATGCTATAATTAGAAAATATTATTAGAAATTTCCTGTATATTTATATTTTTAAATGCAGGTTGTTGCTTCAGGACTGGCCTGGGTCAACACCTGAACCAAGGATAGGGAGTGAAGTAGTCGAACACGTTGACAACTTCACTTATTTTGAAAGTATGATCAGCCATAATGGATTGGTGTCTGATGAAATCTCAGCACCAGTTCTAAAAGCTCGTTTGACTTTTGCCAACTTACGTCACCTATGGCGAAGGTGACATATCCGTTTATCAACGAAAGGACGAGTATACTGCGCAAGTTCGTTCTGTTTTACTTTACGGCTGCGAAACGTAGCCATTGAGAGTAGAAGATATTCGTAAGTTACTAATATTTGACCACAGATGTCTTAGAAATATTACGGGTATCTGCTGGGATCACCGGGTAAGTAATAGTGAGGTAAGACTTAGGGTATTAGCAAATGATGGTAAGTCAGTTGATGAGGTTGTAAATCTCCATAGACTGCGATGGTTGAGCCACGTATTACAAATGCCTGAACATCGTTTACCACGACGCGCGATGCCGATTAGTGTAGGAGACGGTTGGAAGAAAGTTAGGGGGAGGCCAAACCAAAACGTGGCATCAGTGCTTCAAGTCACTAACTTCTAGTATGAGCCATGTTGGTAGATGCAGATTACTTGGTTGAGGTCTGCGTGACTATCGTAACCAATGGTTGGAGGCTGTGTGACATAGCTTAGAATTTATCACAATGGCGTCGGCGTATACACTCTTTGTCTTCCATTAAACTATGAGATTAAAATAGCTTCATATCTTTCTTTCTACGAACTAATTCTTTCTTTCTGTACTTTATATATTACACCATCGGGTTAACTGCTTCTATGAATCCAGTGTTCGTCTTGCTGTGCTAATGAGGTGTAGCAACTTGAACCGATGCATGGTATGTGCCTGGTCCTACGCTGTAGCTGACTGACTGACTGACTATCAGTACGCCTTAAATATACTATGCTCTAAATTGTTTGACATTTATATTGTTATGTGGTTAAGATAGTAAACAAAGATTGTTCTGTTCAATTATATGATACTTTCAGTAATTTATGATGTGGTTTGTGCTACTTATGTCGATAAATATAAGTAGTATGTAACACTAATCGAAAGTGAAATATCTAGGCAGTAGAAGGTTCAGAAGATCAAACAAAAGAGAACAGGAACAGAGAGTGATTAGTATAAAAATAAAAAATCAACAAAGTTTGAGAAGATTGATCAGTGGACATTTTGTAAATGAAAACTGAACGTATGACATCCATATTGAATGAAATAACAGTAATTTCTTATTCATATATATTTGATTATCCCCAAACATGTACTCTCATTCACTACAGTATTACTGTAATATTCATTTCTTAGAAGGAAACTTATGTAAGAACTTACTTTAAACATAAATGTTAAATTCTATTATAAATTGTTTATATTTCACTTATATTTAAAGTACTTTTAAATGAATGTTCTTGATCAGAACTTTTCCTTAGTTATAATTAACTTTATATTAGGTTATATCCACCAATTCAATGTTGAATAATTATAATAAGACATGAAGGGAACATCTTAACAGTTGATATAATTTCCCTTTAGTCTAGTCTTTGCAAGAAACAATAAGAAACGACATTGAGATTCATCTAATATATATATATATGTATATAGGGATACTACCCGTAACTCAGGTTCTGAAATGTCAGACAAATGAAAATCTTGCAAATGCAATGAAAATGATCTTGTTGGTGTTGTAATAGTATTCTGACAGCAGAAAATGGGTTTTAAACGTTATTCAAGCCCTAACGCTTCAGGTTGGGCTATTTCGTTTACTACCCTACATATATGTGGTATACTGTATAAGCTATATTGCTATGTAGAGTTGAAAGCCTCATATGAGGCTGGAAGTTCACCATTTGTATTGTGGATGGTTTGGCATTACTTTGGCAAGTTTTGTTGACTGTTCACACACAAAATTGGTTTGCTGGTTAACTGATTTCATTCACACTGGTGGTTGCTTTACAGTGTTCTCAAGGGCCATTGTCATTGGGACATTGTAAGGCATGTCGCCATTGCTAATATCAATGATTTCGACTGTCATGTAAGCGGAATAGGTCAACTTTGGCCTGTTCGTGCCGTGCATATTTGATTCACGCGATCATTGATCGGAATAACTATACATATGATGTGAATGTGTATATGAATAGTGCGAATGGTCCACCAGAGTGCTTGGTACTTGTGTGGTTGCGTCACGGGATTGAGCTGCACTGCTCGAATTGTAGCGTTAAATCCAATACGGTGTCTGGTTCCCCCTAAGCCTGAGCGGTGTCTGGCTCTCCTGTTAAACGGAGTTGAGCTGTACTGTTCGTGTTGTCACGTGAAAGTATATATATATATATATATATATATATATATATATATATATATATATATATATATATATATATATATATATATATGGTAAATAAACATTACCGAAATAAATTTCGATATATTTTCTGAATAGTTACAAATGAGATAAACGTCAAAGTGGAATTTCTACAAGATAACTCGTTTTATCCTGAGCATTCTTTGTTATAACCAAATATACAGTATCGAACGAAGTTCTCATTTTTGCGGTTGAGTTGATCATCCTAAAAAATTTGTACATTGCCGACGAGTGACAAATCATACGAAATCTAGATCTACAGCTTCCCGTCGACTACCTACAACTACCACCTAACGCTTACCAAGTGTTATGTTGGTTCCTAACAAATACACAAACTTCGGTAGGGTGAGTGGAGATTTATCATATATACATCAAAGTTATTTTATCACGTAAATTAATGAATACCTGCCCTGTGGTCCAAAGGTTAAAGGCTTACCCTGAAGTCTGGTTTTATATTCGATCCCCGGTGTAATCGCCGGTAAGCACTGCTGATAAGTCCCATACTGTGGCAAAACGACTACTTACTGCTTCCTAGTTTTCAATTATTATCGAAATAAGATCAATTCGTGCTGCAAATCATGAAACTCATTAATCTCCACACCATTTTATTATAAAGGTTGCATTAACTCGATGTCCCTTTCCTCAAATACCGACCGTAACTGCTACCTTGACGTGGTGGTCGGGCCTGCATATCGTGATGACCCAATCGAGCTATATTGGCTGGAACATATATTCCTGTAGGTTCCACCATGCCCGGCAGGTCGATTGGAGAACGGTAAGACTAAAAGCAGAAACTCAAGGTCTGAGGGCGAAGTCGTACTGCTGACTGTACAGAGGTGTGACAGCAGTAAGATGTTTTCCTCGGACAACCAGAATCTGCAGCGATGCTGCCTTCTCACAAGGAGGGAAGTGGTTAGAAAAGGTCGACCCTAAAAATGTCACACCTCACCTTACCTCACGGATTTCCGTCTCCGGCGGTAAGGCCCTTTGAAGAACGGAGCTAACACATTAAAAACCATCCACAAAAAGGCTGTGCGCGACCGACCTAAAGCAGTTGTCCCTTGGGCTCTGCGGTCACGCTCCCAGGTCGTTAAGACCAACAATAATCCGACTTCCTTTCTAGGTTCTTAAAGAAATACCCTTTCACTGTGTGGGCAGCCGTGAAGAGACATCAGCCCTCATACCCGTAACAGCACACGAGACCAAGTTGGTCACATTCAAATACTTCCTACACCACCTTATAACTCTCTTATCCCACCGACTAACCCTTCTCACGTCCCTTTATCACCTCGCTCCGCTAGTGCAAACGATTCGAGCACGCGGAACGTTATTCATGGTCTCCTGAAACCACGCTCTAAACTACACGTCCGAACACTGTGCAAAATAGGACAACAGGCTTCCTTAGCTAGGACTTTAGAATCTCGCGCCATCCATGTGTGATGCGTCTCCGAAACGCGCACACAGGATCCTAGTAGTGTCATTCATTTGACCTCACCATATCAAAGTAACGAACCAACCCGATTTACGCTTCGTGTATCTGGAAGCCCTGATGCTGCTTCCCGTGACCTCGCTGGCGTAGGTATAGCATTGAGTACCAGGTCAGAACCAACTCCCTTAAACTGGATCACAGTAGACAGTCATTTGTGCGCTGTCCGACTAAACGGAACAGTAAGGACTCGAAAAGATAGGGACACTCGTCGTTGCCTCTTCGTCGTCTCTGCCTACTCTCCCACTGACTGCGGCTCAGATGATGTAAAAGATGAGTTCTACAGAAAGCTTTCCGACCTTCTCCGAAAAGCTAGGCGTTCAGATGTAATAATAGTTGCTGGTGACTTTAATGCTCAAGTAGGTAAACTAAGCAAAAGGGAAAGACACCTGGGTGGATCTTATGGTGTCGCAGCTCAAAGAACAGATAACGGCGACCGTCTGTTGCAGCTATGCTCAGATAACCGCCTGTTTCTTGCAAACACTAACTTTAAGCATAAGGAAAAACATCTTTTGACATGGCGACCCCCTAATTCGTCCTAACGTTTGACCTAAATAGATCACATCACTATCAGCCACCGATGGATGGGCTCGATAGAAGACTGTCGCTCATTCTGGAGCACATGCTTAGACTCAGATCATGCTCTAATGCAAGCGCGTATTTTTCTACGTCTTACTGGACGTAGGAAACATGCTGCAAGGAAACCCCTTAGGGTCCTACTTAATGATAGTCAAGCTAAGAGTATATTTCAGGAGCATCTAGAAAAACAGTTAGGCAGCCATGTAAGTGATACCCACCCCGAGGCAGCATGGAATGACATCCGAAAAGCTGTAGAAACAGCAGTGATGTTTGCAAGTACGACAAACTATAAGGTTAGAGAAAAACACTGGATCTCAACAGCGTCTACCGCACTGATAGATGCTCGAAAACTCATTCCATCTGGTTCTGAACATAACGAAGAGCGGAATCAGCTTAAGCGCAAGCTGACAAGAAGCCTACGCAATGATCGTGAACAGTGGTGGGTAGCGAAAGCAAGAGAGATGGAAAAGGCAGTAGCAATGGGTAACAGCAGGCAACTGTTCAGACTTGTTAAGGAAACCGGTATTAGGAACCCGACTGTTAACGAAACAATCTCAGAAAAAGATGGACATATTATTTATTCTCAATCCAGGAGATTGGATCGATGGGCAGAACACTTTAGGGATCAGTTCAACTGGCCTTCAGCCACACTTCGGTTTCCCACGATCTCCAATCTACCTGAATGGCAAGTTAATGTAAGTCCTCCGACTCTTTACGAAGTTGAAAAAGCTATAGGAAATTTGAAGCGTGGGAGAGCAGCAGGCCCTGACAAGTTTACTCCTGAGATTTTTAAGGATGGCGGTCCAGTATTAGCAGCGAGATTGACTGAGGTCTTAGGTAGGATCAGGGAACTGGATGTAATTCCATCTGACTGGTCTCAATCACTGATTGTGCCAGTCTATAAGAAAGGACAAAAGTCCTCCTGTGACAATCACAGAGGAATTAGTTTGACTAATATAGTGTCTAAAATATTAGCTTCAATAATACTTCGACGTCTAACCAAAGCTCGTGAAGAGCAGACTAGAGAAAACCAGGCTGGTTTTCGACCTGGACGTGGTTGTATTGATCAGATATTCACACTACGTCAGGTTCTAGAACATAGACACACATTCAGACGCCCCACAATGGTAATATTTCTCGACGTTAACGCGGCATTTGACTCTGTTGATCGTGAGGTTCTGTGGCAGTGTTTGTCACTGAAAGGAGTACCAAAGAAGTACATTAACCTTATAAAGGCTCTCTACTCGAACACAACTGGTCGAGTGAGAGCTTATGGCGAACTGTCATCAGATCTGATTACCTCAAGTGGTGTTCGTCAGGGCTGTCCACTCTCTCCATTCTTGTTTAACTTTGTCGTTGACGTGGTTTTAGAGATAACACTTTCCACATCTGACTTTCCAGGGGTTGAACTTCTACCGGGAGAATCACTTGTTGACTTAGAGTATGCCGATGAAATAGTTCTATTTGGTGAATACGCTGACAAAATACAGAGTTTGCTGACCACTCTAAACAACAATGCAGGCATATTCGGCATGCGATTCTCTCCCTCGAAATGCAAAATGTTGCTTCAGGATTGGGTTGCACCGCCACCCGAACTAGTGATAGGGAGTGAAGTAGTTTAGCATGTCGACCGCTTCACTTATCCTGGAAGTCTCATCAGCCCTTGTGGTCTAGTGTGTGACGAAATCTCAGCACGGATACAGAAGGCTCGACTAGCTTTTGCCAACTTGCGTCATTTGTGGCATAGGCGAGATATCCGTCTATCAACCAAAGGATGTGTTCACTGCGCAGCGGTTCGTTCCGTCCTACTTTATAGCAGTGAAACATGACCGGTAAGAGTAGAGGATATTCGTAAGTTACTAGAATTCGATCATAGATGTCTTCGAAACTTTGCTCGTATATCCTGGGACCACCGAGTAAAAAACTCAGTTGTTAGAAAACGGATACTAGGTAAGGATGGCAAATCGATTGATGAAGTAGTGAAACTTAATCAGTTGAGATGGCTGGGACATGTGTTACGTATGCCAGACCACCGACTGCCTCGACGTGCGATGTTTTATGGTGTAGTAGGTAGGAAGAAAGCTAGGGCCGGTCAGACTAAAACGTGGCACAAATACATGAAGTCACTGACAAATGGACTGAGCCATGTCGGTAGGTATAGACTACCTGGTTGGGGTCCGCGAGACGATAGCAACCGACGGTTGGAGATCTTGAATGACATGGCTCAAAATCGTTTACAATAGTGTGCTCAGGTGCATCCACTCTTTGTGTTCTCCCAAATTCTAATTTTCTGAATTCTTCATGTCCTTTATTTTCTTTCCAAATTTATCTCACTGGATTATACTCCTTGAATAACATCATCAAACACTAGTGTCCCCTATCACTACTTATACTTTCACTACCTCTACCACTACGGGGTTTGAATCGATAACTGCATCTCTGTGCTAATGTGGTATGGCAACTTGAACTGATGTATGTACGTACGAAGTTCCACGTTGTCACTGACTGACTGACCCTTTCCTCAAAATCGTTCATTCTTCTTTCCTGGAGATCTTTAACATTAAATATTAGCTCATAAAAATTCCTTAAAATACTCAAGAGATGACTTCTGTTATAAAGTACGGTGAATAAGTGGATAAAAGCGATTCTACTAGAAATGATAAGGGAAAACAACTGTATATCATATTCATCTACATACAACACAGTATTTCCACAACGTTTCTAGTGTTCACATTGCATAGCTTTTGATTACTACAAGTGTGTTGACCAGCTCCCGTCAGAATGAATTTCCTGAACGAATATCTTCATATTCTTTGTGTTCTTACTCTGATTAGTTTATACTGAAAATCTACCGAAAAATACAAACACTTCCAATCCCTAACATCTGTTTATCAAATAGTCGCGATCGTAACTCTTTGTCCTATTAGATAACCTATTGACATTTAGATCGATACCTCGATATAGTAGCAACAATAATGGTACTGACGTGAATCCAACCGATTTACCCTATGTAAAATAAAACAGGCAACATACAGTTCAATGCTAGACACTAACAAAGATATCAACAAAAGAACTTAACTGATATCTCCAGCTATCGAAAACTGGATGACCTGTTGCATAATTTTTGAATAAACCAGAGAAAGCTTTGAGAACTAGTAAAGAATTCTTCCTACCTCTGCTTTACTTTCCATTTATTGGGTATAGTAAACTGAATTGAACATATTTCCCGAAATGAATGATGTGTAGCATAAATGTGTCGCAAATTTAAAGAAACTCAAATTCCATGTGGATGATCTTCTAATACCCGTAAACAAATAAGCTTATTTTCACATACTCGTGGAGATTTGGTCAGTGCTAAACTACACTTGGTATTAAGTTGATTCATAAGTTATCACCAAATTAAACATGAAAGACATCATAATAGCATTTCAAAAACGAAATCTTGAGAAAGAAGTATACTTTAAGATAGCTTGTTGCAACTGCACAACAACATATGCTACAATTTGTAAAAATAATGAATCCGTTTTGATACAAATACCATCCAGGAGTTAGGTAAATGGTTTAACTAACTCTTCATAAACAATGTGACTGGCTCTGTAGGAACAGATCAAGTGATCATTGAATCAAATATCTGTTAGCTAAAGAATAATTATTATAAGCTGGCAGCAAACAACTACTTATTCCTGTTACATTCTTGCCGAAAACGTCTGCATTCAAATCCTAGTTTCAGAACGGTAAGCTCCTGAGTGCTTTTAATTTATGTCATGAGCTTCAATAAATACTTATCTTTATCGAGTAAATAATACAAGGCGCAATCACGAAATTTCAGTCTACTTGTAACGCAGCTAATTTGACTTCCTATAAACTCTCCACGTCAGTGGTTCACAAACCACATCCTAATACATAAAAACTTATCACTCACAGTCCTACGCTCTGCAGTTGTTGTTTAACGAACAGGTAATATAACATATTTAACGAAAAACCCTTACTTCAAATAGTCATTAGTAAATAGAATTTGCCTTTTAATAATAGAATATCTTGTAGCTACTTATACAAGACAGAACTTACGGTAAACTAGGGTATTTATATTTGGAACTAACAAGATGATCATCTGACTATCAAAGAGTGATTATACTTAGCACGTTCATTTGCACCACTTTGCAGCTTAAAAACATGGACTGTCAAAATGAGAAAGCATGTACAAATTCCAATTATTTGACCATATACGTCTTTGAAGTGTCGTCTGAATAGAATGCTACCGAAAAGTAACTAGTAGAGTAAAAGTAGTACTTAAGATAAAGACAAAAAGTCAGTTGGTGAGGCAGTTTTGACATCTGTTGCATAGTCCATGCTAATTCTCTATTCTGATCAGCTATGTTGACCAAAATACAATAACATCGGAAGGTCCAGGACGACCGACTGAAGATATCAGTCCATGACGTTTAAAATACCAGGTACCTACGTATGTGGTCACTTGAACCACAATAAGACCACTGAATAACAAAAACACAAAACTCTAGCTACTCCTGAAAGATTTCACAATTGACCTGATGGTTTTAAGTATTCAATAACTTTGATTTGATGGTTACATGAAGATAGTTACATCCACAAGCTGTCGACTTGAAACTTGATTGCTGCACTGCATGCCTATAGTGATATTTTGGGATAAGGTTTAGAAATTACGACTATTTTCTAAAAAGTAAGGTAATGAGATACAATTATCTGTAAGAATGTTTTATTACATACTATGAAAAGTACTGCTATACGAATACGACAAACTGTAGACCAAAAACACAGTTTAACATTACGAAACCTTTTATTCTAGTGCCAAAGCTGAACTGAACATGAAAAACTGTGTGGTCGCTAGTCAGTTGTACAGGTGTGCATTGCTCTCAGTTAATTCAACATCCTCAGCTCGTTTAACTAGACATTAGAAATTCCAACAACACAACCTACCTACGTACATTTTTTTATACTTATAGGCTTCTTCTGGTCCCAGAGAAACTGTATGGAGATGCTTTCTAATCGAAATATATAAACCTTAATAACCAGAAGTATAAAATAAAGATATGAAACTTACATACTGACGCTAGAGGTACCATATACACATAATGGGGGTATTTATTAAGTGCAGATATCCAAAAATTTTTAACTACAATAAGAATATAGGTTACCCAATTCTTTATCCTCACAGTTTAATTTTAAGTTCATGACTTCCAAACAGCCACATAAAGTGAAGGTCTTTCGGTATTCAATACCAAATGGTTCAAATAGTTGTGGACGGATTAGAAGAAGCTTTTGCTTAACGGGCTCCTTTGCAGCGAAGTCAAGTTGCTAAAATCGTCGTAGATGAAATGAAAGACCATGCTTGAATAACCTCTATATTGAGTAACAATGAGTTGGAGATACTTAAAACTAAGGACCTTGGTATACAATATCGATAAAAATAAAAGTTTTGGTAAGCATATATGGTTCAAATGATTCTGGACGGAATATAAGGAGCCTTTTCTTAGCAGGCTTCCGTATCTGATAGTAGCGGATCACCGATACCTCCAGGTAAGAACCTAGGTATGTTCAGCGACAAAAGAGAAAAAATTTAGTAAATTATTGAAAGATACTGTCCTTAGTTCTTGAGAATATGCCAAGTTTTCCCCGGAAAGATTCCCGGGAAGCACTTAAACTAGCTCAGTCGGCAGTGAATTTCAACATTTAATCACTCTTAAGGAGTAGAAGGTGTGTCTACCACCCGTTCTGTTGTGTTGTATCACCAGTTTCTGGGTGTTACCCCCAAGGCTTGGGAGAATGTGAAGAAATGTTTAAGATTTCATAATTCATTAAAAGTTCAGATTTAAGGACGATGTACTCTAATGAAAGCGCTATTTATAAAACTTGAATTCGAGTCCTCGAACTGATTTCTTGGCTCGCTGTTGGATGCGTTCCACAGCGTCTTCATCCTATTGGAGTGGGGGAGGAATTACTTTGTTTGCATGCTCTAAATGAGGACGAATAAAACTGTTGAAGAATATGCGGAAAGTCCCTCCGTCGAACTGGCCGAATATGCCCTCGTAAGGTATTTTTGTATCTGTTGGCGTAAGACTTCAGATCGTAGAATACCAACACTTCTGGATTATTTTCAACTCGCAATACCTCCAGAAAGGAGGTACCTAAGTCGTATTCGTAGTCTGCAACATGTCTCAAATGAACCACTTTGCACTTTGAAGTGTTAAAGGTAAGTCCGTTGTCCTTTGCCCAACTGTGAAGTCGAGTCAGATCCTCCTGGAGTGCCATTATATCCTTTCGGTTGCCTATTTCTCTCTCCAAAGTTTCACATCATCAGCAAAGTCAGACGATACCTGTTGTGGATGATCGTATTCATGAATCAAGAAAAGAGGTTCTAATACTGAATCCTGGTGACCACACTAAAACATTCCATAACTTGATAGAAAATGAAGTTAACCCTGATCTTAAAATGTCGATTTTTTAGACATTAAGTGAACCAATCGAATAAAAGGTGACTTCATACCTAATCGTTTGAGTTTATTGACAAGACACATATGGTTGAACCTATCTAAAGTATTTAAGAAGTCAAGATATAGGACGTCAACCTTCCCCTTGTGATCAAGGATGGTTGTCCATCTGTCTACCGCGGTCAGAAGGTTGGCTATATAAGAGCGATCTATTCTAAAACCGTGCTGTTAGGGTGAAAAGAAGTTTGTGGATAATAAGTAGTCATTTAGATCGTCATATATAAGGGACTCTGTAATTTTTGAGGGTATTGAGAGAAGTTCTACGAACTGGTAGCTTAAAGTTTTGCTGCGTCGACCTCCTATGAAGATTGGTGCGATGTGAGTTGGCTTACGATTTTGTGGTAATGAAGACATTTCCTTCAGAATAGCAGACGGAATATACGCTTTCGCCTATCGGGCTTCCGTATCTAGTGCCAGTGGATCACCGATTGCTCCAGGTAGGGACCTAGGTATATTTAACGATGTGGAATAAAGTATTAGCAAATGTGGTGAGATATCATTCTGAGTCCTTAAAAAGATGTCAAACGTTTTGAAAGAATCCCGGAAAGTCGCTCGGCCTATCTCAGACAGCAGTAAGTCCTAGAATTCGACTACTTGCATAGATTGGGTGTGCTTAGAATACAGTTTGCTAGGTTTTCCCTTCAAATCCTGGGTTTTGTCCACAAGATGTGTTAGAACTTTGCCCGTGTAAGTATTTTAAGAGATGCCCAACAGTACTTAAAGTGCCATTAAGAGAAACGTCTGTACTATGAGTAGTAAAGGTCCAGAAAAAAAATCACTAAATGAATCTGAACCAATCCCATTACCTTCATATTAAATTACTAATGTAAACTTCAATGTACAGGATGTTTCTTAGGCAATTAGCACACTGAAACACTCCTACACTGATGAACCATATGGTATTCCGGCTAGCATGCCAAAACATTGGAGGTGATGGTATGTCTGTTTTGCTTCTCAAACTATCTGTGATATAATTCCCTATAGCATGTTACACTACTGCTTAAAAACTACACAAATCATTCCCAAAATTAAGAAAGGGCCTGAAGAAAATGTTGAAAATTACCGACACATAAACATAACCTCAGGGGTATCTAGAGTCATGGAAAAAGTAGTTAAGGCAACGGTAGTTTAACACCTTGTGTTAATAATCTCATCACGACTTCCCAGCATGGGTTTTGTAGGTCCAGATCATGCGAAGTAGACTACCTGTATGATATAACTCTGAAACGGAGCAACGGACTCCTTGTGTCAGTCCTACTCTTAGATTTTAAGAAAGCATTTGTTAATAGCCTACACAAAAGTCTTCGGAATCAACGACCCACTATATTCATGGTTTGTTTCGTTCTTAACAGGACGTAAACAAATGGTAAAGTAACATGACTACTTCTCATCAGCTAGGCCAGTAACTAGTGGAGTCATCCAGGGAAGTGTATTAGGTCCACTCTTATTTCGTATGTATATAAGCGATATATGTAACACTAATATTTGAGAAACCATACTTAAACGCTGATGATCTCGAAATAGTATACAGCTATAAGCCTGAAGCTCTAAGTGAAAGTGTATCCCATATTCAAAGTGACATCAATAACGTAACTATCTGGAACGAAATGTGGCAATTACCATTTAACCTCAACAAGTGTGGAATCTCTATGATATACAACATTACCTAAATAAAAGTACGGTTCAAACACTCAGGTTGGTGCACGATCTAGTTATTACCTGCACGGGAAGCCTAAAGTTCGAAGAACATGTTTCGTTTATTATTTCTAAATCTAGATGGCTAATTGGTTTCATAATGAAAATTTTCTTCACAACAGAGGCCAGGCTTACTGTTTACAAGATATGTATACGACCCTCCCTTGAATACTGCTCTTTTATCTTCTCAAACTTGAATACCACAGACAAGATAATAGATGTCCAAAAACGCTTCACACGCCGATCGCTAGGATGTGACTCCACTCTCAACCACACAGATAGATGTAAGCACCTCTCCTTAGAATTTTTATGGTATCGTCGGCCAAGTAACAATCTAATATTTCTATACAACAAAATACATGGACTCACATTTCCAACCTCCTGCCCAATCATGATCCATGACCCAGTCCAGAGACTCAGAAACAACGCATATGCACTGCTTACAGTAAAACACTAAAAACCTTCTTGTCGTAAGTCTTTTTACAGTACGGTATATTTTACTATGGAATATGTTACCAATACCAATCTGTAACTGTGACACTATCATCAAGTTCGAAAGACTAGTAAGACTATTACTTGACACTAGAGAGCTTAACCAACTATTCCCTAAACTTCCGCCCACAAATAGTGCACTTTATAACGGACCTCCTGATATCTAGACCGATCATGAATATAAAAAATTTCCATTATCACTAATACGAATATAACCAAATGATGGAATACATTGTTTACCTTCTCCCATTACCCATTGATTATCAGTCATGCCCTTGTGCTCCCACTCCTCACTTTCAGAATCCAAATCTCTCTAATGGTGAATATTGTAATATTCCTCCTAAGTGTTATGCACTTTTTTTCTATTACATGTAGACGGATGACTCAATAATCTCATGGATGCTGATCAACTATCGCCAATCATAAGCTCATATTGTCCTAAAGGAGGGAGGGTGGCGTTACTGACCATCAAACATGGTGGTGGGAGATAACTTCGATCCACCCATGTCTGTAAGATAGAACACTGTTAAATTACGGCTAGTTATGATCAAGTAGGGTGTTACAAACCAATGGTAGTGTTGCTAATTTATTATGCGAAATACCTTTTTAAATCCTGTTTGTGACGCTGAATTGGTTTTACTTCCCACTGAGTAATCTTATCACGAGCGAAACTAGACACTTTGCTAAAAACAAAACTTAGTCATAACCCTATAAAATCAATAAAGATAACAATGAGCTGAAATAGTTACGACAAAAAAAGGGAGATAGGCATTTGCGTATCAGAATACTGTTTCCAGTACTATATTTTAAAACTACACATAATGTTATACTTTTATTTTCTTTTTTTAACCATCTCCATTCATACAGTTCTTAGTCCATTCATACAATATTTACGATTGTTTTCTTTAACCTACAAGCATGCTCTTGCTTAGAATGTGCCTTAATATTAGAAAATTAGTCTAAATAGTCATACCTTCATTATTTCACCACAGATGACTCAATTTCAATATACACGAATACTGTCTTCTCTGCTTCTTGTGCTTTGTTTTTCTTACCCTCTTTTTCAGCTACCTCAAGATATGCCACCGATAATGCATATGAAGTGAATGACTTCGTCCTGCGCCATCATTAATGCCTCAGATGTTCCAGAGAGATGTAGGATCACGGTTTATAGAAGCTCTCAAATTTACGGGGTTTTACTCCCGACTATCAGTTGCACGTCGCAACGCAACCATCATAAAGCGCGCCAACTTTCATATTAACGATACGGATCTTACAAGGATCATTTGCATCCACATGTGAAAAATATTATCCCCCATACTTTTATGATCAATGTGCCTTATAAAATATCAAATTAACCGAGAAACCCACCACAGTGAAGACTGTGTCTTCTGTAACAATTTGATCTTGCCTGTAAACTGGCATGCCTCATGTTGCAGATATTTATTTGAGAATGAATTGTTATTATTACCCACGTTCACCGTTATTGACCTTCTACTCGTATTGCATGTTGAGTGTAAATCTTTTCAGTAATTATAAGCTCGTCATCAAAGATTGCGCGGCTAGGAACAAAAGCTACTACAGGCCTAAGATTCGAACACCACATCTACTAAGAAAGAATATAATAGTTTACTAATTGTGACATTCATTTTGTACGAGATTCTCAGTCTCCAAGCCCTTGAGATATGGTCAGTCAAATTGATGATCATTTAATACTTTTTTTCAAAATAAATGGTAACAACTTCATTTGCAAACGATCGTAAAACCTATTGAAGTTATACTTGTCATATTTACAACAGATAACATACTGTTTGTTTACGTTTTACAGGACTTTGACTGCCTCAATATGAACCGAACTTGCTCCTTTCACTCTGTCACACCGTAAATGTTAAGCTAAGTCCTCTTCTGAAAACGATATAGTCCCACCAATAAAAAGGAGAGGTAGAACCGCGAATTCCTCGCTTGTTTTATCCCAAAAGATCGTGTGACATCAAATTATTGATTCCCCAGATAATCTGGACTATCAATCTAACATAATGTAGGTCACCAACGTAGATGGTATATGTCGAAGTCACACCTCGTGATCAGCACCATACATAGACTAACCCCATTGACGTATCAAGGTACTATAGATGCTTTGAAGACTGTACAACACAGAGGACGATATTACAGAAATGTATTAGTTAAAGTAGATACAAGCGAAGGTAAGACCACTGCCGCATGGGCCAGTCCATGGCATACGATTAACTGATGCGCGTTGGCTGTCCTTGACCTCGACGAGGATTGATGATATGTTCGATATTCAATGACCCAACTACCGGGTGATTTGGCTAGGGCTCAGTGGAATTTCGCTGGCCCTACAATACTCCCCCACCAGATTCAACGGCCGTTTGAATCGGTACCAAACATGTCGGGAGTAGTCGCGCGCCGGAGATTGCCAAACGGTTAATATGAATCCTCTGGGTATTGCCAAGCTGCGAAACGAATGGAAAGGAGGCGACAGAAACTGATCGAGAAACAGCGAGTAATAATGTTAGTAGAACGCTGGTTGAACTTAAGGCGATTAACGATAGAAATAATAAAAAGAACATAACGTTGCACTGAAGTATATAGCTTTGACAAGTAATTGAGTTCCTCAGATGAGAAACGTTAAATTTGCCGCAAGAGTATTGATGCTATAGCGATAGTATGATAAGCGTATTATCAATCGATACGGATGTTTATACTGCCATTGATTTAAAAATGAATGTCAGACAGTATCGTTGACATTTTCTAGCTATATCTTTATTTAACAGACTAACTTTAAGTACAGAAGTATAGCCGTGAAGAGTGATCGTGATTTCGTTGTGCCAGGCTATTAATCCACTTGTAGTCAGCTTTGAAAGTCCATGACTGCTGTTACAGTCAGTAAAGGTCGAAGGCTACAAATCCAGAGCGAAGACGGCACTGTGAAGTCTCCAAAAGATGATAAACGATGCTTGCTGCTTGTTTGTTCGATTAGCGAATAGAAAAATATCGAAAAAACCATAAGAAACCAAGAGTGTTACTCTGGACTCATGTCAATGATACCAGTGAAAAACGCTGTCAGTGTTGGGATAGAGGCGACAATGTCGTTTTCAGTTTGCAGGAGATTCGCTCGACTGCACAAACTGATGATTCGCGCGGATGATAATGTCGTCAGATCACCAATTGAACTGGACAGGTTTTAAATCGTCGAATAGTTGAGCAGCCGATTGATGTACCGAAATCATCTTTTAGATAACAGACACGAGGAAATACTTAATAATATAAAGTACGATATCGAAGTAGAATAACTACAATAGTTCGGATGTATTATAAAGTCAAATTTAAAAAACATCGTTCTTAAGTATACTGATAGTTGAGCTGAAAGTTCGTCTGGGTATTATTAGCGTAACAGATGGACGTTTAGAGAAAATTTTATACGAAAACTATGGTTGGGTTCGTGGAGAATTTTCGAGGACGTTTAGATATTTTACAAACCATTATTGCATACAAATAAATCGAAAATGGAATTAAAATGACTGTCGTGTAATAAGGAAATCGAGCCATGATTTGCCGTGTGAAATAGTAGCAAATACCAGGGGTATAGTAAACATTAATTAAAATGGTAACCACCAAAGTAACTAAAGCTTAGAGGGTTCGGGTAACGTGGCCATTTAGTAGAAGGCTGATACAAAGAGCTTATTACCTAGCGTTAAGTGACATTACGTACGACAAAGTGTCTACTTAGGACATAGACTAAGAGTGCTCGTGTACATACAATATGTATTACAACAGTATATCGACTAACGAGTTATAAATGTACATGATTTCGACAAAAACTTGACGGAAAAGACAGAATATATGATTACTTTACGTGAAAACAACTACGAAATGTTATTACGCATCATAAAGATAATACGAAATAATCTAATGATTTTATGAAACTCGCCTGGGTTACTCTTGCTTCCAAGTAACGAAGATATGAAGTGGACAGTGGTTTGAATCTGGATTATACACGAGGTACTGTTGATTAGATTCTTCGATTAACACAGCGCTGTAGACTGAATTTGTATAAGTCCAAAATTAATTCAAGCCAAATACGTAGCATTGCCTCACGAACAGTCTAACCGAGATCTAAGATTGCAGAACATTTATAGTTCGAACTCACCGTAAATTTCTAGCATTTGTATCCTCTTTTTGGCCATGGAACTCAGCAATTGGAAATTAGGCAGGTGGTTGTCAAAAAAGAAACATTCTAGTGGATAGTGGTTAAGCAGAAAGATGAATTTATAGTCGACAGTTAATCTTGTCTCACATACACGAGTAGATAAGTTACAAACCGATGTACGTTCGTGTTGCCTTGTGGCTATACTCACGAATGGTTGATATTTTAACAGACATATTACACAGGAGCATTTACATGCTGCTAATGCTTGTTAAAGAACCACGATAGCCGATTATGATCGTAGTTGACTAGTTAGCTCTATCGACTGAACTAGTTATTTGAGTTTAAATAATGATCAACATCGACATGAAGCAACGAAAGTTTGTAGAATTATGGTCTACTATGATATTAGCACTGCTCTAATAATAGACCTAATCCTAAAATTATAGATTTATCATGATGTAACTGCCTAATCTATAAGATCTTACGTGGAAGTTACATCATCGCCTACACCAATTCATCGCATTGTAACAATTACCAATACGTGATAGAGAACAAGCTTAGGCTAGAGATGGAACAATATATTTAATATGAATATAAGACATAACGTAACATTTAGCAGGAGGGACCACGCCTGCATGGTCGAGCCATGCCATAAGATTAACTCGTATTAATTCAATTTATTATTCCCGCTTTCTCCGTTCTTCTGTATTTCTCCGCGTTAAATGTTTAATGTCTATTTCTCATAGTCTCGTGGTAGGGCCTAATGCCACTACAAGTTCATTGTGATAGATTAACATAGGCGATGATAGAAGTGAAAAAGAATAAGTATAGATTGAAATAATAAAGATTATAATGATAGGTTGCGATATTCGCAGTCTTGCTCACCAGTGTAGGTCACCAACGTAGATGGTATATGTCGAAGTCACACCTCGTGATCAGCACCATACATAGACTAACCCCATTGACGTATCAAGGTACTATAGATGCTTTGAAGACTGTACAACACAGAGGACGATATTACAGAAATGTATTAGTTAAAGTAGATACAAGCGAAGGTAAGACCACTGCCGCATGGGCCAGTCCATGGCATACGATTAACTGATGCGCGTTGGCTGTCCTTGACCTCGACGAGGATTGATGATATGTTCGATATTCAATGACCCAACTACCGGGTGATTTGGCTAGGGCTCAGTGGAATTTTGCTGGCCCTACAATAACCACTTCGTTCACATTTGCTTTCCATATTTACCCATGGTATTTGTCATTAAGACAGTATGGCTGGATGAGCTTACGAAGTTCGGGATATAAGTTTTGCTCAATTTTCAATTGTTAGGCACAATAAGCGACAGGAACAGTGAGAAAACTCTGGTATAAGATATCAACAAAGAAGTCAATAACAATTATTTGCGTTAAGCCAGAATAATAAACGTCATCATTAGTTGTTTGAGCTCCAGAACAGACTGCAATCACATATTAATAATGAATAAATTATTAACTTCTGGTTGAATAACCCTAACGCTGTTAATGCAGTCACGTAAAATCACGTAGAAGTTATGAATATAGAATGAGCAGTCTACCGAACAATAATATTTAATATAAATACGCCAAATTCGTAAGATATAAAGTCTCTTAATTATTTGCTCATCTAAGAGACATGAATAGAATGAATCAAAGTCTAGTCATAAATTACCTACCCGTTAACTGCATTAAATGCTGAATCCTCATGATTAACAGAAATGATGCGTTGAACCGATACCTTTCAGTCTGTATATCACTATTCGATCCCTTTGAATAGTCACAGTTTACTCAAATTGGATATGTGTAACATGGCCTCTTAGCTTATATCCAAGCCACACCTCGCAGTTAATAACTAAAATTGATTGCCCGTTCCTGGCTCCGGTGTAATGTGACCACTTTGACGAGTGAATAAGACAAACGTCACATTAATAAAGAAATGTATTATTAAAACAGGTTAAAGAAATACAGAATGCAACCATTGTTGTGTGATTCAGTTCAAATCAAATACCTCGGAGAAACGATAATGTTCCCTATCTCGGCTACACTACGGCGGACCAAATGACTTGGAGGAAACATCTCCAGCACGTCTAACGGCGACGAAATTAGCGGAGACTAACACTAAATGATCACTGAGAACTATTGAGGGACTTCATTTAGTATGAGATGCAACACAATATCCCTCGGGATAAGCATACATCTGGAAAGCGAAGATTCTGGGTAGAGTGAGACACGGGTCACCTACTACAGGATAAACAGAGAGTCTGGTAAAAGTGTAAAGCCCCCTTAAAGGGTCATGGCCATTGCCTTGATTCGACATCAAGAAACGGCTGCTTCTCCAAAATCCACAGCGATGGGTGTTTTCAGGCCAAGTTACCAGACAAATTGCAAGCAAACCTCAAATATTTCTACAGATTTATCACCTAGAGAAATAGCACAAACCACAGTATTTGTGACGTTAAACGGCCAAATGATGAGATCTCACTAACTTACAAACGGCAGGGATCCTTAATGCCAAATTCATATGCCAACAGAACCGGAGGATCGCAAGCGCGTAGCACCCTTCAACTCTAGTTCCGGTTGAAAACCTCGGATACATCCACCTTAGTCCCGGGCTAGTGTAAAGAAAACTAAGATACTTGCGTCCAGGAAGGTCACCAGTATGTGACAATATCTGTGGTATGGTCCTGAAATAGTGCTCAGAAGCCGTCAGCACACTGTTTGATCTATTCAGGTACTCAATAAATTCACACCAACTCCCAAGGAATGGAAGCAGGCTAATCTATCCACAATATACAGAGAGGGATGTAGAAAAGTCCCACTATGTTACAGACCGATACCGTCGAAGGTATTGGAAGTACTGGTCAGTGAACAAATGAGGAAATACATGTATGAAAACAACGTCTCCCAGAAAGCTCAACACGGGTTCAGGAAAAACGGGTCCTGTGTGTCCAGTCTTCTCATAGTATGGGAAAACTGGACGACTTGCCGTGACCATAAAATGAAAATTCGTGCTATATTCCTCGATTTTGCGAAAGCCCTTGGCACAGTACCTCTTATACTTTCCATGGTGTAAGTTGAAAAGACAGGTTTCCCTAATTCACGTCAATCCTGGCTCCGAAGCTCTCAACATCACGAGTTTTACCAGGAAATATCTTAGATAAACTCCGGTTTTGATCTATGTCGGCAATCTCTCAGATAAGAGTAGCTCGACAGGAGTGAACTGTTAAGACGACGCATAGATCTAAAGGTCGATAAGAGGCGAAATGGATGCACTTGAGCTTGAAATGCACCTTATAACAATATAGTAGTGAGCGGTAGACAATGGGTTCAAACGTGACACGTCAAAATATCGTGTCATAAACATTCTACTTCATTCGGCACAAAAACATTACTTCATCATGGAAAACCACTCTCCATTGTCTGATCACGGAACGATGTCGGGTAAGTAATCACAGAGAGCTTAGACACCAGCTCAAACTAGATGGAGGATGCGATAACGACAAACACAATCCTTCACTTTGTGCGAAGACAATTTCACGCAACCATCTCGGAGTTGTCGCTGATAGTGCTTCAAACGTAGGCATCGCCCCACCGTGAAGCTCACTATGTCGTTCCGTCTCTTCTCTTCAAAAGAGATATAAATCTCTTAGACCGAGTAAAGATACAAGCAACTGCGTTGGTTAGAGTTCCAGAACATAAATCTTATGACGACGGACTCGAATACCTGAGATTATTCTCGTTGAACAACAGATAGTAAAGTTGTCCAACAATGACATATAACATTTCATGTACGCCAAGCCATCCTGATACGAGCATCTTATAAGAACACCACCAAACTCATCGAAATAACCTCTGAAAGACTGCACACCAAACAACAAAAAACCGAGTAAGCTCTCAACTTTCTCCGCTAAAAGTTGCTCCTATTTGAAATTCAATTCCAGCCGAAGTGACTACAGCCTCTTCAGTGGATGGCTTCAAGAGAAGACTTAAAAAACACGTACTTGCCCATGGATTACCGTCTCCCTCTTGGACTAGATGCGTCTGATGAGTGTCTCATAAATTACCACGATTATCATTACCGCAAATCAGTAACCACTTCCTATCTCTCTCAATATTATATCTGTCTCCCGTCTTATTCTTCCGATTACGTCTTCTTACAAATTACCGAATAATTAATTTATTTGCTCACAAAATAATCGTCTTCTCTTAGCACTTTATTATTTCAATATTAAAATCAACTAACACCCTGCCTGGTTTTGTGATAGCTGCTGATATCCAGAAACCGTACTGCCCTTAGACAAGCACATTTGCTCAAACTACAAGTAGTTTTTGTTGCTCAAACAAAACAAAACTCATCCAGGAAGCCATTAGCCTCCTGGTGTTGGCTAATAAGAAGGTTGACGAGGGCTGCACTGACAATATTGGTGCTGATAGCGAAGATCGCGTTAGTGTCGCAAGTGCTGTCACGGCGCAAGTCAGACATCTAAATGCGCAACCCGAGATCAAAATTTTTACCCCGAAACAATCAAAGAGTGACACCTCATTAGATATTGGTGGCCATGTTGCTACAGCAGCAACTGGTGATCCAGATAAAACAATTATTGTCCCGAGCAGTTCTAATGTAGATGCTACGGCTGACGGAATATGGATGAAGTGTAAACGCAGAAGAGTAGGAAAGACAGCTAAAAGTAAGGACCGTTTACTTGATAAGTCTTTGGTGGACTCTCAGACCACTCCGCCAAAGTCCCAAAGTAAAGCCTCGTCAAACATTGTTGTGAATCACTCGCTCGACTCCAATGACTCTGTTACAATAAAAACTAATCGTAAGATACCAGTAGTTAATATACAGGATGTTAGGTCACGATCGATAGCCGTAAACACGATTCCTAAAGAAACTAAATCACTCCCTAGCTTAATTATTTGGAATCTAGAGGAGTCGATAGACAACGATCCTGCTAAGAGACATGCACATGATCTGAAGTTAGTAGAATCCGTGGTAAGAAACGTACTACCTGAAGAGGTTTCAGGAGTACATATCACGAAAGTGATACGACTCGGTAAATGGGTTGGAGGCGAGACCCAACCAAGAAGGATCTTGAAGCTGGTTCTAGGGAGTTTTGAAGAAAGAGACATATTATTGAAAAACGCACAAGAAATTCGTGATTCAAATATTCGTATCCGACCAGATTGGCCGCTTGAGGATCGAATCAAGTGGAAGAATGCTCTTACGGAGTTAAGAACTCGCAAGTTAAATGGCGAAACTAACCTTACCATTAAGGGTTTTCGGGTAGTCAGGTCTTGGAAGCCAATGCTTCCGAGGCCTGTATGGGTAGAACGAACGATTACCATAACACCTTAAGTGTGTGCTACACGAACGCCCGTAGTCTTAGGAATAAAACGTCCGAGCTAAGTCTGATGGTGGATGAATTAACTCCCGATATAATTGTCATTACAGAAACTTGGTTCACCGTAGATATAGAATGTTCTCCCATCATTGCAGGCTATATCTGTATTAGAAGTGATAGAGTTTTAAGCCGCAAGGGGGGAGGCATAATGTTATACATTAGGGACCACTTTTGTATACAATCAATCATATCGGAGGCTCACGTTAGTGGTACATGTGAGGTAGCATGTTGTAAGATTAAATCTAGAAATGGGTTAGTGACTCTAGGCGGAATATACCGTAGTCCGTGTTGTCTTGCTGACGACTTTATCCTAAGACACATCTGTTCTTGGAGTATGGCAGAATGTTGTCTCATCATTGGAGACTTCACCGCACATCGATTGGATAGAGCTTACAGCTCCAGGTGGAGGTTTTGATAGCGAACTTTTATCAACAGTTATTCAGTGTGCACTTGTCGAATGTATCACTGAACCGACACATATTGATCTGAAACGTGATCCGTCACTGCTGGACCTCGCCCTCACCCACCACTGTGAGGACGTCTTTGATATTCAGCACCTTCCTCCACTAGTGAACAGTGATCACGTTGTACTTCACTTTAAGTTTAGGACACATGGTATACAATTTGTATCTGCTCCACCCCGTCCCAATATCTGGCGGGCTAATATTCCAGCAATCAGAGACTGTGCGATCTCGACTGATTGGTCGGTTGACGCAGATGGATCGATCGAAGACGAATGGATTAAGTTTAAGGCTACATTCGAGTCCGTAACGTCGCCGTTTATTCCATGGTCAACACGTAAGCTATCGCATCGCCCTCCATGGATTAATAAGGAAACCCGTAAGCTGTTAAAGCGTAGGAAACACTTCTGGGACTTATTCTTGTTGACAGGTCATGCATCTTTTAAGCGTGAGTACCAAAAACTCCGGAATATCTGTAAGAAAACTACAGCTAAATCCCGTATTACTTACGAACGACAGTTGGTATATGATAGCCGTACTTGTCCAAAACGATTGTTTTCGTATGTTAAACGGCAATAAAACGTAGTGATAGTATTCCCCCATTATCGTTACACGATAATTCAGGTTTACTAGCTGAATCAGATCGAGCAAAAGCTGAGACATTTTCAAACTACTTTAGCGAAGTCTACTCTACGTTTATTGTAACAAATACTTGTCCCAATTACGCCGAGATACCAGCCATTGAATCTGTACAGGTGACTGAAGAAACTGTTCCTCCGTTAGTAATTAACGTCAAACCTTGTAAGATACCGGGTTCTGACGGGTTACATCCACGATTGCTGTCATCTCTTGCAGACATTATTTCAAAACCGCTCGCGACACTCTTTAACATGTCCCTTTCACTCGCTCAACCCCCTAGGGATTGGAAAGATGCTATTGTCAGTCCTATATTTAAGGATGGTCAGAGACACATCGTATCTAACTACCGACCTGTCAGTCTAATTAGGATTGTCGTTGAGTTACTTGAAAAGATAATTCGGGTTAGGTTGCTAAGCCACATAGACTCACACAATCTGTTAGCTCCTGAGCAACATGGATTTCGTGGCAAGCGTTGATGCTTGACTAACTTACTTATTGCGAGAGAGGATTGAACAGCAGCCTTAGATAAAGATCTGTCTGTCGATGTGATATTTATAGATTTTAGCAAAGCATTTGACATGGTTTCACACTTAGGTCTCATGCAGAAGCTCACGAGCTTCGGAATAATAGCTACTGTACAGGAGTGGATGGGAAACTTCTTATGTGACCGTAGACAGAGAATGAGGGTCAATGGGATGCTATCCGATTAGAAGCCGGTCAAAAGTGATGTACCCGAAGGCACCATCTTAGGCCTTTTGCTCTTTCTTTTCTACGTAAATGAGTTACCGCTGTTGCTTAGGTCGTCGACATTATTATTTGCGGATGACGTAAAAATCTGGAGAACAATAAAAAGTGAAGCTGATCATCTGGATCTTCAAGCTGACTTAGACGATTTAGTTAGATAGGCTCGAGGTTGGGGCTTAGAAATCAATTCTAGGAAGAGTGTGCTAATGCACATCGTGCACGGCAACGGTTACCATTATACTATTGATGGTAAACCTCTTCCATGCGTTCAAGAACATAAAGACATAGGAGTAATAATAAGTCATGACCTAAAAACAACTACGCATTCAACGCAGCCTCTGTCAGAGGTTTTTGTGCGTTATGGTCAATTTGCCGAGCGTTCAAATCTTTTGACGAGGAAATGTTTCGAATTTTATATCCCACTTATGTAAGACCACATTTAGAGTACTGTATCCAAGCAGCTAGCCCATGTATGTTAAAGGATACTAACTCACTTGGGCGTGTCCAGCGTGTGGAAACGAAATTAGTGAAGGGTCTCTTTAAACTCCCTTACGATGAGCGTTTCAAACGCCTAAACCTTTTCCCCTTGTCGTATCGTAGGACTCGAGGTGACCTTATACTGGCATTTCGTATCTTTAATTATGATTTGGGTGTTAATATGTCCCATCTTTTTGCTCCCTCCAGCACTAATAATCTCCGAGGTCATAGCAAGAAGGTTCATAAACCACGATCTAATAAACTCAACTTGAGGTTCCGTTTTTCTCATCGAGTAGTCAATGATTGGAACGCCATGCCCGATCAAGTGGTATCAGCCCCATCAGTGAATATTTTCAAAGAGAAACTGGACCTTCACTGGAAGCCAACCTGTTAGGATTAACACAGGTTCACTAACCTACTATCCTTATTACTGAAGACTGAAGTAACACAAATCCACAAATAATTGACTAGAATTACTGCAGTCGATGACTAGACTACCACCCCTTGGACATTGTCAAATGCCTGAAACCGTACCGAGACAAAGAAGAAAGAGAGCAAAAGTCAATCAGTTTATACAAGCTCGTGGTTAACATATTGGATATTGGAAATGTTTTGAACATCCTTCGGCCTTAACTAAGTGTGTGGAGCGGTAAATCAAGCATTGTAAACATTGCTATTGTCAGCGGTGTTGGGGGGGGGGACTAGAATACGGGTCTAGTGATGCCTGATATTAACGTAATTTTGTCACTATATACACAATGCTTACTCCATCTGGAAATCTTGGTAATAGTAAACTGGATGAAGGTATATATAATTATATTCTATTGCATTAACATCTGAACTAAGTTTTAGCAAAGGATATTGAAGTAAAACAACTATTGCACAATGAAATTAATAAACTTAAAATCAATTCTGACCGACTTCAAAAGAATCTTGATCTTAAAACATCACAGTTTGAAAAACTAAAAAGTGACTTCATTTTTAACTTTCGGTTAATCAAGGAGCGAGATCTGGCGATTAACAAACTTAGTGGACGTGTCTCTTCTCTAACTAATGTAAGAATTTTTTTAGCCATGAGTTCAGTAATATATGACAATTGAAACACATCTGACTTTCACTCAGGGTTAGGAACACATTAATAATTAATTATTTATTTATTTCCAGTTCATAACAAACTCCTCAAGTTTGATTTTGACTGTAAGCTTATAGGAAAGCCTCCTCTTCTCGTCTTTCAAAAACTAACTGACGTTTCGAAGAATTATTTATAAGAGGTCCTTTTCATAAATATGAAAATAGTTTAAATGTCATTAAGTATACGTTGCATAACAATTCTGATAAATTTCATGGTTTAATGTTTTACTTGTTTGTTGGTTTTGTTATTTTCGACAGGACCTCTGTCACTGTCAGCTTGTCTTGGGCCTTCTATTTTGCCAAGCTTTCCTGTTTTCTAACGAGATACAATCCAATTTACATACATTCTGACTGTGCTGATCTATTTATAACGGCTTACGTCCTCATTCTTATATATTATATTTCCCCTTTAGCGTGCTGTTTTTTCCACGCTGGTATGGGCTTTATATTTACCCTTTTGTGTTTGAGAATCACAAGGAAGTTAACAGTAGATATGTGTAGGGGTCAAGCCTAACTGACTATGCTTACTGTAGAGAACGACATTTGTTACAAAAGATGATGACCCAAAAATGACACTGGGTGTACCAAACCTGATTACCAACACTACTAAGCTGTTATTAGTGTTCGACGAACAAGGGCTTTTTAAATTTTATTCAAAACATTCCGTACATGCTCCTCTAAGTGAATAGACGTGAATTTATTTTTTATGTTGACTGTAATAAAACAAGCAGACGGCTTTTTTTTAACCTAAAAATACAACTCTGAGATAAATATATATTTTACTTCATACTATGATTAAAAGACTGTCCACGATCATTTTCATGGAGACAGAGATAGATTTATCAATGTAAATAACTAAATTCTTCGTATTTTTGTAGGGTTGTTTTCTTTCCTAAAAATTGCCATCAATCTAAATCATACAGACGGTCGTTGTGACAAATATTTAAGTGAATAAATAGTGTTAAATTGACCAGTGGAAAACCTAAAAATATTTGACGTGCGTTTAATACCTTCTTCCCAATCAACATAGACAGTTTCTTTAATTTAGGGGCTATCTTTTTGACCGACTAAGGGATGTAAATGTCATTACCAAGGTGAAATTTAACAATTACAAAATTAGTGACCATTGGTTAGAATGTTAGTAATAAAGTCATGATATATCAGAGAATTCATTTATTTATTTGAACACAAACATTGGTATAAGGGGACACTAAATACATATACGCCACACAACAACAATGAGGCCAGTAGCAGTTATCATTTATTTGTTTGAGGGCTGTGATACTGCCCGGGCGCCAAAAACGGAGCAGGCGGTTTTGTTAGGGGCCACACCTCAAGCCTCTGATCTGAAGGTTTAATCCACAAGCCAATGGAGCAACATCAGTAAATACAGTCCCATAGCAACCGATGATCAACAGTAGATTCGGACGTCATTTGTTCCTTCAGGATCCTGGAGCCCATGTTCACCATTGGTTTGGAATCATGGTTTTCCAACTCCCTAAGTTGGACCATCCGTTTCCACCAACATAGGTAAAATGATGGACATTCGTTTTGCGTCCTCTTAATTTCGTAAATAACACCCCCGCCACGAGAATGCAGTGAGTAGGACTTCCCTGGCAGTGACTGTATACGCGTGACCATATGAGAGCATTTTGAGAGTGGGAGCTGACTCTCTCCACCCTTGACCGTACCATGGCATTAAGATACCAGAAGTTTGTCAGCAGACTAGACAACGGTTTCCAAGAATAAACAGATGGAATATCATTGTGGACGAAAAGCGGCGAGACTAGTCTTTGGGCGACGCCAAAGTGACCTTGAGAATGACCACCTACTAACTAGGATTACATGAAGGTTGTAAAACCGTCTGAAGAATTAGAATTATGATTTAGAGTTAATGTTTAGGGTTAGGAAATAGACTTTGGGTTTTCATCATGAACTGACATCAGCTAAAATGCCAAAACGCTATTTAGTCAAATGGATGAAAAGTTTCGCGTCGAAATCCAAGACCTGTTGTCGTAAATCTGACTGGTTCATCCATAAATTGTAGTCTCGCACAAAAAACTAGTTATCAACCGTCTAAGTGTAGAACTCTTTGACAATATTCACTCACGACTTTGCGATGTACCGTATTTAAAACTTTCTAGTCACGTGGCGAGCGCGTTACAACTAAACTAGAGTATGAGCCCAATAATTCAGATTAATAACTTTAGTCAACCTGTAATCTGGCACAACGAATATCAAACACTATCAAAAGGTAACTTTATCACCGTCCTGATCGTCCAAACATATACAAAAGCGTCAAATATTATTATCATATTTTATCTACTTTCCTTTCCATATCGAATCACACTTTCTATACAATAATTTTTCACGAGTCATTAAGTAACGCAGGGTTCTTTTAATCAATAAATGACCGTTTTTTGTTTTTTCTTCAGAATATTCATTCGAGGGATATTCTAATTAGTGAAATCAAAGTTTCCTTAGATCGTACACAATCAGAGCTTGCACAGGTAAAATCGTCAGAAGCAAAATTAAGAGAGGACATTGAAGAATCTCTCCATCAAACTGTCAAACGAGAACAAAAGCTGCTTGAAAAACACAATGCAATAATTGAGGTATTAAGAAAAACTGAAACTGAAGAACGCATCAAATTGCAAAATAATATTAATCGTCTTCATTCAGAACTTGAGAAGGAGAGACTTCATGCCGCTGCTGAACTGCAAACTGCAATCGACGACGCAGTGAAAGAGAGAGAAAAACTCAGAGCTGATGCCGCACAAAAAATCTTTGACCTAGAATTACGTATCCATCTTGCAAATGAGTCTGTTGAACTAGCTAATAAAACTAAAAATGATTATATAAAAGAATTATCATGTAAGGAGGAAGAAATATGCAATTTAAACTGTAAACTAAACGAAATAAACAAAATAGTTGAATCGCAAAGGCTTGAAATTCAAGATTTGCACACACGGTTAAATGAATCTAAACTGAAGCAAGTGTTACTTGAATCAACTAAAGTTCAAAACGAAGAACTAGCAGCATCACAAAAAGCTGAGCTTACCGAAGAAATTGATAAACTGAGGTAAGTTTATAAGCACTGCATTTACCTAAAGTACACACGACATTTTGGGATAATCAGAATTATATATATATATATATATATATATATATATATATATATATATGAACAGACTTCAAGTTACACATGTACATGACAGCCATGGAGAATCCAAACATGAGTCATAGATTCAATGCCTTTATGTTCTTTACAAGCTGGAGACTACTTGAATCCACTTTTTATGTAACGAACAGAACTCTACAGGAAAATTCTTTTCTTCATTAGTGTAAATTTATACGTAAAAATTATTTGAAGTTCCCCTGTCAGTCAGCTACAACGTAGGACCAGGCACTATATGCATTGGTCCACGTTGCAACACCGCATTAGCACAACAAGATGAACATCAAATTCACAGAAGCAGTTAGTTCAATGGTGGTAATATATAAAAGAACGATTGTGTATAAGGATATAGTACAGGAAGAAGGAATTAGTTCGTAGAAAGAAAGGTATGAAGCAATTTTAATCTCATGGTTTAAGGCAAGAGAGAGAGTTTATACACCGACGCCATTGTGATCGATTCTAAGCCATATCACACAGAGTCTCCAACCATTGTTTACGATAGTCACGTGAACCCCAACCAAGTAGTCTGCATCTATCAACATGGCTCAGACTATAAGTTAGTGACTTCACTGACTGCCACGTTTTGGTTTGGCCGCCACTAACTTTCTTCCAACCGCTTTGAACACTGGTCAGCATTGTGCGTAATGGTAATCGGTGCTTAGGCATCCGTAATATGTGGCCCAACCATCTCAGTCGATGAGGATTTACAACCTTATCTACTGATTTACCGTTATTCCCTAATACTCTGCGTCCAACCTCACTATCACTTACACAGCGGTTCTAGCAGATGCGAGCAATATTTCTAAGACATTTGTGGTCAAATACTTTATTTTATTTTTTTTATTTTATTTCAACACATAGATATTGGTACAAGGAGGCACCAAATACATATGTGCCACACAAATCTCAAATGATATGTGTGAGGGCTGTGATACTGCCCGGGTGCCCAAACCGAAGCAGGTGGTTTTCTTAGAGGGCCACACCCCGAGCCTTCGACCTGAATGTCTGATCCACAAGGCAGTGGAGCATCGTGAGGAGATGCAGTCCCATGGTAGCCAGTGACCAACGATTGGTTCACACGCCATTTGTTCCTTCAGGATACTGGAACCAGCCCATGTGCACCATTGATTTGGGATCCGGTTAAAGCCGGTGCCGCACATTCGCTTTTCGTCCTCTCATTTTCGTAAACAACACCCCTTCCACGAGAAGGCAGTGAGTAGGACTTACGAGTATCTTCTACTCTTAATGGCGATGTTTCGCTGCCGTAAAGTAGAACAGAACGAACTGCTACTCACTATACTTGTCCCTTAATTGATAGACGGATATTTTGCCAACATTTTAACCAGTCAATTTTCATAAGCTGAAATTTTATTTTTTAGTAAAAGTAATTACTTGCTTGACGATTTAAAGCTTCTTTAACAATATTAAGCATCAATTGGTTGGGGCCAGTTATACAAGGCCTTATATCCATACTTTATGATAACTTATTGCTCGCAATGGAAACTTGAAAGGTAAACTGAGGTGTTTTTTCTTTAGGGCCAACCTGTAACAATTTTTTTGTTTTATCAGAGTAACCTCTCCGAAGACGACCATGTCTTGGTAGCACTTAAGGTCGGGGTGACTTCAAGTGTTTAATCGTAGGCTTAAAAGCATCCCTTCCTCAAATCAATTGATGAGATAAGAGTAAGTTGGAAGAAAGTTAGAAGTAGCCAAACCATTATGATACTAGTTTGCAAAATTACTAATTGTTTATCTGGGCCATGTTGATAGATGCAAGCTACCTGGCTGGATGTGGGTAATATCTCCGACCGGTGATTGAAGACGTCTGGCTCCGTAGCTTACAAGCAGTTAAAGGAGTACAGACGCATTCACTCTCTATCCTCATCTAAATCTCTAGTTCGAGTATTCCTTCAAAAATACATTTTCACTGTCTTTTCGAACTAAATTCTTAATGTTTATGTTTCCCTATTATAATTGCTGTTAAATTATTTAAACTCCTCTGCTATTTATCTTGTAAACTTCGTCTCGTCTAGCGAGTGTGGCGTGGGACTTAGGTTCTACACATTTTTCCTATACCCTACTTTAAAAATCACTTCATCTCAATGTTTGCAACTCACTTCATCCCCATAATAATCCGTCTTGACGAAGGATTTTATGTTTTGTTAAGAACAAACTAAATGTTGAAAAGAATAATGCACAGTAATACAATGTGGTTGGTCTATAACTGCTCCCAATACCTAGATATCAACTCACTGCCCCTCCAAGTAAACTGATTTAAAGAGACACCAAAAATGCTTCATAACAAAGATTTATTTCTATCTTGATGATACTTGTATAATCATTATTAGTGTGAAAATATAAACATGATAAAATGTCACTTAAGACACAAGCAAGTTTGTGTTAGAAGTTTTCCAAATCGACCATCACTCAATAATTTATTATTATTATTTTAACACATAGATATTGGTACAAGGAGGCACCAAATACATATGCACTACGCAGATCTCATTTGATTTGTGTGAGGGCTGTGATACTTCCCGGGTGCCTAAACCGAAGCAGATGGTTTTCTTAGGGGACCACACCCCGAGCCTTCGACCTGAACGTCTGATCCACAAGGCAGTGGAGCATCGTGAGGAGATGCAGTCCCATGGTAGCCAGTGACCAACGATTGGTTCATACATCATTTGTTCCTTCAGGATACTGGGGCTCACGTGCACTATTGGTTTTGGATCCGGTTAAAGCGCCGGACATTCTCTTTTCGTCCTCTCATTTTCGTAAACAACACCCGTAGTGCGAGAATGCAGTGAGTAAGACTTCCCTGACAGAGGCTATATACGCGTGACCATGTGAAAGCATTTGGAGAGGGAGAGTGGACTCTCCCCACTCTCGGCCGTACCAGGGCATTTGGGGGTTCATTACCATAAACATTTTAAAAAAAAACAACTAGTTCCATGTAGTCCACTTATATAATGTAATCAACTGTGATCAGTGATGAGAAACACCCTCAAATCCATAAAGTTCAATTACATCTAGACTTAACTCCTAATGTTTATGATGATGAACATTAGGAGTTAGGTCTAGATGTAATTGAACTTTATGGATTTGAGGGTGTTTCTCATCACTGATCACAGTTGATTACATTAAATAAGTGGACTACATGGAACTAGTTGTTTTTTTTATAAAAAAAAGATTTACTTTTATGATTGGACCTCCATATGTTTGTATATTTACTCTATCTTTATCTCTCAAAGATAATAATGCAATCAAGGTGGTGTCCAACATTTTCTGACAGGTTGTACCTGTGTTTCAGGTTTGTTAGTAAATGTTTTCTTTATTCTTATCTTGGTTTCACCTCATGATATTTGTTTTGTTCATTGAATAATGCATCCTGAATATTTGCTTTATAGATTTTTTATTGTATGATGAGGACAAAAATTTAATTTATATACTATCGGGCTGAAAATAACCAATCTAAAAATCTAGTAGTTGAATTCATGAGTCAATTAAAGTTAGACTAACATGGAAAACCTGGAAGCACTGGACGGTGGCTTCGTCCTAGTACGAAGCTCCTCAGCAGTGCCCCCAAATGCCCTGTTACGGCCGAGAGTGGGGAGAGTCCGCTCTCCCTCTCGAAATGCCCTCACATGGCCACGAGTATATAGCCTCTGCCAGAGAAGTCCTACTCACTGCATTCTCGCACTACGGGTGTTGTTTACGAAAATGAGAGGACGGAAAGTGAATGTCCGGCGCTTTAACCGGATCCAAAACCAGTGGTGCACATGGGCTAGCTCCAGTATCCTGAAGGAACAAATGGCGTGTGAACCAATCGTTGGTCACCGGCTACCATGGGACTGCATCTCCTCACGATGCTCCACTGCCTTGTGGATCAGACATTCAGGTCGAAGGCTCGGGGTGTGGCCCCCTAAGAAAACCACCTGCTTCGGATGGGCACCCGGGCAGTATCACAGCCCTCGCACAAATCGATTGAGATTTGTGTGGCATATATGTACTTGGTGCCTTCTTGCACTTGGTGCGCATCCACGATCCCGCCTTACGAGATTCGAATCCACGACCTATCAGTCTTGCGCGCGAGCGCTTAACCTTTAGTCCACTGAGCCCGCCGGCATCCAACGGTGTTAATGTCTAACTTCAACCAATCCACGAAGTTGCGCAACCGTACACCATTGTTATCAGTGAGTTACTATCTCATAACAGACCCGGTTGAATTCCACTGGTCACGGCTTCTCACTAGAACTCCAGGAAATACCTGTTGGAGACCGTCACTAGGGAGTACATGTTGATTATAATCAGAGAGGGATTTGTGGAGATTGTAGTAATTTCAATAATTGAGATCATGAGTAAAAGGAAGCTAGATCACCATGAAAAACCTAGAAGTATTGAACGGCTCATGAATTCAACTACTAAATTACCATAATATGCACACATATCCCTCTGATTATTAATGAAATTTTCCAAAAGTGTTTATCAGAATACAAAGAAACTTGAAATATTTAACAGAATCATACATGCTCCATTAGACTCACTTCATGATATCATCACAGAGACAAAAAATTTAACAACCTATATGTGTATAAAGGTGCTTCATATTACGGACAGATGTTTCATTCTAGTATGAGTCTCCTTGGCAGTATCACCTAAAACCTTAATAGGGATGGTTTACGAATTAAATTTCAATGTCATAAATGCATTTATTGTTTGGCTTACTCATATTTTTTCAATTTCATCCTTTCTACGCGAAATAAATTTATGTCTAGTTTTTACTACAGCTACTATTTTTATTACTTCAACTTATTCAGTTATCATTTTGCCACATTTCCTCTCTTACTGTGATCATTTGTAGTTTGTCAGCATAATTCTACAAATCAATACTAATTTTACTGTCTAACTTTAGTGCCCCCAAATGCCCTGGTACGGCCGAGAGTGGGGAGAGTCCGCTCTCCCTCTCGAAATGCCCTCACATGGCCACGAGTATATAGCCTCTACCAGAGAAGTCCTACTCACTGCATTCTCGTGACATTACGGTTGTTTACGAAAATGAGAAGACGAAAAGTGAATGTCCAGCGCTTTAACCGGATTCTAAACCAATGGTGCACATGGGCTAGCTCCAGTATCCTGAATGAACAACTGGTGTATGAACCAATCGTTGGTCACCGGCTACCATGGGACTGCATCTCCTCACGATGCTTCACTGCGTTGTGGGTCAGACCTTTGGGTCAAAGGCTCCGAGTGTGGCTCCCTATGAAATCCACCTGCTTCGGTTTGGTCACCCGGGTAGTATCACAGCCCTCACACATATCATTTGAGATTTGTGTGGCGCATATGTATTTGGTGCCTCCTTGAACCAATATCTGTATGTTAAAGTAAATAAATATAAACAAGTCTAACTTTAGTACTCTTAAATATCACTGAAATGTAGTAAAAGACATCGTTCATACATGCAAAACCAGTGTATTTTTTGCATGGATACACATCACCGTAGGAATTCTTTCCATTGTAGATCAGTTGGTAATAGTAATAAAGAAGTATGAAGTTAGAAATGTAAACCATTTGATCCTGACTCATTGTCTCAAAGATCAAATGCTTACTTCGAGATCTAATGGTCTTGAACTAAACCCACGACATGTTGTGAATCTGTACTGTTAAGGCATCGGTGAGACTATAATTTATGGATGACTTTTGAGCGACGCCAAAGTGACCTTGAGAGTGTTTACCTACTTAATAGGACTAAACGAAGGCTATAAAGCAGTTTGAAGAATAAAGACAATGATTTACATTTGATGGATGATAAATTTCGAACCAAAATCCAAGACCTGTTATCCTAAATTTGATTGGTTCGTCTATAAATTATAGTCTCACCGAGGAATCTCATAATGAGACGAAACAATTATCTAATACTTCCTAATCTTCAGTAGTTGTCTAATTAAAGTCAGTTAGTGATTTAACCTATGAAAATGTGTCCATGTTAAACATAAAGCATTTCAATAAGTTATTCTAGTTGTCATATAGAATTTATTTAACAAAATTTATGATGTAGTAGTTTAATTTTTGTTACCATTGCTAACAGTACTCTTTAAAACCCTTCAAAGATAAGCTTTTTGATAAGTCTTGCTAATTGAATACTATATTCAGTTCCTAAACTATTCTCATAACCCGCAAGCTAGAACTACACAGTGACCGGAACACAAAAGAAAAGGCGCAAAGTATGCGAGAAGTACTTTACTCCGAAGGTTCGTTTTTGTACAGAAAATATTGGGTTTTTATAGTATTCTAGATGTCTTTGGGTTTCCCGAAAATTGTGAAATGCTACTAAATATAGTAGCAGCAGAGTAATCAGGCAATCAAATACTCTACATGTGACTTTTCACTTTCTTGATGTTTCTGGCTGAACTTCTAGTGAACGCTGACTGGATAAAATGTTACTTAGTGTTTCCTGAGCCTTTCTTTTTTTTGCGAGAAGTTTTATGGATCACCTCAACACTTTTCACTTGATTGTTCATCATTTCAGCTTTCATCATAGTATTCGTCTCGCTTATCTCTTCTAAAAACTATATATATAATTGACCTATTCATTTTTATATCAATGACTGATAGATCCTGGGTTAGAATCTAACGAGGCGGGATTGGGGATGCACACTGTTGAGGAGTCCCACAATAGGACGAAACGGCCATCCAGTGCTTCCAAGTTTTACATGGTGATCTAGCTTCAATTGACTCATAATTCCAACAGTTACGTTCTTGATCTGTCTACCCACTTTTAGCGCTGAGGATAACTTGTATAGGCTGACCGGCTTAAGCTTGAGGGTAGTACGCGTGAGTTCGAAGTGGGATAGATGGAAGAAAACTATTCTATCACTTGATTGGCTGACAAACACACGAGTGAGAGAAGACAAGTCAACTGGAACACTACTTGATTTATTCCTAATTCCGATCTGGTTCCCGAATTCACATCAGTGTAAAAAGATACATGAATAAATAGACGATTAACCCGACCACAACGTACAATAATTAGAAAAATAAAATCATGTCCGAAACTGGGAATTAACATAGAAAATAAAGTACAAAAGATTATGTTTAAATTACAATAGGTTTGAAACCAAAACGGGCTATGGCAGGGTATCATAAATCAAACGAAACCTTATGTTCGATAGAATAAACTAGGGATAAAAATTAATGTTAATGTTTTACAACTTGCTTACTTACGCCTGTTAATCCTAATGAAGCATAGACCGTCGACCAGCATTCTCCAACTCACTCTGTCCTCCGCCTTCTTTTCTAGTTCCATCCAATTCTTGTTCATTTTTCTCATGCCTATCTCAATTTCTCGGCGTAATGTGTTCTTTGGTGCTTCCTTCTCTCATTTACCCTTGAGGATTCCATGTGATGGCTTGACTTGTGACGCAGTTGGGTGCTTTCCTCAATATGTGTCCTATCCACTTCCAGCGCTTCTTCCTGATTTCTTCCTCCACTGCAATCTGATTCTCTCCCATAGTAGGTTGTTGCTAATAGTATCCGGTCAACGGATCCGAAGTATTTTGCGTAGACAACTGTTCATAAACACCTTTATCTTGTGGATAGTAGCATTCGTGGTCTCGAAAAATAGCTTCAATAGTTTGTCAAAGTTTCTTGCTTCTCTATTCACATCATTAACTATTAAAAATGACTATTTAATTTTTCGATAGTTGAAATCGTGAGTCAATTGAAGCTAGACCACCATGGGAAACCTGAAAGCACTGGACGGCCGTTTCGTCCTAGTATGGGACTCCTCAGCAGCTTCAATTGACTCATGATTTCAACTATTAAAATTACCAATTCTCCACAAAACCCCTTCTAATAATAATAATCATCTGCTCACTATTGAGTGACTTCAACAGATACTCCTGGAGTTCTAGTGAGAAGCCGTGACCAGTGGAATTCAACCGGGTCTATTATGAGATAGTAATTCACTGAAGATAATGGTGTACGGTGGCACAACTTCGTGGATTGGTTGAAGTTAAACATTTACACCGTTGGATGCCTGCCAAATCAATGGTCTAATTGGTTAAGCGCATGGCGCGAGACTAACAGGTCCTGGGTTCAAATTCCGCGGGGGGGGGGGTGGCACGGAATCGTGGATGCACACTGCTACTAAAGAGTCCTATACTAAAACGAACAGGTTTTCTATGATAGTAGTCTAGTTTCAATTGACTGATAATTTCAACTATTGAAATAACCAATTCTTTATAAAAACCCTTTTATCTAATATTTATCCTTTTTTCAAATCAATATAAAATTATAGATTAGAATTACAACATTCTAATGAAGAATTATTAACTATTACTACTAAATACAAAGAACAAGTTGATACTCTTCAAATAGATAAACAAAATTTAATTGAATCATTAAATGATGAAAAACAACAAATAAATACTGTTCTCAAACTATGGAATGAAGATAAAATCAAATATCAATATACACAATCTTATATAGAAAATTTACAAATACAAATGAAACATCTTAAACAAGATTTAAAACATGCTTTATTCAAACCAAATATTCATTACAAACAAGAATATAATCAACATAATAAATATAATTATCTTATTCAACAATTCAATTCTATAACAAATACTTATGATCAATTAGTTAATGAAAATATACAATTAAAACAAACAATTAATATGATGTCAGAACAAGCTAAACAATTTGCTCAATTGTCAATCATTAATGATAATCATAATAATAATAATAATAATGATAATAATCATCATAAATTATCGAAAGCAATCAAACAAATTTATCGATTATCTATAGAGAAACAATCATTAATTGAATTAAGTAATAGACTTCAATCGAAATTACGTCATCAATTTAATCAATATCAAAATGATAATAATAATAATCAACAACAACACCAACAAATCAATAATAATAATAATGATGATTCAAATAAACACAAAGAAACATTGTTTAATGTGAACGATCTAAACAATGTTCAAAATTCAATGGTAATTAATTCCAATATGAAAGAACTGTTAAATAATAATAATTATAATATTGAATCTATTATTGTGACAAAAGATGATAATCTAAGCAATAGTCATTTGGATCATGATCATCAACAACAGCAGAAGCAGCAGCAGCATCATCAACATATTACTGATGATGTTGAATCAATTATAACAGGGAAAGGATCTATTTCTACTATATTTAAATTATTAGATGAAGTTACATCATTAGATAGTGAAAATGATATAGAAAATTTCTATGGAAATAAATTAATGATACAAGGTAAACATAAATATATTAATAATTCCAAAGTAAAAATTATTAAATAAATGAAATGGACAAATTGTTAAGTGATAAACCTTACTTATTTAAGCCTGTTACTCCCAATGGAGCATAGGCCACCGACTAGCATTCACCAATTCATTCTGTCTGTTATAGGCCTTCCTTTCTAGTTCTATCTAATTTTTATTCATTTCTCACATGTCTATCTCCATTTCTCGGTGTAATGTGTTCTTTGGTGCTTTCTCTTTTCCTCCTTTGACCTTCAGGATTCTATGTAAGGGCTTGTTTTTTGACACATGCAGTTGGGTGATTTCTTCAATGTGTGACCTATCCACTGACAGCACTTCTTCCTTCGTTGGGATCTAGTTTGAAATACAAACTTACTTGTGGTTTAATCAATGAATTGTTGTGATTATTTTTAGAGTAATTTACATAATATCTATGATTCATTGTATAATATCATTATGATTAATTTATTATTTATATTAAATTAAAGGTAATCATTCATTATATATAATGAATTCAAATATAAGTATATATGTATATATTACGAAAAATATGGTTTGTTTTCATTTTTCTTCAGTTGAACGAATGTTTTATGCTGACTGTAGAGAATAGATTGCAGTGTTATAGACGTATGCATTCCATGTCTTCCTCTTAATTTCATATCATTTATTTATCTTTTCCTATAAGTAACTTGAACCCGATACACATATATGCGTGCCAGATCCTCTTACATGATTAATGATAGCCGATTCATTAATTGAACTTCTATGATTTTTCAACGATTCTCAACTGTTCACTTGGTATTGTTTGGCTTGTATCTTCCCATTGAGGTTTAACACTGCAATTGATCAGTCTGTTATTGACATATGTGCATACTGTGCAGTCTTAAACCTCAATGGGAAGATACAAGCCAAACAATACCAAGTGAATTTAAATTCACCCCATTGCACAAACAAGTGGCTGTCAGGACTCAGTAGCTAAGTGGATAACCCGATGGCGTTTGAAGCGAATGGTACTGGGTTCGAGTCTCAGAGTGAACATCAACAAGTCTGAGATGCAGGTACATCCTGCTGACGAGTCCCAAATAGGACGAAACGTGCGTCCTGGACTGCACTTCTAGCCATTATTCATCATTACTTACTACAAAAGGATTCTCAACTGGGTTTGAAAATGTGTGATGTTCCACTCTATCCATACTGTGGAAAGATATTTCTTATTGAGGAACCTAAAAGAAGAAACTGCGTTAAAGGGTGGTCTTAGTGACCTATTACTCGACACGGTTCACATATAGCTCTTTTATGAATAGTTCTTAGTGTGTAAGCTCTACGCTCTTAAGGCTTTATCCCTAGCGGTAGTAATCCGTGGAACAAGGTGAGGTATATTTTCCTAGGACCCACCTTCTTTAACCCCTTCCTTACATTGTGTGGAGACAACATCACCGTATATTCTAATCGTCCAACGGAAATACCTTACTGAAGTCACACCGTAGTACAATCAGTAGTAAAACTTTTCCCTCTAGCCTCAAAATTGGTGCTTTTAGTCTTAGCATTCTTCAATTGGACTTTTGGATATGGTAACGCTAATATAAGCTGCCAACTCACCACGGTAGACCGATTTTTAGCTATATGTCTGGCATTTTAAAAACTAGATTCAGGCTTGCATTGCCGATTGCCACATTCTAAAATGTCATCAATAAACCATGATTTTGCACCTAATCTATAAAAATTTTGATTGAGATTATGAATCGTCCAATTGTAGACCACCATTGAAAACCTGAAAGCACCGGACGGCTGTTTGTTAATTATCTCGACTATGACCTTAAACTAGTCATGGACAATGTTTACAATACTAGTAGAAATGGACCACATTTAAGTCATGGATTGATCAGTGTTAGACCAACAATAAAAACCTGGAGATATAGGACGGCCGGTTCTTCTTTCTATGAGACTCCTCAACGGTACACATCCGTGAGGGTCCTGAGTTCGACTCCCGAATGAGAAGTCAATTCTTAACTTAAACTATGGAAATTCTGCAATCTCTCCAAGTACCCCTATACCAAAAATTAATGTAGTATGTAGTTGTTCTCGCTAAAACTCCTAGTAATCTACTTCTATTACAAAAACCGAAACCTTGTTCACTTATTAATTTAACAGTTTTAAAGTTACAAATCCCTCAATTTTAAGCACCGAACTGTCTAATTTTTATTTGCAAGTTATACAGATGTTTAGAGATTGTCTTTGACTGAACTAAGGTGTGAGGTTGATCTTTTCTCTAACTCCATACATTACAAACGGTAAAACACTTCTTAGGAATACCTACAATTCACCTCCTAATCAATGACAAGTTTAAAGAACAAACAAGAAACGCAATAATTATTGGCTACAGTATTTATGGTAATGTTTATTTTTTGACGATTAATTACGACATGATCAGTGCGTTTAAAGTATGTACTTTCAGCTAATCTTTTTGATAAGGATATTGCATAACAGTATCCAATATATTTCAAATATAACTGATAGCAAATATCAATCCATACATTTCGTAAGCCATTTTTTTATCATATAATTTATGTATATGAGACCAAGTACTGTGGTCATAAGCAACATAGGACCTGGCATATATATACGATGGTTCAAGTTGCCGCACCATATCAACATAAACTCCGTGGTAGTAAAAGTAGTGACAGTACCAGTAGTAGTAGCACTAAAGATCCCTGGAAGCCTAAACAAAAATTGTTATCTCTAAAAGAATGCATATGACAAGGTTGGATGAAAATGGAAGTGGGTAACCCTAAAGAACACCACTTGACGTTGTCAGGTACGACGACAGTCCACCATTAGCTCTGAATCAACTAGTAGCGCTCGAGTAAACAGTCTTGATAAGATTTATGTAGCTTTGCTACGTCTTTCAATGACAGACACTCCCATAAATTCTGTTGATTAATACAGTCAAATACTGCCTAAAAGTAAAGAAATGCCAGTGTAATTGGTCATCCACAATTAATGTTTAAATTTCAGAACCTAAAAAATAGCGAACAGTTAGTCAATACATCCAGATTCAAGATTGGAAGCACCCTGGTTTTCTGGGGTTCGCTATTTTCGAACCCTGGTTAAGCGCTAGATGATTACTGAGGTTAATATTCTTAAGTATCATAGAGCGTTTGTATTTTACTTTGACTGAATAAATCTTAATGTAATTAGTTCATGTTCTGCTATAAGAAACAAATAAGGGAAGAAGTTGTAATTTAGGCGAATGATTTGTATTTAATCAGTCAGTCAGTAACAACGTGGAACTTTGTACGTACGTACATCAGTTCGAGGTGCCACATTAGCACAGAGATTCAAATCCTGTAGTGGTAGATGTAGTGAAAGTATATGTAGTGATAGGGAACATAAGGGTTTGATGATGTTATTCAAAGAGTATAATCCAGTGGAATAAATTTGGAAAGAGGAAAATAAAGGACATGAAGAATTCAGAAGATTAGAGTTTGAGAGAACACAAAGGGTGGATGCACCTGCGTCATTGCAAACGATTTTGAGCAATGTCATTCAAGATCTCTAACCATCGGTTGCTATCGTCTCGCGGACCCCAACGAGGTAGTCTATACCTACCGACATGGCTCAGTCTACTTGTCAGTGACTTCATGGATTTGTGCCATGTTTTGGTCTGGCCGCCCCTAGCTCTCTTCCAACCTATTTAATAATAATTAAAGTACAACTTTCTATTTTCTGTAATAACGGAATAAGACAATTTATGACTAAATCTCCCAAGTTCTCTATAGTACAAAGAATAATCTTTTTATCAAATATTCAGGATAGAATAAATATACAAAATTAACTAAGATCTACAACAATCTGAGTCAGATGCAATTACGATCGAAATGGATCATAGAAACAGGACCAAATTAGTTGGATGTAAAAGGTCTATAGAAAAGATAGAAAGAAGGCAGTTGACTATGAAAAAAAGACTGAAAGACAACTCACAAGAGCTTAAGACCATGATAGGAAAAAAGTTGTACAAGTTTCTTTTGTATACATATTTCTAATCTTTCCAAATGATTCGACAATACTGAGATGATGAAAGCTAAATGCTTTTGGCAGCTTTCTTCTTCTTACCTTGTAGATGACTATAAACACCGATTTCATTTTGATTGAATGACCTATGTTCACAAAGTGTTCGATTATTAGGCTATTTCAAACTTTTTCAATTAGGCTGGGTGATGTTCTTGAATTCTTTCGGATAAAATACACATCGAACAACCCATACGCCTGGCTTTACATGAACAGGTAAACTGATATATATATATATATATATATATATATATATATATATATATATACATGGGATTGATCAAATAAGATCATTTATCCTTTCGATTTTTGCTAATCGCAAAGTATGTTCTATTGAGAAAGAGAATCAGAAATTGGCAAAGCTAGAGCGGCATTCCTTCAACTAAAGAACATATGGAACTCAAAACAACTTTCAACCAATATCAAAGTCACAATCTTCAATACGAACGTCAAGGCAGTTCTACTGTACGGAGCTGAAACGTGGAGAACTACAACAACTACCATCAAGAAGGTACAAGTATTTATCAATAGCTGTCTACGCAAGATACTCAACATCCATTAGCCGGATACCATCAGCAACAACCGTTCGTGGGAGAGAACAAACCAGCTTCCAGTTGAAGAGGAAATTAGGAAAAGACGATGGAAATGGATCGGACATACATTACGCAAATCATCAAACTGCATTACGAGACAAGCGCTAACTTGGAATCGTGAAGGGAAGTGGAAAAGAGGAAGGCGAAAGAACACATTACTTCGGGAAATAGAAGCAAATATGAAAAGGATGAATAACAATTGGAAAGAGCTGGAAAGGATTGCCCAGGACAGGGTTGGATGGAGAATGCTGGTGAGCGGCCTATGCTCCTTCACGAGGAGTAACAGGCGTAAGTAAGTCTACAATCATAAATCCATATCATCACATCATTTAAAATCAAATCAAATTGTTAATATTGGGGTTGACTAATATAAAGTGTTAACTTGAATCAGTTTATAAATGAAATGAAATTGTAAGATAAATAATGATCAGAATAAATATGATCAATATGGGGTGAAAGAGAGAGAGTGAGAATAATGTAATTAGAAATTAGAAATTACATAATATGAATTAGGTCAGATGTAGTACATAAGGTTAGATAGTGAATCAATTTCTCGAAAACGTTATCAAGTGTAATAATAATGACAATGGTGAGAAAGGTTTATGATATAAAAATGAACATTAATCGAATTGCGTCACCATATTATAAAATTGATTATTACAAGGAGCGGCTGAACATTTTTTTAGATGCAAAGATCTGGCTTTTTGATCTGAATATTTATTGATTTGAACACATAAATATTGGTACAGGGGGGCACCAAATATATATGCGCCATACAAAACAATGATAATTTGAAGAGAAGGAGAAAAGAGAAAAAAAAGTAATGGACGTGGGGAATTATAAAAAAGAGAGAGAGAGAACAATGGTGGGGGAAACTGAAAGGTACAATCAGAAGAGATCTTTCAATTAAGGAAGATACAACCACTTTTTATGAAGAAAGTAAGAGGTTACAGCACGATCGCCACTGGCTTCTATTCTTAGCCATATCTGATAACGTCTCTAGCCACTGCGTTACACAGTCTCTCGGACCCCAACCAGGGAGTCGTGAAGGACCAACAGAAGCCAGTCCTTTGCAGCTTTCTTTCATACCACGACACCATGTCATATACTGACCACCTCTCCGCTTTTTCCAACCAGTCCCAGAGTCGGCAAATAATGCACGACGTGGAATTCTCTGGGACGACATTCGTACAACATGTCCAAGCCACTTTGATCTGAATAGCAATTGCTTCAACCGTTTGCAGGATTCTCAGTCTGACAGAATTAACTAGACTGTTGTTAACAAGATATATTATTGTGAAAGATTGCTTGCTCCATGTTGGTTGTACCTCCCATCTGAATTAAATGGGTTAAAATCAAGCAGTTAACCGTTTTAACTATACCTTTGCTTAATCACACTGGGAGGTGCTCATGAGCCCGAATATATAAATTCCTAGAACATCTGCCAATATAACTTGCTCAACAGGAGTGGTTGAATTGATAGATACAGAAAGAAGTGGCTAATCTAGACAATTTATCTTTCAACCTCGGAGTTTTCATTGGACTTGTGGAAAACATTAATTGTACTTTACCTGCATTAAAAGTTCTTTGGATTGATCTGCCTAACTTCAGTTTTATTATTTCACCAGGTGCATCACCTCTGAATTATAAGCGTATGTATATAGAGGCTTTTTATTCACGGTGAGGCATTCTCTATGCTGTCATTTATTGGCTATGTTTTTATTTATACATTACTTCAAATATCCATTTTCTTTCAGGGTCATGTATAATACTTTTGTCTCATCTTCGACTATATGCTCTCTAGATACGAAGTATTTTCACTACAACTAAGGATTACTTTTTCCGTCAGAACATACGAATATGATGAGTTATGTTGTTACATATATTAAGGTAAAAGCAATATAAACGAACATCTACTCACTACTATTTTAAGAAAACAAGCGCATGAAAAATGGCAAAGTTTTTGAGTAAATAAAACTTAAATGTTAAACAATACATCATAAAATATTGAAAAGTCTACAGTCTTTCCACAAATGGAACAGACATTGAATAGCTTGTCTAGAATATTTATCAAACGTCATTTTAAAGTTAAGGTTTTGTACATAATTCCTTTATTCTACTAACTCTTTCACTATCATTACGATCTAGATTCGCTTTTAATTCACTTAACTTGCATTATTACCCCATGGAATCTTTTGGTGCTTCTGTTAGTACTTGAACTTCCAGCTAACTTTTTTTCTTAAAAATTGTACCACTAAAAAAAGTCAACTCAACGACATAAGAACTGAGTTTCTCCCGAATCTCGTAGTGATTTACACAGCAAACGGATTACATCCGATTCCACACGTACCAAAAAAATCGATAAAAACTAGGCAAGAAAATAACTGAATAAATTACTCATTAACAACATACTTACTTACTTACGCCTGTTACTCCTCGCAAAGGAGCATAGGCCGCTCACCAGCATTCTCCATCCAACCCTGCCCCAACCAATCCTTTCCAATTGTTATTCATCCTTTTCATATTTGCTTCTATTTCCCGAAGTAATGTGTTCTTTCGCCTTCCTCTTTTCCACTTCCCTTCACGATTCCAAGTTAGCGCTTGTCTCGTAATGCAGTTTGATGATTTGCGTAATGTATGTCCGATTCATTTCCATCGTCTTTTCCTAATTTCCTCTTCAACTGGAAGCTGGTTTGTTCTCTCCCACGAACGGTTGTTGCTGATGGTATCCGGCTAATGGATGTTGAGTATCTTGCGTAGACAGCTATTGATAAATACTTGTACCTTCTTGATGGTAGTTGTTGTAGTTCTCCACGTTTCAGCTCCGTACAGTAGGACAGCCTTGACGTTCGTATTGAAGATTGTGACTTTGATATTGGTTGAAAGTTGTTTTGAGTTCCATACGTTCTTTAATTGAAGGAATGCGGCCCTTGCTTTGCCAATCCTCAACTTTACGTCTGCATCTGAACCTCCTTGTTTATCGATGATGCTTCCCAGGCATGTGAAGGATTCTACATCTTCCAAAATTTCACCATCAAGAGTGATTGGATTGGTGTTCTCTGTGTTATATTTGAGGACTTCGGTTTTCCTCTTGTGTATGTTGAGGCCTACTGATGCAGAGACTGCTGCTACGCTGGCTGTCTTTATCTGCATTTGTTCGTGTGTATGCGATAGGAGGGCTAGGTCATCTGCGAAGTCCAAATCGTCTGATTGGTCCTGAGCTGTCCATTGTATTCCGTGTTTTCCCTCAGATGTCGAGGTCTTTATAATCCAGTCGGCCACCAGAAAAAAGAGGAAGGGAGAGAGTAGACAGCCTTGTCTTACTCCGGTCCTTACTTGGAATGCATCTGTCAGTTGTCCTCCATGCACCACTTTGCACTGCAGTCCGTCGTATGAGTCCCGGATAATATTGACAATCTTCTCAGGAACTCCATAGTGTCGAAGAAGTTTCCATAACGTTCTCCTATCTATACTGTCAAATACATTTTCATAATCAATGAAGTTGATGTATAGTGACGAGTTCAACTGAATTGATTGTTCGACGATGATCCGTAGTGTCGCAATTCGGTCTGTGCACGACCGATTTTATTTATTTATTTTAACACATAAGTATAGGTACAGGGAGGCACCAAGTACATATGCGCCACACGAATCTCAATCGATTTGTGCGAGGGCTGTGATACTGCCCGGGTGCCCAAACCGAAGCAGGTGGTTTTCTTAGGGGGCCACACTCGGAGCCTTCGACCTGAACGTCTGACCCACAACGCAGTGGAGCATCGTGAGGAGATGCAGTCCCATGGTAGCCGGTGACCAACGATTGGTTCATACGCCATTTGTTCCTTCAGGATACTAAAGCTAGCCCATGTGCACCACTGGTTTGGGGTCCGGTTAATGCGCCGGACATTCACTTTTCGTCTTCTCATTTTTGTAAACAACACCACCGCCACGAGAAGGCAGTGAGTAGGACTTCCCTGGCAGAGGCTATATACGCATGGCCATGTGAGAGCATTTCGAGAGGGAGAGCGGTCTATCCCCACTCTCGGCCGTACCAGGGCATTTGGGAGCTGCACGACCGATCCTTGCGGATCATTAACAACATGTGCAAACATATATGAAATAAACATGAATGACAACTGAAGTTGACCTATTGATATAATATTCTAATAATTGAACAATAACATTCAATAAGTGTATGAAAAAAGACATAAATTAATCGCACCCCCTGAACATAATTTACTGTACATTAAAACATTCTTTTACAATAAAAAAGAAAAAAAGACTAAAAAACTTTTTTTCTTGAAAAACGATATTTACTTTTATGAAAATAATCATAATAATCTCAGATTTCTCCAGTTTAGACAATAACAAAACAAAGCATGTATATCAAATTGAACGTTTATATGAGACGGTATGATCAACTCTATGTAATGTTGTAGAAATTGAGCGTAATTTGATCTCTGTCGAATTAACAATGAATTGTGGACCAGTTTCCTCCCAAGAAGTAGGAACATTTACATTTCGATCAGCATAGACTAGTAATTCAAATGTGCCTGTTAATCAAATATATATATATATATATATATATATATATATATATATATTACTTATTAAATAGATAAGTTTATCAAAATTGATGATTGATGAGTAATTACAATTTCTTTAGGATCTCTTATTTCATCCCTTTACTACTGAAAAATCAGAGCAGTATTGTTTGTAAACGAACTATTTTCAGTCATTCAGTTACAACGTAGGACCAGGCACATATATGCACCAGTTTAAGTTGCTATACCTCACTAGCACAGCAAGAGGAACATCGGACTTATAAAAGCAGTTGCTACCTTAACGTGGTGATCGAGCCTGCTTATCGTGATCAATCAATCGAGCTATATTAGCTAAAACAATCCTCAAGGTCCTACAATACCAGACAGATCGGTTGAAGAACGGTAAGACTAAAAGCAGCAAACCCAAGGTCCGAGAGCGAAGTCATATTGCTGACTGTACAGAGGTTTGACGGCAATAAGATGTTTCCCTCAGACAACCAGCATAACAGCGATGCTACCTTTCGACAAGGAGGGGTAGGACTAGGAAAAGTCGACCCTAAAATGCACATCTTGCCTGATCACACGGATCCCCGTCTCTGGCGGTAAGGTCTCAACAAGTATGGACCTATCACGAAAATTACTCACAAAAAGGTCCTATGTGACTGAACTCAAGCAGTTGTCCCTTGGACACTGCGGTCACACTCTCAGGTCACTAAGACCACCTCTAATCCAATTTCCTTTTCAGGTACCTTCAGAAGAACCCTTCCACAGTGTGTACAACCAAGAAGTAATAACTGCCCTCATCATACCTCTAACATCACTCACATTCACTGTATTCATAATCAACTAACTATTTTTAATAATGAATTAATCATATCAAATAAGTTTAAGTATAAACATACTTACATGAACTATTTAATACTGGTAAAAATGTATTTGAAGCAACAATTTGACGTATAACACCTTGAATTTCACTTTGTATTTGTGCTAAAGATTTTGTTCCAACTGAATTACTAAAGAGAAAAAGAGAAAAAAAAAACAAAACAAAACAAAAATAAACTTACCTAGTATCTATTTTTTCAGTTGTCATATCAAATTGCCATCTTTCTAATACTTCATCAGTTTTTACTGATTTAATAATTAATGCAAGTCGATGTACACTACCATCTTCTAACCAATCTTTATATTTATATACATAGATAAATGATATTTATTTAATGAATTAATATTCAACATTACTTTTAACTTGATTTAATATAACATTTAAATATTTAATAAGATTTTCATCCGTTGTAACAAGTACACTTAAATCATATTTAATATTTTGTTTAAATGATGCCGATGGATAGATACCACGTTGATATAATATACTATTTAATGCATAAACTAATTATAAAATAATATGAATTAATTGAATATAAACATACAAAAATAATCGGTTAATAATTCAGCAGAACCTTTTAATGATATAGCACTAGATGTTTCAATTGGCATTGATTATTATGTAACAGTAAACTAAAAGAGAAAAAAAAGAAAAAATTTAAAACAGAAATACATTTGAATATTTATATTCTTATATGTATTGGCCCCCAAAATGCCCTGGTACAGCCGAGAGTGGAGAAAGTCTACTCTCCCTCTCAAAATTCTCTCACATGACCACGAGTATATAGCCTCTGCTAAGGAAGTCCTACTCACTGACTTCTCGCACTACGGGTGTTGTTTACGAAAATGAGAGGACGAAAAGCAAATGTCCGGCACCGGCTTTAACCGGATCCCAAACCAATAGTGCACATGGGCTGGTTCCAGTATCCTGAAGGAACAAGTGATGTATGAACCAGTCGTTGGTCACCGGCTACCATGGGACTGCACCTCCTCACGATGCTCCACTGCCTTGTGGATCAGATCTTCAGGTCGAAGGCTCGGGGTGTGGCTCCCTAAGAAAACCATCTGCTTCGGTTTGGGTACCCGAGCGGTATCACAGCCCTCACACATATCAAATGAGATCTGTGTGGCGCATATGTATTAGGTGCCTCCTTGTACCGATATTTATGTGTTAAAATAAATAAATAAGAGTCGTTTAACATCCTCGATTCCGAGAGGGCAGCTTTCATAAGCATGGAGCAAAACTGCTCTCACCGACGCGTTACAAACCCGATCTTTTACAGCCTGCCTAACATCAAATCTTACTAGTCACGTTAGCACAAGCACTCAAGCAGCCACCCAGATACATTAATCACTCAACTACTCCTAACTGCAGAGACGAGCTTCTCTAAGTGTTGTAAAATTAGGCTAGCTTGAGAAAACAATTTGGAGCTTAGATGCGTACAATGTTTTACTCAAAGATTTTGAAATCCGTTTAAGATTTCAGTAGCCGTATCTCCTTTAAATATCATATCCATAAAAAGGGTTTTCTTTTGTACTGTATGTACTTTTTCGTGATGTCTAGGTGTTAAGTTGCTATTGACGAACCTAGGTGGATAACCATTTCTAATGAGAATCTATGACTTGGGTTATTTTCTAGATAGGATAGGATTTTAACCATAGGCGAAGTGCTGAGTGAGTCGAGAAACAAAAGTAAATACAGGGGAGTAATGAAAAAGAACAAAAGGATGAAGCGTAGAATAAATCTGGATATAATTAAGTACTTACAATAGTCATTTGTATGGGTAGCGAAATTGTTTACTTCATTGATAGTCAGTTTCATATTTGTGTGGGCTAGGATACTACCCGGGGCCCTAAATCTAACCAGGTTGTTTCCTTAGAGAGCCACTCCCCGAGCCTTTGGCCTAGAGGTCTTATCCACAAGGCGATTGGGCAACGTTAGATGCAATCCCATGGTAGCCTGTGATCCCTTAGGATCTTGGAGCCTATGTGCACCATTGATTTGAAATCAGGGTTCCCCAACTTTCCTAGTTGAATCCTCCACACCCAACAACCCGGATATTTGTTTTTCGTCCCCTTAATCCCATAAACGATATCTCTGTCGAAAGGAAGCAGTGAGTAGGACTTTTCAGGAAGTGGGTATATATGAGTGGGTATTTAAGAGCATTTCGAGAGCGAGCAGGCTACTCACAGCCTTGGTTGCATAAAGGCATATAAAGACCTGAGAGATGGCCGCTAAACTGTCATGTCAACGATACTAGTGACACTAACTGCTCTCTGCGTAGTGGCAGATCTCATTTTATCTAGCATTCAGTGTCCATCAAGTTCTGTTAATCTACTCTCCAATGTGACAGCGTTGCTAAGAAACTCGACATCGAGTTGTCCTTTATTTGGTGTCAAAGGCTTGAAGACAACTGGTAGGAAGACTAAAAATGTCACATGGTATTCCTTTACACGACCTCACTCATAAAGTTTTGATAAGCCAATATATACTTATCCTACGCAGATATTCCTTATTTACAGCACCGTCACAAACTGATTCTTTTATCCTAGACCGATACTACCTACTACCATAAAAATAAGTGTCTACCACCGCTAAAACGGGTTGTACAAACCAAAACTTTTTGATTTGCAAGCAAGCACTGTGGTTAGCATACTTTTGATGAGGATCCGCGTTATGACTGACCTAAACGCAAGCTAAGTGGATAATCCATGGATACTCCGCAATAGGGATGAAATGTTTCATTGTTAAGCATTGGGAAATTAGCTTATCATGATCCGAGAACGTGATGAATATCGATCAAACAATCAAAGCGTATACAAGCTCAAAGAACTCAAAAGGCGTTATCTTAACATTAACAGTTGGATGAAAACAGTTATACGAAGGCAATATTAATAGAATTTTAACTTTGGCTAAACATAGTAATATATCCGGCTAAATTCTTTACTCTTCAGCTGTCCAACAAAGCACCAACAGGAAGTTGCAAGGTGAAACTCTTGTCTCCCACATTTAACTTATTAAGAGTAGATGAACTAAATACACCCAAAGTCACCACAGAGAGATTACCAGCCACGATCGTATGTACACAGGCTGGAATTCTGATTTTATTAATGAGCACAGACGAATATCTGGCGAGGCTAAATGTAATATATCACACAACGAAACATAAGACCCTTTACTTAAATGCATTCTCCCTCCTTCATGATATTTTTTACCATACCCAACATGGTTTCTGATCAGTCCGTAAAAAAATATAAACTTAGGGGCTAGTGAGCTGAGATATGTGTTGCTCACTTTACTAATGAAGATATAAGGGAAGCTCGACTGTGATTAATATACGTACTGCGAATATTAACACGGATCAGCCAACTATCTATCTATTTAAGATAAGGGATGTTGACAAACCTACAGTAACGAAAACCTTTGAAATTCCGCAATTGCGCAGTCTTCGCCTTTTCGAATATTTTAAACATACTGTATTCAAATGGTTGCGGACAGAATAGAAGGAGCCTTCGCTTAACGGGCTTCCGTGTCTGGCAGCAGTGGATCACCAATATCTTAATGCAGGAAGCTAGGTATATTAACGATAATAGAGGAAAAAAGAAATTGGTATATCATAGTAAGATATTATCCATAGTCCTTAAGAATAGGTCAGATTGCTTCTCAGAGGACTCCTGGGAAGTCGCTTGAACTAGCTCACTTGGTAGAGGATTCCAGCACTTGACCACTCTTAATGCGTAGAAGTTGTGTCCACAGTCAGTTCTGCTATGTTGTGTCTCCAGTTTCCGGGCGTTACCCCTTAGGTTTGTGTTGGAGCTAAGCTTAAGTAGGTGTTAAAGGAGATGTCCAGAAGTGTTAAGGACACTGTAAGCCATCAGAAGGTCACCTTTAAAACCTCTATACTCTAATGTGGAAAGGTTTAGTGACTGGAGGCGTTCTTCATAAGGCTTAAATTTGAGTCCCAGAACTGATTTCGTGGCTCGCCGTTAGATACACTCCAGTCTTCAGTCTTCAGTAATAAAGATAGTAGGTTGGTGAACCTGTATTAATCCTAACAGATTACCTTCCAGTGAAGGTCCGATTTCTCCTCAAAAATATTCACTGATGGGGCTGATACCACTTGTTCGGGCATGGCGTTCCAATCATTGACTACTCGATGAGAAAAACGGAACCCCACTTTAAGTTTATTAGATCACGGTTTATAAACCTTCTTGCTATGACTTCGGAGATTATTAGTGCTGGAGAGAGTGAAAAGATAAGACATATAAACCCAAAAATCATAATTAAAGGTACTAAAGGCCAGTATCTGGTCACCTCGAGTCCTACGATACGACAAGGGGAAAAGGTTTAGGCGTTTGAAACGCTCATCGTAAGGGAGTTTAAAGAGACCCTTCACTAATTTCGTTTCCACACGCTGGACACGCCCAAGTGAGTTAGTATCCTTTAACAGACATGGGCTATCTGCTTGGATACAGTACTCTAAATGTAGTCTTACATAAGTGGGATATACAATTCGAAACATCTCCTCGTCAAAAGATTTGAACGCTCGGCGAATTAACCATAACGCACAAAAACCTCTGACAGAGGCTGCGTTGCAATGCGTAGTTGTTTTTAGGTCATGAATTATTATCGCTCCTAAGTCCTTATGTTTTTGAACGCATAGAAGAGGTTTGCCGTCAATAGTATAATGGTAACTATTACCGGGACTGATGTGCATTAGCACACTCTTCCTAGAATTGCTTCCTCAGCCCCAACCTCGAGCCCATCTAACTAAATAGTCTCAGTCAGCTTGAAGATCCAGATGATCAGCTTCACTTTTTATTGTTCTCCAGATTTTTACGTCATCCGCAAATAATAATGTCGACGACCTAAGCAACAGCGGTAACTCATTTACGTAGAAAAGAAAGAGCAAAAGGCCTAAGATGGTGCCTTCGGGCACACCACTTTTCCCCGGCTTCTAATCGGATAGCATCCCATTGACCCTCATTCTCTGTCTACGGTCACATAAGAAGTTTCCTATCCACTCCTGTACAGTAGCTATTATTCCGAAGCTCGTGAGCTTCTGCATGAGACCTAAGTGTGAAACCATGTCAAATGCTTTGCTAAAATCTATAAATATCACATCGACAGACAGATCTTTATCTAAGGCTGCTGTTCAATCCTCTCTCGCAATAAGTAAGTTAGTCAAGCATCAACGCTTGCCACGAAATCCATGTTGCACAAGAGTTAACAGATTGTGTGAATCTATGTGGCTTAACAACCTAACCCGAATTATCTTTTCAAGTAACTTAACGACAATGCTAATTAGACTGACAGGCCGGTAGTTAGATACGACCTGTCTCTGACCATCCTTAAACATAGGACTGACTATAGAATCTTTCCAATCCCTAGGGGGTTGAGCGAGTGAAAGGGACATGTTAAAGAGTGTAGCAAGCAGTTTTGAAATAACGTTCGCAAGAGATGACAGCAGCCGTGTATGTAACCCGTCAGGACCCGGTATCTTACCAGGTTTGAGGTTAGTTATCAAGGGAAGGACAGTTTCCTCAATCACCTGTACAGATTCAATGGCTGGTATCTCGGTGTGATTGGGACAAGTATTTGTTACAATAAACGTAGAGTAGGCTTCGCTAAAATAATTCGAAAAAGTTTCAGCTTTGGTCCGATCTGATTCAGCTAGTAAATCTGAATTATCGTGTAACAGTAACGGGGTAATACCATCACTACGTTTCATTCGTCATTTAACATACGAAAACAGTCGTTACGGACAAGTACGGCTATCATATACCAACTGTCGTTCGTAAGTAGTACGGGATTTAGCTATGGTTTTCTTACAACTATTCCGGAATTTTTTGTACTCACGCTTAAATGATGCATGACTTGTCAACAAGAATAAGTCCCAGAAGTGTTTCTCTAAGCTTAAACAGCTTGCGGGTTTCCTTATTAATCCATGGAGGGCGATGCGATAGCTTACGTGTTGACCATGGAATAAACGGCGACGTTACGGGCTCGAATGTAGCCTTAAACTTTTCCATTCGTCTTCGATCGATCCATCTGCGTCAACCGACCAATCAGTCGAGATAGCACAGTCTCTGATTGCTGGAATATTAGCCCGCCAGATATTGGGACGGGGTGGAGCAGATACAAATCGTATACCATGTGTCCTAAACTTAAAGTAAAGTACAACATGATCACTGATCACTGGTGGGGGAAGGTGCTGAATATCAAAGACATCCTCACAGTGGTGGGTGAGGGCGAGGTCCAGCAGTGACGGATTATGTTTCAAATCAATGTGTCGGTCTTGTGTTACATTGGACAAGTGCACACTGAGTAACGGTTGATAAAAGTTCGCTATCGAAACCCCCACCTGGAGCTGTAAGCTCTATCCAATCGATGTGCGGTGAAGTCCCCAATGATGAGACAACGTTCTGCCATACTCTAAGAACAGATGTGTCTTAGGATAAAGTCGTCAGCAAGACAACACGGACTACGGTATATTCCCCCTATAGTCACTAACCCATTTCTGGATTTAGTCTTACAACATGCTACCTCACATGTAACACTAACATGAGCCTCCGATATGATCGACACTCCAGAGTGCCCTTATTCTTTTGGAGTGAGGGGGAAATACTATGTTTACGTATTCTAAAGTGGGACGAATAAGGGCGTTGAAGATTACGTGGGAAGTTTTGCTGTCAAACTGGCCGAAAATGCGTTTCAATGTTACCAGTGCAAGGTTTTCTCGGAAGGCATTTTTGTCACATTCAGCGTAAGATTTCGGATTCTAGGGTATCAGCACTCCTAATTCTTTTTCGACTTGGGATACTCCTAGAGAAGAGTTTATTAAGTTGTAACTGTAGTCTGCAACATGTCTCATATGAACTACTTTACACTGCAGCAGTTAATAAATCCCCAAAATAAATAGCTCTGTAGGTCTTCGACATTGGATGCTGATCACATTAGTTTTAATGGATTCATCTAGTTGAAGGCGCTCAGTCATGCATCCACACCAGATCACGTATGAGAACACCGCAATCGCTAGCCAGATTAGATCAGACGATCCTCGATATATTGATAGCCTATCACATATATCTTCGAATCTACTCGCTTCTGTCTTTTGATTTCATTTGGTGGGTAAGATTCATATGAAAAGGTGTTACTGGATAAAGCTATGTCAAACTCCGAATATCAATGGCATTTTCATTGGTGAGCCCGACGTCATCTGGTACACCAAATCGCAAACTGTGAGTCTGTTCCTCTCCGGGATTTTATATATCATTACCTTATTTTAACTTGTTATACATTGTGATATTTTTTCCCATGTTTTTTGGATATATATATTTCCCACTCTTCCGTTCTCGTACTTGATATTTCACTATGACTGAACAAACACCTAAGGTATTTAAGTTAAAGACTGTGCCCACACCTTCCTTCCAACTAATGCCTTTCTGGCCAGACAACATCGAAGCCTGGTTTTGCTACGCAGAAGCCGACTTCTGCGAGCACGGCGTGAACGGCACGTGCACAATTACTCGCAGTAGTCAACTCAACAGTTACGTAACACCTAGTATGTTTACTAGTGATGTTTCAGAACCCTACGAAACCCTTAAACCAGATCTAACCGATCGACAAAGGTTAGACCAACTCCTTAACAACATCAACCCGCAACACGGTTCTGCCACAGACATGTTGCAAAGAATGAGAGAAGTTATCGGCCAAAGAACCTTCGATGATGGCCTGTTCAAAAAACTTTCCTTATCCGAAATTCCCCAACTGGTTAAAGCTATGTCAAACTCCGAATACCTGTGGCATCTTCAACACTTTGAAGTGTTAAATAAAAGTTCGTTGTCGTCCACCCAACTTTGAAGTCGAGTCGGATCCTCCTGGAGTGCCACTGTATCCTTTTGGTTGCCTAAACCTCTCTCCAAAGTTTCACATCATCTGCAAAGTCAGACGATACCTGTTGTGCATGATCGTTTTCATGAATCAAGAAAAGAGATTCTAATACTGAATCCTGGTGACTCCACTAAAACATTCCTTAACCTGAGAGAAAGTGAAGTTAACCCTAAAGTGTCGATTTTTTAGACATAAAGTGGGCGAATTAAATAAAAGGTGACTTCATACCTAATCGTTTCAGTTTATTGATAAGACACATATGGTTGAACCTATCAAAAGCTTTTGAGAAGTCAAGATATAGGACGTCAACCTTTAGAATTACGGTCTACTATGATATTAGCACTGCTCTAATAATAGACCTAATCCTAAAATTGTAGATTTATCATGATGTAACTGCCTAATCTATAAAATCTTACGTTGAAGTTACATCATCGTCTACACCGATTCATTGCATTGTAACAATTACCTATACGTGATAGAGAACAAGCTTATGCTAGAGATAGAATATATTTAATATGAATAAAAGATACAAGATAACATTCAGCTGGGACCACGCCTGCAAGGCCGAGCCATGCTATCCGATGAACTCGGACTAATTCAATTTATTCTCCCCGCCTTCTCCATTCTTCTGTATTTCTCCGCGTTAAATGTTTAATGTCTATTTCTCATATTGTCTCGTGGTAGGGCCTGTAGCGGTAAATAATTCCCCAAAATCAAATAGCTCTGTAAGTTTTCGACATTGGATGCTGACCACAGTTTTAGTGGACTCATCTAACTGAAGGCGCTCGGTCAAGCATCCGCACCAGATCACGTGTGGGAACGCCGTGCTCAACATCTGCCTCAATCGCTAGCCAGATTAGTGCATACGATCCTCGATATATTGATAGCTTATCAAATATATCTTCGATCTCCTCGCTTCTGTCTTTTGATTTTACTTGGTGGGTGCGCTTCGTATTAAAAGGTGTTACTGGTTAAAGCGTTGTCAAACTCCGAATACCTGTGGCATCTTCATTGGTGAGCCCGACGTGATCTGGTACACCATATTGTAAACTGTGAGTCTGTTCCTTTTTGTGATTTTATATATCATTGTCTTATTTTAATTTCTTTTTTTTTACATTGTGATATTTTTTTCCGTGTTTTTGGGTTCATATATATATTTGCCACTCGTTCACTTTTCGTACTTGATATATTACTATGACTGAACAGACCCCTAAAGTATTTAAGTTAAAGACTGTGTCCCCACCCTCCTTCCAACTTATGCTATTCTGGCCAGACAACATCGAAGCCTGGTTTTGTTATGCAGAAGCCGACTTCTACGAGCACAGTGAACGATGCGCGTGCACAATTCCTCGCAGTAGTCAAGGCACTACCGCGCGAATTCAACAGGTACGTAACACCTAGTATGTTTACTAGTGATGTTTCTGATCCATACCAAACACTGAAACAGGCCATCCTTAAACGCGGAGATCTAACCGATCGACAAAGGTTAGACCAACTCCTTAACAACATCGACCTGCAACACGGTTCTGCCACAGACATGTTGCAAAGAATGCGATAAGTCATTGGCCAAAGAACCTTCGATGACGGCCTATTCAAGCAACTTTTCTTATCCAAACTTCCTCAACAGGTGCAAGCTGTTTTGGTCTCGTTTCTAAAACAACGCCGTAGACGAACTAACGGCATCTGCCGATCGCATTCTCGAGATCACTAGGTCTTCTAACGCCGAGGTGTTTTCAGTCAAAGAAAAGCCTCAAACGACCCAGAATGACATAACTGTGTTATGTCATACACTTACGCGTTATCTCAAACTCGGTAACGACCGTAAACGATCACTTACTCCGCGGAGAAGCACATCACGTAGGCGATCTGTATCTAGAACTCGAGAGACGGATAATCCTGATTGGTGCTGGTACCATAACCAGTACGGAAAGTCTGCCAGAAATTGCAGAAAATCCTGCAATTTCCCCAACGTGAAATCCGTCGACGCGAAGAACGTTTCGGGAAACTTCCAAGCCGGCACGCGTTAACGGCGACCGTAACCGGCGAACATAGCCGTCTTTTATATGTCACTGATGTGATAACGAGAGTTCGCTACCTCATCGATACTGGCGCAGAGGTTAGCGTTCTCCCAGAGAATTCCGACGACAGGCTACACGAGCCTGTTTTAAATCTACAGGCGACAGACGGAAAGCCTATCGCTACTTATGGCCAAAGGTATGTTTATCTTAACGTGGGTTTACGCAAACCCTTTCACTGGATTTTTGTTGTTGCAGATGTTTCTATGCCAATCATTGGTATGGACCTTCTACAACACCACAACTTCATTATCGATACGCGCAAACGGAGGTTAGTAGACGGAAACACTAATTTATCTGTTTGCCTGACTTCTTATTCTGGTTGCAGGTTATCCCCAGTCACTATTAAGCACACTATAGACCCCTTCTACCAACCACTACTTGATAAATATTCTGGCGTTTACCAATCGCAACCGAAATTGCCGTGTGTAACCAGCAACGTTACACATCACATCACGACTACAGGACCACCTGTCTTCTCGATAGCACGCCGACTGGCCCCCGAAAAGTTAAGGTTGGCAAAAAACGAATTCGACCATATGATAAACTTAGGAATAATACGACCGTCAAATAGCCCATGGGCATCTCCGTTGCACATGGTCCCTAAAAAGGACAGCAACGATTGGCGTCCAACTGGTGACTATCGGAGATTGAATGCAAAGACCATTCCCGATCGTTACCCGTTGCCCCACATTCACGATTTGACTGCTACCTTGAAAGGTACAACTGTCTTTTCAAAAATCGACTTGGTAAAAGCTTATAACCAAATTCCTATGGCCACTGAAGACATTCCAAAAACCGCTATTATAACGCCCCTCGGACTCTATGAATTTTTGCGAATGCCTTTCGGTCTGAGAAACGGGGCACAGACTTTCCAAAGGTTCATAGATGACGTTTTTCGAGGTCTCAACTTCGTACATGCATACGTTGATGACTGTCTAATAGCAAGTCCAGACAGAGAATCACATCTCCAGCATCTGGACATTGTTTTCGACCGACTACACAAACATGGCATTACCGTAAACATTCAGAAATGCCAAATCGGAACCGAATCCTTAGACTTCTTAGGACACACTATAGATGCGCATGGCATTCGACCCCTTAGAACGAAAGTGGCGGCCATTCCGGATTACCCAGAACCGACCACCATCAAGCAATTGCGCACGTTTAACGGTCTGGTAAGTTTTTATAGACGATTCATACCGAAATGCGCGTTACTTATGAAACCCCAACTCCGTGGAAATGCGAAATCCATCAATCTGGATGACACCGCACGAAAATCATTCTCCATGGTTAAAAAACGTATCTCTCAAGCAACAGTGCTTGCTCATCAGGACCCTAAAGCGCCCATTAGCATCTCAGTAGACGCATCCGACTCAGCAATCGGAGCAGTCTTACAACAATGGGTTAACCACTCCTGGCAACCTGTGGCATTTTTCTCTAGACGGTTGCTAGACACTGAATCGAAGTACAGCACATTCGGTAGGGAACTCCTAGCTATGTATTGTGCTGTCCGGCATTTTCAACACTATATCGAAGGCCGTGAATTTATCATTTTTACCGACCATAAACCACTTACCTTCTCCTTAAGCTCTTCTTCGGACAAGTACTCACCACGTGAGTCTCGACAACTGGACTACATTTCGCAGTTTACTTCAGATATTCGACACATTTCTGGAGCAAACAATGTAGTTGCAGACGCCTTGTCTCGTATAAATTCCTTGAACAGTTCCCAAGGAATCGACCTTTTAAAACTCGCCCAACTTCAAAAAGAAGACAGTGATCTTCAGCACGAGTTGGCCTCAACAACACTTAAACTGCGCATTAAACAGATGGGAACAGGTAAGGAAACCTTACTTTGTGACACGTCTACAGGTAATGATCGCCCAATCGTGCCGAAACAATATCGACGCAACGTCTTCGATACGTTGCACAGACTTTCTCATCCAGGTGTTCGTGCAACCATCAAGCTTATAGCAGAACGGTTTTGCTGGCCTGGTATGAATAAAGATGTGAGGGAGTGGGCACGCTCCTGTGTAAGCTGCCAGAAATCTAAGGTTATTAGGCATAACAAATGTCCCTTAGGCTCGTTTAAAACTCCCGATGCTCGCTTCGATCATGTTCATTTGGATTTGGTAGGACCTTTACCAGATTCAAATGGATATTCTTATCTTTTAACATGCGTAGACCGTTTTACTCGATGGTCAGAAGCATTACCCATCAGAGATGTTACTGCTGAAACAGTGGCCCGCGCCTTCGTCGAGAGGTGGGTAGCAAACTTCGGCTGCCCAACAACCATTACTACAGATCGTGGACATCAGTTTGAATCTGAACTGTTCCGTTGTCTGACCATGAAACTAGGAATCACTCGCTTTCGAACGACTGCCTACCACCCACAAGCAAACGGGTTAGTAGAACGTTTTCACCGACAACTAAAAGCGTCACTATCAGCTTCAAACATTTCTCAGTGGACTGACGCTCTTCCACTCGTCTTACTAGGCATACGCAATGCAGTGAAATCTGACATTGGATACACTGCATTTCAACTCGTTTATGGTACGACCCTCCGACTTCCAGGAGAGTTCGTAGACCCTTCATCCTCTTCGATGGACATGGATCTAACCCCCTACACGAACAGGCTTACAAACGCAATGCGTGCAGTTAAACCTGTTTCCACTCGACCACAATCAACTGATGTTTTCGTTCAACCTGACTTACTACATAGTACACACGTTTTCGTGCGTCGAGACTCGCATCGACGACCTCTCGAATCAACATATGAAGGACCTTTCAAAGTTCTTCAACGCGAATATAAGTACTATATAATAGATAAGAACGGAACCAACGAAAGCATCAGTATCGATCGCCTCAAAGCAGCGTATATAGAAGGAAATCCTATTCACGTCGATGTTCCCTCAATACAATCGCACAACACAACTCCTGCGCTTATAATGCCTCAATCGACAGCAGACACACACGTTGATACTGCGACAGTATCCGAAAATAGACTCAAAACAACGCGTTCTGGAAGAAGAGTAAGATTTCCAGAACACTCGAACGATTACTGCACGTAAGACACAAGTTAACATTTCATATCCCCTCGATTTTCCCTGGTACTATATATAATATTTTTTTAAAAAAACCTGAATTTAATATGCTTATATATTATAATTTTTTTTATTTCATAAAAAACAAAAAATAACGATATTATAAAAATCTTATTTTACGCTACTACGTGAGCATGAGTTTGTTTTTCTTTTTCTTCGCCCGTTTTGTGTTCTCACGCGCGTACGAGTGTTTTCCGACATGCACTTACATATTTTTCTTTTCTTTTCCATGACGACTGGAAAAGACGATGAAAAGAACGATGAAGTTGAGAAAAACGAAAATCTGCATTGTACCTTTTTTTACTATATTGTACATCATGGTCCATTATAGTAAGGAAAGACGACCAGACGCTGCTAAACCTAGCAAGCTATCAGAAGAGTGGTTACCAACGAAAATCTCGTTGGGTTTAAACTTCTGGCTGGCCACGTCTTAGGGTCATCACTACCCCACTAGGGGGGGAGTGATCTGTAGCAGTAAATAATTCCCCAAAATCAAATAGCTCTGTAAGTTTTCGACATTGGATGCTGACCACAGTTTTAGTGGACTCATCTAGCTGAAGGCGCTCGGTCAAGCATCCGCACCAGATCACGTGTGGGAACGCCGTGCTCAACATCTGCCTCAATCGCTAGCCAGATTAGTGCATACGATCCTCGATATATTGATAGCTTATCAAATATATCTTCGATCTCCTCGCTTCTGTCTTTTGATTTTACTTGGTGGGTGCGCTTCGTATTAAAAGGTGTTACTGGTTAAAGCGTTGTCAAACTCCGAATACCTGTGGCATCTTCAGGCCCAATGCCACTACAAACCTTCCCCTTGTGATGAAGGATGGTTGTCCATCTGTCAACCGCGGTCAGCAGGTTTGTTATACAGGAATGACCTTTTCTGAACCCTTGCTTTTAGGGTGAAAAAAGGTTTACGGTTAATAATAGTCGTGTATACCGTCACATATTAGGGACTCCATAACGCTTTAAGGTATAAAGAAAAGAACCACCGGTCTGTAGCTCAAAGTTTCTCTGCGTCAACCTCCCTTGAAAACTGGTGCGATGCTAGCCAGTCTTCAGATTTAAGGTAGTTTGCCTCTGCTTAGCGAGTGTGAGAACATCACCCTAAACGGTGTTGCAACGTTTGAAGCTGCTTGCCTCAGTATAGCAGAATAAACCATATCCGGGCCAGATGAAGTGTCTTTTCTTAGGTGCTGCAGTTTCCGGTACACCAAGTCAGCACTCAGGTTCACTACGGAAAGTTCTGTGCGGTTACAGATGAAGCTTTCATCAATAGAGTTGAAATTTCTGAGGGTATTGTTCAGACAGCAGACCAGTGGCGTCACCGTCGTTATTGGTCGTTAATCTTCAGATTTTTAATAAGAAGTTATAAAAACTTACAAATATTTTTTTATGGAATCTCAATAAGTTTTTAACCCTGTGAGGAAGTTAGGCAATAATTTATTCTTAAAAAAGTTGTGACTTCTATCGACTTATTTTGAAAGCAATTGTTGTTATTATTCATATTTTTCACAGGCCCACTGAGCTTGCACAATCACTTTTATTGATTGGAATGTTATTTATAAATTTCACCCTGGTTTTTCCGTTTTTCCTGCTTGCACGACGCTGATTATTGTTCACAAACGCATTGCTGCCCACGCACACCTTGTTTCTTCTTAATCAGTTGCCACATAAACAGATCTCTAATATGACCCCCATATATGTCTAAAGATTCCGTTGATAACTTCATGACCCGGTTATCCTTGATACACATTATCCTAGATTATATATATATATATATTATTTGGAACTGTGGTCTGTTCTACAAATGTCGACAGATATAATTAGCATGTATCAAGAGTTGAAAGTGAAACACTTGTCGGCGGAAGGTTAAGAAGTTGAAGAAAAGAGAACAAGAACAGAGAATGACTGGTGTGGAATTGAAAGAACATTAGTCTGAGACGATTGATTGACATTTTGTAAATGAAGTATTTACTGTATGGTTCTCAATTTTTCTAAGAGATACTGTAATTTTGTGTTCACATTCATTCGATTGTTCCCACTTGTGTTCTTGTTCACTACAGAAATATTGCCTATTGTAGTTGTAAATTTTGCAAATAAAAACCCAGCATACTTCCAACGGAAAACATAAATAACAACCATTATTTTAGTTTTTGATTTATATTTTGTAAATTTTTAGTCATCCCACTTTCGCAATAACTTTCGCATTGTTCTTGTTTTGACAGTTTTGATCCACTACAATCTTTTCTCAGACACATAATTTTTCATCTTGGGGTAATGAATTAAGTGGTTCAAACAGTTACAAACAAAATGGAAGACGTTCCCGCCTAATTACATAGGTGTATGAAAACATCTAAAAGTAAGTGATTTAGTACCAACCTCAAATCTTCGACAGTGATGGTTGTAATTTGGTGGCCCTAAATCTGACTCCAGTAAAATCATGTGCTGATTGTTATTGAAATATAAGTGCCGTCAACCCTCATATATTTTTACCTACTTAACTGGAATTATAGAAAAACGGAATAAAATAAGCCACATACGAAAATGTATTTTGAATACGTATATTTCATTTACTCAACAATCCGAATAGACAACGAAGCAAAGTGACGCGTAGCCGTAAAGGCGAGTAAGCCAACTCGTTTTGGCCAAGCGTGACTCAATATTTATATTCAAACAAAAATAGGTCACAGACGCATGATAAATAGGGGGGGGCAATTAACACGCGTTCATATAGGAAACGGTGAGAGATAATAAGCGAATAACTGATAACATCATAATGGGGCTTGAAAATAGTGAGTAAATTGGTCTGTCTATAAGCTAGATTAGCCTATGTGAGCTTGACCTATTATCCTCCACTACATTAGTTTGGTTGACTAGTGTTCTTTTTCGAAGTGTTTACCGATGTAACTTCCGTTCCTAAAGGAAAATGTTTACTGACCGACCCAATACTAACTGTTTAGGGAAAAAGTTATGCTAGTTTACATTCATTATTTTGTGGTTATTGAAACTTTTACATGATTACCTGTGCTATCGATATTCCCTCAGAGAACACAAAACTGAGACGTACTAGTATCTAAATATTCAACTTTGGTAGGTTAGTATTTTATCTAGTTTATAATTTGGACCTTCTAATATTTGCCTTAGGTTTTGATTATATTTTAATGCACTCCTAACTTTGAATCCGGACTTAGTGAGTTCTCATTTTTGTATCTTGTCGAAGTTTTACTGCTTGATTACTTCACGAGTGATTCGTAATTCTATCAAAGAGATATCGGATACTCAGGGTTTGAATATGCTGCAGTCCAAATCTCTCTTAACGGAGTGATAGTGAATTCGGTTAGACCAGAAGTCGAGGACGATTGGATGGAAATATGTGCACGGTTCGGGTAGTTTTCGGGGCGTAGAATGTCTAGGCTTGCTAGTTTTTGGATGGGATGAGTTTCACTACTCATCGAAACACGACATGTTGCGGATGCCTGACGCAAAAATATTCCTCTTTTCGGTGTTTTTCATCGAAACATTGTATATATAGACATGTCAAAATTTTTTGGTTCATTTTGTGGTTTCTAATCCAACGTTAGTTACAATTGAGATCAGGCAGACGTAAAACTTAGGAAACTGCATTGTTTGTATGAACTAAGAATTCTTTTGTACTTGATGACTACATGATTTAGAAATTTCGCAAAATCAAGGAGATAGTTTGTAATACTACCATTCACTTTGCTACAACTGGTGGTAAACTTGGTAATTCCGATCTGGAGCTAACACGAAAACTACTTAAAAAAGGTTGTGTGTGACACATTAGACCCATCAGACGTGAACTCTGTGATGAAAAAGTCAAACGTAGGCTCCAGGAACAAATGAGGTCACACTTAAGCAGTTCTAAAAACGAAGCTGACCCAAACGTTACTTGGAATGATATAAAAACAGCTGTGGAAACAACAACGACATATATTAGTAATTAGAACCAAATGCCACGAAAGATAAGTGGATTTATAATAAGTCTATTGCGCTGACAAATTCTCGTAAACTCGTCCCATCAGGCTCACTGAGTGTCTACTCTTCTCTTGAACGAGTCATTTGAAGGTTCGGACACCACCGGTTCGGGTAACAGGTTCCATGAATTGATGATTCTGTGTGAAGACCTGTATGACACGAGTATTTTGTTCGTTCTTGACTATATTCCCTGAGGCGTCCCGGTCTGGTGTGAGGAAAAACAGAGGACATATTAGGTCCGAAATTATATCTTAGAATTCTATGCATCAAAATCAGATCACTTTTTATTCTGCGATAGTAGAACAGAGTAGAGAGATCTAGATTTCCAAGCCGGTCTTTGTATGGTAAACTTCAGAGTTCTGTAATTTCACGGATAGTTACCTTCTGTATGTTTTCCAAGATATCCGACTCACCTTTTAAACAGGGGTATGCAGCCTTAACGCAGTTCTCAGGCTTAGTTCTCATTAATGATTTGTATATTGTAGTGAACATGCTGGTATCTGACTTGGTGAATGTCCGTCTTAAGGCCCATAGAGATCTAAACCTCTTAGTTTCAATCTCCTGTCAGTGGACTGTGGCCTTAAGGTCACGTGTCATTGTCACCCTGAAATCCTTGTAAGACTGAACCACGCGTACAGACACTTCCCCTAGGTTGCACCTATTTATCTTTGTATCCTCGAAGTGAATGTAAACACACTTTGCCGCGTTGATAGGTATCAGCTAATCACAATATTTAAGTCTGCCTGAAGTGCTCATGTAGATGGGTCTGCTTTTATTTCTCGCCAGAATTCCAAATCATCAGCGTATAGTAGAATCGGAGACTCAGTTGTACTTGAGAGTTCATTTACACACAGTATAAGATGTAAAGGACCTAAGACAACCTTAAGGTACTCTGGTAATTACTGGTTTCCAGGTGAAACACTTGAAATTTATTCTAATTTTCTGTCTACGACCTATCAGAAAATCCTAAACCATGTTGTTTGCTGTTTAACAAGTTGCTGGCTTCAATTATCTTAACTACAACACTGGTGAGGCTGATAGGTTTGTAGTTCGATGGAAGTTATCTTGGTCCTGTTTTATGTATTGGAGTGACGATTGCATCATTCCAGTCTGTAGGTAAAGCATCTTGGCCATGTGACATATTGAATATTACAGTCAGTGGGGCTGCAATATATTGTGTCATTTGTCATAGGATTTTGGGGTGTAGTTCATCCTATCTCGTTAACATTTCCGAGTCTAAACTGTTGAGAGCCTCAGGTATATCGTCTCGATCAAAGTCTACGGTGAGCGGATGGTTTGTTGACTTTTTATTTGGGTCTAGCTTCTCGTCTAGAAGAGACTCCTGAGTGAAAACTGCCACGAAATAGTTTGCTATAGCCTTCGCTTTTTCCTGATCATCCTCTATCTCTTGAGATCCACTCCCTTTCATAATTAGCCTGGGAATCCAAGGTTCTGTAATTTTTATAAGAGAATAACCTCTTAGACTGCTTAATCGTAGATTGTGCCAACCGCGTTTCATATTTTTGTTGAGCTTCCCGGATTTTAATAATACACTGATTTCTTACCGACGTATGGCATTCCATAGTACCTGTTGTGCCAAGACTGATGCCAACGTTCCAACATTTCTTCTTCTAACTTAGTAAATGTCGAATGTCTCAGCCTATCCAGAGGTGACCATGTTTCTTCTTCTTCTTCGGGAAAGTCATAGGTATATATGGTTGAGTTACCTAATTGTATAATTGCCTTAACTAAATCCATGCCTCTTCTACTGATGCCTTTGAGTCAATTATCCAGTTCTCAGCCGACGCCGTAGAGTTTATCACCCCCATGTCTCCCTTCCATATGTTAGGACCAGCCGGCGCAACTGTTTGATAGGCCATCTCAGCCAGGAACATGAATAAGATGACTGCGTGATCAATTCTCCCTAGTGGTGGGAGTAAAGTTATTTGAACGACATCATCACCAAGTGTGAAAACTAAGTCCAAGAAAGACGAGTTTTGTATGTAACACCTGATGAGACCTCTAATGTGCTGGAATAAAGCTAGCCCTACTGGATAAAAAACCAATCAACTGAATTTGATTACCAAACACTTCTGATGTTAACAATGTTTCTGAAACAGCAATGACATCCGGTTTTTCTATATTCCAAATTTGACTTATTCAATAAAAAATGATGTGTACGAAATAAAACAGAAATTTACTGACACAGTCCCTTGGACTTCTGCCCTCAATCCAAAAATTTCGAAATCTTAATTGGATATTGAAGTCCTGTATTCTCATTGTCTGTGTTTTAACCTTCATACTACAAACGCGTCAGTTCCGTTGTGGCAAAAATGGCGAATCGTTGGGGCCGAAATGGTAATTGTTGTTCCGTGTTTTTATCTCATTTTACCGTATTTTTTGGCTCGTACTAACTTGTAAAATGTTTTCAGCACCTTATGGTGGAGCAGGCGGTGGCGGTAGTGGTTACATGGGTTCTGGGGTTGTTGGTGTAGGCTTCTATATGGGTGGGCCTACCCCAAATGACCGCAGACCTTACAACGCTGCCCCGGTTGCTAAGCCTTTTTACGGTGGATACCGAGAAGATAACTACAACAGACGATCAGATCGACGAGACGATTTCCGTGGTGGTAAGCGTGGTCAGCCGAAAGGGCGAAGTCCGGAGAAACGTTACCATGATACACCACCTAGCCAGCGTAAAGACCACAGAGCTTTCGGGAAGCGCCAGTCGTCATTTTCACGTTACGAAGTGAAGATCCCCAAAGGGTTGTTCAACGTGTCTTCATCGTCCTTACCTGACCTCCGACATCGATACCCTCATCTCAACATATCAGGTGACTTTTACGAGTGCACATCATTATGGGTAGAATCTTTCCCCATGCACGAACCATTTCAACTAGGAAGTGGCACAGATTACCATGTAAGTTTCACCTATTATTATGCTGTGACGTGCTTGTCAGGTTTTCCACCGGGACGTTGATCCCCCCACACCCCTAGACTCAGCTCTTCTGAACCCACCCGATGCAGATTATTCCTATTCAGCCCGAGTTATGCTGATGGCTTGCCCACAACTTGGTGAGTTATATAAAAATACTTGTCGTATGGCGGACGATGCCAATGGAGCTGGTAAAGTCCTGCCTGACAAGAGTATACACTTTCTGGTTGGCGGTCGTGCAAAGAGTGAAACTATGGCTCTTGGTGGACCTTGGTCACCAAGCTTAGACGGACCTGATCCCCAAGGGGACCCAAGAACTCTCATCAAGACAGCTATCCGGACGTTCAAAGGCTTGACTGGACTAGACTTATCTTCTTGCACTGAATGGTTACTCGAATTAAATAACCCATTTATACTTACTTTACAGGGTCAGATTCATGGAGCTCAAGTATTATCGTATGCCTGACACAAAAGCTCCAGCTTTTACAGAAGCTGAAGAAGAAAGAGAGATAACATCAGAACGCCCTGAAGTCGTGGTGTTCTTTATACCTAATGCCGCTCATTTAATTCCTTCGGAAGAACAGTGGGCTAAGACCAAAGAGTATTACAACTCCATACTGCAAAAACAATTGACTGTAGAGAAGGTAGAAGAAGATAGTATAATGGAGCAGCAAGATGGTGATACAAGCGTGGCAGATGTCAGTGTAGAGGAACCCGAAGAGTCAAGCGCGCGCTCAGACATGGAGCCGACTCACTACTCTAAACTAGATGTAAATACTCTCAAGGTAAGACGTTATTAGTTCCGTCTTAATCCTTCTAGGTTAGCGACCTACGAAACGAATTGGCAGCTAGGAAGTTAGATACCAAAGGCCTTAAGGTTAATTTAGTGGCCCGTTTACAAAGTGCTCTGGATGAGGAAAAAAAGGCAGACGCCCCAGAAGACATTAAGATTGATGAGGAGGTTAAAGGTAAATGAGGATCTGTTTTTTGCTTTGGTTCTCAATAATTAAGAGTTAATAGGACCACAAGAACGGCTGTGGATATTTTTATTCTGATAATTAACCAAACAATTGGTTATGAAACTCATATCGCCCTTCTTTCTGCTTGTATTCAGCCGAACAGACTCCGAATAAGATCTCTTCGCCGTCTGCGACGCAGCCAAAGGATGATTCAAAGGACCTATCTGAAAAAGATCGCCGGCGTCTGGAACGCCTCTACCGTCTTGGTGATAAGCCAGCCATCGTTATCCATCCGAACAAATCAGCTAAGGGGGGTCGTTTCGATTGTCATCGTGTTTCTTTGTTCTCTCTACTCGACTATCATACTGAAGACCAAAAAGAGCACAATTTTGAAGTATCCCTGTTCGCTGAACAGTTCCATGAAATGCTTCAACGGGATGCAGCCTTCACAATATTCAAGGCTATTCACGATGCACCTGAGAAAGAAATTAAACCTGAACAAGATGGAAAGTACGACGATATTCTGCGTAACGTAGATGTATTTAGGTCACAATTATTAATTAGTTGATCTGCCCTTCCAGATTGTCGTTGTCCAATAGCTGGCGCGTCATGATTGGATAGGCATAGATATTATATATACTTCATGTTTTTCTTGTATTTCTTTCCAGAAATAATCCGCAGTTTTGTTTTTCAGACTCGAAAACGGTTTCGATTCCGACGAACCCGATTCTAAGCGACGCAGAAATGACAGTCAAAATGGTCATTGCGATGAACAGGACGAGATTAAAGTCCGCCGCCTCAGGCGAACTGTGAACCCAGCTCTGTTGTTCGCGTTTACCTACTTTGACATGAGCCGAGCTGGGTATATTCGAGAACATGATTTGTGTGAAATACTCCACCTTCTCGGTCTTCGATACTCTCGCACCCAGGTTAGTTAGCAGTTTCCCACCACGGAACAATATTTCTAAGTTGTTAGTTTAAATCGATACTAGTGTGTTAAATACAACCTGACATGTAACAAGTTATGCGGCTTCATATGGGTTTAACCTATGTCGATCTTATAGTGTTGATCATGACAAGTATGTCTATGCAGTTAGTACTGCAGTGCATACTTTCAACTAGAAATCACCGAAGCACATTCCCTTAAAATAGATAATACGTTACAGTGCTTAAGTTTGGGATTAGGTGTTAAGTACATTATTGCGAGAACTACTTAACAGCTTCATTTTCTTGATTTACAGATGCGTAAACTTGTGGCCAGGGTGGCTACTCGGCGTGACCACGTGTCGTACCATAACTTGACAGATAGCGATATTGTCGAGGGTGATGAAAAAGACGTCGTTTCCATGAACTTGAATGTCAAAGAGGATGTCGAAGTAACGAGGATGCTTGCACTTGGTAACCGAGCTCTTTTCGATATGACAGTTCCACAAACTCCTGCAAGGTAAATTCTGTATGCCTTATGACTTCGTTTAAGGATTGTTCTTGGTGGCGGAAATACGGAACAAATGTTGAAGCGAGTGGAGTTAGCTGAGGCAGTCAAACAAAAGCTTGAATTCCAATTCTTCCAGATAAAGGATGAGCTAGGTAGGCTAGCAATGTTTATATTATTTGTCTTCTAGAAAAAACACGGGTCAAGGTAAACTCGTTCAAAGATACTGAGGACGAGTTGAGGGCAGAAAATCGTGATTTAGCATCGCGCCTTAAGTCTGAACAAAAGCAACTTCATGAATATAAAAGTCAAGCAAACACCTACAACCACTTATTGCGCTCGGCAAGAGATCAAATGGATAAAGCTCTTTTCGACATTAACAAACAGTTCGACAAGGAAAAAGCAAAGCGCGAGGCTGAAAAAGCTGCTGCTGATGCGGAAAAAGCCAAAGCTGAAGAGGAAGCTAATAAACTCAAAGAAAAGGTAACTTGTGTTTGTTTTCTTGATGGATTTTTTTAGGATGACAAGGTTGAGGATTGTGAAAAGTCCGAGGAAAAAGAGTGGGAAGTTGTTGACGCTGTCTGATTTATGACACTGCATTTACTGTGAAGCGTTCTGTTACTTACCTCTCATATGTACGTCATTTTAACTAACCTTAACTTTGCCATACACTCCAAATATACTGCGTACGTTCCCCAAATACTTTTTGTGTTTTGAAAGCGATTGGGTTTCTGGTTTATTATTCTGTAGCAATTCGACGTAATCTAGCGTTTTGAATTGGGTATTACCGAATTAAATATCGATTAGAGTTGTGGTAGTTTAACTCGGAAAAGACGACACTTATCTGCTCTCAGCCCAGACGTTTAGAACGACAGGCGGAACACTAAAGAGCAGTTCAGCTGCTCTACAATTACCTACCATTCCAAGACAATCTGAATGGAACATTAAAGTTGGTCTCCCGACTCTAGTTAAAGTCCAAAATGCTATAGCTAATCCAAAACAAGAAAGAGCGGATGTATTTAGGGGTGGTGATCTGGTTTAAGCGACTAGGTTGATTAATTTAGCTAACATTTGTGAACTGGATGTAATCCATAAGAAGGGGTCGAAATTATCCTGCGATAATCAGAGGGGTTAGTTTCGCTAATATAACATCTATAACAGTAGATGCCTAACAGACTCGTGAACTGCAAACATGAAATCAGGCTGGCTACAGACCTGGTCGTTGCTGCATTACCCACATGTTCGCTGTTCGTCGGACTTTAGAACACAGGCGTGTGTATCGGCGCCCGGCGATCGTGGTCTTTCTTGACGTAAAGCAGCATTTGACTCGGGACCGCGAGATCCTGTGTTCGTGTCTGTCAGTGAATGGCGTGCCTCAAGTACATAAACCTTGTGAAGGCTCTTTACTTGAAGACTACTAGTTGAGTGAGAGCTTATGGCGAACTGTCATCTGCTTCTGGAACGTCAAGTGGTGTCCAGCAGGACTGTCCACTTTTTCCATTTTTGTTCAACTTGATGGAAATAACGTTCTCTTCGACTGAATTCTCGGGCATTTGTCTCCTCCCAGGTGGTCCACTTATCGAATACACAGATTATATAGTCCTGTTTAGTGAGGACGCTGATAAATTGCAGATTCTTTTGGTAGCACTGAGCAACAATGCTAGGATGTTTGAGATGCCTTTCTCCACCTCTAAATGTAGGTTGTTGCCTCAGGATTGGCTTGTGTCAACACGTGAACTAAGGATAGGTAGTGAAGTAGTCGAACGTGTTGACAACTTCACTTATCTTGAAAGTCTGATCAGTCCTAATGGGTTGGTATCTGACGAACTAATTCTTTCCCATAATACAGCCTTATACGCAATCTTTCTTTTACTTATTACTACTATTGAAGTATCTTCTATGAATTTGGTGTTCATCTTGTGCTAATGAGATGTGGCATCTTGAACCGATGCATACATGTGCCTGGTCCTATTTTGTAGCTAACTGAGTGAAGTGTGTAGGTTAAAGTTGTACGTGTCGGTGTGCAAAGGATTGTCGAGTTGCATTACATTGGATCAGAGAAGGTCACTTGCATTGAGTTTCTCCCATGTGAGCGGTTGGCGCAATCGCATCTCCCAGTAAGATCGCAATAGTACACTTCACGCATTGATGGGATCCGGTTACTTGCTGATGTCAGTTGAAATAACTTTTAGCGATGTTAGGCTATGGTACAGTTATTGTTAGCTTATGTAACATACCTGATATTTATTGTGCATTGTCGGTTCCTGATGTGAAGTCCTGGGCGTATCCTGTCATTGGTACTTCAAAACGGCACAAACAATATCAGTATTTTGCCAATGTGTTTAGGCGATCAATTGTGGCATTAAAACACAATACAACTTACTCCGAAGGTTTGTGTGCTCAGTTTTAACTGGCTGCTAATGTGGTGCCTAGGAAATAAATTCCCGAAAACTCGGATTTTCAAGGTTGGTGAGTACTATTTCTTTCGTCAGCAGGAGTAAATATGTCAGGAAATCGTAGGGAAAGGCTCGCGTTATTAGTCAGCTACCCCCTGGGTCCCCCTCACTAGTCGTATCTCCCTCAGTAGGGCAACTCCTTAACAAGAAGGTAAAATCCAAATGGACATGACTGTCTCTTATTTACTTACTGAAAAGATACTCATTTAAAAATTCATTTGTCAGTTAAGCAGTATTTTCTTTCAAAATCTATGAACAGAATAAGTATTGTATAAAATAATCGATGGGTCATTTCGGGAAGATCAGAAATGGTCTTTATGCAATCAATTTAAAGGGATTCCAATTTTTCTCAGTCAGTTTTATTTTACGTCTTATATTAGCAGGAGGTAAAAGATTCAGCCTCAGAACCAAGACTGATTTTGTACTTGAACTATCCAACTATCTACCCTTAAAAATCTAACACTGGAATGCTTGTACACACTATTATTCACATTCAAGATTAACGTGGAATGTAGCGTCAAACATAGTTTAGACTGGTCTTTATTTCCCGCTTCTTCAATAAAAAAAAACCCAACGAGGAGTAACACTTACCACCAAACCATGTGTTTAAATATCGGGACGTCTCAACCACTATCATCAGTTCAACCTCAATGAGAAATAGAAGTGCAGGTTTTCGTGTTAATGCTTAGTTAATGTATGGTGTAAAATGAAATGATCATTAGTTGAATAACTTGTGTATTTTCATATTAAGATCATACTATATCAATGTACCCGGATTCGGTATATTTTTCTTTGGGAAATACAACATTAATAATATTATGTCGTTCAGTGCTGTTCAAATCCAATAATTACATGTACTAAGTTGAAAAGGATTATTGGGAAGTAATCAATAAGTATTAGGGACCTTTAGTTTAATATTGACTTCCGTGATAAATAACCAGTGATACGTTTAAAAATGGATAAAGTTTTGAGCCTCCACAATATTGTTTCACTTATTATCAGCTAAACTGTTATAAATAAAACAGTGAAATTAATGTTTAAGGTGTTTGACTTTCAGCTACTAAGTCCCAGGTTTGAATCCCGCTCTACCGACTTTGGTTTAAGCAGTTGGATTGTATCATTAAACCAACACACTAATAGTATGATTCATACTCATGTACCTGATGAATGAGTCAATTGATCTAATTATTATTTAAATTTTCTTAATTGACTTGTTTATACTTGTCTATATTAGTATGTATACTAACACAAGTAAGCAATTTTTGGTTGTCGTATGGATTGTTAACAGTTGAAGTAAACAATCAGAAGAGCATTTATTCATTGGTTGTTGTTGTGTTTTTTTTTTTTACCTAAAATAATCTACGTTTAATGGTACTCAATTTCAATAGACCACTGAGCCGGCATCTAGTGGTTATGTGCTCGCGCGAAACCAGTAGGTCCTGGGTTCGAATCTCGCAGGGGAGCGAGGTCGTGGATGCGCACTTCTGAGGAGTCCCATGATAGAACGAAATGACCGTCCAGTGCTTTCAGGTTTTCCATGGTAGTCTAACTTCAACTGACTCATGATCTTAACCATTGAAATTACTACAATCTCCACAAAACCCCTTCTGATAATAAAGTAATTCCCTTGATAATAATGTAAATCTCTGATAAATAAAAATGTTAGGACGGTGTATTCTATATGTCAAACATATCCGTAACTAGTTAAGTCACGTTAGTTGAAGTACAATTTAGACTATAGTGTAGATACATGACACGTAATAATTTATTAATGCTGATCGAACCATAGACTTCGTAAATGTGATCATCAGTAGAATACACGAAATAGTTGTGGGTAGAGGATCGATGATTTTTGCCTAAAATTGATGATACAGATATAATGGCCGTATTGTTTTCTCAGGATTTTGGGGTGTAGTTCATCCTATCCCGTTAACATTTCCGCGTCTAAACTGTTGAGAGCCTCAGGTATATCGTCTCGATCAAAGTCTACGGTGAGCGGATGGTTTGTTGACTTTTTATTTGGGTCTAGTTTCTCGTCTAGAAGAGACTCCTGAGTGAAAACCGCCACGAAATAGTTTGCTATAGCCTTCGCTTTTTCCTGATCATTCTGGGAATCCAGTGCTGCGTCCTTGTCCTGTAATCGATGATCGTTGCCTAAAATTGATGATACAGTTATAATGATCGTATTGCTTTGTCTTCCACGATCAAAAAATGTACATGTCTAAGAAATTGTCATTCAAAACGGTTCTTGAAAATTCAAATTAGCTATATATTTTGGTTTTTATGCTTGAAGAACCTAATTACTAGTTTCCAGAATAGTCTTAATACCATAACCATACGGTATTATTAAGAGACAGAAATATTCGTCAGTGGTTTATTGTTTACATCTACACTGTCATGTATCTTAAATCATAAATGACACTGATGTTACGTTATTTGAAGGCGATCAAAAGAAAGTCCTACTCCTGTATTTTATACTAGTAGACAGCTATCAGTGATTATTATTTGGCTGCAATCTTAACCGAACCAATACTACATTTGGGGTTCAAATTTTATGAATATAGTTCAATTGGTATCATGTGTTAAACATGACAATAACTATCAAGTTAGTTTGAAAATCCTAGAAGATATATCGAGTTGTGACCTGAATAGTTCCTTTGTAACGTAGGCTTGGTTTATTTGCTTGAAATTAAATCTCTAGTTGGTATCTATACATTACTGATGACAAGTATCAACCAGTAACGGATCTGGATCTTGAAATTCATGTAAATTACTTTCAGGAATTGGAATTGAAGAGGGAGATTGAGTATAAATACAATGATCTTCAGTGCTGTTAAAGGTATGAGGGCAGTTATCTCTTCCCTGTTGCCCACACCGTGGAAGGGTTATTCTGAAGGTACCTGAAAAGGAAATTGCGTTAGAGATGGTCTTAGTAACCTGAGAGTGTGACCGCAGTGCCGAAGGGACAACTGCTTGAGGTTGGTCACACAACCTTTGTGTGAGTAATTTTCGTGTTCGCTCCGTACTTGTTGAAACCATACCGCCGGAGACGTGGATCCGTGTGATAAGGCAAGATGTGCATTCTAGGGTTGACCCTACCTAACCTCACCCCTCCTTTTGCGAAAGCAGCATCGCTGTCATACATCTTACTGCCACCACACCTCTGCACAGTCAGCAGTATGACTTCGCTCTCGGACCTTGGGTTTGCTGCCTTTAGTCTTACCGTTCTTCAACCGATTCGTCTGGTATTGTAGGACCTTGAGAAACGATTGTTCTAGCCAGTATAGCTCGATTGAGTCATCGCGATTGGCAAGCCAGACCACCACATCAAGGTAGCAGTAACCATAGAGAGATTACTTTCAACTACCGAATATGAATTCATTCTTATTCATAGTTTCTCAGAAGCTACAAAAAGCCTAAAAAATTTAAACATAATAACATAAATAAAGAGAAAGAAGTAAACTGCAACTAAAAATTGAAAAAGTTGTGAATCAATGAACTTACTTACGCCTGTTACTCCTCGTCAAGGAGCATAGGCCGCTCACCAGCAGTCTCTATCCAACCCTGTCCTGGGAAATCCTTTCAAGCTCTTTCCAGTTCTTATTCATCCTTTTCATATCCAATTCTATTTCCCGAAGTAATGTGTTCTTTAGCCTTTCTCTTTTCCACTTCCCTTCACGATTCCAAGTTAGCGCTTGCCTCGTAATGCAGTTTGATGATTTGCGTAATCTATGTCCTATCCATTTCCATCGTCTCTTCCTAAATTCCTCTTCAGCTGGAAGCTGGTTTGTTCTCTCCCACAAATGGCTGTTGCTGATGGTATCGGGCCAATGGATGTTGAGTATCTTGCGTAGACAGCTATTGATAAGTACTTGTACCTTCTTGATGGTAGTTGTTGTAGTTCTCTACGTTTCAACTTCGTACAGTAGAACTATACTATAACAGTTATAATTACCAAACTTATGTATGAAGGCAATCTATATTTATCCGTGTAAGGAATTTAACTTTAGAATGAAAACAATGTGTTAGTTACACAAATAATAATTAGTTACTATGCAAGTAAATGAAAAGAAAAACCCAGAATAAACTTAGCATGATATACAAAATAATCAACTATTGTAATCATATAGTACAAAGTGTTTACTATGCTTCTTAATATAATGGATGGCTTTGAAGTATATTTCTCTCTTTCTCCCTCTCTCAGATATATCACGATCATGAGACTAGTCACGTTATATCAGATCCAGGATTCATGACCCCGAATTGACTATCATATAAACATTAGTTATATCTAATGTTGAAGTATTATATTACTTCATTCAATACAATGATATTCAATTCACTTGATATTGTTTTATTTGAATCTTACCATTGATGTTTAGGACTGAAATTGTTCAGTTTCTTATTGGCATATGTGCATACTGTGCGATGGCGTTTGAAGTGGACGGTACTGAGTTCGAGTCCCGAAATGAACATCAACTCTGATATGTAGGTACATCCAGCTGACGAGTCCCAAATAGGACGAAACGCGCGTCAAACTGAATTCCACTGATAGCCACTATCCATCTTTGCTTACAATGATATTCAGTTCAGAATACAAATCAATGAGAGGTAAGGAAATTTTATGTTTAATAGTGAGTAGGCTAAATAGATAAAGAATATTGATGGACGGTCTATGCTCATCCATGAGGGCTAACAGGTGTAAGTAAGTAAGGCTAAGTCCCTGTTTTGCCACACTCAGTGATCAATAATATTTTAACTTGATTACTATATATAACTTTTCATCAGTCAGTCAGTCAACTGCAACGTAGAACCAGGAATATATATGCATCAGTCCAAGTGGCCATACCTCATTAGTACAAAAAGATAGACACCGGATTCATAGAAGTAATTAGTTCAATGGTAGTAATATATAAATGAAAATTGCATATAAGGAATTAGTTGGTAGAAAGAAAGATATAAAGCGATTTTAATCCCATAGTTTAAAGGAAGACAGAGAGTATATACACCTACACCATTGTGATCGATTCTGAGCCATGTCACCCACAGTCTCCAACCATTGGTTACTATAGTCACGCTGACCCCAACCGAGCAGTCTGCATCTACCAACATGGTTAAGACTAGAAATTAGTGACTTCAATGACTGATGCCACGTTTTGGTTTGGCCGTCCCTAGCTTTCTTCCAATTATCCCCAACACCCGTTAGCGTTGCGCGTCATGGTAATCGGTGTTTAGGCATACGCAACATGTGGCCCAACCATCTCAGTCGATGAAGATTCACAACCTCACCATCATCGGTAAATTCCCTTCGAACGAGATATATTTCTTTAAAAATTAGTGTTGATAATTGTAGTTTCTTATGTTTTCATGTAAGTGTTCACTTGACTTGTCTAATATCCACCAACTGCAGGAAAAATCGTTTAAAGCAGGAAAACACAACTAAATGAATACATTCTTCATATATGGTAAATAGGGACTAATCAGAATAAAGCTAGAATCAATTAAGGTCAAATTGAGATAAATTAACAAAGAAGGCCTAAATCATGCTAGGATAAAAAGACAAGCTAAAAGTTGTAACGTCTCTGACTGTGAAGCTGGATAACATGGGATCAAATTCGTCAGAAAGCACCAGTTCTCTCAAGAAAACAGTTACGTCTTCCTGACGAGTGTCCAGTAGCACGTAACCCAGATCCAGGGTTTCCTGTTGACTACCTCTAACCACAAATTAAGAGTTTTTGTAAATTCTATTTGTTATCGAATTGTTTTTGGAATCATTACTTATTTACCTTAGAGTGAACTTTATCTATTTAACTTCTGATATGATATACACCCCTGTCGTCCACCACTTACTATATTTAATAGGACTTAGTTTTGGTACTTTGGTTCTATCAACTAGAAATTTTATTGATTGTGAATCTCGAGATTAAAGTCGAACAAATATCAATCAATTAAAAATATCAATAGTTGAGATCGTGAGTCAGTTGAAGCTAGACCACTATGGAAAACTAGAAGCACTGGACGGCCGTTTCGTTCTATTATGGGACTCCTCAGCAGAGCACATCCACGATCTCGCCCCCTGTGAGGGTCGAACCCGGGACCTACTGGTTTTGTGCGCGAGCACTTAACCACTAAACCACTGAGCAAGCCGGTATCCAACGGTGTTAATGTCTAACTTCAACTAATCCACAAAATTGAGTGACACATCCACCATGATCCATCATGATCTCAACTGTTGAAATTATTATATAATCTCCACAAAAACCCCTTCTGATACCAATTAAAAATACTCAATCGATGAAATTCATTTTGGAGTATTGTCTGATACTTCAATACAATATTCATTAGCTAAATGAATGAATAAATGCACAGAAGTGCTAAATACAACACATTTATTTAACATTGAAGATAGGGGGATTAATCTCAGTTTAATATTTCACACCCTAGTAGTAGAATTTAGAGTCGAGCCTATTACCTTTACATCACTAAGTTAAAATACAATAAGTTTACATTCCAATGATATAAACTACACATTGTATAATCATCATAAGCCTCTTATGTAAGAATATAAATCTTTCAAAGCTCACTATCAGACTATTTCAGGTTCTTATAGAATAATGAATATTGATAATCATTACAAGTATCATGTATGATATGTGAGAACGAAGATTAAAGAAAGGTTAACTCCCAGAACTATCTTACGATTATCATTATTATTATATTCTTATTGTATAGAAGCGGATATGAAAAAGATGAATAAGAACTGGAAAGAGCTAGAAAGGATTGTCCAAGACAAGGTTGGATAGAGAATGCTGGTGAGCGGCCTATGCTCCTTCACAAGAAGTAACAGGCGTAAGTAAGTAAGTATTGTATAATTACCAAATTACTGGATTTCTATGCCTACATATTCCATTTATCATAAGCTTTCATTTAATCCACTAACTATTATTATTCTTATGTTATTCTCAATTAATCAATTATTTACAGCTTGTGCTAATCACAACCATTTTTAGCTTACTTACTTACTCCTGTTACTCCTAATGGAGCATAGGCCGCCGACCAGCATTCTCCAACCCACTCTGTCCTGGGCCTTCTTTACTAGTTCCATCCAATTCTTGTTCATTTTTCTCATGTCTATCTCCATTTCCTGGTTTACTTATGTATAATTGTGAGTTTTTATTTGAAAGTCCTATATGGCCTAAAATGTTTGTCTACAAACCTATTTGTGTTTGAAGTGTATTAATAATAATAGAAGCTGTCCGGTGACTTCTATGTATGACTCAAGATAAGGGATAGAGAATAACTGGAGTATATCAGACCAATAGGAACTTAGCTTGCATCAGGTCAATGTTAACGTTCCAGGTCAAATGTATAACGGGTCAATACTAACACACTAAGCTACAGAAGAAATAGTAGATATGGAACAGAAAACTCTATAATTAGAATTTTGATTGGTTACTTTAATAGGTGGCACAGATCAGCGACCTTAAGCCTATAGTATCGTATACCAATAATGTAATTTATGATTTCCGAATTTTTCTGGATTAGTTATTCACGTAAATAACAATGAAATTTCACCAGTTGAAATCATAAGTCAATTGAAGCTAGACCACTATGGAAAACCTGGAAGCACTGGACAGCCATTTCGTCCTAGTATGGGACTACTCAGTAGCAGTGCGCACCCACGAACCCAGGACCTGTCAGTCTCCATAATGATCTAGCTTCAATTGACTCATGATTTCAACTAGTGAAATTTCTAAAATCTCCACAAAACCCCTTCTGATAACAATGAAATTTCAAGTCAGAGAATACACCTACTGATAATGTTGAAGAGTTGTTAATCATTAAGGTTACTCAATGGAATAAACATTTTGTGCATAGAACTGTTAGACAGTGATTTAAATTATAACAAAACTCTAAGCAATGAAATCCAGTTTATTTTCAGGAAGTTCTATTCAATTCGTTGTAAGATATAATACTTTGGGATTCCAATAACTGTAATGAAGTTGACACTTATATTCACTCAATATAAGGTAGGATCTAATAGCTGCTTCTAACTTTAAAACTAGGAGCAACAGAAAGATCAAGAGTGTCGCACTCCGGATAGCTCTATGATAATAGCTATGTGAAATTGGGTGACACGAGATGGAATCTGCCAAGGAGCATCAGTTCCCTCAAAATTACAAGTACACCTTATTGACGAGTGCTAATTAGATTAAAACAATGCAGAATCTTGCATAAATGTGTATTGATCTAGAGTATCGTATTTTATATAAGCACAATGAAGGAAAAAGCAAGAAATGGATGAAATAACAAGAAATTCAAGAGTTAACGAAATTTGCGACACTAAGGTCAATTCTAAGTCATACCACTCTAAGGTCTCTGTTCATAATTTACAATTATACAGTGAATCGAATTAGGGCATCGATGTCCTACCTGACAACAAGTTATAGACCAATCATCTCGGTGAGACCGTAATTTATGAACGACCTTCGGGCGACGCTAGAGTAACGTTGAGAAAATTCATCAACCTATTAAGGTCTAAAGAGGGTTATGGATTAGTGTGAAAAGTCAGACTCGGGATTTAGAACCATTTTTTATGAACTAACATCAGCTATAATGTCAAAAATTCTATTTAGCCATATGGATGAATACATTTCGAGCTAAAATCCAAGACATACTATCTCTACTATAATAAGACAGCTATTCAGTTCTTTTAGATTCCCAATATTATTCTAATTAATATCAGTTGACGAAGAACTATTAATATAGTGGATTTATTGAAGTCAGACTTATATACCATTAGATGTCGACTCAGTGGTCTACAGTTGAAGTGTTCGCAAGTGAGATCGAAGTTCTTGGGCTCAATTACGACCTGAGGCGTCATGTATACACACTGCCAAAAAGTTTTAAACAATTGTGAAATACTTACAGTTTTTCTATGGTTGTTTAACTTGATTTAATTCGTGGTTCCAATAAAATTCGATACCCTATAGAACCTATTTCTGACAACGATTAATAAACTCATGTATCAATTGAATCTAAACCGTCATAGAAAACTTGAAAGCACTGGACAGCAGTTTCGACCTGGTATGGGACTCCTCATCAGTGCGCACGGACGATCCCACCCTCCGCGAGATTCGAACACAAGACCTATCAGTCTCGCGCGCGAGCGCTTAATCATTAGACCATTGAGCCAGCATCCATGGTGACTCATGATTTCAACGAGTGCAATTTCTAAAGTTTTCACAAAACCTCTTCTAATTAATTCATGTATGTTAATTTTTCATCATTAAATTATACTTTCCATAGATTTTCCTATGGAATATCTTTCATTTCAACTTAAGCATCACACTATGCAATTCAATAGAATATTATTCATACATTAAATGTCTGGCAGTTACTGTTCTTAGTTATTTTGACCTTTAACCTTTCTATTGTTTATCAATCCTTATTTATACAGTATTCAATAATTTTTGTTGTAAATTCATTGTACAGAATTCAATGATTTGTGTGACTGTTTTCTACCAATAATAATAGAGAATTTAGAATGAATAAGACAATTGAAGTTAGACAATTATAGATACCAGCTCAGTGGTCTAGTTAGTTAAGCACCTTGCGCAGGACTGATAGATCCTGGGTTGGAATCTCTCGGGGCGTCGGGGTCGTGGATACGCACTGTGGAGGAGTCCGATACTAGGACGAAATGGTCATCCAGTGCTTCCAGGTTTTCCATGGTGGTCTAGCATCAATTGACTTATGATTTCAACTATTGAAATTACTAGAATTACTAAAAACCCCTTCTGATAATTATGGAAAATCTAGAAGCATTAGATGGCTGTTTCGTCCTAGTATGGGATTACTCAACAGTGCGTATCCATGATCCTACCTCACGAGATTCGAGTTCAGGACCTATTGATCTCGTGAGCGTACATTTAACCTCTAAACCATTGAGTCAATGTTAGTATCTAACTCTTATTATAAAAGTCATATTAATCTTTATGAATTGGCACCTGATGAAATCTTGCATGAATATTAAAAACTCATATAAATGTCACTAACTTAATCCATCTGTGATACAGACAAAATATTTGTCTTTCTACTAATTTTAAAAGCTTTCAAGATGATATGTGCATATAGTAAGCATTCGAGTAACACTAGCATATAATGTATCCAATCGATATTTAATCCCAGGACAAGGTTTAGGGTACAAGACGAAGATAATAAATCCATTTAGGAAGTCTTGAATCTTCATCGACTGAGGTGGTTGAGACTCGTGTTACACATGTTTAACTACCGCCTATTCCGATGCTCTAACTTAGCTGGTACAGTAAAGTAGAAGAAGATTATATATAGTCAGACCAAAACATGATACTAGTGTATAAAATCATTGACTGTTACAGTGAAAGGTATCTCAAGGTCCAGATATTCTGACTAGTCTAATAAAATAATCCCTAATCTCTAGTGGAACTGGTCTAAGAATTAGTAAATGATATATATATATATATATATATATCCTTTATCTTCCACCAAATTTCATGTTTTTTAACATGAGTTGAAGTAAATACCATTTCCTGGAATCGATTATTTCACCGATTCCAAGTTTAATAATAATAGTGCTAAGAAGAAGAAGAAGTGGAAGGAGAAGAGGAAGAAGAAGGAGAATAAGAAGAAGAAGAGGAAGGAGGAGAAGGGGAAGAAGAAGAGGAAGAAGAAGAAGAAGTGAAAATGAACACAACTATGTAAAATACCATATTACTTTCATAAAGGAAAAGCTTTCAAAATTGTCATTATTGTTAGTATACAAACTATACAATTGAATTGAATGATGTAAAATTACACAAATTTTTCAATTTGATTATAAAGATTACATAACATGTGATAGTCCATGTGTAATGAGCACTACACAATGTTCATCTTTCATTGCACTATTGTAATATTGTATTCAATTTGTCATAAAATAAGGTTCACTGTAATTGAATTAGCTGTAAACAATTTAACAACATTATAATAAGATATCATATTTAATTTATAGAATAAGTTTTAAATTACTTACTTACTTACTTACTTGCTTACTTGCTTCCTTCCTTCCTTCCTTCCTTCCTTCCTTCCTTCCTTCCTTCCTTCCTTCCTTCCTTCCTTCCTTCCTTCCTTCCTTCCTTCCTTCCTTGATTATTTACTTACTTACTTACTTGCTTACTTACTTACTTACTTAGTTACCTACTTCCTTCCTTCCTTGATTATTTACTTACTTGCTTACACACATACTTACTTACTTACTTACTTGCTTGCTTGCTTACTTACTTACTTCCTTACTTCCTTACTTACTTAGTTACCTACTTCCTTCCTTCCTTGTTACTTACTTACTTACTTACTTACTTACTTACTTACTTACTTGCTTACTTACTTGCTTCCTTCCTTCCTTCCTTACTTACTTACTTACTTACTTACTTACTTACTTACTTACTTACTTACTTACTTACTTACTTACTTACTTACTTACTTACTTACTTACTTACTTACTTACTTACTTACTTACTCCCGTTACTCTCAATGGAGCATAGGCCACGGCTTTCCTTTCTAGTTGTACACAATTGTTGTTCATTCTTCTTATGTCTGTCTACATTTCTCAGGGTAATGTGTTCTTTGATCTTTATTTTCTCCTTTAGCCTTTAGGATTCAAGGTGAGGGCCTGACTTATGACACAGTTCGGTGTTTTTCTCAATATGTGTTTTATCCACTTCCAGAGCTACTTTCTGATTTCTTCTTCCGCTAGGATCTGCTTTGTTCTCTCATATAGTAGGTTGTTGCTGATTGTGTCTTACTAACGGATCTGAATTATTTTGCATAGGCAACTGTTAATAAAGATACATTTAGTCTACTGTGTAATAATTCATTAATTTAACTTCATTCAATATATAATGCAAATACCTAACCTTCAAAATAGTTGGATCTTATAGATCACAGTTTTCCATAAGAATTTCGAGATACCAATATATGAATTGATTATTAGTGTGATTAGAATCATCAATGAAAAATTTAGGATTTAAATACTCAATACAATGTGTATTCTAAGAAGTTGATAGTTATTACTTCTGTCAGTATTTATAAAGATTTGTGAATATCAGTTGTTGAGTTGAAGAAATGAATTTGATCCAACTGACGAATACTATTCTGTATTCCGCTGATAGTCATAATTCACTGAGTGATGATCAATGTCATGTGTGTGTGTATGTGTGTCAAGTAGTTCTTAGTGAAGATCCTATACTATCGACCAAGTTACAATATGGACACTAGTCTACGTGACTAGAAATCACGTGCAGTATGTTGAGATTAGAGGGTGGTTAGAGGTAATCAACAGGAAACCCTGGACAAGGGTTTCGTGTTACTTGACAATCGTCAGCAAGTTGTACCTGTAATCATGAGGGAAATGGTGTTCCCTGACACATTCGATCCCGTGTTGTTTGATTCGTTACATTGATGTTTAGGACTGCAATTGATCAGTCTCAAACGAAGCGTGAGTCATGGACTCCACTGATAGCCATCCACCAACTATCTCTCCTTATGATGCTTCTAATTTCACGATAATATTGAGGCAACCCGTACAGGTTACACGTATGCCAATAACAAACTGATCAACTTCAGTGTTAAACACCAGTGGGAAGATACGAACAAACAATATCAAGTGAATTTAATCTTCACCTCATTGCAGCAGAAGCAGGTGGGTATCAGGACTCAGTAGCTCAATGGATAACGTGATGGCGTTTGAATAGAACTGTACTGGGTTCTAGTCCCGGACTGAAAATCAACCCTCAGATGCGGGTACGTCCAGCTGACGAGCCCTAAATGGGACGAAACGTGCGTCCTGGATTCCATCGCTAGCCAGTATCCATCTTTGCATATAATACAAAATGAATTCAGTTATCATTACAATGTTAGTATTTGGGATGTCAGTTTTGCTTCCTAGTTATGAGTAGTGATGATAAGATAAACAGTTGTTATATTCTAGCACTTTAAAATTTTCTGAAAAATTTCCTACAATCGTGAAATATAAAAAAAAAATAATCTTCTGTAATAGATACTACTGAAATAAGTGAGTAGTTAAAAAATTAATTAGAAATTTGTTATCGACTCATGTAGAAGTGGTATGTAGCCAAACTCTTTAGAATTGTCTGATCGAGTTCTATCAACACTATGGAGGACTAGACAAGCGTTTTACTGATCAATACTAAGTAATTAATCAGTTGTGAACCAATTCTCATACATTCTACAATGAAAGTAACTAGGGAAAGAGGGAGAGATGGACGATCAATGAGAGGCATATAAGCAGATAGGTATTCAGATAGGTAAGTAGATTAACACATCGATGAAGATAAGAAGATTAGTTGAACTAATATTTAGTTGAAAAATGATCCTTTCTACTTCAATCCAAGTGAGATTGTAGAGGTTTTTGTGGATAGTATAGTAATTTAATAGTTGAGTTTATAAGTCAATTGAAGCTAGATCCCCATGGATTATTGTGAGTATTAGATTATCATTTCACCAAAACTTATATATTCTCTCATGATATATATATATATATATATATATATATATATATATATATATATATATATATATATATATATATATATAATGCGATGATAACTATAGTAATCCTTCAATAAATGTTTGGTAATTAAGGTTAAACGTTTCCAGTTATTAAATTTACTTGAGTAAAATAATTGGTCTTCATTCTTGCATAACTTCACCCCAAAATGCCCTGGTGTGGCTGAGAGTGGGGAGAGTACTCTCTCTCTCTCGAAATGTTCTCAAATGGCCACGCGTATATAGCCCCTGACAGGGAAGTCCTACTCACTGACTTCTCGTGACGGGGATTTTGTCTACAAAAATGAGAGGACAAAAAGCGAATGTCCAGCGCTTTAACCGGATCACAAACAAATGGTGCACATGGGCTGACCCCAGTATCCTGAAGGAACAAATGGTGTATGAACCAATCGTTGGCCACCGGCTACCATGGAACTACATCTCCTCACGATGCTCCACTGCCTTGTGGATCAGACCTTTAGGTCAAAGGCTCGGTGTGTTGGCCCCTAAGAAAACCACCTGCTTTGATTTGGGCACCCGGACAGTATCACAGCTCTCACACAAATCAAATGAGATTTGTGTGGTGCATATGTATTTGGTGCCTCCTTGTACCAATATCTATGTGTTCAAATAAATAAAAAAAATTTTTGATCTTCACAATTCAATACAAAGCGTAGATTTAATGTAATGGACGCAAGTTGGACAACAACGACTAGCTTCAGGAGAGCTGCTGTTATACTCCGGACATGAACAAGAAAATGCCCCAAATACACAAGGAGTAGCATTGATGTTGTCCAAACAAGCACAAAATGCACTTATAGGATGGGAATCTTATGGACCAAGGATCATCAAAGCCTCCTTCAAAACAAAGAAAACGAGGATTACAATGAACGTCATCCAATGCTACGCGCCTACCAACGACTACAATGAAGACGCTAAAGATCAATTCTACGACAGGCTGCAGTCAATCTTCGAGAAGTGCCCAACAAAAGACCTGACTATTCTGATGGGAGACCTAAATGCCAAGGTTGGAATTGACAACACCGGATATGAAGAGATCATGGGACGACACGGACTAGGAGAAAGGAACGAAAATGGTGAGAGATTCGCAAACCTATGTGCCTTCAATAAACTGGTCATAGGCGGGACTATATTTCCACATAAACGCATACACAAAACCACATGGACTTCACCGGATCACACCACACAGAACCAAATCGACCATATCTGCATCAACAAAAAGTTCAGGAGGACGATGGAGGACGTGAGAACAAAGAGAGGAGCTGATATAGCATCAGATCATCACTTGCTGGTCGCCAAGATGAAATTGAAACTCAAGAGGCACTGGACAACGAGGAGGACAATATCACAAAAATTTAATACGGCTCTTCTTCGGGATACTGACAAACTCAACAAATTCAAGATAGCCCTCAGCAATAAGTTCCAAGCCTTTCATGATCTACTCAATGGAGAAGGAACTACTATGGAGAGCAACTGGAAAGAGATAAAAGAGGCAATCACTTCAACATGTCATGAGGTTCTGGGCCAAAAGAAGCACCAGCACAAGGATTGGATCACGATCGATACACTGGATAAGATTCAAGAAAGGAGGAACAGTCGAACAAGAGCAGAAAAAGCCAAGGCACAAGCTGAATACACAGAAGTAAACAAGCAGGTGAAGAAGAGCATCAGAACTGACAAACGTAAATATGTGGAAGATTTGGCAATGACGGCGGAAAAGGCTGCCAGAGAAGGAAACATGAGACAACTGTATGACACAACAAAGAGACTCTCTGGAAATCACCGTAAACCAGAACGACCAGTGAAAAGCAAGGAAGGCAAGGTAATCACCAACATTGAAGAACAACGGAACAGGTGGGTAGAACACTTCAATGAACTCTTGAATCGACCAGCCCCACTGAACCCACCCAACATCGAAGCAGCACTCACGGACCTCCCAATTGATGTTGGCCCACCAACAATTGAAGAAATCAGCATGGCTATCAGACAAATCAAGAGTGGCAAAGCAGCAGGACTAGACAGCATTCCAGCAGAGGCACTGAAAGCAGACGTAGCGGCAACTGCAAGGATACTCCAAACTCTCTTCAGAAAGATCTGGGATGAGGAACAGGTACCAAAAGACTGGAAAGAAGGACTTCTAGTCAAAATACCAAAGAAAGGCGATCTCAGCAACTGTGACAACTACAGGGGAATCACTCTTATCTCAATACCAGGAAAAGTCTTCAACAGGGTATTGTTAAACAGGATGAAGGACTCCGTAGACGCACAACTTCGAGACCAACAGGCAGGATTCCGTAAGGATAGATCGTGCACAGACCAAATCGCAACTCTACGGATCATTGTGGAACAATCAATTGAATGGAATTCATCACTCTATATCAACTTCATTGACTACGAAAAAGCATTTGATAGCGTGGACAGAACAACCCTATGGAAGCTTCTTCAACACTACAACGTGTCTGAGAAGATAGTCAACATCATACGGAATTCCTATGATGGATTAAACTGCAAAATCGTGCATGGAGGACAGTTGACAAACTCGTTCGAAGTAAAGACCAGTGTCAGGCAAGGTTGTTTACTGTCACCCTTTCTCTTTCTCCTGGTGATCGACTGGATCATGAAGACATCAACATCTGAAGGGAAGCACGGGATACAGTGGACAGCTAGGATGCAGTTGGATGATCTAGACTTCGCAGATGATCTGGTTCTTCTATCGCATACGCAACAACAAATGCAGGAGAAGACGACCAGTGTAGCAGAAGCCTCAGCAGCAATAGGTCTCAATATACACAAAGGGAAAAGCAAGATTCTCCGATACAACACAGCATATAACAATCCAATCACAATTGATGGAGAAGCTTTGGAAGACGTAAAAACCTTTACATATTTGGGCAGTATCATCGATGAACACGGTGGATCTGATGCAGATGTGAAGGCACGGATTGGCAAAGCAAGAGCAGCATATCTACAACTGAAGAATATCTGGGACTCAAAACAATTGGCAACCAACACCAAAGTCAGAATTTTCAATACAAATATCAAGACAGTTCTACTGTATGGGGCGGAAACCTGGAAAACTACGAAATCCATCGTCCAAAAGATACAGGTGTTTATTAACAGTTGTCTACGCAAAATACTTCAGATCCGCTGGCCGGATACTATTAGCAACAACCTACTATGGGAGAGAACAAATCAGATCCCAGTGGATGAAGAAATCAGGAAGAAACGCTGGAAGTGAATAGGACACACATTGAGGAAAGCACCAAACTGCATCACACGACAAGCCCTCACATGGAATCCTCAAAGTCGAAGGAGGAGAGAAAGACCAAAGAATACATTACTCCGAGAAATGGAGATAGATATGAGAAAAACGAACAAAAATTGGATGGAACTAGAAAAGAAGGCCCAGGACAGAGTGGGTTGGAGAATGCTGGTCGGCGGCCTATGCTCCATTAGGAGTAACAGGTATAAAAATAATATATATAAATATGTATTTGGTGCCTCCTTGTACCAATATTCATTGTGTCCAAATAAATAAATAAATAAATAAAAATACTTGCATAACTACAATATAAGTTGATTAGCTTATACTTCAAGTTCATGTTAACAAGTTCCAACAATACACAAAACCTACGTCCATGATTTCCTCTAGGCTATTTCCAACCATCTAACACCTCAGAATAATGATTAGATTGAAATTTATAGGTCAATAGAATTATTTCATCACCAAAAAAAATTTAGACAAACACGACATTGGTTAAATGGTGGTTGGAAGTAGTCAACAAGAAACCCTGAAACCGGTTTTCATACTACTTGTCACTCGTCAACAAGGTATATCTGTAATCTTCAGAGAATTGGTGCTCCCTTGACGAATTCAATCCTGTGTCGACAATATTCGATTTGCACTAAGAAAGACTTGATACACATGACATTGATCATCACTCAATTGTGCTTTTCAAATAAGGAATTCTAATAATAAAAGGAATGAAATGTACAACCCATTCGTTCATTTGTCTGTTTGTTTGTTTGTTATCATTATTGACAGTAAACAAAATAGTTTTTTTTTAAAAAATAAATATTTACCAAATAAATAAATAAACAGTACAGTACAGTACGGACATTCTATAGTTAGTCGAAGTTCCAAGCCTGGATAAAGATGGAGAGTTGGGTATGAGGTTAGCAACAATATCCTTTAAAGAAAAACCACAACAGTGCGAATCTACGTGGATTGGTTGAAGTTAGATATTAACACTGTTGGATACCGACTCAGTAGCCTAGTGGTTAAGCACTCTCTCGCAAGACTGAAAGGTCTTAGCTTCGAATCCCGCGATTCAGGATCATGAATGCACACTGTGGAGGAGTTCCGCGGTAAGACGAAACGGCCGTCGAATACTTCCAGGTTCTCCATGATGGTCTAGCTTCAATTGACTCATGAATCCAACTATTAACTTACTATAATATCCACAAAAACCCTTCTCTGAGGATAATTAATTGTTTGATCATACAAATTCTCACATTTCTAAATCTTTGGATGCGACACCAGTAAACCAGATAATTATTTAGCTTTTTAATAATTTACGCGAATATATAATTAAAATACAGGTACCGACGAATAAGTGAAAAAAAGTGGAACTTTCAGGATAATACTCCAGTGGACTACAATGTACATTATTACTGACTCCTTGATGTGTGATTGGTCACTGAGTGTGGATAAACAGGTACTCAAAGTACTAATTTCTAAATAATCGAAGATGACCTAGCCGATAAAGATAAAGAGAGCCAGTGTAGCAGCAGTCTCTGCATCAGTAGGTCTCAACATACACAAGGGGAAAACCAAGGTCCTCAAATATAACACGAAGAACAGCGATCCAATCTCTCTTGATGGCGAAACTCTAGAAGATGTAGAATTCTTCACATACCTGGGAAACATCACCGATAAACAAGGAGGTTCAGATGCAGACGTAAAGGCGAGGATCGACAAAGCAAGAACCTCACTCCTCCAATTGAAGAACATATGGAACTCAAAACAACTTTCAACCAATATCAAAGTCACAATCTTCAATACGAACATCAAGGCAGTTCTACTGTACGGAGCTGAAACGTGGAGAACTACAACAACCACCATCAAGAAACTATAAGTATTTATCAATAGATGTCTACGCAAGATAATCAACATCCATTGGCCGGATACCAACAGCAAAAACAGCCTTCTGTGGGAGAGAACAAACCACCTTCCAGCTGAAGAGGAAATTAGGAAAAGATGATGGAAATGGATCGGACATACATTACGGAAATCATCAAACTGCATCATGAGGCAAGCACTAATTTGGAATCCTGAAAGGAAGCGGAAAAGAGGAAGGCGAAAGAACACATTACTTCGGGAAATAGAATTGGATATGAAAAGGATGAATAAGAACTGGAAAGAGCTGGAAAGGATTGGTTGGGACAGGGTTGAATGGAGACTGCTGGTGAGCGACCTATGCTCCTTGACGAGGAGTAACAGGCGTAAGTAAGTAAGTAAGTCAGTAAGACCATAATTTATGAACAAACCAATCAAATATAAGATAAAAGGTCTTGGATTTTGCTGCGGAATTGATTCATTCATTTGGTTAAATAGCGCTTTAGCGTTGTAGCCGATGTCAGTTTGTGATGGGAACCTTAAATCTAGTGCCTAATCTTAACTACCAACTGTAAATCATGATTCTGATTCCGCACACTGCTTTATAACCCTCATTTAGCTTTAGTGAGTGGGTGAACTTTTTCAAGATCCCTTTAGCGTCGCTCAAAGGTCGTCCATAAATTATAGTCACACAGTTTATGTCTAGTGTATGCACTGGTTCATGATGTGATCTAGACTGTGTATTGAATATTGACCGAGTATCCAGTCTAGTAATAATAAAGTCTAGGTCCCCAGTTCTATTATTGCATTATAGTAATATAACATGGTAACAAGAGAATATTTTAATTATTCCATTATATAACTCAATCAAATAGTTTAATCTATGGTATTATTTATATTGTCCTAATTGTAAGCTTACATTTCACTGATTAACTATTTGATTGTTTAACAGTAGAATATAGGACAAGTGTTCGATTGTGGTTAGAGGTAGTCAACAGGAAACCCTGGACAAGGGTTTCGTGCTACTTGACACTCGTCAGCAAGCTGTACCTGTAATCTTGAGGGAACTGGTGCTCCCTGACGGATTCACAGTCCGAGACGTTACCACTGGGCTATCCAGGCTGCGACCGAGCTCTTTTAGGACTGAGATGGATTTACAATTGATTGATCATTGGGTGGTGATTAATGTCATGTATGTCAGACCCGGATGGCGTAGTGGTAATGTCTCTCGAACGCACTACTGTTCTATTCAAACGCCATCACGTTATCCATTGAGCTACTGAGTCCTGATACCCACCTGCTTCTGCTGCAATGAGGTGAAGATTAAATTCACTTGATATTGTTTGTTCGTATCTTCCCACTGGTGTTTAACACTGAAGTTGATCAGTTTGTTATTGGCATACGTGTTACCTGTACGGGTTGCCTCAATATTATCGTGAAATTAGAAGCATCATAAGGAGAGATAGTTGGTGGATGGCTATCAGTGGAGTCCATGACTCACGCTTCGTTTGAGACTGATCAATTGCAGTCCTAAACATCAATGTAACAAATCAAACAACACGGGATCGAATGTGTCAGGGAACACCATCTCCCTCATGATTACAGGTACAGCTTGCTGACGAGTGTCAAGTAGCACTTAACCCGGTTCCAGGGTTTCCTGTTGATTACCTCTAACCATCCTCTAATGTCAACATACTGCACGTGATTTCTAGTCACGTAGACTAGTGTCCACATTGTAACTCGGTCGATAGTATAGGATCTTCACTAAGAACTACTTGACACACATACACACACACACATGACATTGATCACCACTCAGTAAACTATTATTCATAAGTCTTATTCTCTATGACTTCTTGTTGAATGAAGTTCAAAACTTGGAAATCCTCTTACTTCATTTTCATTGGTTTAATCATGTTTCAATAGTATCCTATATGAATAGATATATATGTCTATGTATGGGAAATTGTATGTTTGTCAATTCTATTGAAGGTATGCAAAGAATCTGTTTGTTTCTTTGTTTGTTTATAAAAAAAATTTATATAAATAATCGTGTTATTATTTACTTTTAAAGATAAATAATTTGTTGTATAATAAATGTTGTTTAAACGAATAGTTGGATATAATTATCATTTGAATAGTTGAATACTATTTTAGTCTTTTCAACTAAATGGATACATTTGATAGGATTTAAAATGAATAGTATTTGATTTGGAATCTTCCTGATCGTTGTTGCTACTTTGATGTGGTAGTCGGGTTTTGCCTATTGTGATGAAGCAACTGAGCTATACTAGATGGAACAACTGTTCCTCAAGGTTCTACCATGCCACACAGGTAAGTTGAAGGGTGTGACAGCAGTAAGGTGTTTCCTTCATTCAGACAACCAGTATAACAGCGATGCTGCCTTCCCAAAAGGAGAGGTGAGATTAGAAAACGTCGGCCGTAAAAATGCACACCTTGCCTTATCCCATGGATATCCGTCTCTGGCTTTAAGGTCTCAACAAGTACAAATCTAACACAAAAACTACTCATAAGAAGGTCGTGTGTGGCCGACCTCAAGCAGCTATCCTTTGGCTACTGCGATTACGCTCTCAGGTCACTATGACCACCTCTAATCCAATTTCCTTTTCTGGTACCTCCAGAAGAACCCTTCCACGGTGTGGGCAACCGGGAAGTGATAATCGCCTTCATACCTCTAACAACACTCACGACCACTGACTAGTTTGAAATCTTAAAATGAATATCCATATTCAAGGAATACAAGTATATTTAGTTGATGAGTCTTAAATAGGATGAAACATGCATTCTATATTCCATTGCTAGTTTATAATGTTTATAACTTAAGGCAATATTAAGATAATCTACAGGCTAATCTATTATAATCCTATACAACATTGATAAGATATATGTAACCAATACCAAATGTATTTAACTATATTGTTTATAAAATATATAATTAAGAGAAGTTCAATTATCATTCAGTGGTATACGTGAGGAATGATAATTTTATTCTCTAATACGTGATTTTTTTCTTCATTTTGTTTTGTTTTGTTTTCTTTTCTGTTTTGCTTTTCTGTTTTTGCTTTTCTCTTTTTCTATCTCTAGTTTAACCTAATTTAGTTGATTCATTTAAACAAAGTAATTTTCCCTTCCAATAAATGTGAATAAGAGTCGATGATTAAAAACAGTGATATATATATGATAAATAAGAAGAATAAACAAAATTTCTTCTGTTCAACTTGGTCTTTTATCAATTTAACACTTAAAGTTTATTAAGTTACAATTAAATGAAATTCAGTATGTTTTTTTTTCTTTCGTTTTTTCTTTGTTTTTTCTTCTTCTTCTTCTTCCCACTTGAAATGCTCTCACATGGTCACACGTATACAGTCTCAGCCAGGGAAGTCCTAATCAATGACTTCTCGTAGCATTACTGTTGTTTACGAAAATGAGAGGATGAAAAACGAATGTCCAGCGCTTTAACCGGATTCCAAACCAATAGTGCACATGGGCTGGCTCCAGTATTCTGAAGGAACAAATGGTGTATGAACCTATTGTTTGTCACTGGCTACCATGAGACTGCATCTTCCTACAAGGCACCACTGCCTTGTAGATCAGATCTTCAGGTCGAAGAAGGCTCGGGGTGTGGCCTCCTAAAAGAACCACCTGTTTCGGTATGGGCACCCGTGCAGTATCACAGCCCTCACACATATATCAAATGAGATGTGTGTGGTGCATATGTATTTGGTGTCTCCTTGTATCAATATCTATGTGTTCAAATAAATAAAATCAATAAACTGATATATAAGTTTTCTATATGCTTGTTTATACCAACTTACTTGAATGAGAAAACTAAAAATGAGTAGGGAAACTTTTATTAACCAACTAAATTGAAAACAAATTCATCATAACTCACTACTAAATGTACATCATTGTTTACTTCAAAAACAAAAACAAATTTAGCCATATTTTTAGTCAGTAGTGCATTTCCGTTTCCTTAAAAAAAGTTAAAAACAAATCTTGACTATTAGTGAGTGTTTATCCATATATTTCATCTATCATTTGATCTGTTTGATTGATCAAATACACCAGTTTTCTTTCCTTAAAATAAGTTTAGCATTATAGATTAAGTTTTTGATTCAGATCATAAATCGATAGATGTTAGACCACTGTTGGAAACCTAGAACTACTGGACGGCCGTTTCGTCTTAGTATGGGACTCCTCAGCAGTTTGCATTCACAATCCCGCTCGAGGGATTGGGAGTACATCACAATTTCTATTTACCATATCTCTCTCTTTTTTTTGGAGAACATCATGAATTAAAGTTAAAATAAAGTTAATATATCCGGTTCGAACCAGTGAGCTAACTGCTACTCTATTCATTATTGTACTGGTTAAGGTAACATATTTAATCATAGATAGGATTTCAGTTAAACAATTAAGAGATATTGTACATTTAATAGAAAATCAGTTGGTCAAGTGACCTACTGATTGGTTCAAAAATAACAGAAAGACATCTAATGATCATGTGTTCGACGAAATCTCGACCAACTTCTGTCACTTATAATGTACGTGAGATACCCGTCTTTCGATTAAAGGACGAGTATACTGCATGAGTAGCTCGTGCTGTTTTAATTTACAGATGTGAAACATAGCTATTAAGAATAGAGAATACTTTGGATTACTTGCATTTGATCGTAAGTGCCTTCTAAGTGTTTCTCGTGTATTCTGTGACTACTGAGTAAAGAAAGCCTGAATTTAGAATAAGTTATGGGGTAAAGATGGCGAGGTAGTAAATCTTAATCAACTGAGGCGGTTAAGATATGTGTTACATAATCTCAACCGCCGCCCACTATGACACTCAATGTTGTCTGGTATAGAAGTAGGCTGAAAGAAAACAAGGGGCGGTCAAATCAAAACATGGAACTAATCTATGAATTCGGTGACAATTGAACTAAGCTATATTAATAAGCGTAGACTACTTGGTTGGGCTCCGCGTCATTATCGTAACCAGTGATTAGCGGCTTTGAATGACATGGCTCAAAGTTGTTTGAAATAATACAAAAGTAAGTCAATTTTTAGTTCCATTTTGTTATGTCACATGTTGAAGTATGTAATAATAATAATCATTTCAATAGAGAGGGAATGTGTTTATTCACCTTATTAGCTACTTTAAGGAGGTTAACAATATTAAGTGTTTGAGGATTAATTTAAAACAAAGAGAAGAAAGCGAGATATCCGTCTATCAATTAAGGGACGAGTATATTGAGCGAAATTTTGTTCTGTTCTACTATACGGCTGCGAAACATGGCCATTAAGAGTAGAAGATATTCGTAAGTTACAAGTATTTGATTACAGATGTCTTAGAAATATTACTCACATCTGCTGGGATCATCGGGTAAGTAATAATTAGGTTAGACAAGCAGGATATTAGGAAATGATGGTAAATCAGTTGATCAGGTTGTAAATGTCCATAGACTGAGATGGTTGAGACACGTATCACGTATGCCTAGACACCGATTACCATGACACACAATGCTGACTAGTGTAGGGGATGGTTGTAAGAAAGTTAGGAGTTACCAAAACAAAACGTGGCATCAGTCCTTGAAGTTACTAACTTTTAGTCTGAGCCATATTGGTAGATGCAGACTACTTGGTTGGAGTCTGCGTGACTATCGTAACCAATGGTTGGAGACTGTGGGTGACGTGGCTCAGAATCGATCACAATGGTGTATGTTTATACACTCTTATTGTCTTCCTTTAAACTATGAGATTAAAATCGCTTCATATCATTCCTTTTACGAACTAATTATTTCATTTTTTACTTTATATGTTACACCGTTGAGTTGATTGCTTCTATGAATCCAATGTTCGTCTTGCTGTGCTAATGAGGTGTGACAACTTGGACCGATGCACGTATGAGCCTGATCCTACGTTGTAACTGACTGACTGAAGAAAGCTCAAATATATGTGAAAATACATATTTGAAATGGTCTCATTGATTATAAATTAAGTAATCTCAACATTTCGCTCAAGTAAATTGGTCGGAACTTCATCAGGTAAATAATCAAATTTAGAATTATCACTGTGAAGTTGTGGAGATTGTTAAGTTTTTGATTGAGATCATGAATTGATGAGTGTTAGACCACCATTGGAAACCTAGGAGAACTGGACGTCCATTTCGTCCTAGTATGGGACTCTTCAGCAGTTACGATTTCGAACGCAGGATTCGAACCGAAAACCTACGACTCAGTGGTCTAAAAGTTAAGAGTTCGTACGCGAGATCACAAATGATGGGTTCGAATCCTGAGCATGGGATCGTGAGTACACTCTGCTAAGGAGTCCCATCCTAGGATGAAACAACCGTCCACCGATCCATGATTTCAATCAAAAATTAGAATTATTAAAACATCTAAATGAAATTGAAAAACAAATCTACGTTAAATACTCAGCCGATCACAATGTCCAAATGTTAATTTTTTGTTAAATGATGATATAATTCATATATACCTGTATAAGTTATATACACATTCACATTTTGCATATGTTTGGGACCATATAGAATTCTACTGTTATAATGTCTCTTTGAGATGGTGGAGAAGATTTGTAGCTCAGGTGGATGATTTTGATGGAGTTCAGCTCAGAGAACAAAACTCCATCAAAATAATGTCTATTTTTATCCTCAGGATTCAATTGCTATTGAACTTTTTTGTTGAAACATTGACTTATCTCGATTGGGCTCATAATTATGAAGAATGAATAAAAGCTTACTGAGGATTGTATTTATTAACCTTAGTGAATAATAACAATAATAATGATCAGTTTCAAATTGATCTTAATCATTCATCGATATAGGTTATTCAATCAATGAAAAATACCTATTTAGATATAGAACAAACGAGAATGTCCATTTATATCTCAATAAGACTATAATTTATAAACGAACCAATTCGATTTAAAAATAGAAAGTTTCGAATTTTGGAGCAAAATTCATTTCACTGGTTGAAATCATAAGTTAATTGAAGCTAGACCACCATGGAAAACTTGGAAGTACTGGATGGCCGTTACGTCTTAGTATGGAACTCCTCAACAGTGCACATCCACGATCCCGCCCCCTCCTCACGAGATTTGAACCCAAAACCTATCCGTTTCGCGGCAGGCGCTTAATTAATCCGGCTGTCTAACTTCAACCAATCCATGAAGTTGCGCTATCGTACACCATTGTCTTCAGTCAGCTGATATCTCACAGAAACATTTACCGATTTGACTAAATACCATTTTAGTAATTATAGTTTATGTTTATTCGTGATGAAAAATCCCCTAAATCTAATTCCTAATCTTAATCATCAACTGTAAATCATCATTTGAATTCCTCACATATTGGTTTATAAGCCTTATTTACTCCTAATTATTAGGTGGACACTTTCAAGATCATTTTAGAGAGTTACTCAAAGGTTGTCCATAAATTATAGTCTCATTAAATAAATAAATAAATAAATAAACAACTACTATACATTTGTTAATCTTGTTCATCATAGTTGTAATAGTAATGATTTATTAAGCGTAATAAGTGACAATAATGGTACTTGGAACTCAACATAGAAGATAAATTTGACAATAAATAGCCAGTTTTATTTACCTTTCGAAAAACATATATATAGTAATTTTAATGATTAAGATGATGAGTCAATTGATGCTAGACCATCATGGAAAACCTGGAAGCACTGGACGGCCGTTTCGTCCTATTGTGGGACTCCTCAGTAGCAGTGTGCATCCACGACCTCGTGGATTAGTTGAAGTTAGACGTTAATACTATTAGATACCGGCTGACTCAGTGATCTAGTGGTTAAGTGCTCGCGCGTGAAACCATTAGGTCCTGAGTTCGAATCTCTCAGGGGGCGAGTTCGTGGATGCGAAAGCTATGGACAAGTCTCACAATAAGAAGAAACGGCCATCCAGTGCTTTCGGGTTCTCCATGGTGGTCTAGCTTCAACTGATTCATGATCTTAATCATTGAAATTACTACAGTCTCCACAAAACCCCTTCTGATATTATTCTTTTTTTTTTGTTTATTTGAATTGCTTTGAATTCATTGTATTCGATAAATATCCTAACTAGAAACATTGTAATTGACGATAAATCATTTTCAGAGGGGGGTTATTTTTAGAGATTTTAGAAATTTCAATAGTTAACATCATGAATCAATTGAAACTAGACAACCATAGAAAACTTGAAAGCGCTGAACGGCCGTTTCACTCCAGTATGGGACTCCTCAGTGACAGTGCACATTCACTATTCTCATTTTATTGTGTATTTATAGTATCATATTATTGTTCACCTTGAAAAAAAAAACTCTTATTGGTTAACAGGAATAAATTCTTTTTATATTTCATATTGTGAAGTATTTGTATGTTATTTTGCTTATTTCAATTTAGGCAAATGTATAGTATCATTAGCCTTTACAATTAGAGTGTGTAACATATACACAAGTATCTAATCTCATAATAGTGCCCACAGTGTCGAGTCACCTAGACTGGTGGCCACATTGCAACATGGTTGATAGCATTCGATCTGCACTAATAATAAGGACTAGACAAGCATGACATTGGTCACTACCCAGTGATCAATCAATTGTGATTACAAGTATCTGGTACATAAGTTGATTTATTGATTAGTATTTATTTATGAAGTGGAATAGATATGAACTCCGCCTGAAGTCCCTTCCGGGAGCTACTGCCGGTTCCAAGCCCAAATAAAGGAGGAGGGTTAGGCATGGAGTTAGCGACCCCATCTCGTAGAAAACTAACTTGCTAAAAAAAAAACGCTAACCAGAAAAAAAAACGAGGAATAGATATGACAATAACAACAAGATAAAAATGTAACATTGTTAATCACTATCCATCTTTGCATATAATACTTATGAATGAAGGTTCTATTAAGGCAATAAACACAATATGCACACATGCCAATAAGTGACTAATCATCAATGGGAAGATTCAAACAAACAATACGAAGTAAATATATATTCATATGATTATTCTTACATTGTAGGTGGTATTCTTCAAAAGTGTAAAATATTAAACAATCCATCATGATTATAGGAAGAAGTTGTCTAAATCAATTTTCAAGTGGAATACAATTGAAAAGAGGGTAAAAACAATGAAATAGAATATAATTTATTTCATATGAATAGGCTAATGGGGTGGAATGAAAGAAAAAGATAACAAACACTTGTTCATGGACTTGTCATCAATTGATTTTGAACGAGAACAATTTCAAATTGTTGAGGGTTATTTTGTTTGTTGTGAACAAGAACACCAGTGAGGGACAATCGAATCTATTTGAACATGAAATGACAGAGTATCTCAATAAAATCTGAGAACTATATGTAGTAAGCAATTTAGAAGACTCTCCCAGTCTTCCACATTGTATGAGCATTCCATGTACCTAAATAAATAGTTGCTTTGATTATCAGAAGAGGCATCGATCTTGTGACTTCCGATGGAACTCGACTTTCATCATGAGGCGTCATAAATCTTCTAAATGAAGACCTTCTGACTCCAAGGGAAGAGTTTAAAAGGTTTGAATAATTTTATCTGGTTAGCGTTTTTTAGCCAGTTAGTTTTCTACGGGATGGGGTCGCTAACTCCATGCCCAACCCTTCTCTTTTACCTGGGATTGGGACCGGCAGTAACTCTAGAAGAGCTATAGGCGGAGTTAATGAGGATAGAGGAAGAACAAATTTGTTGCTTTAATGAAATGTATTTTTTAAAGGGAATATGACTGATGTACCCTTTGGTTCATTGAATTGTTGAATAGATTATATATATAGTTCATTTAAATGACTAATCACTAACATGTCTATAAAGAAAAGGTTTTCTTTCGTTTTTATTGGCTAACATGGTACCCTCTAAATACAACCAATCAGAAGTCAGATGATAAGTCTTGATAGTATATATTGATAAGTGAACTATTGGTTTCATGTAATGCATATTCCTCATAAATCCCAATCAATCTTCTTTCCCAAAATTATCGAATTATGTATGAATAACTAATACTACACTCTAGAGTAACATTAAAAAGAGATATCTATGTACTAATATGTTCATTGATTCATTCGATTCCAGCTCTTCGAACTCTTTATGTTACATATTAAGATAGATTTCCTGTTTGCAGGTTGAGTTGGTCACAGAATGAATTCAGGTTGTAGTAATCTACTTTTATCAAGAGAACGCGATTGGTATAATGGAAACAATTATTATTATAACCAATTGTATCAGTGATTGTTTTACTGTACTTGTTTGTTTAACTGTACTAAAGACATTCTTTCTTCCGTGGATTGTGACCTTGTACGCTATCGGTTACGCTCAGTAGTTCCACTTGTACTCTTTGGCGCTATTTCTGTATTCTTTCGATACCACGAGAATGACAACAAACAAATCTTACTGCAACCTTCTATTGCTTTTTGATATTTAGCCTACGGAGGGATCTAACGCAGTAACTGGCACATAGTTTCAGTGTAGTGGTGATCATAGTCAACCGCAACTCGAGCCACGTTACAACCCTACGAGTTGATGTACCGTTAGAAGCAAAGAAGCATTAGGAAGAAATTTCGTCCAAGCAGAGGACTCCGCGGCAGTCCACCTCCCACCATAGACCAAACTCAGGACCTTCCAAGCTTCTATAGAGTAGTTAAGCTTTCTTTTTTTGTTTTAACAAGTCATTATGTCAATTCATCACAAAACCTATTCAGATACATTTATGAAAACTTTACAATACTTAGCTGTTCAACTTACAAAAAAGCCTAATCAAACACATCATTGTTGCTTGCGATGTGCATGGAAAAGAATGTACACTATTCAGATGTCAATTCCTGAACTGCTAACTTTTAACTGGTGAGCGCTAAATGTTTATCATCAGCTATCGATCAAGAAATAAGAAATGGGAAACTTGTTAAAATACTTTGTAGTGAGAATTCTATATTGTACCAAAAATATAATATTGAATAAAGCTAATAACAATGAATAATAATAATAAGAAAAAGAAAGCTTATAAGTACATTAGTCAGATAACACTAATCAATAGTGCAGCAACCAAGTTCCAGGTGGATCAGAGAAAGAAGTCTTACACGACGAACTTTAAAGGGGGGAGACGTGACGACGGACCATGGGTAAACTCGAGGAAGCTGTTAGAGGCTCAGAAGGAGCCGAAGATATTCCATCCAATCACCTTTCGGAAGAAGAACATTTTAGAATTTCTTCGTGTAGTTTCCCGATTGGACAAGGCTAATAACCCCCTGTATATGGATTGGAGGACTGTAATGATGATTTCGTTCTTACTAAAAACTATAAATACCTGACAATTTTGTACTATAATTGACACTGCTTGGAATAATATTCCTTTCATTAGTCTTCTGTCTTCTCCTTGAGACTTGGAAGGGTTTTGGCGTTCTAGTGCTCAAGTTATACGCGGTATATCAAGTAAACAACCTTCTAGATATAATAAATAGCTAAGATTACCATGGATTAATTGACCCTAAGTTTAGCTAAGGTGAGGGAAGCGATTGAAGATACATCTTTCGTATACATAGAGCTCTAGTTTTCAGTTTTTGTAAACCTGAAGCAGTATTATTATTATTATTATGAATAAAGCCGTTTGAAAGGATTGTGAGTCTGATAGATTTTGTCAAGATATTATTGATCTGATAAATAATTCAGAAAGATTAGTTTATACTGGCACAATAATCAGTTTACACTAAATGGGCCAATATCAAAATGTTCACTATTTTTTCCCCACTAAACCTTTGCTTAACTATACTGGAAAGTATTATAAGCAATGATTGATAGTGGCTAGCAGTGGACTCGTCATCTAGATGTACCTTCATCTCAGACTTGTTGATGTTTACTAGTTTGAAGCGAATAGTACTGGGTTCGAGTCCTAGAGTGTAATAAAAACTTCTAATTTTTACCTCATTAGAAAATCTTTTTCAAGTATTCCTGTGGTGTGTGCTACTTATGTAGACATAAGTAGTATATGACGTGAGCACTGAACAGAATGTCTGGCGGCAGAGAGATAAGAAGATCGAACAGTAAAGAATGAAGACAGAATGCAATTTGTGTGAAAATGCATGAACAAAGGAAGTCTGAGTCATTTGAGACAAGTGATGGACATTTTGCAAATTGAGCATTGACTACATATGGTTGTTAGATTTTATTAAGTAGTTCTGTAATTTGTTGTTAAATACATTCGATTGTCCCCATCCCTGTTCTGTTCATTATATTTGGTGTCGCTGCCAACCAGGAGAGGAGGGTACTGTTCTGCAGACGCCGTTGCAGGCCTGGAGCTGAGGTGCAGGTTACTGCAGTCTGGTGAGGAGAGGTGGCGTCTGGTGGAGTGTTCTGGCGGGGCGGCGTTGGCCGTAGCGGGTGCTGTCGACGGAGAGGAGCGGTGGGACGTGCGGCTGCTGGGCGGACATCGGATGTAGATGGCTCAGCAGGCCGGTGGAGCACAGGTGTAGACGTCCCAGATGCCGGGTGGAGGTCGGATGTTAGATCCCCGGCAGGTCGACGTAGCTATGGAGGTCAGCGCGCCACAGACTCGACATTTTGACGGAGGGCGTAGCACAGACTGCAGATGGAAAAATGTTGCACGGCGAGCATGAACCACCGGAAGAACGAATGCTTTTGAAGGGGGGACGAGTGTTGTGTGTGCTACTTATGTAGACATAAGTAGTATATGACGTGAGCACTGAACAGAATGTCTGGCAGCGGAGAAAGATAAGAAGATCGAACAATAAAGAATGAAGACAGAAGGCAATTTGTATGAAAATGCAAGAACAAGGGGATTCTGAGTGCTTTGCGACAATTGATGAACAATTTTCAAATTAACGATTCAATATATGGTTGTTTAATTTTACTAACTAGTTCTGTAATTGGTTGTTAAATACATTGGATTGTTCTCACTGGTGTTTTATTCACTACATTCCCATTATTTTTGTATCCAACTGAAAGAAAAAAACAAAAAACAAAAACAAGCCTATACAAACATAAACACAACAACAATAACCATAAGAAGAGCTTACACAATTTATTACACAAAATACGATCATTATGGGAATTCTTTACTTCGATAAAGTAAAATATAAAAAAGGAACACGGTAGGAGAAAACAAAAGAGAAAAAAATGACATAAAGAAAGATAGTTCTATACAGTTTATTGTGACGATTGTTAGTAACACATCGGTCTGTATGTGTGTGTGTGTGCGTAGGTATATTCATTCATATATGGTAGTTAGTGTACTCAAATACATGTAAGATGTTATCAAAAGGTGAGCAATAAAACAAATGTTTTCTTTTTTTGTTGTTGTTGTTTTAAAATAAAAATAAAATAATATTATATTAGGTGAATAAATTTATGATTCTCTGAACTTGACTGATAATTTGTTGTATTTTAAAAGAAAAGGTATTGAGTTCGAGTCCCTGTATAAGTATTAACACTGAGATACATGATGATGATGCTTTGGATGATGATAATGATGATGATTTGGATGGTGATGATGATGATGATGATTGGGATGATGATGGTGATGATGATTTGGATGATGACGATGATGATGATTTGGATGATGACGATGATGATGATTTGGATGATGCTTTGGATGATGATGGTGATGATGATTTGGATGATGATGATGATGATGATGCTTTGGATGATGATGGTGATGATGATTTGGATGATGATGATGATGATGATGATGATGATGATGATGATGATGATGATGATGATGATGATGATGATGATGATGATGATGATGATTTGGATAGTGATGATGATGAGTTTTGATTAGGACAAAATACATGTACTGGATTTCACTGTTAGTCCTAATACAAAATACGAACTATTTGGAAAGTAATCTATTCATGGTTCATATATGCTAATCAATCAAAGTCTGGAATTATTTATAATTTAGTATATATGAATAATTAATCTTTTTCTAAGCAAGTTTCTGAAAAATGTTCGTCAATTGGTTGAAGTTAGTTATTAATATCGTTGGGTTACTTACTTACGCCTGTTACTCCCAATGGAGCATAGGCCTCCAACCAGTATTCTGCAACCCAATCTATCCTCCGCCTTCCTTTCTAGTTCCATCCCATTCCTGTTCATTTTTCTCATGTCTATCTCTATTTCTCGACGTAATGTGTTCTTTAGTCTTCCTCTCCTCCTTCAACCTTGAGGATTCCATGTGAGGGCTTGTCTTGTGACACAGTTCGGTGCTTTCCTCAGTATGTGTCCTATCCACTTACAGCGATTCTTCCTGATTTCTTCCTCCGCTGCAATCCAGTTTGTTCTCTTCCATAGTAGGTTGTTGCTAATAGTGTCCGGCCAACGGATCCGAAGTATTTTGCGTAGACAACTGTTAATAAACACTTGTATCTTGTGGATGATGGCTTTCGTAGATCTGGACGTTTCTGCCCCACACAGTGGGACTGTTTTGACACTTGTATTGAAAATGGTGACTTTGGTGTTGGTTGCCAATTGTTTTGAGTTCCAGATGTTCCTCAGTTGTAAATATGCTGCTCTTGCTTTGCCGATCCTCACCTTCACATCTGCATCAGATCCACCATGTTCATCAATGATTCTGCCCAAATATGTAAAGGTTTTTACATCTTCCAAGTCTTCTCCGCTAATTGTGATTCGATTCGTGGATGTTGTGTTGAATCGAAGAATCTTGATTTTCCCTTTGTGTGCATTGAAACCTATTGCTGCCGTGGCTTCTGCTACACTGCTCGTGTTCTCCTGCATTTTTTGTTGCGTTTGCGATAGAAGAGCGAGATCATCTGAGAAGTCTAGATCATTCAACTGCATAACATCATTGGGTGCCGGCTCAATAATCTAGAGGTTAAGTGTTAGTTAGTGAGAACGAAAATCTTGGGTTTGAGTCCCAAGTTTGAGATCGTAGATACACGCAGCTGATGTGTTCCATACTAGGAGAAAATAGTCGTCCAATGCTTCTAGGTTTTTAGTGGTAGTTTAACAGTTATCGATTCATGATCTCTACAACTCCATACTGATAATTATGACTAAGTTGATCTCTATGATCTCATATAATACCAGGTTATTTTTATGAATTCTACTGACTTTAACAAATAGAAAGATATTGATTGATTTGATTAATGTTTTCATACATATAGTTTCACTTAACAGTTTGAGGTTGTGAGACCCTGTATTTTGTTGTCATTTACTTCGTACAATATTGTCGAAGGGCTCTTCACTTTAGTAGTCCGTGGTCTGACTCCAAGTAGATCGTATGAATGTTTGTTATCACCTATCCTCGTATATAATCATCGGCTTAAATTGCGTTAGTCAATAAAGGAATTAAATAAATCAAATAACGACAATGGACTTTTGAATAGATATATTTTGTATATGAAGCGAATTAAATAGGGAGATTAACACCGTTAGATGCCGGCCGACTCAATGGTCTAGAGGTAAATCGCAGGTGCACAAGACTAATAAGTTCTGAGTTCGAATCTCGCAAGTCGAGATCATGGATGCGCACAGCTGAGGAGTCCCAGAATAGGACGAAATGACCATCCAGTGCTTCCAGGTTTTCCATGATAGTCTAGCTTCAATTGACTTATGATCTCAACTATTGAAATAAATATCATTATTAATAAATGTTTATTATACTTAAAAAAATGTTTCAAAACATGACCAAATGTGATGAATAGGATATCAAATGTATGAATAAGCATAATTAAAATTGATACATAGCTCTTTGTTAGAAAACAATAATATTGAGTAACAGAAGTGATGTAATATTTGCTAGTAATCATAATGAAAATCAAAGAAGATGACGTAAGATAAATAGAATTAACAAATCTTTATCAATGATTAAAATCATGAATCAGTTGAAGCTAGACCACCATGGAAAACCTGGAAGCACTGGACGGCCGTTTCGTCCTATTATGGAACTCCTCAGTGGCAGTGCGCATCCACGACTTCGCCCCCAACTGCGAGATTCGAACCCAGGACCTAGTGGTTTCGCGCGCGAGCACTTAACCACTAGACCACTGAGCCGTCCGGCATCCAACGGTGTTAATGTCTAACTTCTTTATCAATATAACATCATGAATATTGTTGAATTTCATCTAGATCTTGAATCATTCAGTGTTAGACCATTATTCATAACCTGAAAGCATTGAATGACCTTTTTTTAATGAAACTTTTTAGTGTTGTGTATCCATGGCCCGTAATAATTATTGATAATAATTCAATATAATTTGAAACGAATTCAAATTAATTCTGGACACTAATGAGATTATGTAAAGAGATAAATCATAGGAGATAAGATGAGGGTGGATTAAAAAAAAATGTTTTCTAAGGTTATTTGATAAACATTCAGTCACTATGACAGTGAAAAGCTTATGACTCTTTCCTTCTGTATACATAAGTTGAATCAAAAAATGTTTAATACCAACTTCCACTGTTAACTATTTTCGTCACATGTTCACTGTGTCCAAAAGATGAATGATGATAGGATTTGTGTAGACTTAACTCCCTTTCAAGCCCAAAATCTTAGTTACTCAATACAGAAAACCTTCACAAAACTCCTTCTGATATTATTTAACATATGCTCACTAGTGACTGACTTCAAGAGGCATTTCCTAAAGTTCTAGTGAGAAGTTGTTACCAGTGGAGTTTAATCAGGTCTATTGTGAGATATCAACTCACTGAAGACAATGATGTATAGTGGCGCGATTCCGTGGATTAGTTGAATTTAGACATTAATACCGTTGGATACCGGCTCAGTGGTTTAATGGTGAAGTGCTCGAGCACGAAACCAGTAAATCGTGGGTTCGAATCTCGCAGGGCGGGGGAATTGTGGATGCTCATTGCTGAGGAGTCACATACTAGGACGAAGCGACCGTTCAGTGTTTCTAGATTTTTCATAATGGTCTAGCTTCAATTGACTCATGATTTCAGCTATTGATATAACATTTTATTAATTTCTATCAATGATCAAATTAATCAATCAAGGTGAAACTCAATTATATTCATCTGTTCTAATTAATACTGGTTATATTTACTATTTTAATTAAGTATATTTTCTAATTAATTTGTATTGATTTTATATCTAAGTGATCATACTGAATGATTCTAAATTAGTAATCTACCAAAAAGGAACCGTTTTTTTTTAGGACAGTTACAGTCGATTTTCTTGTGACTTCTATCTTATTAAAATTATATCACATGATTTACTTATTAATCAGAATATGACTTATACAACCATCTTATCACTGTGTCAAACTAATGATATGTTGATCGGTACAAGAAGTCTAGAGTGTTTATTGATCTTTCTTGTCTGAGCCTACCTGTTGAGTCCATAGTATTAATAATCAGCTTCTATTGTATGAATCATGTATTTTAGACATATTGGGTTTATATTATAAATAAATCAGATCACATCATACTATCAGGTTAAAAAAAATGGTTGTTATTATGGTACAAGACTGTTGTATTAATAGGTTGGAAATACAAATGTAAACAATATTGTGAATCGATAGAAGTTAAACTTATACATTATTAATCCTTGATTCAGTAGTTTAAAGATTAGGTATTCATATACAAGATCAAAGATCCTGGATTTAGTTACTGATCATAAGGTTATGAATGTACATTGTTGAGAAATCACATACCAGGAAAAAATGACCATTCAATGATTCCTGGTTGTTCATGGTTTGCTAACTTAGAACAAAACGGCCGTCCAGTGCTTCCAGGTTTCCATGGTGGTCTAGCTTCAATGGATTCATGATCTTAATCATTGAAATTACTACAATCTCCACACAATCCCTTCTGATAATAATATTCATCTGCTCACTAGTGACTGACTTCAAGAGATACTCCTGAAGTTCTAGTGAGAAGCCGTTACCAGTGGAGTTCAACCAGGTCTGTTGTGAGATATCAGCTCACTGAAGACAATGGTGTACGGTGGCGCAACTTCGTGGATTAGTTGAAGTTAGACATTAACACCGTTGGATGCCGGCTCAGTGGTCTAGTTAGTTAAGCGCCTGGCGCGAGACTGATAGGTCCTGGGTTCGAATCTCGCAAGGAGCGGATTCGTGGATGCGCACTGCTGAGGAGTCCCATACTAGGACGGAACGGCCATCCAGTGCTTCCAGGTTTCCCATGGTGGTCTAGCTTCAATGGATTCATGATTTCAACCAGTGTAACTTAGAACAGTTCGAGATTTCAGTATTATCAGAAAATTTGCTTAGTTGTATTAGTTTGTCAAAATATTTTATATACAAATGATATTTTACTTCTTCAAGGAATTTACACGACAGATTTATTTCACATCTATAAAACTAATTAAAACTGAAATGTTATAAACATCTACTTTATTTTAATATAGAACTTCTTAGTTGTGCATACTTATCAATCTAATGTATCCTCAGTTTAACCTATACAGCCATTGTAGTCTGGTATGTGACGAAATTTCAGCATGGATACAGAACAATCGACTAGCTTTTGCCAACTTGCGTCATTTGTGGCGTAGGCGATATATCTGTCTATCAATCAAAGGATGTGTTTACTGCGCAGCAGTTCGTTCCGTCCTACTTTATAGCAGTGAAACATGACCGGTAAGAGTAGATGATATTCGTAGGTTACTAGTATTCGGTCATTGGTGTCTTCAAAACATTGCTCGTATATCCTGGGACGAACGAGTAAGTAATGCAATTGTTAGGAAACGGGTACTAGGTAAGGATGGCAAACCATTTGATGAAGTAGTAAAAGTTAATCAGTTGAGATAGCTGGGACATGTGCTACGTATGCCCAACCACCGACTGCCCCGATATGTGATGTTTTATGGTGTAGGAGTAGGTTGAAAGAAAGCTAGGGGCGGCCAGACCGAAACGTTGAACAAACCCATGAAGTCACTAACAAGTGGATTGAGTCATGTTGGTAGGTTTAGACTAGCTGGTTGGGATCCGCGAGATGATAGCAACCGATGATTAGAGACCTTGAATGACATGGCTCAAAATCGTTTGCAATGGTGTGCGCAGGTGCATCCACTCCTTGTGTTCTCCCAAATTCTAATCTTCTGAATTCTTCATGTCCTTTATTTTCTTTCTCAATTTATTCCACTGGACTATACTCCTTTAATAACATCATCAACCCCTAATGTTCCATATCACTACTTATACTCTCACTACCTCTACCACTACGGGATTTGAATCGATAACTGAATCTCTGTGCTAATGTGGTATGGCAACTCGAACTGATGTATGTACGTACGTACGAAGTTCCACGTTGTTACTGACTGACTGACTGACTGACTGACTGACTGACTGACTGACTGACTGACTGACTGACTGACTGACTGACTGACTGACTGACTGACTGACTGACTGACTGACTGACTGACTGACTGACTGACTGACTGACTGACTGACTGACTGACTGACTGACTGACTGACTGACTGATACAGCTAAACCCCATAAACACTAATCTAACTGAGATACGTTTCATGATACAACATTCAAATTTATACTGAAATCATCAAAATTTATGCCCCAACAAGATACATAATATTAGTTGCTAGGTAACTGTTCCAAAATTCTATTGAATAAATTACCAAGTGTTAATTTTATTTTGTTTATCGCCAGACTTGATTAGTTGTTATCTAAATACAAACTATTCAACTATTTATCATTCACTAAAAGAAAAACGAAAAAAAAAACTATACGACTTACTATCTCCACTGAATTTTAGAGACGAACCAATAGTGTAGTGAATAGAACACGTGGGGGGAACGATCGAATATCTTTGACAACAAATTACAGAACTAGTTAATAAAATCTAACAACCATATATAGTCAATGCTCAATTTGCAAAATCTCCATCACTTGTCTCAAATGACTCAGACTTCCTTTGTTCTTGCATTTTCATACAAATTACATTCTGTTTACATTCTTTACTGTTTGATCTTCTTGTCTATCTCTACTGCCAGACATTCTGTTTACGACTAACATTATATACTACTTATATCTACATAAGTAGCACATGCTAAAATAGGATCTAAGATAGAAAGTTTTGAATTTTGGAGTGAAATTTATTCAACTCATTTTGTAACAATAACAAAAATCTATACATGTGATGTTACTAAGGTGAATCTATTTCTCTTATTGAAGTACAACAAAAAGTAAACGTACTGAAGGTAGAAGAACAAACTCTACGTAAGTTGAACCTCCTAAGTTCTTACTTCAAAAGTATTTACTGGTCTTGACTATTGTGTTGTTATTTCAGATCACTGTTGCTTCTAAGTAAACGTTCATATTACATGTTATAATTTGGTTAAATATCATTTTGGTATTATAAAGCTGACGTTAACTCTTGATGAAAATATTAAATCTAATTCCTAACTGTTATGATTTGATATCTGGCTTTCGATCATGTGACTTATCCCCTAATCAGAATACAACTTCTACAAATCTTCACATTATGACAAAACTAATGACATTCAACTGGTATGAGCAGTCTAATGTCCTTATTGGGTCCTATGTTCTTCTAACCCGTCCGCTTGACTCCAGAACACAATACCAGCTTCTGTAATATGAATCGAATCATTTATTTTAGACATACTGGATTTATATATATCAACCAAACAGACCGCAACGCACCATCAAATAGAAAATAACATGTGTACACAGTAAAGCCAAAAAGTGGCTGTGAATGTGAGTACAATTTAGGGACAGTAAACCATACAATAATAATCTTTAGGTCAAAATGAAGCTTATAACAAGGGGAATATAGATATATACAACCTAGTTACTGAATAATTATACCATAAGAATATATATAGATAATATTAGTCCGTTAATAGGTTTCACAAGTTACTTGTAATCTTTGCCAGGATATAACACTAACCTTAACGTTTAACTGTAAATCCTAATCCTAATTCCTTACACATTGGTTTATAACTCTCATTTAATTTGAGTAAGTAGGTGAACATTCGAAGGTTATCTTAGCGTTGCTCAATGGTCGTAAATTATAGTCTCATCGAAAATAATAATAATAATACTAATAATAACTTATAATACACAGATGGGGACAACTAATGCAAAATTACAAAATCTCTTTGTAAAATATGAGAACCATATATATTGAATCATTCATTTACAACATTCTATCATTTATCCTATAACTTCGATATGATTCTTTCAAGTTACAATACCTTTCTATTTTCTTTTCACAATTGGGTGTTTTTAGCTTTTTATTGTCAAAGTTTCTACTTCTTATTCATGTTACATACTACTTATTATCCGCCAACATAAGTAGCATACATTACATTATCTATTAAGCTATTGTTGTGTGCCTGAGTGACCTGGTATCTACTAGTTGCTTGTTAAATAAACTTTCTAAGTCTTATCAAGACTTCTTGATAGAGTTAGTTGAGTCGGGGACAACGGACTAGAATAGGCTATCGAGTCTCTGAATCTTTGATCCTTCGTTTCGTTCCAAATAAGACTAATCAGTAGTAGCAGTCAAGCTTTAACGAACCTAACAATTTGGCGACGGGGATGGGATTCGAACCCACGCGGGGAAACGCTATTGGATACGTTTAAAAGAGCTTTGGCTAGGACAAAAGGGGAGGGGACGCTAGCGGACGCGTTGCAAAATTTTTTATACGTGTGCCGAACAACGCCAAATGAGATGATGCCGGAGCGAAAGTCCTCAGCAGAGATCCTCATGAGAAGAAGAATGAAGACGATCCACAGCCTGATGCATTCAAGTAATGCACCGGCACCAGAACAGACAAAGTTTGAAAAGCAATCCACGTACGAAGTAGGATGTCCTGTGTTTGCCCGTCACTACAGACCAACCCATGGTCCATGGACGGAAGTGCGAGTAGTCAGAAGAGTTGGCCGAGTCATGTACGAAGTTGAGGTAGGCAGCGACAAGTGGCAACGCCATCGGAATCAGTTACGCAAACGGTTAACCCCAGACCGCTCATTAACCGAAGCAAATATTCCTCTGAACATCCTGATAAACACATTCAACTTACCAGCAACCCCACCACAAGAAAAACCTCAACAACAAGCTGAAACACGTTCCAGACGGTGACCTCTCCGATAGCGGCGAGCAACAGTAAAGATTCAGGTCGACCCCAGGAAAGCACGCTATTAAAAAGGGGAGGAGCGTTGGGGACGATAGATCCCCCAGAACTCATATCTTGTAATTTTATCTTATCGATTAACCTATCGATTAAATGTTTAAATATTTGAATAGCAGTCGACTGACGAACTTATTGATGAAATGTTTAATAATTTCCATGACAATATCGATTATATATATATTGTATAAATACGCTTGATTTGTGTGTACCTGATTGACCTGATATCTGCTAGTCGCCTGTAGAATACACTTCCTATGTCTTACGTAGACTTCTTGATTGAGTTAGTTGACTCAGGGGACAACGGACTAGAATAGCCTATCGAGTCTCTGAATCTTTAATCGTTCATTTCGTTTCAAGTAAGACTAATCAGTAGTAGTATTCAAGCTTTAACGAATCTAATAACTATATTTGAACTTTCTTTATATAGATATAGATAGATAGATAGATTGATAGGATCATTGTTGTTTATTTTGTTTAAAATAATATATATCTATATCTATTGTAAACTATTAGACTTAGTGAATTTCTTCTCATGAACCGAAAAAGTACATTTCTTTCTTTCTTTTTTTCTTTTTTTCTTTTTATGATGATGATTGATTTCTATCATGGTAACAATATGTCCATTATCTTTAGTTATTACAACAATGATTAGTAATTAATTATGATACTTAAACATATTGAAAAAACATGGTTTAAAGAGAAGAAACAAAATTGGTTCTTAAAAGATACAGTTTGATTTTATTCTTTATCTTCGGTTAGTGTTATAAGTTTTGGGTAGTTGTTGTTGTTGTTGTTGTTGCTCTGATTGATGTATAATGTAATGATATCGTCAATTAGAGAACAGTGAATTATCGATCGGACCAGTAATGCGTAAAAACACATGAGAGTAGTGCTTATCGGTCCTGACTCTCGCCTAGCCCAGCCAATTAAGTTCAGAACATTAACCCAAACCTTTGGAATATGAATCGTTATATTTTAAACATACTGGGTTTATATATACCAACCAGACAGATCACATCGTACCAATAAAATAGAAAATAACATTTGTATAAGATTTGGCTAAAAATGGATGTGAATGTGGGAGTCAATGACAAATAGAAAGGGCATAACTCAAGAATGGCAAAACGTATAATAATAGTTCATAGATCAAACTAAAGCTTATAGTAAGCTGGACATGAATATGAATAGTTTAGTTATTTAACAATTATGTGATAAAAATGTATACCCATAGTATTGGTCCATAAATCGAACCCACAAGTTACCATGCATAGTTCTTATCGGGATATAATGTAGTGAACAAGAACACAAGTGGGGAACAATCAAATGTATTAAACACGAAACTACAAAGCATCTCAATAAAATTTGAGAACCATATAATAAATAGTGAATATGCAAAAAACCAATTCATCATCTCAAACGTGACTGTTCCTTTTGCAAACATTAATCGATTGTGTCAGATTTCATTGTTCATGCGTTTTCATACCAATTGCGTTCCGTTCCATTCCTGTTCTTTCTTTATCGATCTTCTACTGAAATACATTCTATGCTTGACTACAGTTATATACTACTTATATGGATATAAGTAACCCACACCACGATAACACATAAACGATTCAGCTTAGAGAACAAAACTCCATCAACAACAACAACATTCGTATCTGACTGATTGATTTGTCAAATGTAACATTCATTAGAAATAACAGAAGAAAGGAGAGTATATATCTAAATCTATTAGTATCCTGTTCAAACGTCATAGGTTACTTTTATTTCCAACTGTTTAAATATTTCAATTTACTTTTCTGTTTTAGATTGTTTTAAATGTACTTACGAAATATTATGAAATAATTATAATTTCAATAGTTGAAATCATGAGTCAATTGAAGTTAGACAACCATGGAAAACCTGGAAATACTGGACCGCCTCTTCGTCCTATTTTGGGACTTGTCAGAAGTGCACATCCACGATCCCACCCCGTGGGACTCGAACCCAGGACATATCAGTTTCGTGGGCGAGTGATTTACCACAAGACCACTAAGCTGGCCGACATCCAACGGTGTTCATTTCTAACTTCAATTAATCCACGAAACTGAGCGACACATTTACCATTGTCATCAGTGAGTTACTATCTCACAAGTGCATTGTTTACATTGATAGTGATTGAATAAAAGTCATGATATGGTTTAAAGTCATATTTTAGGTTTTAATAGAGATATTATCGTTCATTAGAAATTTGCAAAATTCATTTAACTACACTTGATATTGTTTTGAATCTTCCCATTGATGTTTAGGACTGCAATTGATCAGTCTCTCGTATTGGCATATATGCAATACGCACAGTATGCACATATGCCAATACGAGAGACTGATCAATTGCAGTCCTAAACATCAATGGGAAGATTCAAATAAAACAATATCAAGTGATTTTAAATTCACCCCATTGCACAAGCAAGTGGCTATCAGGACGCAGTAGCTAAGTGGATAACGCGATGGTGTGTGAAGCGGATGGTACTAGGTTCGAGTCGTCTCAGAGTGAACATCAACAAGTCTGAGATGTAGGTACATCCAACTGACGAGTCCCAAATAGGACGAAACGCCCGTCAAACTGCATTCCACTGCTAGCCACTATCCATCTTTGCTTATTCATTTAACTAGTATATAATTGAATGTTTCATTGTTTATAGTTCGTGAATTCGACAATCCATATTTACTATAAAGTGTTGTGTTTATACATGCATATGATCCAATAGTGATATTTTATATGATAGGGATTATCTTTACAACCTACACATACACACACACACTTTCTCAGTGCTTATTATCGATAAGTTTCTTTTTAAGGTAACATTGAAAAATGAGAAATGACCATTGGATTATAACTCATATCTTTAGAGATAGTTAGTTCATCAAAAAATAACTTATGGATAGTGAATTTGCATCCATTTAAGATTCAAGATACCAAGTGTCTTCATTATGATTGCAACTTGTTGAGTCGGCTTTCCGAGAACTGCAACGGAGCCTCCAGAGGCCCTGAAGGAGCCGAAGAGTCTTAGCCAATCAGAGCATGATGGGGCTTTCTAGAATATTAACGTGGCGTGCTACTATTGGTCAGTAGCATAATATGTCTTTTAGAGGATTGGCCAAAATACGAGGTTGATTTAACAAATTTTAACATCTATAAATATCCGTGTTTTTCTGTACAAGAATGAACCTTGGAGTAAAGTACTTTTTGCATACTTTGCGCTTTCTCTCTCATGTTCAGGTTGCTGAATAGTTCTAGCTTGGGAGTCTCAAGAATAGCTTAGGGAACGAAATAAGCGTTTGAATTAATAAGACTTGTCACACCTGTTATACACTTGTGAAATAAATTAAGAAACCAACTTCTGAACGACATAGACAGTGATATTGTTCATACATATTACCCCATCACAAGGGATTGAACTAAGGAACTTCGGTCTCGCGAGCCAGCACTTAACCAACACAGTACCCAACTGACGTGAAATGGTTTACATGTTTAAGTTCAATCAATTCGTGATATCACGCAACTAGCTTCCAATATAATTAGCGGGTAAATGCCTCACATTCAACTTGGTTTAACTCCACTAGAACTCTAGTTGTTGTGTCTTAAACCCAATCATCAATGAGCAAATGATCATTATCAGTATAGGGGGATTTGTGAAGACTGTAGAGATTTCATAGTTTAAATCACAAAGTTCAACCATGTTGGGTTTGGGACAGTTAACCTTGAGTTTGAATTTATACTGCTCAGCAATATACACTGAGGTTTTCTGATGAGAGCACATTATGAAATTTCAGGATTTATGGTGTTTTAAATAGTATAGCTTACATATTAAGTATAAGTTAGTGTACTCAATGTTAAGTCATATTATCTCTGAGCGCTTGTGATACTACTTGTTTGCTGAAACAATAATGCGTGGAACGATATTTATATATATGACCTATTAGTTAAAATCTTAATGTTTTAAGCATAACTTCAAAAGGACTCGTTCTTCACATGAAGATATGACTGTTTTCAGATCACTGTTTACACAACAACACTATATAAGCACATTACCTTGAGAATTTTTCCTCCTAGTTCATTCATCCTTCCTCAAATGATTCAGGTATTCAGCTCTTCTTCAGGGCATCAATATCAGCACAACAGTTAGTATTTAATCTCCATAGAAATCAGCCAATAGAATACACAATTCAAATATAAGAGTTATGTATACAAGTGTCCCTCTTTTTTTCTTTATTTTCTTTATTTATTTTAACACATAGGTATTGGTACACGGAGGCACCAAATACATATACGCCACACAAATTTCAATTGATATGTGTGAGGGCTGTGATACTATCCCGGTTGCCAAAACCGAAACAGGTGGTTTTCGTAGCGGGCCACAACGCAGGCCTTCGTCGACCTGAAGATCTGATCCACAAGGCAACGGAGCATTGTAAGGAGATGCAGTCCCATGGTAACCGCTGACCAACAATCGGCTCATATGCTATTTGTTCCTTCAGGATACTGGAGCCAGCCCTTGTTCATCATTGGTTTGGGATCCGGTTAAAGCCAGTGCCGGACATTCGCTTTTCGTCCTCTCATTTTCGTAAACAAAACCCCAGCCACGAGGAGGCAATGAGTAGGACTTCCCTTCCAGAGGCTATATACGCATGGCCATGTGAGAGCATTTGAAGAGGGTGAGCGGACTCTCCCCACTCTCGGCCATACCAGGGTATTTGGGGGCCTTTTTTTCTTACTATAGACATAATATTACTGAATGTTTACAGAAATATTTCTATTTCTTCTTTTAGTTTTATTATTCTGGAAAAAAGATTGCTACTTTGAATCCTTGACACGTTGGTATTAATTGGCTAATGCTTTTAAATTTACGGTTAGTCTCATTGCCCCCAAATGCTCTGGTATGGCCGAGAGTGCGGTGGGCCCGCCCTCCCTCTCCAAATGCTCTCACATGGTCACGCGTATACAGCCTCTACCAGGAAAGTCCTACTCGCTGCCTTCTCGCAACACGGGTGTTGTTTACGAAAATGAGAGGACGAAAAGCGAATGTCCGGCACCGGCTTTAACCGGATCCCAAACCAATGATGCACATGGGCTGGCTCCACTATCCTGGAAGAACAAAAGGCTTATCTCCTCATGATGATCCACTGCCTTGTTGATTAGATCTTTAGGTCGAAGGCTCCGGGTGTGGCCGCCTAAGAAAACTACCTGCTTCGGTTTGTGCACCCGGTCAGTATCACAGCTCACACACAAATAAAATGAAAATTTGTATGGCGCATATGTATTTAGTGCCTCTTTGTACCAATATCTATGTGTTCAAATAAATAAAAAAAAGGTTGATCTTCACAATTCAATACAAAGCGTAGATTTAATGTAATGTTGTAGATAATGAGTAGGAGAGACAGTATGATGAGACATACTGTGACACCAGGTGGAGGCTCAACATTGCAACTCGTTCAGTTGAAATTCACGATGAACTATAATCGGTTGTGTTCCATTTACACATAACTCTTTACTTTAAAACTATATGTATATTTAACTATCTGGTCACAAATTACAATATGTTCATATTCTAAAGAAAATCAATAAAAACTACTTCTTAGATTCATAATAGATATCAATTACATGTAAGATTTGAAGATAATTTGTTTCATAGATTGACTTTAACTAGGCAACTATTAAAAACCAGGATACATTGAATATCTATCTTGTTCTAGTATGCAACTCTTTAGTAGTAATCACCCGTGATCGTTCTAAGAATCAGAAACTCATGGATTATAAAAGATTATAATATGTGAGTTGTATTTAAATAGTCAACTTTGCAATATTGGTTGACCAACTAGATCCTGATAGGATACTGTTATGGATTCCTGTAACAAAATAAAACAGTTTTAGTAAATAGTTGTTATTTGTCGAGCTCAACCAAGTTAAGTGTAAAGTGATTATCCACTATATACAATAGAAAATGCTTGTGATATGTTACGAGTTGATTGAAGTTAGACCTATAAATCATTTAATGTCGGCTTAGTGATCTGTAGGCTAATCTTTGGCGTACGACACTGAAAGTTTTGGGTTCAATCTAATATATACGCTCTGCTGAGGAGTTCCAAACTAAGACTAAGTGGCCTTTTAGTGCTTCCTATTTTTCGGTGGTTGTTTAATTAAGATCATTTCATGATGTCAACCAAAAATTAACAGATAAAACCGGTATACCATAAAGTTTAAAACAACTCTGATATTACTTCAGAGTGTCGCTTAACGAGATGAAAAATTCAGTAGACGTACAGCTTCGAGATCATCAGGTTGGATTCCTTAAGGATGGGTCGTGCACAGACCAAATCGCGTTACTACGGATCATCGTTAAGCGATCAATTGAATGGGACTCGTCACTATATATCAACTTCCTTGATTATGAGACGTTTGATAGTGTGGATAGGAGAATATTATGGAAACTTCTTCGATATTATGGTGTGAGTAACTAAGGAAATTTTCAACATCATCCGGAATTCATACGATGAACTACACTGCAATGTGGTGCATGGAGGGCAACTGACGGACACATTTCAAGTGAGGACCGCAGTCAGACAATGCTGCTTACTCTCCTCTTTTTCTTTCTTCTGGTGGTTGACTGGATTATGAAGGCCCACACATCTGATGGGAAACACAGAATACAATGGACAAGTTGGATGCAACTTGACAATATGAACTTCTCAGATGACTTGGCTCTTCTACACCGTACACACCAACAAATGCAGATGAACACAACTAGTGTATCAGCAGCCTCTGCATTACTGAGCCTCAATATAAACAAGGCAAAAACCAAGATCCTCAAATATAACACGAAGAACACCAACCCAATCATACTTGGTTAGGAAGCTCTGGAAAAGTTAAAAACGTTAAGTACCTAGATAGCATCATCGATAAACAGGGAGGATCTCATATCACATTTCTACAGTTGAAGAACATATGGAACTCAAAACAACTATCGACCAATATCAAAGTCACAATCTTCAATACGAACTTTGAGACAGTTCTACTGTATGAAGCTGAAACGTGAAAAACTACCACAAATATCATCATGAGGTACAAGTATTTATAAACAATTGCCTACGCAACATACTCAATGTCTGTTGATCGGATACCATCAGCCGCAGCCCACTGTGTAGAGAACAAACCAGCTTCCAATTGAAAAGAAAACTAGGAAAAGACGTTGGAAGTGGATAGAACATACATTGAGGTAATCATCAAACTACATCACTAACTTGTAATCCTGAAGGAAAACAGAAAAGAGTAAGACTAAAGAACAAACTGCAGTGAGAATAGGAATTAGACATGAAAATCATGAATAGCAACTGAATACAACTAAAAAGGATTGTCCAGAACAAAGTTGAATAGAGCATGCTAGTGAATGACCTATGCTCCTTCATAAGAGATAACAGGTGTCAGTAAGTAAATAACATTTTTCAATTACTAATCATACTTAATAACGATTTAAGAAAGACAAATAGTAACAAATCAACAAAGATACATCTAAACATATAAAGTATATCTTATCATTAAAAGCTTTTAAACTCTTTCATATTTGTATCAGAAGGGATTTTGTAGAGATTAAAGTGATTTCAATAGTTGAGATCATGAGTCAATTGAAGCTAGATCACCATTGGATGCCGGCCAGCTCAGTAGTTTAATTGGTTAAGCGCCTTGCGCGAGACTGATAGGTCCTGGATTTGAATCTCGTGGGGGGGGGGTTGTGGATGCGCACTGCTGAGGAGTCTCATACTAGAACGAAACAACCGTTCAGTGCTTCCAGGTTTTCCATAGTGGTCTAGCTTCACAATTGACTCATGATCTCATTCATATTGATTGTGATTTCTTCAAGAAATAATCCCTACTATCTTTGATACCAAATCTTTCATAGACAATAAAGTATAGATTTAAGTTAAATGATTATTATTTGTAACCATTAAAAAAAGAGAGAAAAGAAAAACAATTAATCGTTCTCGTCACGGAACATCATCATTCAACAACCATAATGAAATAATCACTTAGTCCCTTTTATAAATTTCGATAATCTCCGTCTTCTTATTACATTATCGAAATAATCACTGATAATAATCAATGAAATTTTACTGTATACCATTTTATTTTTCGAATAGGATTTCACAACTTGTGAAAGTTGAAATTCGGTAATATATGCCCCCAAATGCCCTTGTACGACCTAGAGTGAGAAGAGTCCGTTCTCCCTCTCGAAATACTCTCACATGGCTACGCGTATATAGCCTCTGTCAGGGAAGTCCTACTAACTGACTTCTCGCACTACGGGTGTTGTTTACGAAATTGAGAGGACGAAGAGTAAATGTCAGGCGCTTTAACCGGGTTGGTGGACATGAAGAGTTTACCTAGGGAAGTTGGAAAACCCTCATTCCAAACCAATGGTGCACATGGACTCCAGTATACAAAAGGAAAAAATGGCGTATGAAGTTATTGTTGGTCATCGGCTACCATGGGACTGCATCTCCTTACGATGCTTCACTGCCTTGTGAATCAGAACTTTAGGTCAAAGGCTCGGGGTATGGCCCCCAATGAAAAACAGCTGTTTCGATTTGGGCACCCTGGCAGTATTACAGCCCTCGCACAAACCAAATGAGATTTGTGTGGCGCATATATATTTGGTGCCTCCTTGTAACAATATGTATATTATGTTTAACTTCAACTAATCCACAAATTTGTGCCCTAGTCCAACGTTGTTTACTATCTCACAACTGACTCGGTTGAACTTCACTAGTCACTACTTCTAAGTAGAATTCCAGGGGCTAACTGTTGAAGCCAGTTACTAGTTGAGTATATGTTGATTAATATCAGAAAGGGGAGTTTTGTGGATATTATCAAGAGGGAAATAATTTTCATGTATAGTTTTATCCATTCACATAATAAAATAATTCTATGTCATTGTGAATTCATTGTGATATAATAAAGATTTTCGAAAATGAAATTAAGGTTAAAATGATTTAAGAATTTTATTGTATTCTTATGTATATTTCACGGCGTGCCTGAGAAGATAGTCAATATCATACGGAATTCCTATGATGGATTAAACTGCAAAATCGTGCATGGAGGACAGTTGACAAACTCCTTCGAAGTAAAGACCAGTGTCAGGCAAGGTTGTTTACTGTCACCCTTTCTCTTTCTCCTGGTGATCGACTGGATCATGAAGACATCAACATCTGAAAGGAAGCACGGGATACAGTGGACAGCTAGGATGCAATTGGATGATCTAGACTTCGCAGATGATCTGGCTCTTCTATCGCATACGCAACAACAAATCCAGGAGAAGACAACCAGTGTAGCTGCAGCAATAGATCTCAACATACAAAAAGGGAAAAGCAAGGTTCTCCGGTACAACACATCATGCCCCAATCCAATCACAATTGAGGGAGAAGATTTGGAAGATGTTTAAACATTTGCATATTTGGGCAGAATCATTGATGAACACGGTGGATCTGATGTAGATGTAAAGGAGCACATCGGCAAAGCATGAGCAGCATATTTACAACTGAAGAACATCTGGAACTCAAAACAATTGGCCACCAACACCAAAGTCAGGATTTTCAATAAAAATGTGAAGGTAGTTCTACTGTATGGGGCGAAAACCTGGAAAACCACGAAAGCCATCATCCACAAGATACAGGTGCTTATTAACAGTTGTCTACGCAAAATACTTTGGATCCGTTGGCCGGACACTATTAGCAACAACCTACTTCGGAAACGAACACACTAGATTCCAGTGGACAAATAAATCAGAAAAAAGCGCTGTAAGTAGATCGGACACACATTGAGGAATGCACCGGACTGCGTCACAAGACAAGCCCTCACATGGAATCCTCAAAGCCGAAGGAGGAGAGGAAGACCAAAAAACACATTACTCCGGGAAACGGAGATAGACACGAGAAAAATGAACAAGAATTGGATGGAAGTAGAGAAGGCGGGGGACAGAGTGGGTTGCAGAATGCTGGTTGGCGGCCTATGCTCCATTAGGAGTAACAGACGTAAGTAAGTAAGTTATGTATATTTCATTATGTTTTAGGGTATATATATCTAAGCTACATAGCTACATGAAAGCATTTTATGTTACTAACTTAATTAAACATGAAATGTACGTCCTGATACAGTTGAATAAAGATAATAGAATTTTTGTTATAAGAAAAGGTAAAGGAGAATGATTACAGATATAAATATATCAGATTGCGAGAAAATAAAAGAAATAAGGAAGCCGTAACCAGTGGAGTTCAACCAGATTAGTTGTGAGATAGTAACTCACTGATGACAATGGTGGATGGTAGAGCGACCTCGTGAATTAGTTGAAGTTAAACATTAACGCATTGGATGCCGACCAGCTCAATGGTCTAGTGATTAAGCGCTCGTGCAACAGACTAATAGGTCCTGGGTTCGAATCTTACGAGGTGGGATCGTAAATGTGCACTGCTGAGGAGTTTTACAATAGGAAAAAACGGCCGTTCAGTACTTCCAGGTTTTCCATGATGGTTTAGCATCAACTGACTCATGAATTCAATCATTAAATAAGGAGTATATACATAACGGACCATTTGAAAATATCATAAAATCTAAACGTCGAATCAATGTAAACAAACTAAAGGATAAAATACTACAGTCCCAATAGTTCCAATTCATGTAGATTATTGATGGACTACAAAAATTCCACATGACAAATGCGTTATTAAAACTGACGATTGATTGAATATATATTCAATGATGTATAATCTTGCAAAATACCTGATCAAGATCTTTAACCCTATTTAGTGCCCGTTGTTTGACTCCGATATGATGAAGAATGATAGAATCGATATATTTCTCTCATACTTTGTATACATTCTGTCAACGAATCCCAATAATAACGATATAAAAGTATTTGAAGAACGTTTATTTCAGACATTCAGTAATGCAGGTGAGTAAATTTATGTGAACTGGAGTGGGAAGGATAACCAACTCATTAAACGATGAGTAGTTCAACATTTGATGAATATAAACATGTTCAAGTTCATAAACACAAATATTACAATGATTGGAAGAATTAGAATCATTCATATATCCATAGGGATAAATACTAATTGTTTCATTCATGAATATGTAAAATCTGGATTCGATAGTTCAAATGAATTGAAAGATATTACATTATCCTTACTTATATGAGAAAAGATAAACTAATACATGGTTTCAATGTTTACACTTTGTTTACTAAATCACCTATTATGTACAACTGTCAACAATGTTGTAGTAATGAGGTAAAACTGCTTGCCCTTCAGATCTCTTTCATATTATTAAAACATAAGAATGATTCACTTGGTATTGTTTGGCTCACCTAGCCCTCCAATAGCATACACACGAACAAATGCAGATAAAGACAGCCAGCATAGCAACAGTTTCTGCATCAGTAGGTCTCAACATACACAAGGGAAAAACCAAAGTTCTCAAATATAACACGGAGAACATCAATCCAATCACTCTTGATGGCGAAACTCTGGAAGATGTGGAATCCTTCACATACCTGGGAAACATCACCGATAAACAAACAGGTTCAGATGCAGACGTAAAGGCGAGGATCGACAAAGCAAGAACCTCACTCCTTCAATTGAAGAACATATGGAACTCAAAACAACTTTCAACCAATATCAAAGTCACAATCTTCAATACGAAAGTCAAGGCTATCCTACTGTACGGAGCTGAAACATGGAGAACTACAACAAACACCATCAAGAAGGTACAGGTATTTATCAATAACTGTCTACGCAAGATACTCAACATTCATTGACCGGATACCATCAGTAACAGTTTTTTGTGGGAGAGAACAAACCAACTTCCAGTGGAAGAGGAAATTAGGAAAAGACGATGGAAATGGATCGGACATATATTACGCAAATCATCAAACTGCATTACGAGGCAAGCGCTAACTTGGAATCGTGAAGGGAAGCAGAAAAGAGGAAGGCGAAAGAACACATTACTTCGGGAAATAGAAGCGGATATGAAGGGGACGAATAAGAACTGGGAAGGATTGCTTGGGACAGGGTTGGATGGAGAATGCTGGTGAGCGGCCTATGCTCCTTCGCTAAGAGTAACAGGCGTAGGTAAGTAATTGTTTGGCTTGTATCTTCCCATTGAGGTTTAAGACTGCAATTGATCAGTCTGTTATTGGAATATGTGCATACTGTGCCGATTGCCATGATACTGTCTTAATTCACAAGCTATCAGGACTCAGTAGGTGAGTGGATAACGCGATGGCGTTTGTAGCGAATGGTACTGGGTTCGAGTCTCAGAATGGACATCAACAAGTCTGAGATGCAGGTACATCCAGTTGACGAGTCCCAAATAGGACGAAACGTGCGTCAAACTGGATTCCACTATTAGTCACTGTCCATCATTAGAATTATGTTTACATTTCACTTGACTCAAATTTCGAGAGAATCTTCACAGATATAAATATGAGATCTTTAACCTCATCAAGTGTTGCGTATTTGTTCATAAATTTATTAGAAATAAGCTGTATTTCAACATGTAATCTTCTACTTAAAATTCGTCAACAAGATGAACTTCCTAAACTTTTCATCAGTATTTCAGAGAGTATCAAGTTTACCATGGAGATATGATCTATTGACAGCAAGCTAACATTTCATGGTTGCTTACAGAATACAGAATATTTGTATGGAAATTAGTATATTCTATAAATATACAGGTTAGCATATGCTTGATCAACAGGATTGACAGTTTTGAAGAATTGAATAGAGTTCAACAATTCGTTACATAAATAAGAAACAAACAAATCAATCTAGTTCAGATCATCCTCATAGAAACTCATTCATTAGGTACTTGCGTATGAGTTACACTCAGAGTGTGAAGGTTGATGATACTACCTGATTGCTGAAACTGACTTAGGCGAATCGGGGTTCGAACCTAGAGCTCTAAAGTTGAACGCCTAAACAACTAAGCCTCCGTGAATGAAATATACATATTATTTTGTATTATCAGTTATGTTTTAATCAAATGTTTAGTTACACATGGACCGAATCGTATGTAAAGCAATCAATCCTCCACATTGTTAATATTATATATATAGATGACTGTCATTATTTTCTTGTAGTGGTTTATGTCGACAGGTATAAGTAGTATGTAACACAAACCAGAAGTGGAATGATTAAGATCAAACTGAAGAGAACAGGAATGCAAACAGAGAGTATTTGTAATAACAACAGAAATGAACAATGAAGTATGGTTAGAGACAACTGAGGGAAGATATGGAAATGATTTAATGTATGGTTTCTGTATTTTACGAAGACATTCTGTAATTTTGTACTAACTTGCCCACTTGACTTCTTCGTTCACTATAGTATTAAGGAAAACATCAGTTTTAAAGTGTAGGGTTATTGGAAAACAGGAAATCCTGCTCAACCTAATTTGGGACTCATTAGAAGAGTCCATCTACAATCGTGAAGAAAATAATGCTACTCATGAGATGTGAATCTCCGTCAACTAGTGTCAGCCAGTGGCGTCACAACTCAGTTACTGAAGCTGATTATTATACATGGGATTAACAGTGAAATATGGAGATAGAGTAATAATGGACGCGTTTGTGATATTGATATGAACTATACGATTTCTTAATTCCATAGAAAACATACGATCAGACTGAAGATCGAAATGATGAAACTCTTGTGTGCAACATCCTCGATTTGCTCAATATCCAGATCACTCTTCTTACAATCAAAGTGTTTATTCCCACCAATTACAATTCGAATTCCATTCGGCTGTATATATATTAATCAATCATAATGCGTTACTTTACATATAAGAGGTGAAAGATTTTTCCACATTACTGTTAACCAGTTCAGAAGACTAGAGATTGTGTCAGCTCAAATTCATCTATAATAAAATTAGGTCGTTTGAGAAGATGAATGTAAATTCAGAATTTAAATATCATCCTAACAAACATAACACAACGCAACCAACTTCAGACTATGGCTCAGATTATAACGTTGAACATAATATAATTGAGGGATTTTTAAAACTATAACAGTAATATTGTCCCTCAACAAGCAAACAAAGTGATCCCGAGTGCTTCTAGAAGTATAAAGCTGTTTGTCGTTTTCTGCTTTTCGAGGTGGAAATAAAGGAAAGTAGGTTAAGGATGATCCTGCTAACCTTAGAGTTCGACCATAGCTCCCAACGGACGATTGCTTCTGGCAGATCATACAAGAACTACTTGTTAATTCTTGACGTGTTAACTCGGTTTTTATAAACCATTACAGTAGACGACGGAGAATTGTCGGGAAATGTAAGAAGTGTTATTTTTAGGCCTGGCCTTTTCTAACCACTTACTCTCGGTATGAGAAGGTAGTATCACTACAGACATTGATCGCCTGAAGGAGACATTTTAATGGCACCATATATTTTTATAATCAGTAGTTAACTTCAGCCTTTGGATTTTATCAGTGGCTGGATTAGAAAAATCTCACAACTAAACACAGATAATTTCACTGGTTGAAATCATGAATCCATTGAAGCTAGACCACCATGGAAAACCTGGAAGCACTGGACGGCCGTTTCGTCCTAGTATGGGACTCCTCAGCAGTGCGCATCCACGATCCCGCTCCTCGCGAGATTCGAACCCAGGACCTATCAGTCTCGCGCCAGGCGCTTAACCAACTAGACCACTGAGCCGGCATCCAACGGTGTTAATGTCTAACTTCAACCAATCCACGAAGTTGCGCCACCGTACACCATTGTCTTCAGTGAGCTGATATCTCACAACAGACCTGGTTGAACTCCACTGGTAACGGCTTCTCACTAGAACTTCAGGAGTATCGCTTGAAGTCAGTCACTAGTGAGCAGATGATTATTATTATCAGAAGGGATTGTGTGTGAAATTTCTAAAATCTGCACACAATCCCTTCTGATAATAAACACAGATAACCTTTGAAATAACTAAGTTTTACTTTACCCTCATCTGATTAGATTTTGATAGGTATTTTATTTACTTATTTAAACACATAAACATTGGTACAAGAAGGCACCAAACAGATATGCACCCCCACAAATCATTCGATTTATATGAGGGCTGGTATACTGCTGAAGCAAGTGGCTTTCTTAAAGGACCATAACCGGAGCCTTCGATCTAAAGGTCTGATCCACAAGGCAGTGGAGCAACGTCAGGAGTCTATGTGCACCAATAGTTTGAAATCAAGGTTTTCTAACTCTCCTAGTCGAAACTTTCCTATCCACCAACCTAATTAAAGCGCCGGACAATTCCTTTTCGTTCTCTACATTCCGTAAACAACATCACTGATACAAAAAAAATACAATGAGTAGGATTCCTCTGGCGATGGCTATCTACACATGACCATATAACAGTATTTCGAATCAAGTCACAGCTGAAATAAAAAAAAGTGTCATTTATACTATATATTTATTTAATCATTAAGAATATAGTTTACCAAGAATGTAGACCTAATATTGACAATTAATAAACAATAATCCCTGAGTATATCAAATACGATAATAAATAGGAATTAACCATGAAATTAATTGTTACAATAAACAACATAAAAAGCATTGTAGAATTTGTCCATAGAAAAAGGCAATGTAATACCACCACCATCACCACCACCACTACTACTAGTACTACTACTACTACCAATAACAAGTAATGGTTAATTAATTTTGTGGTACAGTAGCATATTGAAATTGTTCCGGTGATGCAATATAATTTGCAATATCTAAAGCTAATATACAACTTTCACGTACTACTGGTTCATTATCTTTTATAAATTCTTCTAATACTTCACGTGCTTGATGTTCAAATTCTTTTGGTACAGTACCTTTTACATTATTTGTTAAATATTTTCCTTCTAATTCACCTAGAATAGAACCAAGTGCTTCAGCCGCTTCATGTCTAACCATTGGATGTTCATTTATTTGCCTTACACATTTAGATAATTGTGGTACAGTACTAGGTATTGTTAATTGTCCTAAAACAAAAGCAACTTCATGTCTAAGTAATGCACTATTTGATGCGATTAATCCATCAGCTAATAAATTTGCTATTTTCTCTGGGGATGTTTTATCCATTATTGCTTGTAAGATACGATCACGTAATGTAAACATAGCACGATAACGTAGAAATAAATTTTGTTTAGGATCCATTAATAAATCATGTAATTGTTCATTAGTATATTGTTGATCATTTGTAAAACTATACGCTGGATCTATTGTATTTGGAAATAATTTTAATGCTAAATCATTATATGATGATAATTGTGATTCAGTATGTTGTATTGTATTCTTACTTTTAATCCATTCAATACGATTTATACCAACTTGACATGTTTCAGCCAACTAGTTATAAAGGAAACAAATCAAAGAGATATTCAATAAGATCTCTATTATTACATTGAAACAAATTAGAAATAGTGGTTACAATGAATGAAACGTGTACAGATATTCAGTTATTCTTCTTTATTTGGGTGCTAACATACACAAATCTAAGGTGTACAGTTGTGTGATAGTTGTATAATAGTCTGAAACTTACTTACTTACGCCTGTTACTCCTCGTGAAGGAGCATAGGCCGCTCACCAGCATTCTCCATCCAACCCTGTCCTGGGCAATCCTTTCAAGCTCTTTCCAGTTCTTATTCATCTTTTTCATATCTGCTTCTATTTCCCGACGTAATGTGTTCTTTCGCCTTCCTCTTTTCCGCTTCCCTTCACGATTCCAAGTTAGCGCTTGCATCGTAATGCAGTTTGATGATTTCCTCAATGTATGTCCTATCCATTAACATCGTCTTTTCCTAATTTCCTCTTCAGCTGGAAGCTGGTTGGTTCTCTCCCACAAAAGGCTGTTGCTAATGGTATCCGGTCAATGAATGTTGAGTATCTTGCGTAGACAGTTATTGATAAATACTTGTACCTTCTTGATGGTGTTTGTTGTAGTTCTCCATGTTTCAGCTCCGTACAGTAGGATAGCCTTGACGTTCGTATTGAAGATTGTGACTTTGATATTGGTTGAAAGTTGTTTTGAGTTCCATATGTTCTTCAGTTGAAGGAATGCCGCTCTATCTTTGCCAATCCTCGACTTTACGTCTGCATCTGAACCTGTTTGTTTATCGACGATGCTTCCCAGGTATGTGAAGGATTCCACATCTTCCAGAGTTTCGCCATCAAGAGTGATTGGATTGATGTTCTCCGTGTTATATTTGAGAACTTTGGTTTTTCCCTTGTGTATGTTGAGACCTACTGATGCAGAAACTGTTGCTATGCTGGCTGTCTTCATCTGCATTTGTTCGTGTGTATGTGATAGGAGGGCTAGGTCATCTGCGAAGTCCAAGTCTTCTAATTGGTTCTGAGCTGTCCATCGTATGCCGTGGTTTCTCTCAGATGTCGAGGTCTTCATAATCCAGTCGACCAGCAGAAGAAACAGGAAGGAAAAGAGTAGACAGCCTTGTCTTACTCCGGTCCTTACTTGGATTGTGTCAGTCAGCTGTCCTCCATGCACTACTTTGCACTGTAGTCCATCGTATGAGTTCCGGATAATATTGACAATCTTCTCAGGAACTCCGTAGTGTCGAAGAAGTTTCCATAACGTCCTCCTATCTACACTGTCAAATAGTCTGAAAGCTAGTAATAATATTCGAAAACTACATTAAACTAAGTAGAAAGAATAAGATTTGAACTATAGACATTGTGATTGAACGTTAGAATATATGCGTCACATAAATGTTAATTTGATTTGTGTGAGAGCTGTGATACTGCGCGGATGACCAAATCGAAACAGGTGATTCTCTTAGGTTGTCACACTTGGAGCCTACGATCTAAAGTTCTGATACACAAGGTAGTGGAGTATCGTAAAGAGATGCAGTCCCATAGTAGCCGGTGACCAACAATAACTTCATACGCCATTTTTTTCCCTCAGGTTACTGGAGCTCATGTGGACTTTCTATGTCCACCAACCCGGTTAAAGCGCCGGACATTCTGTTTACATACTCTCAATTTCGTAAACAACACCCCCGCCGAGACAAGACAGTAAGTAAGACGTCCCTGGCAGAGGCTATATACTTGTGGCCATGTGAGAGCACTTCGAGAGGGAGAGAGAGCTGACTGTCCTCACTCTCGGCTGTATCACAGCAAAACTTTCTATCATTTTCATCTCGAACTCGGAATCCTACCTGGGTTTTTCTGGATTTTTATAATAAAAATTATTCATTTACATCTAATTTAGTAGAAAAATTAGCCTTCATTTCTTCAAAGTCGTTTTAGCAGTCATTGAAGATCATCAGTAAAGTAACCTTTCATTTCAAGTGGAATTTTTTTTATGTATACAATTTTCATTTCTATTTGCCAGTATAGAAAACTGATTATAACAATACTGTTTAATGCTATCTAGCTGATATAAGTTAGGTAAAAGAATTAAATGCTTAGAAATTAATTTCAATGGTTAAGATCATGAGTCAGTTGAAGCTAGATCACCATGGAAAACATGAAAGCACTGGACGGCCGTTTCGTCCTAGTATGGGACTCCTTAGCCGTACGCATCCACGATCTGGCCCCTTCTTGGGAGATTCGAACCCAGGACCTGCTGGTTTCGCGAGCGAGCACTTAACCACTAGACCACTGAGCCGGCATCCAACAGTGATAATGCCTAACCTTAACCAATCCACGAAGTTGCGCGACCATCTTCCATAGTACTGAAGTAGACACCTGTTTTTACCCGACACGGATTAGCTCCACTGGTCACGACCTCACCAGAACTCCGAGAATTTTTTCACGAAGCTAGTCACTAGTCAGCACATTGTAATTATCGATTTAGGTGTTGTGCAGATTGTCATGTTTTTAATTGAGATCATGAACCGATTGATGTAAGACCACCATTGAAAACGTGGAAGCACTGGACGGCCGTTAGACATTAACATGGTTGGATGCTGGTCAGCTCAATGGTCCAGTAAGTTAAGCGTTCGTGCGCCAGACTGAAGGCCCTGGATTCGAATCCCGCGAGCGGAATCGTGGATGCGCACTTCAGAGGAGTCCCACAATAGGACGAAACGGCCGTTCAGTGCTTCCAGGTTTTTAATGGCGGTCTAATATCAATTCGTTCATGATCTCAATCAAAAATAATAATAATAATGAAATATTCAATTGAAATTAACTATTATTATTATTATTTCGATAGTATAATAAGATGACGATTAGCACAATGCATTGAGAACAATCTGATCACACATTACATACTTATGAAGAACACTCATATATAATAATAGTAATAATAATAATAATAATAATAATAATAATAATAAAAGGTTAACTAGATTAACAATAGAGGTTAAGAGAAGACAAAGATAATAAAGAACGAATTGAAGCTTTATCATTCTGGATAATAAGTGAAATCATATTCTAAGATTTATATTGATGCGCTTTAACCATATGAAACATCATGCCCCCATTTGTATATTCAACAAAAAAAAAAGGAGGTTTATTCTCACCTTAAATCAACCCTAATCATATGAACTTATTATTTTCCTTTTACCCAAACATTTCTAATTGAGCTAATGTTTTATTCTTTAAATATAAATATACATAACAAGTCATATAGGGTGATTCAATTATACTCAATGTATTGTGTGAATAGATCATATAGTTGTTTGTTTTTGGATAATCTTTATCTTTGGATTACCCTATTTCTCGGGATTTATCATAGAGACTAATTGTAAACAATATAAAAATGCTTAAATGAACTAATGACATCTTTATACTCTTATATTCAAATGGATATATATAGTTCTCTATTACATAATAGTCTTTTATGTATTTCTCTTACATAATTAAATGATCTAAATAACAATGAATTGAATAGATTGATTATTTCAATGAACTAATCTAATTAACTATAGAAAAACAGAAGTGAGAGGGGGGGGTTGTTGTTGTGGTGATAGTTATGTTGTTTTTTTTTAGAATCAGAAGGGGGTTTTGTGAAGATTGTAGTAATTTCAATAATTGAGATCATGAGTCAATTAGAAGCTAGAACATCACTATGGAAAATCTGGAAGTACTGGACGGCTGTTTCATCCTATTATGGGACTCCTCAATGGCAGTGTGCATCCACGACCTCGCCCCCTACGAGATTTGAACCTCTTCTGATTCTAATCAACATATGCTCATTAGTGACTGGTTTCAAGAGGTATCTTCTGGAGTTCTAGTGAAAAGTAGTGACCAGTGGAGTCCAACCAGGTCAGTTATGAGATAGTAACTTATTGATGACGATGGTGGATGTGTCGCTCAATTTTGTGGATTCGTTGAAGTTAGACATTAACATCATTGGATGCCGGCTGGCTCAGTGGTCTAGTTGGTTAAGCGCCTGGCGCGAGACTGATAGGTTCTGGGTTCGCATCTCGTGAGGTGGGATCTTGGATGCGTACTGTTGAAGAGTCCCATACTAGAACTAAACGGCCATCGAGTGCTTCCACGTTTGTCATGGTGATCTAGCTTCAATTGACTCATGATCTCAATTATTGAAGTTGTTTTTAACTAAATATATTAATCAAGAGATAAAAAAGATAATTATGGGAATAACTATTGATAATCACTAATAATTGTAGTTTTATAATGAGAGATATTTGAGAAAAAATAGTTAATTATCAACATAAAATAGTCAATAAGCGAATTTTTCAAGTTGGGTCCTACTGAAGCAGAAGAGAAACCTGATTCATTTTCTCTGTTTAAGGGTTAAATGTATTTGCACTTAGGATAAAATCGATAATAAACTTGATAAACTACGTTAGATATGGATTAACAATGGATATTCAATCTCGTGTGTTGTTACGCGTACGAGGGCTGATGTCACTTCCCGGCTGCCCACACACCGTGGAAGGGTATTTCTTGAGGAACGTGAAAAGGAAGTCGGATTAGTGTTGGTCTTGACGGCCTGCGAGCGTGACCGAAAAGCCCAAGGGACAACTGCTTGGGGTCGGTCGCGCACGGCCTTTTTGTGGGAAGTTTTTAATATGTTAGCTCCGTTCTTCAAAAGGCTTTACCGCTGGAGACGGAAATCCGTCAGGTAAGGTAAGGTGTGACATTTTTAGAGTCAACCTTTTCTAACCCCTTCCTTCCTTGTGAGAAGGCAGCATCGCTGCAGATTCTGGTTGTCCGAGAGAAACACCTTACTGCTGTCACACACCTCTACAGTCAGCAGTACGACTTCGCCCTCAGACCTTGAGTTGCTGCTTTTAGTCTTACCGTTCTCCAATCGACCTGCCTGGCATAGTAGAACCTGAAGGAATATATGTTCCAGCCAATATAGCTCGGTTGGGTCATCACGATATGCAGGCCCGACCACCACGTCAAGATGGCAGCTATGGTCGAGGGATATTCAACTAAATTTATTGGGAAAAATCTCAAGCTAAAAACAACAACGTAAAAGAATGTCCACAATACCAAAGAAGACTCTCTTTATAAAGATTCAATTAAAAGGAGATATTGCAGCAGAAATTCTGAAAAGCAGACTTTCAAGATTTTTGAGAAAAACATTCTATTTGGTTGAACTTTGTATTGACTTTTCAAGTCAGCATATGAATTGAAGTTGTGTGAGGAATAAGCTCCCGCTTTGGACCAAATCAATGTGCACCTATCATTTTACTTGCATGTTATATTAGCCGCATAAAGTGATTCCTTTTAAAGCTCATCCCCGAACATTACCCTGTCTAGCTCTTCAAATGATTGTTAGAAGTCAGTCAGAATCTCAATTTTAGAGTATCTAGTCAATTCTAGTCACTTCACTTCATCAGAAACCTCCTTCAAAATCATAAATACAGCTAGAAAAGTTGGCTCAATAGGAATGTGAATGAAAAATTCATGTATATCAGAGGCTATTGCTGTGCATCAGTTTAAGTCTAACCATGGAGTACAAAAAAAAACAGTATGTTCCTTCCCTCATTCTTCCATGGTATTAACCTACCTACCTATCTACTATAATCTATCGTATTTATTTCTAGTATTTCTACACCTTTCCAATTATTTTCATAACTATTCCTTAGCAATTATTACAAATTTTAATTATTCTCTCCTTAATAGACATCGAGTGGATAATTAGTTCCATCATACCACTTTTTCACTAGCTGATGGTCAGCACACACACACACACAAGAAAGGATGAACTAAAGTACGGTATGTAAACTTATTCTTGGCAAATGAGTTACAATTAACATAGTTTTTGCAGTCTTCAGGAATATAAAGATAGATTGATAACGTAAATTCATTATCAAATGACATTGTAAACTTTGATCAAGATTTAAAGATTAAAATCTTATGAATAAAAGTATCCTTAGAGCAAGTTTCAACACGATTACACCATGACTGAATCCAAAACAGCACCATCATTCTAATGTAATTACTATTCAACTGACTCTGTAATCAAAAATGACAGTAATAAATCTGAACTCGGAATACAATAGGGGTTCAACCATTAACATAACGCACACAATATCTATAAATATTCACACATACATAAGCACCCCCCATTCTCGAAATGCTCTCACACGACCACCGTCAAGGAATAACTACTTACTGATTTCTCGCGGAGGGAGTGTGTTTATGCATAATTGAGAGGATGAAAAACAATTGTCCAGTGCTTTAACTGGGTTGATGGACAGGAAGGATTCATATAGTGGATTTTGAAAACCCTGATTGCAGTCTTAAGCCTTAATGGGAAGATACAAGCTAAACAATACCAAGTGAATTTAAATTCACCCCATTGCACAAGCAAGTGGCTATCAGGAATCAGTAGGTGAGTGGATAACGCGATGGCGTTTGAAGTGAATGGTATTGGGTTTGAGTCCCAGAGTGAACACATCAACAAGTCTGAGATGCAGGTACATCCAGCTGACGACGAATCCCAAATAAGATGAAACGCGCGTCAAACTGCATTCCACTGCTAGCCACCATCCATCATTGCTTACTACAAAAAGCTTATGAATTAAGGCAATATCGAGGCATACATAAAGGCATGCACATATGCCCAATAACAGACTGATCAATTGCAGTCTTAAAAAGCCCAATGGGAAGATACAAGCCAAACAATACCAAGTAAATAATAGACTATATTGACAAAAATCACATGGTTAAATAAATTGAATTTAAGAAAAAAGGAACGGGTGAACAGATATAGGATAATGATAATAATAATATTATTGTTATTATTATTACTAAACCGCACTTCGGAAAGAAAAACTGTGTAACGATTAGTTACTATAATTCTATATAGTAATCTATGTGTTAGGTTCAATGTATACACAAGGGGAATTGTTTGGAAGCAGTCGTCAAGAATTCATGTTTACAAGAGGTTTTGAGTTATCTATCAACAAAATATACTTACAATTGTAAGGGGACTGATGCTATTTGTAGAATTAAAAATCTAATTCATTAAGAAGTCATACATAGATGTACTGTCAAGGAGTTACTTGGATTATGAGATATCTCTTGTAGAACTGATACATTTGCTGAGTAATCATTAGACAGTAACCAATATCATGTTTGTCTAATACTTAACAATGATTGGATGTTAGCAATCATGTTTCGGATGTGACCAACAAGTCAAATAAATTTATATTTCATGTACCATGTTTAGATTTTAGGTGATTGGAGGCTATCAACATAACCCCCAAATGCCCTGGTACGGTCGAGAGTGGGAAGAGTCATCTCTCCCTCTCCAAATGCTCTCAAATGGCCACGAGTATATAGCCTCTGCCAGGGAAGTCCTACTCTTTGACTTCACGCACTACGGGTGTTGTTTACGAAATTGAGAGGACGAAGAGTAAATGTCAGGCGCTTTAATCGGGTTGGTGAACATGGAGGGTCCACCTAGAGGAGTTGGAAAACCCTCATTCCAAACCAATGGTGCACATGGGCTCCAGTATCCTAAAGGAACAAATGGCGTATGAACCAATCGTTGGTCACCGGCTACCATGGGACTGCATCTCCTTACGATGCTCCATTGCCTTGTGGGTTAGACCTTTAGGTCAAAGGCTCGGAGTGTGGCCCCCAATGAAAACCACCTGCTTCGGCCTGGGCACCCGAGCAGTATCACAGCCCACACACAAATAAAATGAAAATTTGCGTGGTGCATATATATTTGATGCCCTCTTGTACCAATATTTATTGTGCTCAAATAAATAAATAAGCAGTTGGTTCGTTGTGTGTAATATAAATTTAAATCAATTTATTCTATTCCTTATTTTATCGATTGATGACCATAGAAATTGTTTCACACTTTATATAATCTATTTCATTTAAAAATTAAATTCACTTATTATCCAGGTACTTGGATATGAGCTACACTCTAAATATAGGAACTAATCATACTGTTTACCGAGGAGAGACTTGAATCTGACATTTAGTAGGTGAATGTTGAATGCTTTAACCACTAAGCAACCGTTTCATTCCAAAGAACGTTTCTTTAATTTATTAAAAACAATGGTTTATGTACTCAATTTTTTGGATTGTAATTGTTTATGAGAGCGAATGAGATTATTCACTGCTCAAACTTAAGTAAGTAGTATGTATGTTCTCGAAGTAGTAACTTATGAGTAACTAATCCATAAATGAAAAACAAACAAATAAATCAACACATGAGATTGGCAAATTCAAACAACTAAACATTACCTCAATTATATTAGAATTAACATATTCTTTTAAAGCGTTTTCAATTACTTCAATATCTGCACCATCACATCCACTTAAAGCAGCTAATGCTTCAGCAGCTTCATGACGAATAAGTGTAACATGTTTATCATTATGTAGAGCTTGTAAAAGATATGGTACAGCTTTTGGATCACCACGTTGTCCTAGACAATAAGCAGCTTCATGTTGTAATAGATCATTAGCGATAGGTGATGGTTTAACATAATTACAAACAAAATCAGCTAACAATTCAAGTGCTAGTGGTTCGGCAGCATGACGTAATCCCCAAAGAGAACGTGAACGATCAACTAGAGAAGCGGATGGATTTAATAAACATTTGCCCCATTCACGTAATTCTGTTTCGGAAACTGGTTTTGAAGTCATAATAATTGCTTGAAGTTATTTAGTAGGGAAATGAATGAAGAAGAAAATAACAAATAAATATCAATATCAGATGAGTTTTGTGGATATTATAGTAATTTCAATGGTTAACATCATGAGTCAGATGAAGCTAGATACCACCATGGAAAACCTGTTGGTTAAGTGCTCGCGCGTGAAACCAGTAGGTCCTGGGTTCAAATCTCAAAGGGAGGGGGGAGGTCGTGGATGCGCACTGCTGAGGAGTCTCACAATAGGACCAAACAGCCGTCCAGTTCTTCCATGGTGATCTAGCTTCAACTGACTCATGATCTTAACCATTGAAATAAATATTAGTTAAATGCTTTTTAAGAGTAAAATTTTACAGTAAATCAATCTGATTAATATAATTTATTAAGAGAAATATATATTTCATTCTTACTACTGTCATAACATTCATTGTAATTAAATGGTTTAATGGAGAACTGGTATCAACAATGTTAAACCAAGAATAACTGGACAAACTTTATGTTTCAGTTTCTATGCATGAGGTCAAACCTATTACTGTAAGGTCTCGTAGAGAAAAAAAAATATGTTTACAGATCGACTGAGTTACATAACCAAAGCTCATGGCTTTATTTCAGAAATCAACTTACTTTCCATTTAGACACATTGATACTGTGACTTAATGCCTTTCGTTTTAAACATCAATACGGTGGTGTACTTTAACCATGTTAGGAGTGAAACGAAGATTACCATAGATAATCATTAAATTGCATAACTGAAGTCAAAAAAATGTGGGATACAAGATTTTCAATGAGTTGTATTAATTTAACACGATTACTATGAGACTCGAGGATTGTGAACTCAATCCAATGTACGATGCACAAACAGCTGTTAAATCCATTCAGTTTGAATGCTATTTCAACTTATACTAACATGTAACTAAGATCAATTGATTGAATATAAATGACATGTGATATTGTCCTTACTTACAAGCACTGTAACAATATCTTCTTTGTAAGTCATATATCATTAAAGGGAATTTAATGCTATGATGAACAGTATAACAGACAGTACACGTAGGAATTGACACTTTTTGAATTGTTAACGTTAAGGTTTGAAAATAACACCCTCTCTTGATTATATCTCCATCCTGAGCAGATTGCCTGACTCTTCCCATTAAGTCACAAGTATTTTAATCAAGTGGGATAGTGGCTAGAATAAGAATCCAGAACGCATGTTTCATGTTAGTCGAGACTCATGTCAGTCGAACATACCTGCATCCAAGTATAAGCGTTAACTTTGCCTAGAGCCCTATTACGGTTTCTGGAAGTTGTAAAACCGAATAAAGGAGGAATTTCGGGCATTGGGTTAGCAACCTTATCCCGTAAAAACAACAACCTTGCTAACCACAAGTAAAATCGAATGAGACTGCTTACATCGAGAATGTAACATCATGATTCTTAAAGTTCATTATAAGCCACTATTCAACTTCAATGAAAATACAACGAACAATTAACAATATATATATATATATATATATATATATATATATATATATATATATATATATATATATATATATATGATACAACTGACGAATATCTACTGAATGTACAAACGTAGTTTCTTCCCCCCCCCCAAAAAAATATACATTTTATACTGTTTATTGTAATCTTCACACTACTAGGTTCAAGTTCCGAAATAAACATCAAATTTAGGATGAATATATATCCAACTGGCGAGTCCTAAATAGGATGAAACATGCGTCCTGGATTCTTCTGCTAGCTATCATCTATCTTTCTCGAAATGCTCTCAAATGACAACGAGTATATAGCCTCTGGAAGGGAAGTCCTACTCTTTGACATCACGCACTACGGGTGTTGTTTACGAAATTGAGAGGACGAAAAGCGAATTTCCGGCACCGGCTTTAACCGGATCCCAAATTAATGGTGCACATGGGCTGGCTCCAGTATCGTGAACGAACAGATGGCATATGAACCAATCGTTGGTCACCGGCTACCATGGGACTGCATCTTCTCACAATGCTCCACTGCCTTGTGGGTTAGACCTTTAGGTCAAAGGCTCGGGGTGTGGCCCCCAATGAAAACCACCTGCTTCGGTCTGGGCACCCGAGCAGTATCACAGCCCTCACACATATCAATTGAGATTCGTGTGGAGCATATGTATTTGGTGCCTCCCTGTACCAATACCTATGTGTTAAAATAAATCAATAAATAAACAATACATACACAAAAATATGAGCACAGATCAACATTTTGAATTCACATACACAATATATTACATTTTGTATACAGGTATTCAATCAGTACTTATAACATATTTATTGAGTAGTATATATATATATTTGGTATATTTGACACGATACAACTATTCTTTAATAACGTAATCAAACAAAAAAAAATATAATACTGTTGAATATAGTTCTTTCAAATCAAGATAGTTTCAAAGAAGTTCGACTAGAAAACAGAGAGGGAGAAAAGAAAAACTGATTGGTCCTTTGTTATTGTTGTTATCATTTATCGAACAATCCCATTGTATACATGGTATTGCATGAATCAATGTTATTATATGAATGATCTAATGTGTCAACTATACAATTTTCTACAATGTAACAATGAATGAACAACTTCCTTAACATCATTAACGAAAAAAATTATTATTGCACACATAAAACAAAACTTATTTCTGGGTGGGTGGGGGTGTTGAGTGAGGGGGTGGTGGTGATGGAAATTAATCACAACGAAATAGAAGAGAAAATAAGACTAGATAAATAAAATATTGAATAGAATAATCTTTGTATATTTTATATGTAGTTACCAATGTGACTGATAGATGAGTACCTACCATTACAGGGTAGATAATAAATGCCTTTTTTGTTTGTTTGTTTGTTATTTGTTTAAATAAAATGTACAATATACAATAATCGTATAAATAATAAAAAGAAAAAAATCTATCATGTTTTTACAAAACGATTCACTAAATATATTGTTAAAACAAAAAAGGGAGGTAGGGAGGGGGAAATAAAAATTAATTTTGAGATGGTGGAGAAAATTTGTAACTCAGGTAGATGATTTTAATGGAGTTTTGTTCTCTGAACTGGATAGTTTGGTACGTGGAGCTTCTTCTATTTGAAATTTGTACTGCTGCTGATGATGATGATAATGATGATGTCGTATTCAGAAGGACGATGAAAACTCCACGATCAAACCATCCAGCTCAGACAACAGAACTCTATCAAAAATTAATTTTTTCATTAAATGTAATCAATCACATAACAATAAATAAACAAAACAATAAAAGTAAACAATCATTGGTTATATCATTATTATTTGTCTGTAACAAAAAGGAGCAGATATTACATAACATCTTGTGTGTGTGTGTGTATGTGTGTGTAAACTCAGAAGAATGAAAACATACTATCACTAAGGATTCACATCGTCAAGAGAAATACATCTGAAAAATGCTTGAACAACAATAAAGTATAATATTGTTAACATGGTTATTTTTGGATTAGTCAATGTATATTCGATAGAAATGCACATACTACTAATATACTTTGTTATTAGTAGTATAATCATAACAATAAATAGATAGATTACTAGATATACAATACAAAACAAAACAACAAAAAAAAAGAACTACATGAATAAATCAATAATGGCAATGAAAATCAAAACTTATAAAATTCTACAAACAACCATGTTTCGCTATCTAAAGTAGTAATTTAATTTATATTCCAAGAAGATGATTACATTGACAATAATAAAAAGTTCCGAAAGGAGTTAGTTTATTTCGGATAGATTATCAGATATAAAGAATATAAAACACTCTAACTATTATACTTCAAAACGAAATACTAGAAATACTAACACTAACACTGATACTAATACTAAACGAAGAAGAAGAAGAAGAAGAAGAAGAAGAAGAAGAAGAAGAAGAAGAAGAAGAACAAGAACTAAACACTTGAGCAAACCATGTTTATTAAACTAACAGAAAATAAAATCATCAAACAAATTCATTGAATTTATCATCACATTGGAATTGATCGATGCTTTGTTACTTTCATTTCTAATTGTTGTAAAATAGTAGTAACTGATTGTGAAATACGAATATCAAGATTCTCAATTTGTCTGTAAATAAAATAAGAAAACGAATGTTAAGTAAATGAAAATTGTTACAATTATTTAAATGAAGTATATTGGAGAAAAGTAAAACCGAATTTATTTTGTTAAAAGTGAATGTTCTACTGTTTAATCGAGTTGATGGATCAATGCTCGGGTACGGTCAACGATGGGGAGAGTCCACTCTCCCTCTTGAAATACTCTTATATGCCAACGCGTATACAGTCCTGACAGAAAAATCCTACTCACTGACTTCACGCGGGCAGAGGACGAAAAGCAATTGTTCGGTGTTTTAATCGGGTTGGTAAACAGGGAGGGTCCTGATTGTAAACTAATCGTACACATGGGCTACAAAATCTTAAGAAACAAAAGGCGTATGGAGCTATTTCGCTGGTCACCGTCTACCATGGGACTGTATCTCCGAATTTTGCTTCATTCCGACAGTTGTTGCTACCTTGACGTGGTGATCGGGTTTCGCCTATCCTGATGAAGCAAGTGAGCTATACTGGCTAGAACAACCGGTTCTTCAACGTCCTACCATGCCAGACAGGTCGGTTGAAGAGCGGTGGGACTAAAAGCAACAAACCGAAGGTCCGAAGTCGAAGTCGTACTGCTGATTGTACAGAGGTGTGACAGCAGTAAGGTGTTTCCTTCAGACAACCAGCATAACAGTGATCCTGCCTTCCCAAAAGAGGAGTGGGGTTAGAAAAGGTCGACCCTAAAAACGCAAACCTCGCCTTATCCACGGATATCCGTCTCCAGCGGTAAGGTCTCAACAAGTACGGAGCTAACACGAACATTACTCACAAAAAGATCGTATGTGACCAACCTCAAGAAGTTGTCCCTTGGACACTGCGGTCACACTTTCAGGTCACTACGACCACCTCTAATCCAATTTCCTTTTCTGGTACCTCCAGAAGAACCCTTCCACGGTGTGGGCAACCGGGAAGTGATAACCGCCTTCATACCTCTAACAGCACTCAAGACCACTGTATTCATAATCAATCTCCCTAAGTTTGCTTCATTGTCTTGTGGACTAGACGTCTATGTCAAAGGCTCAGGGAGTGGCCATCTAACAAAACCACCTGCTTCTGTTTGGACACCCAAACAGTATCTCAGCCCTCACATGAATCAAATGGTGAAATGTGACGCATTTGTATTTAGTGTCTCCTTGTACCAATGTTTATGTGTTTAAATAAATCAATATATAATATAATATAGATAAAACTAATTTATAGGTTTCTTTCCAAAAACAAGCGAACCAGTTAACCTAAATAATATTTATTTATTTATTTATTTTAACACATAAGTATAGGTACAGGGAGGCACCAAATACATATGCGCCACACAAATCTAAATTGATATGTGTGAGGGCTGTGATACTGTTTGGGTTCTCAAACCGAAACAGGTGGTTTGCTTAGGGAGTCTCACACCCCGAGCCTTCGACCTGAATGTTTGACCCACAAGGCAGTGGAGCATCGTAAGAAGATGCAGTCCCATGGAAGCCGGTGACCAACGATTGGTTCATACGCCATTTGTTCCTTCAGGATACTGGAACCAGCCCATGTGCACCATTGGTTTGAGATCCGGTTAAAGCCGGTGCCGGACATTCGCTTTTCGTCCTCTCATTTTTGTAAACAACACCCCCGTCACGAGAAGGCAGTGAGTAGGACTTCCCTGGCAGAGGCTATATACGCATGGCCATGTGAGAGCATTTCGAGAGGGAGAGCGGACTCTCCCCACTCTCGGCCGTACCAGGGCATTTGGGGGCACCTAAATAATATACTTTTTTAATATAGGGCTGGTGAGATACAGTTCACTATGGAAGATAAAGATAACTAAAAAAAGAACAATGTCAACCATTGGATGAAAACTCAGTGGTCTGAAGTTTAGGTACATTCTATCCGACATGAAGATTATATATTTTATTCATGGTGAACTTGTGAATGTACACTATTCGCTCAGTCAGTCATCTACAACGTAGGATCTGGCACATAAATACATTGGTCCAAGTTGCCATACCGCATTAACATAAAAAGATGAACACCAAATTGACAAAAGTAGTTACTTCGATGGTAATATATATTGCACATAAGGATATGATACAGGGAAGAAATAATTATTTCGTAGAAAGAAATGCATAAAGTGATTTAAATTTCATGGTTTAAGGGAAGACAAAGAGTGCATACACCTACGTCATTGTGATTAATTCTGAGTCGTGGTACATACAGTCCCCAACCACTGATTACAACGGTCGCGCGAACCTCAACCAAGCATCTACCAACATGGTTCAGACTACAAGTTAGTGACGTTATGAACTGATGCTATGTCTTGAATTGGCCGCCCCTAACTTTCTTCCAACCGTCTCCAATACTAGTCAACATTGCGTGCAGTGGTAATCGGTGGTTGAGCATGCGTAATATGTGGTCCATTCATCTCAGTCAATGAAGATTATAAACCTCATCAACTGATTTACCATCATCCCATAATACCCTGTGTCTAACCTCACTATTACTTACCCGGTGATCCAAGCAGATGCGAGTAATATTTCTAAGACATCTGTAATCAAATACTAGTAACTTATGAATATTTTCTACCCTTACTGACTATGTTTCACAGTCGAAAAGTAAAATAGGACAAACTGGTGCGTAGTATACTTGTACTTTAATTGATCGACGAATATCTCGCCTTAATAGGCGATGTAATTTGGACAAAACAGTTATCTAGTGTTTCCTAGTTTTTGATGGTTGTCTAATTTAGGTTGGTTTATGATCTCAATAATATGGCTTCTACTTTCATGATACATCTGGTTAGGTATAAAACTCTACCTTAAATATGCAAGACAATAGTCCGTTGTTAATTGATGCATATCAAAATATCTTACTGTTTAAAGAAGCATATATCAATTATAAAATAATACACTAAGAAGAAAAGAGAAGAATCACTGCAGAGAGAGATCCTAAACTTATCAAATTAGTCTTTTTATATTATCCATAACTGAATATGTGTTCCCTTCTTTCTTTTCTTAGTATCGGTGGAAACGTGAAAGTTGAAATGAAGCAGTAAACAAGTAAGATTATGATGATTGGGTCTACCTATTGGTAACTCCGGCTTAAAAAAAAAAAAGAAAACTAGACTACTTTTAGCGTCAACTATCTATTATTAAGCTGAAGTTGAACAGTTTATCAGGTTTTTGAATAAACGGAGGTTCTCTGAATAGACTCTGTCACTAATATTAGTTCTGTGTTACTACAAGTGATTTGTTTTGGGAAACTGTATTTATTTATTTATTCATATATTTGAACACATAGATATTAGTACAAGGAGGCACCAAATACATATGCGCCACACAAATCTCATTTAATATGTGTGAGGGCTGTGATAATGCCTGGGTACCCAAACCGAAGCAGGTGATTGCCATAGGGGGCCACACCCCAAGCCTTCGACCTGAACGTCTGACCCACAAGGCAGTGGAGCATCGTAAGGAGATGCAGTCCCATGGTTGTCAGTGACCAACGATTGGTTCATATGCCATTAGTTCCTTCAGGATAGTGGAGCCAGCCCATGTGCACCGTTGATTTTGGATCCGGTTAAAGCCGATGCCGGACATTCGCTTTTCGTCCTCTCAATTTCATAAACAACACCCGTGGTGCAAGAAGTCAGTGAGTAGGACTTCCCTAGCACAGGCTATATACTCGTGGTCATGTAAGAGCATTTGGAGAGGGAGAGATGACTCTTCCCACTCTCGGCCATACCAGGGCATTTGGGGAACTGAATATATTATGGTAGCTGTCTCAGTGACAACAATGCCCTGGTATGATGTGAATGAACAGATGGGGGATTTCGGTGTTTAAACTGTTATATGTACCATCTATAGTAAACAAGTAACGTGTATCCCAATAATAAAACTCGTTTTATGATTCATTCATGCTATACTTTTGAAATTTTAGTATCGTGGATGGGCACTGCTGAAGATTCCCATACTAGGACGAAACGGCCGTCTAGTACTTCCAGGTTTTCCATGGTGATCTAGCTTCAATTGACTCATGATTTCAACTATTGAAATCCATAATTGTTGAGTTTATTTTTACTATGAAATGTATACAATTACATATCATGAGTTGTAAAATCACTTTTACAAAGGTCAACTACAATTTGCATTATTTCACATTTATATCAATTTTGTTCTAAAATAATCATTTTAATGTGACCTACAAAATCTCATACTTTCATATAATGTAAACTTAAATTTTTTTTTAATGATTATGATCATATCTATAACCTGACCTGAATTCGGGTACTGAATTTTACAATATATTTTGTAATTATCTATATTATTACAATTAAATTTGACTCATGATCTTAACCATTGAAATTACTACAATCTCCACAAAACCCCTTTTGATATTAATCTCACTAGTGACTAACTTCAAGAGGTATTTCCTGGAATTCTAGTGAGAAGTAGTGACCAGTGCAGTTCAACCAGGTCTATTGTGAGATAGTAACTCACTGAAGACAATGGTAGATGTGTCGCTGAATTTCGTGGATTAGTTGAAGGTAGACATTAACACCGTTGGATGCTGTCCGGCTCAGTGGTCTAGTGGTCGCGCGCGAAACCAGTAGGTCCTGGGTTCGAATCTTCCGTAGGGCCAGGTCGTGGATGCGCACTACTGAGGAGTCCCACAATAGGACGAAACGGTCGTCCAGTGTTTCTAGGTTTTCCATGGTGGTCTAGCTCCAACTGACTCATGATCTTAACCATTGAAATTACCAAAAATAACCATTATAAGTAGTATTTAGCAAAGAAGATACATATATAGAGAGAGGATGAATCAGTGTTATGTAAAAAAAATGGTCAAAAATACAATAACTTATTTACGCCTGTTACCGCTCATGTAGGAGAGCATAGACCACTCACCATCATTCTCCATCCTTGACAATCCTTTCAGATTGTTTCCAGTTGCTATTCATCATTTTCATCTCTCAGTCAGTCAGTAACAACGTGGAACTTCGTACGTACGTACATCATCTCTACTTCCATTTTTTTAAGTAGTATGTACTCTTTTCCGTTTCCCTTCAGAATTCTAAGTTAGTGCTTGCTTAGTGATTCAGTTTGATGATTTACACAATGTATGTTCTATCCACTTCCAAAGCCTTTTCCTAATTTCCTCTTCAGATGGAAGCTGGTTTGTTTGCTCCTACAGTAAGGCTGTTGTTGATGGTATCCACTCAATGGATATTGAGCATGTTGCGTAGACAATTGCTTATAAATACTTGTAACTTATGATGATAGTTGTAGTAGTTCTTCACGTTTCAGCTCCATGCAGTAGAACTGTCTCAAAGTTCGTATTGAAAATTGTGACGTTGATATTTGTTGACAGTTGTTTTGAGTTCCATATGTTCTTCAAGTGTAGGAATGCGGCCTTTGCTTTGTCAATGATTGCCTTTAGGTCTGCATGAGATCCTTCCTGTTTATCGATGATGCTGCTCAGGTACGTGAAAGATTCCACCTCCCCCGGAGTTTCTTGATTAAGTGCGATTGCATTGGTGTTCTTCGTGTTGTATTTGAGGATCTTGCATTTTCCTTTGTGTATGTTGAGGCCTACTGATGCAGAGGCTGCTGCTACACTGACAGTCTTGACCTATATTTGATGTGTATAGGATAGAAGTGCCAGGTCATCTGATAAGTCCAGATCATCTAGTTGCATCCAACCTCTCTATTGTATTCTGTGTTTCCTGTCAGATATGTAGGCCTTCATAATCCAATCAACCACAAGAAGAATGGGAAAGGGGGGGTAAGCGACATTGTCTGACCCCGGTGCTCACTTGGAATGTATCTATTAGCTGACCTCCATGCACGACTTTGCAGTGTAGTCCATCGCATGAATTCCGGATAATATTGACGGTCTTCTCATTTGTCTAGTGCTTCTTTAGCTTTAGTTTCATCTTGGCCACAACAACGTGGTGATCTGAAACTATGTCAGCTCCTCTCCTAATTCTCATGACTTCCACTAACCTTGTGAATCTTTGAACTGATGAAAATATGCTTTATCTCGTTCCCTGTGATGTGGTCCGGTGAGACTCATGTAGCTTTGTGTAGGAATATTGTGCCGTCTATAACTAATTTATTGAATGCATATAGATTTGCAAATCTCTCGTTATTCTCTTTCCTTTCTCCTAGTTCATGTCGTCCCTTAATATCTTCATAACCGTTGTTGTCCGTGCCGACTTTGGAGTTAACATCTCCGATCAGTGTAGTAAGGTCATTTGCAGGGCACTTCACTATGATTGATTACAACCTCTCGTAGAACTGATCTTTATCGTCGTCACTGCTATAATTGGTGAGTGCATAACACTGGACCACATTCATCGTAATTCCCTCCTTCTTTGTTTTGTACGATACTTTGATAATCCTGGATTCATGAGATTCCCATCCTACAAATGCATTACGTGCTTTTTTGGACATTTTCCCCTTCGTGACCGAAGTATGACAGCATCTTTCCTGCATCTAATCTTTGCTGTCCATCTTGGGTCCAATGGGTTTCCCTGATTCCGAGAACCGCCATGTTGTATCTCCTCATTTTCGTTGCTATTTGACTGGTCCTCCTGATCTCTTACATTGTCCAAACATTTCATGTACCTATGTTAATTGTTTCTCCTGTTGTTAGAAGCGGTATCAGTCTCGTGACTTCCGAAGAATCTTGGTTTTAATCGTCAAGCGCCATAAATCTTCCTTTAACTCGAAAATCAGGATATAAATGGTTTAATTTATTTATTCTGGTTAGCGTTCTTTTAAGCAAGGTTGTTTTCTAAGGGATGGGGTTGTCGACCCAACGCCCAACGCGCCTCATTCGGGTGGCCTTAGGGCATTTGGGGGCAGTAGCCCTAGAAGAGCTACAAGCAAGGTTCAAAAAAAAAATTAACCTAATCGAAAAACGAAGTAAACTTAAACATTGAACGGACAGATTTTTTGTGAAGTAAAGAAAAATCATAGTTTGCATCATCGACTGACCTTAGCTATACAACGAGTGAAAACCAGAACGGAGCAGTGGATACCTGTTTTTTTCTTACTATGTAGCTCTTCAACACTGTGTATCCATGATCCCTGATCGGGGATCGAACCCATGACCTTCAGGTTTCGCTGAGAGATCTAAATCACAAACCGGTTGAAGTTGAAAATGTAAACCATTAAATATCAACTCAGTTGTCTGGAGATCAGACACTTGATGAGATACCTAAAGGCCCTGGATTTGATCTCGCGGGGGGCTGCAGATGCTCACTACTGAAGTGTTTAATACCAGTACAAAAGAGCTGTCTAGTGTTTCCTGGTCTTCAGTGGTTGCCAGATTAAATGTATCAGTAATAGTAGAAAAGATTATGCATATACGGTATAACTCGAGAAGAATGAATTTGCGTAATTAAAGTATGAACACCACCGTAATCTAATCTAAATCCTGTGATCCAACATATTTAATCATTGGTTATGGATAACCACACCAACTTCAATCAAATCTGAATTTGACTACATGGTTCACACAGACAGATAATGACCATAACAACTAATTCTAGGTTTCGATTTTTATTTATTTTAACACATAGATATTGGTACAGGGAGGCACCAAATACATATGCGCCACACAAATCTAAATTGATATGTGTGAGGGCTGTGATACTGTTTGGGTGATCAAACCGAAACATGTGGTTTGCTTAGGGAGTCACACCCCGAGCCTTTGACCTGAATGTCTGACCCACAAGGCAGTGGAGCATCGTAAGGAGATGCAGTCCCATGGTAGCCAGCCGGTGACCAACGATTGGTTCATATGCCATTTATTCCTTCAGGATACCGGAACCAGCCCGTGTGCATCATTGGTTTGGGATCCGGTTAAAGCCGGTGCCGGACATTCGCTTTTCGTCCTCTCATTTTCGTAAACAACACCCCCGCCACGAGAAGGCAGTGAGTAGAACTTCCCTGACAGAGGCTATATACGCGTGGCCATGTGAGAGCATTTCGAGAGCGAGAACGGACTCTCCCCACTCTCGGCCGTACCAGGGCATTTGGGGGCAGGTTTCGATTTCGTTACTTCTTAGTTTTCTTTCAACCTATTCTTACAATAACCAATACCGTGTCACGATAGGCAGTAATTTCGAATATATAATGTATATCAGAGTCACCTTAGCTGATGAAGATTTACACTCACATTTACTATTTTGTTATCTTAACTTATTACTCTAAATTTATATGAAGTACTCTTCCACAAGATTATACTCCTTGAATAACATCTTCAAACCTGAATATTTCCGACTACTGCTTATACTCTTACTACCTCTATCACTATGGGATTTGAATTAACAACTGCATCTCTGTGCTAATGTACGGACGTACGAAGTTCTACGTTGTTACTGACTGACTGACTCTTCCACAAAATAACAGCACATAGAATCATTGTATCTTTTATATTATTATTACAATATTTCTTTATTATTTTTCCTACTAATTGATTATTCAAGGACAATATACGTTCAATCTCATAACATTATCTCCTCATACAGGAGAATGAGGTCAAAAAAATTATTTAATCGAATTTTTTTTCCTTTCATGAAAGAGACAGGTAACATGGAATATTCTGAAGTTATATAAAATCCATAGTTATTCAATTTAGCTGGTCGGCAATCAATGGTGTTAATATCTAACTTCAACTATTCCACAAAATTGAGCGACACATCCATGATTGTCTTCAGTGAGTTACTATCTCATAATAGACCCGGCTGAATTCCACTGGTCACTGCTTTTCCCTAGAAATCCAGGAAATACCTCTTGAAGTTAGTCACTAGTGAGCATATGTTTATGCGTGGATGCGCACTGCTGAGGCGTCCCACAATAGGACGAAATGGCCGTCCAGTGCTTCCAGGTTTTCCATGGTGGTCTAGCTAATCGCTTTGCCCCCAAATCCCCTGGTATGGCATAGAGTGAGGAAAGTCCGCTCTCCCTCTCCAAATACTCTCACATGGCCACGTGTATATAGCCTCTGTCAGGGAAGTCCTACTCACTGACTTCTCGCACCACGAGTATTGTTTACGAAAATGAGAGGATGAAGAGCGAATGTCCGGCACCGGCTTTAACCGGATCCCAAACCAATGTTGCACATGTGCTGACTCCAGTATCCTAAAGGAACAAATGGCATTTGAACCAATCGTTGGTCACCGGCTGGCTACCATGGGACTGCATCTCCTTACGATGCTCCACTGCCTTGTGGATTAGATCTTCAGGTCGAAGGCTCGGGGTGTGGCCTCCTAAGAAAACCACCTGTTTTCGGTTTGGGCACCCGAGCAGTATTACAGCCCTCACACATATCAAATGAAAATTTGTGTGGCGCATTTATATTTGATGCGTCCTTGTACCAATATGTATGTGTTCAAATAAATAATAAGCTTCAATTGACTCCTGATCTCAACTACTGAGATATAAATATTGGTATAAAGGCGCACTGAATACATATGCACCATACAAGTCATTTGATTTATGTGTGAACTGTGATACTGCCTGGGTGCTCAGACCGAAGCATATTAGTTAATCATCAAGGTATAAATATGAGGTGAAAAACAACAAACTCAATTATTTTAAGATTACGAAAGGATAATATTAAAAAGAAAAACACTATACTGTAGGATTCAAGTGTTATGGCGACTTTGATTAGAGTACATTTGTCCCAAGCTGAACATATAATGATGAATGATTAAGATTTGAGAAACTAATTTTTGTGTTGTTTGTGATATCAAATGTCAATTCACAAGTCACTGATTTAGACCATAATCAACCCTCAACCAATTATACGTAAAATAGAATGTAGCGCATATTTAAATCAGTCTGAGTTATGACATCAAACTTAAACGGATACGAAATCTCATGGGAATACTACCAGTTGTGATCATTGAATTGTCTTAGTTGCACTCTATTACTGTTTGTTATCGATCGCTTTCATGATTAAATGTAAGTGGATTTTATGTACTAACTAAGTCGTCGGCTCATTTTCTCTTTTTGTATATTTCCTCACATGCGCTGCTCTGTATGTTCCCATAGCACCCAGAGTACTTTAAGACAAGATATACACCGCTAGATACACTATATCATAGTGTGATAATTTACAAGATAAATAGAAAATGAGTTGAAGGAACAGTAGTGGCAATGAGATTAAAATAGAAAAATTATGAAAAATAGGGGATATGATTCAGTAATAATGGACGAATTCGTTTAACAAAAGGTAGAAGATAATTTCTAAACTCTGGCAAAACAAGGATTGAATATAGTCGTGTATTTGTGGTCGATTATGAGACATGTTACCACCAGATGTTTCTAACCACTAATCGTGGTTATTCGGCAAACCCCGAACAGGAAGTTTAAATTTACCAAAACAACTCAATGCAGGAATCTATAAGTTTATGGATTGATGCCACGTTTTCATTTGATCGCCTACTAGTTCCAACCCAACCTACTCCTATATCAGCCAACATCCCATGTCGAAGTAGACGGGTGTTGGAGATACGTAGTGTATATCACAATCACTTCAGATGATGAAGGTTTATAGTTGTACCAACTATTTTCACCTAGTATTCTGCATCTAGCGTCAACATTACTCATTTAGTGGTTCCAACCTACCAGGGCAATTGCTTTAAAGACATAAGATTGAATACTAGTAACCTAAGTGTATCTACAATATAGTTGTAAAGTAAAGAGGAATAATGGTTAATATACTACATGAGAAAGTTTAATTAAGTAAATGTTCTCTTATATTGGTCAAATGTCTACGTATCACAAAATCTGAATCAACATAACTACTCACACTAAGGGACTAGATGATGAATACTATTGTAAACTATTCGACCAATTCAATACACAAGATAATTCTAATTATTTTATTAAAATAACATACGTCACCTACCTTACTATAATGAAACAACCATTGGTACTTACATCCGAAATTCATTCTCATTAAACGTTCACCATAACATGAAGGTATATATATATATATATATGTAAAGCCTTATTGTGATTGGTTAATTTATCAATCTATGGACTAAACTGCATATGGGTGTAGAGAGGACTAGACTTGTAGTATTGTCATGGTATCACAAAACACCGGACAAATTGATACATTCCATTACACAAACGTGCATACAGACAAGTAATAACTTTCAGTCGTATATATATGGATAGATATATAAATAAAACTAACTTTTTATAGATAGGGCATGTGAATCATCATAATCCACTAACAAGGGTCAAGAACTTAGTCACTCGTAAAGTGATAGTACACAGATTTCTCACATAGACTAGATAGAATAAAAGGTTAGGAAGTAGGCAAAATCATGCAATGATTCCCTAACACACACACATATATATATACATACACCAATACTATACAGTTAATTTACAAGAAGCAATCGATTTTCGATCAAGTTAACATACAACAAGATTACTAAGTTATTATTATTATTATTATTTAATGATACACGTACACACAAACAAACTATTGAATCAAAAGAGATAATTCCAATCAAATTTGATAATTTCCACGACTCCCATATTGAAGAGTTCTAGTTAAAAACCGTGACAAATGAAGTTAAACCGTATCAGGTGTAAGTCAGTTATCTACTGAACACAATGAAAGATGGTCGCGTAATATATTGTGGATTGGTTGAAGTTAAACATCAACATAAATGGTGGTTTAGAGGCTAGCCGTTCGCGCGTAAGAACGAAAGTTCAGGGTTCGATTCCCATGTGTGAATTTGTGGATGCTTACTGTTGAGAAGCTGCACACTCAAACAGAATAACCATCCGTTTGTAATTTCAATGAAATTCAACAGTATGTACAACCCCTTATTGATAAAATAGTGAAGAATAAAACAACAGGTTGCTAAATCATTCAGGAAGATTTAAATATACTACTAGTAAATCATTTAGTAGTGTAATCTCTATCATATTTATTGTTTAATCTTTGATTAAGTTGTAAAACGTTACTAGGTTGTTATTATTATATGCCAAAACTTTTATTTACTATTCACCTTCAACCCTATAATTACCCAAATTATTTCCAAGTCATATATAATTAACCTATGAATTTGAATATAACCTTCTTATCAAGTTTTGTCACAGAGAAGATATGAAAGAAAAAATGTCAACAACTATGTTTTGGTACTGTTTATATCCTATAGTATTTATTTAGTATTACGTGTAGGCTTTCTGTAAAAGCGTAGAAGTGCATTTCGGAATTCACGTACAGAATAAGTTCGATTAAATCGCTGGTTCAAACCCTTACTCATATAATTTACTTTTGAGCAACTACGACCAAGCAGAATCACTAGTTTTCATAACTCAAAGAGAGAAAGAAAGAAAGAAAGAGATTGTTGCATTCTTTAAGCTGCCCCCAAATGCCCTGGTACGGCCGGGAGTGAAGAGAGACCGCTCTCCCTCTCGGAATGCTCTCACATGGCCACGCGTATATAGCCTCTGTCAGGGAAGTTCTACTCACTGACTTCTCGTGGCGGGGGTGTTGTTTACGAAAATGAGAGGACGAAAAGCGAATGTCTGGAGCTTTAACCGGACCCCAAACCAATGGTGCACATGGGATAGCGCCAGTATCCTAAAGGAACAAATGACGTATGAACCAATCGTTGGTCACCGGCTGGCTACCATGGGACTGCATCTCCTTACGATGCTCCACTGCCTTGTGGGTCAGACGTTCAGGTCAAAGGCTCGGGGTGTGGCCCCTTAAGAAACCACCTGCTTCGGTCTGGGCACCCGGGCAGTATCACAGCCCTCACACAAATCAATTGAGATTTGTGTGGCGCATATGTATTTGGTGCTTCCCTGTACCTATACTTATGTGTTAAAATAATAATAATAAATTCTTTAAGCTAGATGGTTCAACTGCGGAGATTTTGTTTTCATTCTGGAAAATAGTACCAGACCTCACTTCATGTAGAAAGGAACTTCGTACTTATTTCACAGGTATCAAACAAGTTTGTTGTTGTGGCCTTATTTCGGACTGATTGTCGAGAACTGATAGCTTTACGAGATATCTGATCAGTATTTAAGAGATTTTAAAAACCTGAGATAAATGTGACCTATGAACCAACGTATTCACTTCATGCGATTATATGCAGACCAAAAGACAGAACAGAAAAAGAAGACAAATGCAACATAATCTACACAATAGACTGCCTCGATTGTAACCAACACTATATTGAACAAGGTAAGCAATCTATTGATTTATGCATACACGAACACATGCTGTCCATTAGTGAAACGCTACGATATGCTATTGCTAACATCCACACATGCAAAACCCGATAGAAGCTGCTACCTTGATGTGGAGGTGGGACTTGTCTATCGCGATGACTCAGTCGAGCTATATTGGCTGAAACGCATGTTGCTTTATGTCCAATTATACCAGGAAGGTCGGTTGGAGAACGGTAAGACTAAAAACAGTAGCTTAATGAACAGGTACAGGTCACTTGGTTGGAGTCCGCATGATTATCGTAACCAATGATTAGCGACTTTCAATCACATGGTTTAAAATCACTTGCAATGGCGCAGGTGCACCCATTCTTTGTCTTCTTCCGAATTCTGAGGACCTAAATACTTCATAACAATGTTTTTATTTCGCTAATTTGTATTTTCATTTTGGGTCGAATCTTCGACGCCAAATCCTTCCCAATACCACTGATACTGTTTTTATCACTACTATTCTGGGATTTGGTCAGACAACTTAATCTCGTTGTGTAAATGGAGTATGGCAACTCGAAATGATATACCTACACACAGGTTCTACGTTGTTAATGAATGACTGACGCATGCAAACTAATATGGACATGAATTTGACTAGGAAAACGTCAAAACTCCGACTTAAGGGAATTTTAAGAATAACAGAAGATTTCTGAAAGCATGATATTCACACCAATTAGTAGTCTAGGATACATAGGATTGGACTCGCTTTATCAATCCATTCGAAACATGTTAATCAAGCACATGGTCAGAGATCAACTAACCAAGATAGTTAGCTTGAATAAAACAACAAACAGAGACAACCAAATATGTAACGGAAATCAATAACAAACGAGGTTAACAAGGAGACACTTATTTAAGGCTAGTGGAATAGTTAAGAAGCTTATCTCTGAATGAGATGGATGGTAATGTTGTCCAGAACGACTGTGAAGGTTTTTCAATCCAACCAACAAGTCCAGAGAATTCGACAACATCAAAAGTATCCATTTAAGCTGAAAATCTTCATGATATATATATAAATATATGAGTAGTTTGGAGAATTATGGTCGGAGGACCATGCTCCATGAGACGCAACAGACGTAAGTAACAAAATGAATAAATAAGAAAAATAAATCCACTTACTTTTCTACATTAGCAAAACGCTTCACAAGCAAATCAATAATTTCTTTCTCTTCATTTAAATGATTCAAATCACGTAAAGTTGTCGGTGGATATATCACAGATGAATGAATCATGCGATTTTTATCAGAGGATTTAACTGGAAGATTTGAAACAGAAGAACAAGAAGAAGAAGAAATAGGAGGCACTAAAACTGATGGTATTGTTGAATGTGATACTTGTTGATGTTGTCTAGTTGGAAGATTACGCGCTAATCGCATACGCATTCGACGTTCATGTAATGTTTGTGTATTTGTTACAGGTGTAATAGGTAATGAATGATTTTGTTCAGATGAATGCGTTGAACACATAGTAAATGATTCTGATTTACGTGCAACTGGATGATGTTGATGTGTGGACGGTACAGTAACACCTGAAGTATTATTATTATTATTATTATTATTATTATTATTATTATTATTATTATTATTATATAATGTATCAATAAAACATACAGGAATTTGAGTATTTGAATAACCAGTTAAATGAAATGATAATGCACCATGATCAAATAAACGTTGATAACGTTCTAATTCCCATAATGGTTTCCCAATAAATGGATTATCAAAATATCTATTTTGATATGATGTTTCATTGAACATATAATCATTTGAATGTTTCATTAATTCAGGTGATGTTAATGAACTAGTTAAAAGTGAACAAACAATATGCCATGATGATGTTGCATCCAAAAAAGATTCAACATTTGGTATGGTAGAACAACGATCCTATACAATGAAAAGAATTCAAATACTAATGATAATTTTATGAATTTAATAAAACATTAAATACACTACTTTAAGCAACTTAATTAAGTAGTATATCACTTAGTACATATAAAATTATTTGTTTCATGGTTTTTGAATGAATAGAACATTATTATTATTATTATTTTGACACATAGATATTGGTACAAGGAGGCACCGAATACATATGCACTACACAGATCTCATTTGATATGTGTGAGGGCTGTGATGCTGTCCGGGTGCCCAAACCAAAGCAGGTGGTTTCCCCAGGCGGCCACACTCGGAGCCTTCGACCTAAAGTTCTGATCCACAAGTCAGTAGAGCATCGTAAGGAGATGCAGTCCCATGGTAGCCGGTGACCAACGATTGGTTCATACACCATTTTTTCCTTCAGGATACTGGAGCTAGCCCATGTGCATCATTAGTTTGGGATCCGGTTAAATTATTTTTATTATTATTATTATTATTAGCTTTATTCAACATTATATTTGTGGTACACAATTGAATTCTCAGCATAATGTATTTCAACAAGTTTCCTTTACTTATATCTTGATCGATCCTGACGATAAATATTGAGTGATGGCCAGTTAGATGTTAGGAGTTCGATAATCGACATTTGAATAATGTTCATTCGTTTCAATGCATATTGCAAGCCACCATGATGTCGCTGGTTGTACCTTTTTGTAATCCGTACACCGAAAGGTTGTAAACTTTTCGTAAACGCGCCTGAATAGGTTGTGAGCTCAAAAGACATAATAGTGTGTTAAAACAAACAAGAAAAAAGATAACTTGACGAAATATCTAGATGGGAGGAACAGGTAGCCCAGATATTCAAGCAGGCCGCGTCGGATATTGGCTTTTCATCCTCTCATTTTCGTAAACATCACTCGTGATGCGAGAATTCAGTGGGTAGGACTTCCCTGACAGAGGCTGTATATACGTGGCCATGTGAGAGCATTTCCAGAGTGGGATAGCGGGCCCATCCCACTCTCGGCCGTACCAGAGCATAAAATTCAGTATCAAAAAACCGATTGGCTTCGAAAGTAAATTAATTTTTAAGTATCAGATTTAAATTAATGACTGACAATATTGTATATTGTGTATTCATATTGAACTGGAACATTTTAAACTTTGTCTTGAGTTATTTTAATGTCTAGCTATCGTTAGAACATATTTTCCAAAGTTAATCCATTATATTACACAAAGAGAGATTAAATCGCTTCTAGATTGATTTTCTAAGTTAAATCCCTAACCTTAACCCTAACCCTAACTATTGATATTACACTTGTAGTTATGTAACACATGATTAAGTGAATGGTATATCCCATTAATTGTTTACGCCCCTCGCTCATAATTGACTTATACTTTCAGGTATAGACCTATAACGGTAAATTTTAAATTATAAAGTCGCATAAAAGTAATCTGAATGAAGGGTTTATCCGAATTATATACCTGATAATTATTTGTATAATATTCACAATACTCGCCAAACCATCATTGTATGATAATATAAGGTGAATGATACAATCAATATGTCTATCTACTGTTTAAATGTATGTTTTATGATTAATATATGAAGTGAGTCGTGGACAGAATGTCTGGCAGCAGAAAGACAAGAAGATCGAACAGTAAAGAATGAAAACAGAGTGCAATTTGTATGAAAATGCAAGAACAAAGGAAGTCTGAGTCATTTCGGGACAATTGATGGACATTTTGCAAATTGAGCATTTACTACATATGGTTGTTAGATTTTACTAACTAGCTCTGTAATTCGCCGTCAAAGACATTCAATCGTCCCCATTGGTGTTCTTGTTCACTACATATTTATCGCGAATAAACTTTACTTAAATAGCCACTAAAAACCAGGAAGCAAGAAATAGTTTCCTCATTTGAGCATATGACTGCCGAGAACCTTTAAGCTTCTCAACAAAAATGATACCCTTAGACCATTCAATATATTTTTTTATCTAATAGTTCACATAACAAACTTGCAACAATTCAATATGATGGAACTATCATCGATTAACATATCAGTCATGTCTATCTAATGATCATTCTATTTGTGATTGAACTCCATTGGATAAAGCTACCACTAATTATAAGCCCCCAAATGCCCTGGTATGGCCGAGAATGGGGAGAGTCAGCTCTCCCTCTCCAAATGCTCTCACATGGCCACGCGTATATAGCCTCTGTCACGGAAGTCCTACTCACTGACTTCTCGTAGCATTGCTGTTGTTTACGAAAATGAGAGGACGAAAAGCGAATGTCTGGCGCCATAACCGGATCTCAAACCAATAGTGCACATGAGCTAGCTCCACTATCCTGAAGGAACAAATGGCGTATGAGCCGATTGTTGGTCCCCGGCTACCATGGAACTGCATCTCCAAACGATGCTCCACTGCCTTGTGGATCACATCTTCACGTCGAAGGCTCGGGGTGTGGCCCCCTATGGAAACCACCTGCTTCAGTTTGGGTACCCGGGCAGTATCACAACCCACACAACTATCAAATGAGATTTGTGTGGCGCATTTATATTTGATGCCTTCTTGTACCGATACTATGAGTCCAAATAAATAATATTAAAATAAATGTAATGACATATTGATAAAAACACATTAAAATGAACAGAACTAAATAGATAAATTATGGGATAACATATGGAAAGATAACAATTTTTTTCTAGTAGCTTGATTGGGTTCTTATATCATGGGAAGAATTAAAATCATATGGATGAAATACTCAAAAGGTGAAAGTGTACTTTACTTTCATAGGTTCCCTTATTTATTGATTTGAATACATTAACATTGGTACAAAGAGACACCAAATGCATATGCACCACACAATAACAATGAGGCTAGTAGTAGTTATCATTGATTTATGTGATGGTTGTGAGGCTGTCTGAGCGCACAAGTCGAAGCAGGTGGTTTTCTTAGAGGGCTACACCACAAGCCTTTGAGCTAAATTTCTAATCCACAAGGTAGGGAGCAATGTAAGATGTAATCCCATGGTAACTGGTGACCATCAATATGTTCGTACGCCATTTGTTTCCTCAGGATTCTGGAACCCATGTGCACCATTAATTTGGAATCAAGGTTTTCCAACTCCCCTAGGTGGATACTCAATATCCACTAACCCACATAAAGTGTTGGATATTCGATTTTCGTGCTCTCAATTTCGTAAACAACACCCCCTCCGTGAGAAGGCAATGAGTCGGACTTCCCTGACAGTGGCTATGTGCGCTTTGGTATTTAAAGAGAAAGAGCGGACTCTCCGCACCCTCGACCATACCAGGGCATTTGTAGAGTAAAAGCATTTTGATGATAATGAAAAAGACTGGACGCTGAGAATATGGTTTCAGAAAGAGAAATATAAAAGTATGTATGCAGAGAAAAATGAACCTCAATATAGTGAGTGGATGTAATTGAGACAGATTCTAAGTCATGCAACCAACATCTCCAACTGTTGATTGTGATCATCGCGTAGATCTAAACCAATTAGTCTGTATCTACTAACATGGCTCACGTTAATAGCCAATTATTTCCTTGTCTATTATAACATCTTATTTTGGCCACCACAAGTTTTCTTACAATTTACTCCTACAGAAGTAATATCGCTTATCAAAATAGACTACAGTTGAGTATATGTAATCTATGTCCGAATCATATCAGTCGATGAAAATTCACAATGTTATCAACTGATTTGTACGAGTTTAGCCTTATTGGTTTGAAGCCTTGAGAAGACATTTATGAAACGGTTAATATTTTACAGGTTTTACCATTACACAAACGAACACAACGAATAACAACCTTAAAATTAATCTCTATTTTAAATTTCTCTATAAAATATCACTTGTAAATACTTTCAGTTATATCAGTTACTTGTAAGAGTTCGGTTCTTCCAGTTGATGGTATATTAAGGACTGCAATCGACCGACCTCTTCTGGTATACATACATTCTCGATTGCGGATTACCACTAGTCATAAGCATTACAAAAGAGAGTTGGGTAGTGGCAAGCAGAGACATTTAGGATTTACGTTTCATCTCATTTTGGGACATGTGATAGCTGGATAAGTATCAACACTAGGGAGCAAAGTACATCCGAGTGGCAAGTTTTATATCAGACGGAACTAGAGTCCTAGATTCGACTGTTAGACACTATGCAACTTCCACTTATATCATTCTAGGCTGAAGACTCAATATTTCAGTATGGTTGTATTCCAGGATATCATGGATGTATATATACATATACATCTGAACCTACGGGCAGACAGCTAAAAAATAAGGAGTATTAAGGCCACAAGATTAAAGCGTTACTAATGGATTTTATCCCCTCGAAAAAAGGATTAAATTACAAAGAAACAAAGAAAACAACCTTTCTACACTTCACTTTCATACACTCATATTCTATCACACTTACCATATTAGTAGTATTGATAGATTTTGTATCAGATGAAATAGTTAATGGTAATGTTAATTCAAAACGTTCTAATAATCTTAATGATAATTCTGGATAAATAGAACATAATTCAGCTAAATCATGTCGATCAATAAATTGTACATCAGCATAAGTTAATGCACGTACAGCAAAACGTGATTTTGGCGGTGGATTTGGTTGATAAATTACACTATTTGAATTATGATTATTATTAGTAGTATTAGTATTATTATTATTATTATTATTACAATTAGTATTAGTATTAGTACCAGTTGTATTAGGCATAGATGTATAATCATCCATTTGTATATATTTTGTATTTGTATTCATCATATAATTTAAATGATTCTCTGACCAATAATTCCATCCAGAATTCATTTGTACAGTATAAGGATTTTTTTGTACACTAGCTAATGGAGGTAGACCACCAAAAAAATCACCAGGATTTAATACACCTAATATAATATCATCTGTTGTAACAACTTCTAAACTGCCTTTAACAACATAATACATAGCTGTAAGTAAATCACCAGTATGTACTAATGTATCACTTGGTGGCATATGTGAAGAACGAATTCTTAATGAGATATTTCGAAGACAACCATCATTTAATGCTAAATGAAGTGAGGAGAAAAAAGAAAAAAAAAAGAAACAGAATAAAATAGAAAATAAATATACAAGTAATGACAAAGTAGTTATACATAAACGGACACACACAGTAACATAATGAAAAAAATTACTTGTTGATTGTGTGGTGTGTACTACTTATATGTAGACATAAGTAGTATATGATGTTAGTCGTGAACAAAATGTCTGGTAGCAGAGAGACAAGAAGATTGAACAGTAAAAAATGAAGACAGAATGCAATTTGTGTGAAAATGCATGAACAAAGGAAGTCTGAGTCATTTTGAGACAATTGATGAACATTTTGTAAGTTGAGCATTTACTATATGATTGTTGAGTGTTACTAACAAGTTTTGTAATTTGTTGTTAAATACATTCGATTGTCCCCATCCGTGTTCTGTTCATTATATTTGGTGTTTCTGCCAACCAGGAGAGGAGGGTGCGGTTCTGCGGACGCCGTTGCAGGCCTGGAGCTGAGGTGCAGGTTACTGCAGTCTGGTGAGGAGAGGTGGCGTCTGGTGGAGTGTTCTGGTGGGGCGGCGTTGGCTGTAGCGGGTGTTGTTGACGGAGAGGAGCGCTGGGACGTGCGGCTTCTGGGCGGACATCGGATGGAGATGGCTCAGAAGGCAGGTGGAACATGGGTGTTAGACGTCCCAGATGCCGGGTGGATGTCGGATGTAGGTACCCCGGCAGGTCGACGGGGCTAAGGATGTCAGCGCGCCACATAATCAACATTTTGACGGAGGGTGTAGCATAGACTGTAGAAAAGAAGAATGTTGCACGGCGAGCATGAACGACTGCTTTAAAGGGGGGACGAGAGTGGTGTGTGCTACTTATGTAGATAAAAGTAGTATATGATGTTAGTCGTGAGCAGAATTTCTGGTAGCAGAAGATGGGGGAAGAGCAAGAAAGGAAGAGCGGGAACACAATGCAATTTGTATGAAAATGCAAGAACAAAGAAAGTCTGAGTCATTTGAGACAATTGATGAACATTTTGCAAATTGAGCATTTTACTATATGGTAGTTAGATTTTACTAACTAGCATTGTAATTTGTTGTCAAATACATTCGATTGTCCCCACCTGTGTTCTCGTTCATTACACTTGCATAGATCATAGATTGATCTTAATTGAGGTAACTGGAATCAATGGCTGGAGCAGTTTAGATAACTTGGTTCAGAATAAATCGAAATAGCACAGCTGCATTGAATGTTTATTTTCTTCTCATTCTTCAATTCTATTAGATACCTTTGCGATATACTACTTCAAATTATATTTCAAATGCCTATACTTTCTTATTGTGACTGCTACTAAACAACACTGGTCTCTTTAATAATTCATCTTGTTAACTTTACTTCACCGTACTAATATGATACGATATCCTGGGCTAATCCATATAAGTGTCAGACTATAACGTTGATGATGACTGACTGACTGACTGATCTGAGGTGTTATAGAGAGCCAGGGAGTGACACTGAAGATCCTGGGTTTGAATCCCAGTCACAAAGTCATGGATGTGCACTTTTGAGGAATTCCCTACTAGGACAAAAAAAGACGTCCAGTACTTCCAGGATTTCAATATTGGTGTAGCAAAGATCAGTTCGTGACTCAAAATGTGAAAATAAACAGACATTGTTATAACAATCAGACTTTGGTAGGTTTGGGTCTAACCTGGAAGTAGACTATGTGCTGAGGCAATGTGCATAGATCAAGTTTCACATGAATTCATACCTCATATATCAGGTACAGATTAGTGCACTCTGCTTTGAGTAATACTCTAAGTGTGAGGGATGATGATACCACCTATTTGTCCAAACTGAAGTAAGTGGAGCGACCTAACCACTGAGCGATCTAGTTCCAACACAATGACTCATATTTTTAACTTTAGTCAATTCACGATATAGTAAAACGATAATCTAGTGTGATCATTGATGATAAAGTCAGTCAGTCAGTAACAACGTAGAACTTCGTACGTACGTAGGTACATCAGTTCGAGTTGACATACCACATTAGCACAGAGATGTAGTTATCGATTCAAATCCCATAGTGGTAGAGCTGGGAGCGTGACCGCAGACAACTGCTTGAGGTCGGTCGCGCACGGCCTTTTTGTGGGAGGTTTTGAATGTGTTAGCTCCGTTCTTCAAAGGGCCTTACCGCCGGAGACGGAAATCCGTGGGGTAAGGTGAGGTGTGACATTTTTAGGGTCGACCTTCTCTAACCCCTTCCTTCCTTGTGAGAAGGCAGCATCGCTGCAGATGCTGGTTGTCCGAGGGAAACACCTTACTGCTGTCACAGCTCTGTACAGTCAGCAGTACGACTACGCCCTCAGACCTTGAGTTGCTGCTTTTAGTCTTACCGTTCTCCAATCGACCTGCCTGGCATAGTAGAACCTGAAGGAATATATGTTCCAGCCAATATAGCTCGGTTGGGTCATCACGATATGCAGGCCCGACAACCGCGTCAAGGTAGCAGCTACGGTCAGGATTGATGATCAAACTCAATTCGTAAATACATGATGACTTAAAAAGACGTGCATAAACTCTTTAAATAAACAACAACAAAAATAATAAAATCATAACGGTTAATATTTCCTTGAACATACATTTAAATGCAGCTGATCCACTTAAAAAATGACGATATACATAAAGACAAATATCAGATTGTAATGATTCTGGAAAACTATACTGAACCATTGTCATATCTATCCCATTTGTATGCTCCCATACTTGTGTAGAATATTCTTCTAATCGTTGACGTAATGGACTTGGAATTTGATGAAAACGTATAAATTCTTTAATACGTAACATTTGAGCATGATATCTGGCTGTACCACTATAAAGACGTTGAATTAATGCACCAACATTACCAAATATACTTGCGTACATTAAAGCTTTGAGAACAAAAAAATGTGTGTATAAATAAATAAATAAACTCAAAAAAGACGTATATAAGAGTGAAATTAGCAAATTATATAATTTATTAACTAAGTATAGGCCCCCAAATCCCTTGGTATGACCGAGAGTGGGGAGAGTCAGCTCTCCCTCTCCAAATGCTCTCACATGGCCACGAGTATATAGCCTCTGTCAGGAAAGCTCTACTCACTGACTTCTCGTGGCATTACCGTTGTTTACGAAAATGAGAGGATGAAACGCGAATGTCCGGCACCGGCTCTAACCGGATCCTAAACTAATGATGCACATGGGCTAGCTCCAGTATCCTGAAGGAACAAATGGCTACCATGGAACTACATCTCCTTACGATACTCCACTGACTTGTGGATTAGATCTTCAGGTCGAAGGTTCGGGGTGTGACCCCCTAAGAAAACCACCTGTTTCGGTTTGGGCACCCGGGCAGTATCACAGCCCTAACACATACCAAATCAGGTCTGTGTGGCGCATATGTATTTGGTGCCTCCTTGTACCAATACCTATGTGTTAAAATAAATAAATAAATAAAACTAAGTATAGATCCACATCAATCAAATTATCAAACTGTTTTACAAGTCTTGAATTGAAATTCTTAGGGCAAAAAAGAACACAGTGCGCAGGGAATCCGAGACAGACAAACATAATGAATAGCACTTAGGAACATCTGGTAAAGTGATGGCTATGCACGAAACTGTATTATTGATACAAGACCCTACATAATTATAGATCAAAAACAAAACCACTAGCCAGATGGTATGATTTTTTTGTTGTTGTTATAATACAACATATTTATATACAGGAGATAAACGCAAAATAAACATCATATATATTGTCATAGGGGGGATTGAAGGAAATTAACTCGTATGTCACTAATTCTCCCATCGATTGGCATCTGACTGTTGAATCTAAATCTTTGGGTATCGTACCGGAAAAACATTATAATTGTAACACAAATTAGTGTGAAATTCTTCTACTCCTCCCCCCCCCTGATAAAAAAACACAACTAGCATGAAACGCATAAATCTTCATTATTAAAAAAAAAGTGTGGCTTATTGTCAAACGAATAAACTTGTATTATCTTGTATATTATAGTTAAAATTACCAACACAAAAAATTGAAGCTTTTTTAATGAAATAATGAATATTCACTTGATATTGTTTTACTTGAATCTTCCTATTGAGGTTTAAGACTGCAATTGATCAGTCTGTCATTGGGTTCGAATCCCAGAATGAATATCAACAAGTCTGAGATGGAGGTACATCCAGCTGACGACAAGTCCCAAATAGAACGAAACGCGCGTCAAACTGGATTCCACTGCTAGCCACTATCCATCTTTGCTTATAAATAATGAACATGATTACAGAATTGTATTGTGTAATAACAAACTTTCCTTTTAAGTCATTGTATAAATTATTTCAGATTATGTAAACCCTCTCTCTCTCTCTCTCTCTCTCTAGATATGCTCTTTCACACACACACACACACACTTTCTCCGTCTCTCTCTCTCTCTCTCTCTCTTTTCAATTCGAATCACCAATTATTAAAACTTAAGAATTCCATTAACCATGTAAAAAAGAAAAGAAGAAAGAATGGGGAAAAAAGGGTGTGTACATATTTGGAGTTCGATTGAGTTTTTCTAAAAAAAAAAAAACAAAAAAAATTTTCTAAATTAATTCGCCTATTTCTAAATCAACTCATAAGGTCATTTTCCCTATAATAGTTGATATGTTGTTTAACAACAACCCCATACATTTTTATATAATAAATACATTGAAGAAATGTTCCCCGAATAGTGCAAAGTATTAAAAAAAAGAACATTATTATTAAGAGTTTGTTTTAATAGTGATAGCTGAGTGGATAACGCGATGGCATTTGAAGTGAATGGTACTGGGTTCGAGTCGTCGCAGAGTGAACATCAACACGTCTGATTTGCAGGTACATCCAACTGACGAGTCCTGAATAGGACGAAACGTGCGTCAAACTGGATTTCACTGCTAGCCATTATTCAACTTTGCTTATTAAGAGTTTGTTTTATTAGTGATAAATTTAGTTTCTACAAGACTATAATTAACATAAGTTACCTCTTAGATTAGTAGATGTTTATACCCTTAATCAGTGTTTATAATTTAAAAAAAAAGAACTAAAAACAGCAAGTTTAAAGTCGGAGAGTGAAGTCATACTGCTGAATATACAATAAGGTGAAGATGGTAAATTATTTCTATTAGGCAACCGATATCTGCAGTGACATCAACTTCGAACAATGAAAGAACAAGGTTATAAAATTTCGATTATAAAAAATGGTACCTTTTATTTTGCCCCATGACATACAAATTACGAAGTTACCATTTGACGAACTTGTTGTAGGAAGGTGATATATAACCAGCTCTTCTGTTATACTCATAGGTCCTCTAAACGACCACCTACAACTGTTTTATTTCTATATCCCTCGAGAAGAAGAAATCTTCCATAATATGAGCAATCGAGAGATGAACACCGCTACCTTACCTTTAACATAACTTAAAGTCATCTCGTTCAAAGTCAGACCTGATTATGAATATTTGATGTATTGTTTTTACTATAAATCATCATGATCTGTTTTCACAACAAAATCTTTTACACAATCTTAACAAATCCATTGGTGTTTTTAAACAAATTAAAATTTAACATTCAGCATTCGAGCTTAACAACTAACTATTATCAGAAGGGGTTTTGTGGAGATTTTCAGAAATTTCACTGGTTTAAATCATGAGTCAATTGAAGCTAGTTCACAATGGAAAACCTGGAAACACTGAACGGCCGCTTCGTCCTAGTATGTGACTCCTCAGGAGTGCGCATGCACGATACTGCCCCCACCTCGCGAGATACGAACCCAGGACCTATCAGTCTTGCGCGCGAGCGACTAACCATTAGACCACTGAGTCGGATGCGCACTGCTGAGGAGTCTCATACTAGGACGAAACGACTGTACAGTACTTCCAATTTTTCCATGGTGGTCTAACTTCAATTGACTCATGATTTTAACTATTGAAACTAACTATTAACTTTATTTTGCCTGAAGTTGTTGTCTATCAGCAAAATATTTTCAACTAATAAGTTGTAAATATACATGAAACAATTCAGTAGTATTGTAGTGGATAAGAATACTAATGGGGACAATCGAATGTATTTAGCTCAAAATTACGGAATTAATTGGTAAAATAAAAAAACCATATAGTATATCGTTAATTTGCAAAATATCAATCCATCACATCGAACTGGACTGTTCCTGTTGCAAACATCAATCCATTGTCTGACATTTCATTGTTTATGCATTTTCATACAAATTGCATTGTGTTCCCGCTCTTCCCCCATCTTCTGCTGCCAGACATTCTGTTCACGACTAACATCATATACTACTTTTGTCTACATAAGTAGTACACACCACAGTATCAATCTATTCATTCATTAGCTTTGTAATGTAAAATTGTAAAAATTTAACCATGTCCACAACACTCTACACACTACTAGGAAATTGTTTCGATTAATTTTCTAAACTACATTAATAATCAGTGACCTTGAGATAATTCAATTACTTAAGGCGGGTCAAAAGAAGGTTATAAAATAGTAGGAAAATAATATTTAACTATAGGGATTAATGAATTTTGCGCCGAAATTCAAAACCTGTTATACGTAATTTCATTGGTTTGTTCATAAATTATAGACATGTCACATTGGAACAATAAGAAAAATGGATTCATATCTGTGTTGCTGAATGCAATACATGTAGTTTCTTATCAGTTACTTAATGGTAAACAGTCAGTCAGTGACAACGTGGAACTTCGTACGTACATACATCAGTTCGAGTTGACATACCACATTAACACAGAGATTCAGTTATCGATTAAAATCCCGTAGTGGTAGAGATAGTGAAAGTATAAGTAGTGATAGGGAACATTAGGGTTTGATGATGTTATTCAAAGAGTATAATCCAGTGGAATAAATTTGGAAAGAAAATAAAGGACATGAAGAATTCAGAAGATTAGAATATGGGAGAACACAAAGGGTGGATGTGCCTGCACCACTGCAACCAATTTTGAGCCATGTCATTCAAGGTCTCTAACCATCGGTTGCTATCATCTCGCGGTCTCCAATCAGGTAGTCTACACCTACCAACATGGCTCAGTCCACTTGTCTGTGACTTCATGGATTTGTGCAATGTCTCGCCGGCCATAGCTTTCTTTCAACCTACTCCTACACCATAAAACATCGCACGTCGGGGTAGTCGGTGGTTGGGCATACGTAACACATGTCCCAGACATCTCAACTGATGAAGTTTCACTACTTCATCAATTGATTTGCCATCCTCACCTAGTACCCCTTTCCTAACAATTGAGTTACTTACTCGGTGGTCTCAGGATATACGAGCAATGTTTCGAAGACATCTATGATCAAATACTAGTAACCTACGAATATCCTCTACTCTTGCCGGCCATGTTTCACTGCCATAGAGTAGGACGGAACGAACTGCTGCGCAGTAAACACGTCCTTTGGTTGATAGACGGATATCTCGCCTACGCCACAAATGATGCAAGTTGGCAAAAGCTAGTCGAACATTCTGTAACCGTGCTGACATTTCGTCACACACTAGACCACAAGGGCTGATGAAACTTCCAGGATAAGTGAAGCGGTCGACACAATCAACTACTTCACTCCCTATCATTAGTTTGGGTGTCGATGCAACCCAATCCTGAAGCAAGATTTTGCATTTCGAGGGAGGGAATCGCATGCCGAACATGCTTTCATTGTTGCTTAGATTGGTTAGAAGACTCTGAATTTTGTCAGCGTCTTCACCAAATTATGTCATCGGCATACTCTAAGTCAACAAGTGAATCTTTCGCTAGAAGTTCAACCCCTGGAAAGTCAGATGTGGAAGGCGTTATTTCTAAAAGCACGTCAACGATAAAGTTAAACAAGAATGGAGAGAGAATGGGAAACATGATGTTGAGAAGTCGAAAGCGTTAAAAGTTATTTATAATAATAGGCTTCGTTACAGCAAAAGAATTTTCAGAGTAAATATGTAATGTGGTTGTCGACAGGATACCCTGCGCGACCTAGATCTCATGCTGTTCAACACTCGTCAACAAATTATACAAATAATCTTGAGAGAACAGATACTGCAGGAGGAGGAAGATTCGATCCCGTAACACTCAACTTCCTGTAGGACTGATATATATTTGTCATCAACTGACCACTGAGTAGCCACCAATGTCGTATATGTCGTATCCTTTTGCAAGCTTATGATGTTGAATAACTTGAGCCAATGACCACATTGTAACTCGATCGATACAATCCGATCGGAATTAAGATGGATGTGACAAACATGAAATTGGTTATTACTTGGTGATTAATCAATGGTAAATATTGAAATAAACACTGAAAATTCATATAACTTCAGTAAATTGTAGAGTATTGAAAAAAAAAAACACAACTGACAAAACAACTGTGTTACTGCTTAATTTAGCTCAGTCGATGATTTTTCACATTGTCATCAGTTGTATACAATCCATAAAGCTAGTTTTGTCGAATTGTATTGATTATATTCATTTCTGTAATCTAAAGAAAACTTTGTATCAGTCAGTCAGTCAGTTAGCTGCAACGTAGGACCAGGCACGTATATGCATCGGTCCAAAACTTTGTATACACAAAGACTATTAATACTAATGATGATAATAATAATAATAATAATGGTAACAGTATTAGCATTGGTAGTAAAAACAACTGTTTATATAACCATTCGTATTACAGTAAGGAAATAGAAAATTCGGTAAACAAATTTCCCTGTTTATTTATTTCTTTTTTAAATTGAATATGTAAACAAATTGACATAATATCACAATGTTATAGTGGAGAAAAGGTCAAGCAGAAAGAAAATTGGTCATATATACTAAAGTAAACAAGGAAAAAAAAACAGAGTGAATTAATAAACAACGTGACCTACACAAAACAAAACGGTAGAAGATAACAAACCAATCAATCAATCAATCAATACTTATTAAATGGACAAATGGGTGAAGATAACTGGGTCACATATATATACATATCACAACTAAGTTGTGATTATGACTTAGCCATAAGGTAAGTTTCGGCCTACTTGAGACTCGTCAGTTGGATACAGTACTAGTAGTATCTCTCTAATCTGATAATAATAATAATAATAATACTCTGACTCGAACCATGGTATTTGTCGCTTGAAACATTGAGGTTATTAATCATTAAGCTACTAAGTCTTAGATGAAGCAATGGCTCAAGGAGTGTCCATATACCGACAGAGATCAGGAGGTTTACAGTTCTAAATAATAATAATAATAACAGTAGAACATAAACTTTTAATATACTGATAATAGTTTATGAAGAAACAAAAAAAAAAAAAAAAAGAAACTTACAACCAACTAACATTACTATAATAGAGAATACTTTTTCAGCATTTGTATTAGGACTAACATTACCGAAACCAATTGATGTAAGACTAGAAAAAGTGAAATATAATGCAGTGATATATTTTGTTTTTAAATCAGGACCAGAATTTGGTTGATCAGTATAATATTGTTCAGTATGTATAGCTAATGTATCTAACCAACCAATTTTTGGATCTCTATATAAATGTTCTGCATTACCAATAGCATACCTATATTAAATAGAAATTATGTAACAGAGGAACTGTAAGAGAATATGATTGAATATAACGTTATGAATATGTGTATATTAAAAATTCTTAAAGGAATTCAATTGAAGAGAACAATTCCACGGACTACAAAGAAAATTAAACTTTTAACCGAGATTTTTTAATGGAGTGATTTAGGTCAGGATAGGTTTGGAAAACAGAGACAGTGTAGGGTATATCGAACATGAGTGTGAGCAAGATACTTTTTGAAAACAAAATTAAAAAAGGATTATTCACACTTTTACAATTTTAAACAATTCATGAAATAATCTGACAATCATTTCCTGTTATCAATAATAATTGGCTTATTTTTTAGCATAGTTGAGCTATACTGTTCAATGATAACTCTACAGAACTTGAAGAATTTCATCTAGAAGTTAATTAATAAACATCATACGATTCTCACTTGTAGTGATTGTTTCGTAGAAATTTTTTTGATATTTTTTTTTCATTATAAGTTGAAATAAATCTTTATAATTTAGAGTGGTGAGTGCCATACATATACATTATAGTGAAGCTGTCTGGTGTTTTAATGATAAGTCTACTATTGGAACGCTAATTACTGCCTTCCTTGACGTTTTCCTCTAGCCACGAACTACTTCTACATGTCAAATTGAATAATGAAGAAAAGTTGTGAAATATAAGTAAGAGCTATAATACCAAGGTTAGGTTATGCACAGTCATGTATAACCTTAGACTTAGAAATCTCTGGAAATATAATCAAATATACTACTGGTATAGGTAACTATTCAATTAATAACATGACATATGATTCTTCATTTTCTACACCTCTAAAGATTTTGACGAGGGATACTATTGAGACTGTCTAACATTTACATGCAAGGATCAAAATTCTAAAGTTTTTTCTATTTTTTGATGATACTTAGCATATTGTATATTATAATAATAGGTACTCAGTTTACAATCAGTATAGATTATCAACTCGAAAATTCACTTCATTTTCAATGGTTAAGATCATGAGTCAGTTGAAGCTACACCATCAAACCTGGAAGCATTAGACAGTCGTTCCGTCCTAGTATGGGACTCCTCAGCAGTGCGCATCCACGACCTCGCCCCCTGCGAGATTCGAACCCAGGACCTAATGGTTTCGCGCGCGAGCACTTAACCACTTTTATCTTAGTCATCTGGTTATTATAGAAATAATCAAATTGATTATATCAGCAATAGGTTGTGAAGATCGTCAAATTTTATTCAAATAATGAACTGATCTAAGTTTCAATGAAATTCAATGATCTCCACAACCCCATACCGATAAGGATCATGTGCTCACTAATGACAGGCTTCGAGAGGAGTTTTAATGAGAAGCTGTGACAAATGGAGCTAAAGTGTACTGCATATGAGGCAGTTATCTATCGAAAACAATGAAAGATGGTTGTGAATTGATTTAAGTTAGACAGAAACATTATTGGGTCTCATCTCAATGGTCCAGAAGTTAAGTGTTCGCGCGCGAGATCGAGGGTATTAAGTCCGAATCCTATGTGGAGAGTTGTGGATACACGCTGTCGAGGAGTCCTATACTAGAACGGGACGGTTATTCACTGTTTCTAGGTTTGTATCAGTGGTTCTGAATTAATCAGTTCGCAATTTCAATGAAATTAATTATCATATGATGGTGAAGAATTTGGCATTTTTAATTTCCGGTGATATTTACATCATAAGGGATATTAAGTCAGTCAGTCAGCTGCAACGTAGGATCATGCATCGGTCCAAGTTGCCATACTGCATTAGCACAACAAGATGAACACTGGATTTATAAGGGACATCACATATTCTACTCTTCATCAATAATGATACTGTTAAATTATATACATTGGAGAATCATAGATAACTACTGGGGATATTACTAGATCAATGTACATAGTTATTGATAGACGTTTCATATTACTATAAACTCAAGTCGAATTCCCGATAAAAAAAACTACTTCAAATAATAATAATAATAATAAGATTACTAACATTATAGTACTTTTACCATTGGTTGCACTAAAACTGTGAGACTTTACAAACAGTTGTTTACAAATAATTTACAGAAATGATAACTGTAATGAATGAGAGTATAAGCGGGGACAACCAAATGGATTGGAACATAAAATTACAGAACATCTGAGGTCTATATAGTAAATACTTCATTTTCAAAATATCAATCAATCGTCACAGTTTTCATTGTCTCTTCGTTTTAACAACAATAATTCATTGTTCTCGTTCTCTTTTCTTCGATCTTTTTAATTTTCTGCCGCCATGCATTTCATTTTCGATTGATGATATATACTACTTATATCTATTGACATCACTAGTATACAACACAACCCGTAACGCCCTCACTAACTTAATAATAACACCTCTGACAATCACTGAGTGTAATATACATTCAAATCTCAAGGAGATGATGATTAAATCACATAAGCTTGCGTATGCCTTGTTGACAAGTTATAAGGGATCTGGGATTGACGGTTGTCAACTGATTGCTTCTAACCATTTCGGACAACTTCATACCTAATTTTTTATTGGTGTAAATGTGAACGATCGGATTCTGTTTAAAATGATACAGTGAAACCAATATAACTTAGTGCATGCCTTTTTTTAGAGAAAATACTTTTATCTATAACCATATTGTTGAAAGCATATACATTTGCAAATCCCTCGTCATTTTCATTTCTTTCTCCTAGCCCATATTGTACCATCGTGTCTTCACATCCGGTGTTATCGACCCAGACCTTAGCGTCTAGGTCTCATCAGGATGATCAAGTCATTTCTTAGTCGTTTCTGTAAGATTAACTGTAGATTCCCATAAAACAAACAATTCACAAGAAAACCCGCTTACCAAATACACGCTAACCAATGGGCAATTAAAGCAAATAATGCTGTTAATAGTATTAAAATAGAAGCACCATATTCTGAATATCGATCCAATTTACGTACAATACCCACTAAACGTAGAAGACGAGCTGATTTTAATAAACCTGTAAGAGCAGTAGGCTATAAAGTTTATGAAAATACAAAATTAATACAACAAACATATTGATTATAGTATCTCTTATTTAATAAAACTTTATAATTATTGTAATAAAATATAATGAAGAGCTAATCATTTATAGGAAAGGTAAAGAAACACATCAAGATTGAAACTAGTCAGCTATTTGAATATCAAATAGTTATCAAAAGGGATTGTGTAGAGATTTTCAGAAATTTCACTAGTTGAAATCATGAGTCAATTGAAGCTAGACCACCATGGAAAACTTAGAAGCACTGGACGGCCGTTTCGTCCTAGTATAGGATTCCTCAGCAAAGCGCATCCATGATACTCCTGGAGTTCTAGTAAGAAGCCGTTACCAGTGGAGTTCAACCAGGTCAGCTCACTGAAGACAATGGTGTACGGTGGAGCAACTTCGTGCATTGGTTGAAGTTGTTTAAGCGCCTGGCGCTAGACTGGTAGGTCCTGGGTTCGAATCTCGCGAGGAGCGGGATCATGGATGCGCACTGCTGGAGAGTCCTATCAAATAGTTGGCAATGACATTTTCTCAAAATATAACTTACCATAATAGAATTTTGTACTCAGGTTTGACAAACACTACGTATGAAGATGAGGTCCTAATTCCCCTAAGCCATTATGACATGGAACAGTGTAGTTAAGATATTTAACTTCTAGCCATTAAGTAGAATGTTTTAATCTAGTTCTTCCTAAATCGGGGGATTAGGCAGATAGATAATATTACTAGCCCATATACTAAGAGTGTGACTTATAACCGAGGATATGAATATGTACTTAGTAAGTAAATTAATAAATAAACATGACAGTTAATCATATTATTTTTTGTTAATAATTCACCTATAGGCAGGCTGTTATATCAGAACAAAAAGCCCAATCTTCCAGACAGTTATCTTGTCTTTTATTTTGTTTGTAGTTTTCAAGCAATAATCCGATCTCGGGGTTATTGATCACTCGGCCATATGGTATCCTTGGATTTGCCAATCAGCTACCGTTTATTCATTCATCTTAATAATTCAAAGTTCTCAGTTTAGGGGTTGTAGAGGTTGTCAAGTTTTTGATTGAGCTCATGAACCGATTTATTGTAGACCACCATTGGAAACCTGGAAGCATTGGACAGCCGTTTCGTCCTAGTATGGGACTCCTCAGTGGTAGTGTGCATCCACGATCCCGATCGCGGGATTTCAACCCAGGGCCTTCAGTCTCGCTCGCGAACGCTTAACCTACTGGACCACTGAGCTGGCCGGCATCCAACGGTATTAATGTCTAACGTGAACCAATCCACGAAGTTGCGCGACCATCTTCCATTGTACTGAGGTAGACACTTGTTTCTACCTGACACAGATTAGCTCCAGTGGTCAAGACTTCTCACAATCCCTAAACTGATAATTACAATGTGCTCACCAGTGACTAGCTTCGTCAAAAAATTCTCGGAGTTCTGGCTAAACTGAATTAAGTGAAACGAGATTTAAAACTTGAGATTTATTAGCTGACCACTAAATTATCAATTCATAGCAATCTAGTTACACAAGCTTGAGATTTTTGCCATAACAAAATGTCAACTGCAGTCCATTTATGCAGTAAGACGTAGAGACAGCAAAGTATCTACATCCAATCAACTAATCAAACTAACAGATGTGAAAACAAAAACATTAAAACAAATCAACTTGACATTTGTTTAGAAATCTCGAGATGCTCAAAGCTTAAGTCAACATGTAATGGTGAATAACATAGGGGTAGCTGGTGTTGTACTCTCTCTGAACTGAATGGTTTCGTTGTGCAGCTTCCATTATCCTTCAAAGATAAGTGAGCTATTAGAATCTCTCCACAACTGACCTGCCCACAACTGTACGTACAGAGAATACATCTCCAACAATGATTCCTCAATACTTTCATTTAATTTTCCTCACTACAAACAAATTTACGGGCAGAAAAAAGTCATTTTTAAACGATTGAATCTTTTTTTTTCGTTTTTTAGATCACTCTCCTTTCACCTCCCTCTAACTCTGATCAAGATAGTTCTATTATCTAGAGTTGAAACTTGGAGAACGATCACAACAATCATCAAAAAATTACAAGTATTGATAAACAATTATCTACGCAAGATACTGAATATCCGATGGTTGAATACCATAGGCAACAGTCTACTGTGTAAGAGAACAAACCAATTCCCAATTGAAGAGGAATTTAGGAAAAGACCCTGGAACTGTATGGGTCATATTATTGTGGAAATCATCAAACTGCTTGGAATTTTAAAGGGAAAATAAAAAAAACACGAAGACCTAGGAACACATAACGTTGGAAACTGAAAGCAGACATGAAAAGGATCAGTAACAACTGGAAAAGATCTCCCAGAAGAAGGGAAATATAAGTAAATTGCTCCATTATCATTTTTATCTACTATGATTAGTGTTAAGTCAATTAATTGAAGAAATTCACATTATATTGTACATCTAAAAACTTAGAAATATACATACAATAATAATCGCTTTATTCAAATATCACACATTTGATTATGATTGTTGTGTATACGCCCTTATATGTCTTATTACTGTTAAATACTTGAAATAGGAAACGATTGTGATTTCTACAGTGTGAAGTAATAACATAGAAAACTGGTAGAAATAAAGATTTATTGACTTTAGATGCTGGCCGGAGGTATTCGACAGGAAACCCTGGACCCGGGTTTCATGTTACTTGGCACTCGTCAGCAAGGTGTACCTGTAATCTTTGAGGGAACTGGTGCTACCTGACAGATTCTATCCCGTGTCACCCAGCTTCACAGTCAGAGACGTTACCACAGCTATCCGAGCCGCGACCGACCTCTTGTAGGACTGAGATGTAATCACAATTGATTGATCACTAGGTGGTGATCAATATCATGGTTGTCTAGTCCTTATTAGTGCAGATCGAATGCCATCGACCATGTTGTAGTGTCGAATCACTTAGACTAGTGGCCACATTGCAACATGGTCGATAGCATTCGATCTGCACTAATAAGGACTAGACAACCATGATATTGATCACCACCTAGTGACCAATCAATTGTGATTTGTTGACTTTGTCAAAAGAAAAACATGTCATTCTGTTGTAACTGAGAATATATCTTGGTATTTTAATAGGGAAACTGAATTCAACCACACGAGTAAGAATGCGAAGATGTTAAATGACAAATTTATTTGATAACCAAAAATTTTAATACGATATACATTGATTAATAGATAGATTTGTGGATGCGCATTGATGAGGAAGAGTCCCATAGTAGGACGAAACGGCCAACCAATTCTTCCAGGTTTTCTATGGTGGTCTAACTTCAAGTGATTCATGATTTCAACTATTGAAATTATTAAGAATTTTCACAAAACCCCTTCAGATTTGTATACATTGATCTTAGTACGTGGCACTAATTAACCAATTATTTCAATGAATAAGCAAAGATATTCAATATTATAAAACTAACCGCCTATGCGATAGGAGGGCTAGGTCCTCCTTGGAATAGTGAAGGGAAGCGGAAAAGAGAAAGGCAAAAGAACACATTACGTCGGGAAATAGAAGCGGATATAAAAGGGATGAATAAGAACTGGAAAGAGCTGGAAAGGATTGGTTGGAACAGGGTTGGATGGCGAATGCTGGTGAGCGGCCTATGCTCCTTCGCGAGGAGTAACAGGCGTAAGTAAGTAAGTAACCTCCTATGATCAATAGATATTATGATGTGCACCAATTATGCATATAGACAAAAGTAGTATATAGCAGCAATTGAAAGTAGAATGTTTACCAGGAAAAGAATGAAATAAACAGAAGGCAAAAGAGAACGAAAAGCATTCGGACTAATAGCAGGATCGGAAGAATGATGAAGTATGTAAACGACAATTAAACAATGATATGCATATGATGTATTTAATGTGTGATTTTCATATTTTAATAAGGTATTGTGTGATTTTGTATAAAAAAGTAAATTGGTTTACTTCACCTCAGTCTTCATTCATTACAGTAATAGTAGTAGTGTAACTACCATTTGTTTACTACTTGTCTATCATATGTACATATAAATTTTTCATGTTCAAAAGTGTAAATGAATCGTTATTGAAACAAGAGAGAAATAACCTTTTTATTATCAGTTTAGGGGTTGTGGAGATTGTCAAGTTTTTGATTAAGATCATGAACGGATTCATGTTAGACCATCATTGAAAACTTGGAAGTACTGGACGGCCATTTCGTCCTATTGTGAGACTCTTAAGCAGTGCGCATTCACTATCCCGATCGCTGGATTCGAACCCAGGGCGCACGGCCTCGCGTGCGAACGCTTAACCTACTCGACCATTGAGCCAGCTGGCATCCAATGGTGTTAATGTCTAACGGCCTTCCAGTGCTTCTAGGTTTTTAATGGTTGTCTAACATCAATCGGTTCATGATGTCAATCAAAAAACCTGACAATCTTCACAACCCCTAATCTGATAATAAATAGGTTATTTCTTTCTTGTTTCAATAACCATTCTCGGAGTTCTGGTGAGAAGTCGTGATCAGTGGAGCTAATCCGTGTCGGATAGAAACAGATGTCTATCTCAGTACAATGGAAGATGGTCGCGGAATTTCGTGGATTGTTTGAGATTTGACATTAACACCGTTAGATGCCTGCTGGCTCAGTGGTCCAGTAGGTTAAGCGTTCGCGCGCGAGACTGAAGGCCCTAGGTTGGAATCGCGCGATCGGGATCGTGGATGCGCACTGCCACTGAGGAGTCTCATACTAGAACGAAACGGCAGCCTAATGCTTCCAGGTTTTCAATGATAGTTTAACATCAATCGGTTCATGATCTCAATTAAAAACCTTTTTATTGATGGTGTTGTTATTACTCATTTAGTAACTATTTGATTTCTCATATTTTACCCAAGATTTTTTTCAAATTTTTTGAGTGTTGTCAGATTAAATTATTTATTTATATTCATGTATGTGTGTATGTACGTAGGTACGTGAATATCTCTGTTGTTGTTGTTGTTGTTTATGACAATGATGAGTTTTCTTTTGAGTATTTAAAGAAGGTAATATTAGTTCCTTAAATGGAATATGTATATACCTAAATGAATTGATCTTTCTAAACATCTACACATATATGTTTGGGCGTTTTCCTTCTCATTCGAGAACAAAAAAAAAAAACAACAAATGCTTGTTTGAGAAGAAAATTTAATGACTTCATTAGATATTGTTTGTTTGTTTGTTTGTTTTTTTCATATTTCTGATTGTTATGATTATCCCTCTTAAGTAATATAGTGTCATCATTTACCAATGACATATACATCCATTAATAAGCATATATAGACACTAGTATAAATATCTACTCTTTGATTTCTATAAATATATATATATCAATAGAAAAACGTTTAGAACAATTTATTATATTAGGGCGAATGAGTTAACAATATAATAGATTATAATATTGAGTACCATTAATGAAAGAGAATGAAATAAATAGTTGCTAACAGTGGAATTCAGAATCGCGTATTTCATCCTATTTAGGATTCATCAGCTAAGATGTAAGTATATGAAATGCACGTCTTGGATTTCATTACTAACCACCGTCTATTTAATCTTATAAATCTTGTGATATCAGAATAATCTGCATAGAATTCAAACTGTATTCCTTCATTTTTTTTTTATCAACTATATTCGTGACAAAATTTAGTTTGTTGAAGGTTAGTATATACCATTTTAATTGATTAATAAACAATAAGCTTAAAATAGATATTCTACATAGATCAGTTATTGAGTTCGTCTTAACAATACTCATATTGAATGTAGTTCAACGAGAGTGGTAACCTTTAGAAATAAAATTTTCATCTTATCATTTTATTACACTTGTTGTATGTGTTTGTGTGTGTATGTGTGTGGCAGAGAGGGGGGAAAGGGGAGAAGGAAACAACGTTGTCAGATTTTTTTGAAAATAATTATTTATTCCAAATTATTTTAAGATCTAACTTATAGGAACTTATTGGTTTACTGTTTAATGGATTAAAATTTTATATTTATTTTAATTTATTCTTGATTAAAACAAACAAATTTAATTCTCTCTTTGATAGATGAAGTTAAGTGAAGAATGATCATTAAGATGAAATTCTGAGTTAGATTACGTAACTCATTTATCAAGTGTAGGTTTATGTTATTGATCAAATAGTTTATATGATAGTTGCCCCCAAAATGCCCTCGTACGGTCGTGAGTGGGGAGAGTCCTGTCTCCCTCTCAAATAGCCACGAGTATATAGCCTCTGCCAGCGAAGTTCTACTTACTGACTTCTCGTGGCATTAATGTTGTTTACGAAAATGAGAGGACGAAAAGTGAATGTCCTGCGCTTTAACCGGACCCCAAACCAATGGTGCACATGGGATAGTTCCAGTATCCTGAAGGAACTAATGGCATATGAACCAATCGTTTGTCACCGGCTACCCTCGGACTGCATCTCCTTACGATGCTCCACTGCCTTGTGGATCAGACCTTTAGGTCGAAGGCTCGGTGTGTTGACCCCTAAGAAAACCACCTGCTTTGATTTGGGCACCCGGACAGAATCCCAATCCTTACATAAATCGAATGATTTATGTGGCGCATATATGTTTGCTGCCTCCTTGTACCAATGATTATGTATTTAAATAAATCTAAGTTGACACTATAACAAATGGTTTGTTATTATGATTAAAAACTTAATCATAAAATTTTATTAACGCACAACACTATACATAGAAAATGAAGTGTTCGAACAAAGTCGGAATAACAATTGAGTTATAATATTGCATAAATTTATTATATTTCGTAGTTTTGCATATTATTTTGCTTTAATAGTTATTTTGATTTGATTCGAATTTGTAAATTTATTTATATGCTCCATGCAAATCATTCGGTTTGCCTAAGCTCCAAAACAGAAGCAGATGGTTTTCCTAGGAGGCTATTCCCCAAGCTTTTCACCCAGAAATCTAATCCAAAGGGTAGTGGAGCGACGTTAGGAGAAACAGTCCCATGATAGCCGGTGACCAACAATAGGTTCACACACCTTTTGTTCCCCCGGAATCCTTGAGCTTATGTGCACCATCTGTTTGGAATAATGGTTTTCTAACTCCCCTAGCTGGATCCTCCATATCAACAAACCTAGTTAGAGAGTCCAACATTCACTTTTCGTCCTCTTAATTTCGTAAACAACGTCCCTTCTGCGAGAAGGTAGTGAGTGGTAATTCTTTAACAGTGTTGTATAAAAGCCGGTATTTGAAGGCATTGAGAGAGGGAAAGCTGAATCTCCCCATCTTCGGTCGTACCAGGGCATTTGGGGGCGAAATGCATGAAATTAAACGTTCAACATGAGCATTTTAATTATTTAACAAAGAAGTATCAATTTTCCTATTTTAACCGAACAATAATATTCATTTGTTAATATACATAATTATATACCTAGTCGGTTAGTGATAATTAGTTAGAAGTAATCAACAAGAAACTTTGGACCTAGGTTTTGTATTAATAGACAATCAACAGCCAGGTCTATCTGGGATCTCTTCAAGAGACTAATACTCCTCGTCAGATTCAGATCCATTGATCTGGTTCGGCTACTACAACTGAAATTCTGTGGGATTGAGATACATTTATAATTACTTGATCACTGAGTAGTGATCAATTTCATTTTGACCTAATCCATTCATATAAACAGAATTCTATAAATCAAGTTGTAATGTAGCGCCTAATCTAAGGGATTAGTTTAGTGTTAATATATTTCTGTTTGAGATTCACTTACATCTCTGCACTTATTCTATTCATTTTTATCAAGTCAATTGAGCTGCCACAACATACAAGTTGAAAGTCAGTCAGTCAGTAACAACGTGTAACTGTAGCAAGCCCATTCCATTAATGTATTATTTGTCTACACAACTGTGTTAATTTCCATATGAGTATGATTGAGCGTGTGTCTGCACTTCTATCCCTATTCTATTCCCCATTGGTTGTGACACATAGATAATCAATAATTTATCTACACTTGATTGATACTCAAAAATATATAGGAATCTTTTAACACAGACACACACACTTTGATTTTTGACTCACTCGGTGCTTGCTTGCTGTATGCTTGCGGACTTTACCAAGTTTTCACAATAAACTATCTCTATAACTGATTTTTGGGCTTTTTAATGATCTCGAGTAAATCGATAATTCTACTAGGAGATTAAGCCTGTATTAAATACTCGGTTAATGAGATATCTTTATTTGGAGTCGAATATAGAGGAAATTTATCTCAACAAACTTGGTTAACCTCTACATAACTTCGTACGTACATACATCAGTTCGAGTTGACATACCACATTAACACAGAGATTCACTTATCGATTCAAATCCCATAGTGGTAGAGATACTAAAAGTATAAGTAGTGATAGGGAACATTAGGGATTGATGATGTTATTGAAGGAGTATAATCCAGTGGAATAGATTTGGAAAGAAAATAACAGATATGAAAAATACAGAAGATTAAAGTTTGAGAGAACACAGAGAGTGAAAAAAGAACAAAATTGTAAATTATCCAGCAAGAGATAATCAACAGAAAGGTCAAGATTATATGTTTAATTTATTTATTTTATTTGAATACATAAATATTGGTACAGGGGGGCACCAAATATATATGCGCCGCACAAAACAATGAGAATTTAAAGAGAAGCGAAAAAAAGGTAAGGAACGTAGGGAATTATAAAAAAAAAGAGAACGATAATGGGGGGAGACGAAAAGGTACAATCAGAAGAAATCTTTCAGTTAAGGAAGATACAGCCACTTTTTATGAAGAAAGTAAAAGAAGGTTACAACAGGATCGCCACTGGCTTCTATTCTGAGCCATATCTGATAACGTCTCTAGCCACTGTGTTACACCATCTCTCGGACCCCAGCCAGGGAGTCGTGAAGGACCAACACAATTCAGCCCTTTGCAGCTTTCTTTCATACCACCACACCATGTCATATACTGACCACCTCTCCGCTTTTTCCAACCAGTCCCAGAGTCGGCAAATAATGCACGACGAGGAATTCTCTGGGACGACATTCGTAGAACATGTCCAAGCCACGTAAGTCGGTGTTTCAAGATGGTGACACCAATTTCATTATCGTCTCTGTGACCGAACACTCGATGCCGAACCTCTGCATTACTGACATGGTGTTGCCACTCGATGTCAGCGATCCTTCGGAGACAGCGATGATCGAACACAGAGAGTCATCTAACATCCTCAGCTCGGAGAGGCCAGGTTTCACAATCATAGAGCAAAACTGTTCTCAGCGACGCCTTGTAGATCCGACCTTTTACAGCCAGACTGACATCACGAAGGCGCCAAACATGGTTCAGATTGGCATAAGCCGCTCTGGCTTTCACTATACGTTCAGCATTGATCTCATCACTCACGCCACCACCAGCACTTATGCAGCGACCTAGATATACGAACTTCTCTACTACTTATACCTGCTCACCATCCAGAGTGAGTACAGGATTAGAGTCCTGCCAGTCTAATGATAATGAAAGATTATATGTTAGGATCCAGTCAGTAACAATATGAAAGAATAGAACGATTTGGTAAAAATGTACTAAAATAACATGATCACAATTCATAGTAAAGTAAAAAGGTATACACGTACACGTATTTTTTTCTATGTGACTTACTTGATCACCAGCTGTACGAAAAAATAATAAATCAAATGGAATTGCCGCTACCAGATCAATAATAAACCAGCCTTTAATATAATGAGCAGCTATACGTTTTGGATGTGAAACAACTTCATCATTTTTATTCACATAAGTTGTACGAAAATTAATTAAAATATCAATAATGAACATGACATCAACTAAGATATCTACTGTAGATAATAATGTTGGTGATGATGATGATGATGATGATGATGAAGAGGTAGTGATTGATGGGTGGACAGTAGGAAGAATATCTAATGATTCAGAATGATTATTTGTTGAAGATTTATTCTGTATATGATTTATATCAAAAGTGATCGCTGTCGATGGTGGTGTTGTCGTTGTTATGTTTCCTGACTTTAAAGTTTAAACAAAAAAAAATAATAATAACAAACGAGAGAAAAGGTAACTTTTTAAAGAAAATGGTTCAATATTGTATTGTATTGAATAATAACAATATGTACAAAATCTGGGGGCTTCCTAAACACGATAATTGTTGTAGCTGATTTCCATGAGTTGTTTAAATCTTCCCATTGATATTAAGCACTATAGCAGACTAGTCAATGAGAAGAATCAAATGACCAACACAAGAATCAATTACACTTTACTTCAACGGGAAAGCCATTGGCGTTTTGGAGCGAGCGGTACGGGGTTCGACTCCTGGAGTGAACATCTAATTCAAGATGCAGATACACCCATCCATTCTGGTTTCCATTACTAACCATCATCCATCTCTGCTAGAAATTATTGCGTTAGATATAAATTCAAAAAATATATGGAAAATGGGGATTGTTGAGAACTATTACTCTAAAATGGATTACTCCACGTATATACGTATATCGACCTAAAAATGCAAGCCTTCAGTCAAATATTTATCTGTGAATAGACTTTTTACTGCTTATAAATGATAGTTAATTAATTATCTACCCATTGTAGTGAATGCGAACCCAGATAAGAAAAACCATATATCAAATACATTATTTGCACATCTTCCTTCAGTTATCTTGTACGTGTTACATGATCCTTCCAATTCTATTTTTATTATAATTGTTTTCTATATTGTAGTATGCAATGATGGATAGTGTCTAGCAGTGGAATCCAGTTTGACGCACGTTTCGTCCTATTTGGGACTCGTCAGCTGGATGTACCTTCATCTCAGACTTGTTGATGTTCACTGTGCGACTCGAACCCAGTACCATTCGCTTCAAACTCCATCGTGTTATCCACTCAGGTACTGAGTCCTGATAGCTACTTGCTTATGCAATGGGGTGAAGTTTAATTCACTTGATATTGTTTCACTTGAATCTTCCCATTGAGGTTTAAGACTGCAATTGATCAGCCAATAACAGACTGATTAACTGCAGTCTTAAACCTCAATGAGAAGATACAAGCCAAACAATACCAAGTGAATTGTTATCTATATCCTAAAATGGTCTTTTCAATTTAATCTTCTACTTTCGGCATGCATTCGACTTTCCGATAGCTGCTAGAAACTACTTATATCAGTCAGCATAAGTAGTATGAATCACAATATTACTTTATTTTATGACATAAATAACTTCATTTATAATGTGTTGTGGTGTTTTCTACTTGATGTATATCATGATATGAGTATTTGAATCATAAAATAATACAATAGTAAAGATTAAATCGCATGGCGTTTCTCGTGTTTTCATTAGTCAGATTGTAAGTAGAATGAAACTGTATAAACCATTTAGTGTCAGTATACTTAATTGCTATATTAATCTGGTTTTTTTTCTCATCGTAAACGGATTTATCAATAATAGACTCATCAATAAGTTAATGATTCTATTAAATGGACATTTTTGAAATTAAAGTCATAACAACTAGAATCAATTGGTTGATGTGACAAGGCATAATTAGTCAGTCAGTCAGCTGCAACGTAGGACCAGGCACGTATATGCATCGGTCCAAGTTGCCATACCGCATTAGCACAACAATTTGAACACCGGATTCATAGAAGTAGTTAATTCAGTGGTGGTAATATATAGAAGAAAGATTGTGTATAAGGAGATAGTAAAGGAAGAAAGAATTAGTTCCTAGACAGATATGAAGCGATTTTAATCTCTTAATTTAAAGGAAGACAGAGAGTGTATACACCGACGCCATTGTGATCGATTCTGAGCCATGTCACCAAGAGTCTCCAACCATTGGTTACGATAGTCACGCGGACCCCAACCAGGCAGTCTGAATCTCCCAACATGGCTCAGACCAGAAGTTAGTGACTTCAAGCACTGATGCCACGTTTTGGTTTGGCCGCCCCTAACTTTCTTCCAATTATCCCCTGCACTAGTCAGCATTGCGCGTCGTGGTAAGCGGTGTTCAGGCATACGCAACACGTGGCCCAACCATCTCAGTCGATCAAGATTCATAACCTCATCAACTGATTTACCATCATTCCCTAATACCCTACGTCTAACCTCACTATTACTTACCCGGTGATCCCAGCAGATACCCGCAATGTTTCTAAGGCACCTGTGATCAAATACCAGTAACTTACGAATATCTTCCACTCTTAAAGGCCATGTTTCGCAGCCGTATAGAAGGACGGAACGAACTGCCGCGCAGTATACTCGTCCCTTAATTGATAGACGGATATCTCGCCTTCGCCATAGATGACGTAAGTTGGCAGGCATAATTAGTTCTATGAACTAATTGTTTCTCCCTGTACTATCTTCTTATATGCAATCTTTCTTCTATATATTACCACCACTGAATTAACTACTTCTATGAATTCGGTGTTTATCTTGTTGTGCTAATGCGGTATAGCAACTTGGACCGATGTATATATGTTCCTGGTTGTACGTTGTAGCTGACTGACTGACTGACTGACTAACTAACATTATTAATATTATTATGATTACTAATCTGATTAATTTGCTGTTCATATTAATACTGTTGTGATGTAACAACATGAGACTCATATACATCTGTGTCAAATCCCACGCAAATTATAACGAATTAATTTGATCATGTTACATTTACTAAACTAGATGGTGTAAATTGAGAAATGTTTTATTATGGTTTTAAATAAAACAAAAAAAATTAGTATATAGATGATAAAAGTTTAGAAATGAAACAACTCAGCTCGCTAAGAATTCCACACACATACACATATATATATACACAAGGAAACAAACAAATATATTCTTATTGAAGCGACAAATAAGTTTCTATTCTATGAATAGCAGTATACAATGATTGATAGAACTAATTAAATATTAAAGACTAAAGAGTATATTGCATTTATGACTATCCAATGATTACATATATAACACTAGTTGATATCATGAGTCAATTGAAGCTAGACTATCATGGAAAATCTGGAAGCATTGGACAGTTGTTTCGTCCTAGTATAGGATTCCTCAGCATTAGTTGAAGTTAGACATTAACACCGTTGGATGCCGTCTGGCTCAGTGGTCTAATGGTTAAATGCTCGCGCACGAGACTGATAGGTCCTGGGTTCGAATCTCGCGAGGGGGGGGCGAGATCGTGGATGTGCACTGCTGAGAAGTCCCATACTAGGACGAAACGGTCAACCAATTCTTTCAGGTTTTCTATGGTGGTCTAGCTTCAATTGACTCATGATTTTAACTACTGAAATTATTAAAAATTTCCACAAAACCCCTTCTCATAATGACATATGTATAATGTATGATCTCATGTCTTATTCTGAAAATTCAATTCAACTTAATATACTTCTCATATCATCGTAGTTTTAAAACAATTTCATCATTACTAAATGATGAGAAATCTTCAAATAGAATGATGCATGATTCCCTGTCTTTTTAATTTGTCCAAAATTAGATTTTGTGAAATTACCACTTCTAATCTAAAGAAGAAGAAGAAGAAGAAGAAGACGAAGAGAAAAAAGCATACTTTTCCATAGTGTACCCAATGATAAATACATTATTTCATTTGATTTAATCACGCCTATATTACACTACACTACATTACAATACATTACATTACATTACATTACACACAAACACGAGCAAACACAAACACACGCACACACACACACACCCGCAAATACAAATACACTTTGATGTTGATCGTATGTAATACTAAGAATTCCCAATTAGTTCAAACATATGATCTTATTTTTCGCCTTGTTCACTTATATACTTTAGATGAAAAAAAGAAGAAGGAATAACTGAATACTAAACAATGTCATCTTGTTTGATCGGATAATATTTTGAAAGTGCCTATTTTGCCTTTGTGTGTATGTTTACTTTATTTATTTTTTTTGTTGTTGAAAGATAACAACAAGTGGAGATAGAAATTACACAAAAAACTATTGAAAGTGTTGCCTGTTATCATCATTATTATCATAAATAATTAAGAAAATTCATAATTGATCAATACAATGAAACATATTACATCATATATGATTATATAATAACTTTCTATATTGTTAAATGTGACTGAACATACACACTAACTATATATATATATATATATATATATATATATATATATATATATATATATCTCGGAAGTCTCATCAGCCCTTGTGGTCCGGTGTGTGACGAAATCTCAGCATGGATACAGAACAATTGACTAGCTTTTGCCAACTTGCGTCATTTGTGGCCTAGGCGAGATATCCGTCTATCAACCAAAGGACGTGTTTACTGCGCAGCAGTTCGTTCCGTCCTACTTTATGGCAGTGAAACATGGCCGGTAAGAGTAGAGGATATTCGTAGGTTACTAGTATTTGACCATAGATGTCTTCGAAACATTGCTCGTATATCCTGGGACCACCGAGTAAGTAACTCAGTTGTTAGGAAACGGGTACTAGGTAAGGATGGAAAATCAATTGAGGAAGTAGTGAAACTCAATCATTTGAGATGGCTGGGACATGTGTTGCGCATGCCCGACCACCGACTGCCCCGACGTGCTATGTTTTATGGTGTAGGAGTAGGTTGAAAGAAAGCTAGGGGCGGCCAGACCCAAACATGGCACAAATCCATCAAGTCACTGACAAGTGGACTGAGTCATGTTGCTAGGTGTAGACTACCTGATTGGAGACCGCGAGATGATAGCAACCGATGGTTAGAGACCTTGAATGACATGGCTCAAAATCGTTTGCAATGACGCAGGTGCATCCACTCTTTGTGTTCTCTCAAACTCTAATCTTCTGAATTCTTCATGTCCTTTATTTTCCTCTTTCCAAATTTATCTCACTGGATTATACTCTTTGAATAACATCATCAAACCCTAATGTTCCCTATCACTACTTATACTCTCACTACCTCTACCACTACGGGATTTGAATCGATAACTGAATCTCTGTGCTAATGTGGTATGTCAACTCGAACTGATGTACGTACGTACGAAGTTCCACGTTGTTACTGACTGACTGATATATATATATATATATATATATATATATATATATATATATATATACATTAGGAATATAGTGATATGGATGAATTGTGGCCAACAACCTTTTGTTCAATTCAGAACTGCCCCCAAACGCCCTGGTATGGCCGAGAGCGGGGAGAGTCTGCTCTCCCTCTCGAAATGCTCTCACATGGTCACGCGCAAAAAAGCTCTGTCAGGGAAGTTCTACTCGTGGCATTACTGTTGTTTACAAAAATGAGAGAACGAAGAGCGAACGTCCGGTGCTTTAACCGGATCCCAATCCAATGGTGCACATCGGCTGGCTCCAGTATCCTGAAGGAACAAATGGCGTATGAACCAATCGTTGGTCACCGGCTACCATGGGACTGCATCTCCTTACGATGCTCCACTGCCTTGTGGATCAGACCTTTAGGTCGAAGGCTCCGGGTGTGGCCGCCTGGGGAAACCACCTGCTTTGGTTTGGGCACCTGGGCAGTATCACAGACCTCACACATACCAAATGAGATCTGTGTAGTGCATATGTATTTGGTGCCTCCTTGTACCAATATCTATATGTTCAAATAAATATTAAATAAAATGACTATGTTTTATATTGGTGCTAGGATAAAATACTAACTATCCCATGCTTTGAACACTACTATTTATTTCAATACATAAACATAGGTACAAGGAGGCACCAAAATATATGTGCGGCACACAATAAATTTATATGTAGTCTAGCATACTTCCAAGGTATCCAAATCGAAGCATGTGGTTTTCTTAGAGACCGACCCCCTACAGGTCTAATCCACAAGGTAACGGTGCAACTTTAAGAAATGCAGTCCCATAGTGATCGGTGAGCAAGAATGTGTTCATACACCATCTACCACGAGAAGGCAATGAATGGGACTTTCCTGTCAATGGCTATATACACGTAGCCATATGACAGCATTTCGAAAGAAACAACAGACTTACCCCACCCTTAACCATACCACGGCATTTGAAGTCGCTTGAAATGAGTTTCCTGACGATTATCCACGTCTAACAATCCAATTTAAAACATTACTTTATTACATTATGTAATTGCTAGTAATAACGAATTAAGTGAAGTGGTATCTAAACTTACAAGCTAATAGTTATATATGTATATAACTGCTTAATAAATACAAATGTCATTAGTTCTCGATAATCTATCAATTACATAAAACCCATGTGTGTGTGTGTGTGTGTAAGACAGCGAGTATATCTAGAAAATTGTGAAAGGAATATAAGAGCAAAAAAGATGCATCTGTATAAAATGGCCTTATTATAATCACAGCTGTTTTATTAATGCCTGCTAGCAACCATTAAAAATATAACAAAATTAAGCATATTTTATTAGTACTATCATTTATAATAATAATAATAATAATAATAATAATAATAATAATAATAATAGTAACTATGTAATTACTGTGCACGAACAAACACTATAAATTCTTATTAAATAGAACCCATACAAGGAAGAAATAGGATAAGACGGTAAATAAAAACTATGCATTATAAACCATTTTAATAATAACAAAACAGCGACAGATATATAGATAGATAAAGAGATAATAAATTAAAAATAGGCTGAAATATAGCTTCAAATATTAGAAACAAGGAGAATACTACTTATATAAGCGTAATAAGAAGTGCGAAATATACACACACATACACACACACACAAACAATATTAAACAAACAACGATAATAATTAGCTATTCAATCGATAACAACAGGTAGGATATGCAGATGTGTATACAACATCAACGCACATATATTTATATATGTATGCGTGCATGAATACATGCTTCACAATCCTATAATATTGTCTAACATATTGCACCAAATGTAGGACTTATACATGTTCTTTTATAGATAGAATTATAAAACCAAAGGAATACTCAGTCAGTATTGAATGATTGAATGTATTACTTCAGTGATAAAGACCACAAGTGAATATATATAAAGCCTCTATGAACAAGGCAAACACCTAAGAATATTGAGTATGCTAAAGAAAATAATAATACTGATGAAACTGTAAGATGATGTTATTCGAAATATGTTATAAGAATTGACCTTGACAACCATAATTTAGGTATTAAGAAAGTACATTTCAATACATTCGATGAATAATAATTGGTAAGTTTCAAACAACTAGATCCTTTGATACGGAGAGTAAGAATACAAAAAAGTTTGCAGAATAAAATGAATTCATCAGCTGCATACAACTCAGTGGTCTAGTTGATTAAGCGCCTGGCGCGAGACTGATAGGCTCTGGGTTCGAATCCCGCGAGTGGCGGGATCGTGGATGCGCACTGCTGAGGAGTCCCATAATAGGACGAAACGGTAGTCCAGTGCTTCTAGGTTTTTCATGGTGGTCTAGCTTCAATTGATTCATGATTTCAACTATTGAAATAACAATTGTTAATATAAACATCATTGTTGTCAATTGTTGAGAATACCTTAGTTTAAGAAGTTTAGATACATATTTACGAACGTAATCGAAATATATAGGCCACACAAATCATTCGATTTATGTGAGAGCTGAGATACTACCGATACAGGTAGTTTTCTTAAGTGATCACACCTGGAGCCTTTGACTTAAAAGTCTAATCCACAAGACAGTGCAGCAACGTAAGGAGGTGCAGTCTCATGATAACCGGTGACTAACAGTAGGTTCAGATGCCATTTGTTTTCCTCAGAATTCTGGAACTCATGTACACCATTAGTTTGGGATAAGGGGGTTTTTCAACTCCCCTAAGTGGACCATCCGTGTCCACCAACCTGGTTAAAGCGCTGGACATTCGCTTTTCGTCATCCCGGTTTCGTAAACAACACCTCCCTTCGCGAGAAGGCAATGAATAGGATTTCCCTGACAGTAGTTATATGCGTGTTGGTATTTGGGGGTATTTTAAAAGAAAGAGTGGACTCTTCACTCTCGGTCGTACCAGAGTATTTAGGGGCAACAAATTGTATGAATAAACATAGTTAAGATTCATATTGAGAAATAACAGTCCAGAGGTTACCTGAGGGTAGTGAAATCAATAGGTGATTGGCTAATCGCTCAACATGATATCAACATGAATATCAGAAAACGAAATAAGAATAAAAGTCTTAGGGAAAGGATTATTTTTGATTATGTTATTGAACATTCACCTAAACTTCATAAACTAAGGTATTCTAAACATTTGTTAGTAATGATCATTACATTAATAATTATAATTTCAAGTTGTGTGCAGCTGATAAGATATCGTGAAATAGACTGATGGAGTCATTTTGTTCTGCAAACTTTGTTGTTCTAACACACTCTATCTAAAATAGTTGATAAGTTTCATTTGAGTAACTGATGGATCCATCTTTGTTTATAATGCTTGTGAACTAAGGTATGCGCAAATTCCAATGAGACTGATCAATTACAGTCCTCAACATCAATCAGAAGATTCAAGCAAACAATATCAAGTGACTTTAAACTCCACCCCATTGCACAAACTAGTGGCTATCAGGACGCTTGAAGCAAACGTTACTGGGTTCGAGACCCGGGGTGAACATTAGACACATCCAGCTGACGAGTCCCAAATGAGACGAAACGTGCGTCTTCGATTGCACTGCTAGCCATTATCCATCTTTTATATGAAACCTAGTTCGATTTAAATATTTGGATAGAATTCTGTTGCATCCGACATATATTGACAGACAAAAATAGTATGTAACACCAATCGGAAATGGAATGTATGTCAACAGAAGATTGAGAAGATTCAATTGAAGAGAACAGAAGGTGAAACAGAGAGTAATTGTAATAAAAGAATTAAAAGAATCATGAAGTATATAAATGACAACTAATGGAAGATATGCAAATAATGTATTTAATGTATGATTTTCATATTATATTTATTTATTTATTTATTTTAACACATAGATATTGGTACAAGGAGGCACCAAATACATATGCACTACACAGATCTCATTTGATATGTGTGAGGGCTGTGATGCTGTCCGGGTGCCCAAACCAAAGCAGGTGGTTTCCACAGGGAATCACACCCCGAGCCCTCGTCGACCTGAACGTCTGATCCACAAGGCAGTGGAGCATCGTAAGGAGATGCAGTCCCATGGTAGCCGGTGACCAACGATTGGTTCATACGCCATTTGTTCCATCAGGATATTGGAGTCAGCCGATGTGCACCATTGGTTTGGGATCCGGTTAAAGCCGGTGCCGGACATTCGCTCTTCGTCCTCTCATTTTTGTAAACAACAGTAATGTCACGAGAAGGCAGTGAGTAGGACTTTCCCGGCAGAGGCTATATACGCGTGGCCATGTGAGAGCATTTGGAGAGGGAGAGCGGACTCTCATATTCTACGAAGGTACTAAACAATAAATTGTATACTACAGTATTCTTGGCCTTAAAATTCAAATAATGTCACTTATAGCCAAAAACATAAAACTGTACTTGATTTAATTAATGATTTAACAAACTTCTGACAAAAAAAAGGTAGTGAGCAGTAAATTGAAATATTCATTTTAATTAATATCTTGAATAAATTCTTAACTTGGAAACCAAGGAGAAGGGGGGAAGACAAACAGACAGACAAAGAGAGAGGGGGCGGAGAGAAACAGTATCAAAAAATTTTTGTTAAAACTTTACAAAACAAAACAAAACACTTACAGAAATTAATTTTGCATATTTATTTCCTGTATTCATAAGAAAAACAGTTACATATGGAGTAAAAATAGCTGTATAGATAATAAGTGCTAATATAATCCAATCCCAAACAGCTTTAAAAACACTATAATGTTTTAGTGTAAATTTATGCATACGTGGAGATTGAAAACGATGCTCAACATGTAAATCTTCATCCATAGATAGAAACTAAAATAAACAACAAGAACAACAACAAACAAAGAGAAGACAGTAAATAGATTTACAAATAAAACACATATATTATTTCGTTTCGTCCTATTATGGGACTCCTCAGCGAAACTAGTAATTCCTGGGTTCGAATCTTGCGGGGGGCAAAGTCGTGGATGCGTACTTCTGAAGAGTGCCATAATACAACGAAACAGCCGTCCAGTGCTTTCAGGTTTTCCATGGTAGTATCTAGCTTCAACGGATTCATGATCTTAACCATTGAAATTACTATAATATCCACAAAAACCCCTTCTGATATAGATTATTATTCAAATGAAAGTTGAATTCGACTATACCAGTATTGGTTAATTGTGTAATATCTGTTTCGGTAAAATTAAATTTAATTTATTAAGGCTTTGATGAAGTCGATTTCTTCGTCTCAAATGTGATAATTCAGTTAAATGTATAAATATTGGTAAACAGAGGTATCATATTCTATATGAGACATACAATAAGAAAATGAGATTATGAAAAGAAAAGAAGTGAGAGAAGCAATTTCATTAGGAAAAAATACAACTAGAAAGAATAGTTTTATATACAGGAAATTCTTTCACTTTTGAAAGAAACTAAAACAAATTACAATGTCGCTCCTATTGGTTTTTATTCTAACCGATATCTGATAAGATTTCAAGTTTGTAAGTTGTACTATTTTTAGAATCTCAATCAGGGAGTTATGAAGGATCGATGGGTACCAGTGCTTTACAGCTTTCTTTAATACTCCGATGTCAAGTTATGAACTAACCATCTCTTCACTTTTTTTCAGCTAGTCTTAGAGTAGACAAATAAAAGCCAATGTGGAAGTCTCTGGAAGAACAGTGAAATAATCGTCACTATGGACAAACACACGTCACCGAACCCCTGTATTACTAACATGGTGTTGTCACTGAATGGTACTGAGCAGGGATTGTGATTAATTTGATGATGCAGTGAATTGTTATTGACCTAGAAGGTTAGAGCACGCGTTGCGTATCCCCAACCATCGTCGATCTTGATGAATAATATTAGTTGGAACAGAACTAACTTTTGAAATAAATCAATATTAGTAGGTACAGATCACCTGATCACGGAAACTTGGCAACATGACTTAGATTCAATCTCTATATTGTAACCACATGTATTTTTTATCTTCCTCATAGCCTGAAGATTCAATTATATTCCTTGAATTTATACCTCCATTATATATGATATTTTTGAATGTTTAATCCTTTATACTAGTACTGCTAACTACTATTGTTCCAACTGCTTTGTTATTCCTTATTGTTAATTTAATCTTTTTGTGTTGAAATTGGTATGACAACTTAGGTTAATACACATTTGCACTAGGCTCTATGTGGATTATGATTAGCTAAATGTGACTGTCATAAGAAATATAAACAAGTTTTTTTTTCTATAAAAACAAAAATCACCATATTTCCCATAGCTTATTGCCATTATGATTAAGATCATGAATCCAATCAATGTTAAACCGCCAATAAAAAAAACCTGAAAGTACTGGACGGACATTTCATCTTAGTATGGAACTTTTCAACCATTAGTTAGTATTGATGTATCCTTCATCTTAAGCTTATGCCACTTATTTCATCATGTTTTGGTGTGTGGGCTGAGATACTGCCCGGGTGCCCAAACCGAAGCAGGTGGTTTTCTTAGGGGGCCACACCCCGAGCCTTTGACCTAAAGGTCTAGTCCACAAGGCAGTGGAGCATCGTGAGGAGATGCAGTCCCATGGAAGCCGGTGACCAAAAGTTGGTTCATACGCCATTTGTTCCTTCAGGATACTGGAGCCCATGTGCACCATAGAATTGGGAACCGGTTATAGCGCCGGACGTTCGCTTTTCGTCCTCTCATTTTCGTAAACAACACCCCCGCCACGAGAAGGCAGTGAGTAGGACTTCCCTGGCAGAGGCTGTATACGCGTGGCCGTGTGAGAGTATTTCGAGAGGGAGGGCGAACCCTCCCAGCTCTCGGCCATACCAGGGCATTTGGGAGCTTATGCAATCGGTCATGATTGGGATTAATTTTCTAGGGATTAGAATACCCCATTGAAAGGAAACTGAGGCTTAAATTTCTAAGGGTTATATATATATATGAATAAATGTAGTTATTTCTCGATTCGGTTGGTCAATAAAATGCTTCCTTCTTACTCGGTAACTTTATTTATTTATTTATTTTAACACATAGATATTGGTACAAGGAGGCACCAAATACATATGCGCCACACGAATCTCAATTGATTTGTGTGAGGGCTGTGATACTGCCTGAGTGCCCAAACCGAAGCAGGAGGTTTTCTTAGGGGGCCACAACCCGAGCCTTCGACCTGAACGTCTGACCCACAAGGCAGTGGAGCATCGTAAGGAGATGCTGTCCCATGGTAGCCGGTGACCAACGTTTGGTTCATACGCCATTTGTTCCTTCAGGATACTGGAGCCAGCCCATGTGCACCATTGATTTGGGATCCGGTTAAAGCGCCGGCCATTCGCTTTTCGTCCTCTCATTTTCGTAAGCAACACCCCCGCCACGAGAAGGCAGTGAGTAGGACTTCCCTGGCAGAGGCTATGTACGCGTGGCCATGTGAGAGCATTTCGAGAGGGAGAGCGGACTCTCCCCACTTTCGACCGTACCAGGGCATTTGGGGGCACTCGGTAACTAATTTGAGGGGGGGCATATACAGGAAGTTTATGTATCAGTATTAAAATTCGACACATATATCTATGTAGAATAAAAGTGTAGTGAACTGTTTTATGTATTGATTAACTGTATTAGTGTTTTTTTGTATTATACAAATATAACTGCGCACTGCTGAGGAGTCCCATACTAGGACGAAACGGCCGTCCAGTGTTTCCAGGTCTTCCATGGTGATGTCTAGCTTCGATTGACTCATGATTTCAACTATTGAAATATAACTGTGTATTATTATTTTATTTTAACCAATTTGTGGATGTCACTTTTTTTTGTTTGCTGATTACCTAGTCTGCTTACGTAATCGTTTGTTGTTATTCGAATTTTTCTGGCATAAATTTCAGCTTTGTTTTGTTTACCACTACAAAATGTACTTCTTTTGTGTTTACTTCTCAATTTTGTTTTTTTTTCCCGTTTATTTATCATTTTAACGATGGATGGTTTATGTTGCACACACAAACACACACACACAAACAAACAAACAAACACGTACACATTGTTTATGATCTTATTGATCAACTATAAATTAAATGAAGGAATTTACGATTAAAACAGACATTAAGTGCTTTCAGGTTTTCAATGGTGGTCTAGCTTAGATCAAGTTGTGATTTTAACTGTAAAATATATATATAGTTTACTCCTTTGTATTTAGCCCCCAAATGCCCTGGTACGGCCGAAAGTGAGGAGAGTCTGCTCTCCCTCTCCAAATACTCTCACACGACCACGCGTATACAGCCTCTGTCAGAGAAGTCCTACTCACTGACTTCTCGTATCACGGGTGTTGTTTACGAAAATGAGAGGACGAAAAGAGAATGTCCGGAGCTTTAATCGGATCCCAATCCAATGGTGCACATGGGCTAGTTCCAGTATCCTGAAGGAACAAATGGTGTATGAACCAGTCGTTGGTCACCGACCACCATGGGACGGCATCTCCTTATGATGCTCCACTGACTTGTGGAGCTTTGAGTAAATGGAATTATATCTATTTTTTATTCTTCACTGAATTCTTTTTTTTTATAAAAAAAAATTAAAAATTGTTACTTATATATATTTAAATTATTTATAAACTATAAAACACAAGGATATAAATGGTGAGTTAATTCACTTGGAAACTATTTATCCAGTATCGATGTGTATGTATACTTATAATTTAAATAATACATTGAATATAGATCAATGATACTATTCAACCGAAAGTAAAAACTTTAGTCTTTAAACTTATAATCGACTTCACTGATACTTGAGTGTTTTTTAATCATTCAATGTAAAATATGTAAGAGTATGTAAATAGTTTAATTTTTTTATTTTAACATATAGATATTGGTACAAGGAGGCACCAAATACATATGCACTACACAGATCTCATTTGTGTGAGGATTGTGATACTACTCGGGTGCCCAAACCGAAGCAGGTGGTTTTCTTAGGGGGCCTTCGTCAACCTGAAGATCTGACCCACAAGGCAGTGGAGCATCATGAGGAGATGCAGTCCCATGGTAGCCGGTGACCAACGATTGGTTCATACACCATTTGTTCCTTCAGGATACTGGAACCAGCCCATGTGCATCATTGGTTTGGGATCCGGTTAAAGCCAGTGCCGGACATTCGCTTTTTGTCCTCTCATTTTCGTAAACAACACCCCCGCCACGTGAAAGTAATGAGTAGGACTTTCCTGGCAGAGGCTACATACACGTGGCCACGTGAGAGCATTTCGAGAGGGAGAGCGGACCCTCCCCACTTTCGGCCATACCAGGGCATTCGGGGGCGAAAATGTTATAATCCAATCACATAAGAAGTTAAAGTGAACCACATGAACTAATAAACTATTGAATTGTAATCTAACTATCTAGGCGATCTGTTTGAATATCTGGGCTATCTATTCTCCTACCATCTAGATATTTCAACAACTTATGTGTTTTTTTGTTTGTTCTAATACATTATTATGGTCAGTAGTTGCAGAACCTATTCACAGGAACGTTTGTGACAATATTTCGATGTACAATTTACAGAGACATCATGGTTGTTGGCAATATGCATCGAAAAGAATGTATATTATTCAAATGTCAATTCCTAAATTGCTAACATCTAACTGGTGACCACTTAACATTTATTGCGAAGATAGATCAAGACATAAGAAAATGAAATTTGTTGAAATATTTTGTGCTGCGAATTCTATATTGCACCAAATATAATATTAAATAAAGCCAATAATAATAATAATATAAATCCCGACCGTTGCTTATACCTTGACGTGGTGATCGAGATTGCCTATCGCAAGGAAACAATCGAGCTATACTGGCCTTGAAAAATCGTTTCTCAAGGTCCTACCATGACATACAGGTCGGTTAAAGAGCGGTAAGACTAAAAGTAGCAAACTTAAGGTCCGAGAGCGAAGTCGTGCTGTTGACTGTACAGAGATATGGCGGCAGTAAGGTATTTCCTTCAGACAACTAGCATAACAGCGATGCTGCCTTCCCACAAGGACAGGTGTGGTTAGAGAAGGTCAGCCCTAAGATGCACACCTCGCCTTATCGTACGGATATTCATCTCCGGCGGTAAGGTCTCAACAAGTACGGACCTAACATGAAAATTACTTACAAAGAGCTCGTGTTCGACCGACCTCAAACAGTTGTTCCTTAGGCACTGCGGTTACGCTCTCACGTCACTAAGACTACCTCTAACCCCATTTCATTCTCAGGTATCTCCAGAAGAACCCTTTCGCGGTGTGGGCGACCGGGAAGTGATAACCGCCCTCATATTTCTAACAGCAAGCAGGACCAATCATTTTAACCCCTTGATTCCTAGTATCCCTCCTACTTGGACTATCAAATTTAAACGTCCTCCTCAAGTGTCACCATGGCCAACGAGTCTAGTGCGCGAAATACTATTCCAAGTCCACTGAAACCTGCCTCCGTATTATACATTGAAGCCATCAACGTACGTACCCTATGTCAAATCGAACAACAGGCCTCCTTGGCTAAGACACATACAGGATCCTAGTGTAGTCATTCATTTGACTCCACCTAAGTAAAAACGGGGAGCCGACGATATACACCCTCTGTTTATCTGGCGACCCGACGGAAATTTTTAGTGGATTGTCGGGTTTAGGTATAGAACTAGGTATGAAAGCAGAACAAGCACTTTTAGAATGGATTCCTGTTAACAGTCGTCTATGTGTTGTTCCTTGAAATTTCCTTGATAAAGCTTGAACCAGATTGCCAGGTGAAACGTTGGATTTACTTCAAATTCTTTCGCTGAGATTTTACAAATACATTCTTCCTCTTAAATGTCTCACATTAACTCGGCGCGCAAATATTGTGAAACTATTCGATCAAATTTAGACGAAAATTCTTACTTGTATATTATGAAATTATTGAATAAGTGATAGTCAAGTTAGACGTAATGTAATTCGGTAATATGATAAATCGATTGGTGAAATTATGAAATTTCATCAACTGATAAAGCTGAAATATGTATTAAAACTGGTTGACTAACCATCATCTACTTCTGAAATAGTAGATAGAATAAGAGTATATTGAAAGAACGTTAAGGGCTTTTCAATAAAGATGTAATATCAGTTTACGCAGTTGTGAATGTCTGTTGGTCTGAATCATGTCAAGAAACTTAGATTTTCTGAATGGAATGTCTGTAAGAAAATTATAATTTATAGTTTGAGACTTTAATTGGTATAAATCTTGATCGATCGTTGCGGATCAATGTGTATTGCGCCAGGCCCTATTTACTATTTTAGCTTATGAGTTCAATTTGTCGTCCCCCAAATGCCCTGGTACGGCCGAGAGTGGGGAGAGTCCGCTCTCCCTCTCGAAATGCTCTCACATGGCCACGCGTACATAGCCTCTGCCAGGGAAGTCCTACTCACTGCCTTCTCGCACTACGAGTGTTGTTTACGAAAATGAGAGAACGAAGAGCGAACGTCCGGTGCTTTAACCGGATCCCAGTCCAATGGTGCACATGGGCTGGTTCCAGTATCCTGAAGGAACAAATGGCGTATGAACCAATCGTTGGTCACCGGCTACCATGGGACTGCATCTCCTCACGATGCTCCACTGCCTTGTGGATCAGATCTTCAGGTCGAAGGCTCGGGGTGTGGCCCCCTAAGAAAACCACCTGCTTCGGTTTGGTCACTCAGACAGTATCACAGCCCTCACACAAATCAATTGAGATTCGTGTGGCGCATATGTATTTGGTGCTTCCTTGTACCAATACCTATGTGTTAAAATAAATAAATAAATGAGTTCAATTTGTGGTCCAAAGAGAAATGACATTTCGTAACTGTTTGAAAATCATTCAGTGGAATACAGTTTGATATTGTGACTAATGTAACACAAATTCACAATGCCAGTGTCACTATAACAATGAACAAGTATGTGGAAGAGTGAATAATCTATAGGTAATATACACCTAAGCAAAATATTCGCAACATCAAATGATTTAAAACGTATTAACTGAAAAGATTATTTTTAATAATCAGAATTTACTTACTTGAGCAAATTTCTCAGTAACGGATGATTTTGGTGGCTCTGCATGACTACTCAGCACCAATTGCAGAGCCTCAGACTCTTCACTGGTTGGATGTAAGTGCCGGCTTTTTCTGGAAGAACCATGAATTATTTCTGGACTTTCATCTTCAGCGTAACCTCTATACCATGTAGATGGTCTACGCTTAGACTTGTCAGAGCATTTAGGAGTCTCATGCTGGCTTTCTGAAACATCGATTTTTGAGAGAGATTCTCTTTTAAGTGAATCATCTTGACTTTTTGGTAAAAATAAGGAAGTTGGACGACATTCTTTAGATTGACCAGATACAGACTCAGTTGGACAGTCTTCAATAAATTGGATCTTATCGCTTGAAGATAAGCTTTGTGGACGGGCCAATGACTCCGTTATAGTAGTACCTTTGTGAAAATTAATGTTAAGTCAAGATGACAGACTCTATAGAAACCTTTTACAAAACATATACATTAAACTAGTTTTTCGGCTTTTAAGATATGCTCTCTAAAGCGTGATACATTCTTTAGCGACTTGCACTTATAGGTATAAGATTCACATTCTTGAAACTTGGATTGTTTTGCAGTACATCACTTTCCCGTAAATATATGCACGTATGCTTAAGTGATGTGTGCGAGGCCGTCTGTACTGATGTACGTATAATTTATGCGGTATATACTGGTAGCTCTTATTGTACTGTCGTTTGACCATAGGAAATACAATGAAAATGATTTTTGTCCTGCTTTATCATATAAAATATGAGGCTAGGTTTCTGAACTGACGAAATATTTTACCGTGTTGAATAGCATTTGCCTTATGTCGCCGAAGTTCATTGGAAAAAGCTTAAATCATAGATGGATGTGTTTACACCTGACATAAAGGAAAGAATAACTCCCAGTAATTGAGGCTTCCCTCAGCATTAAGTCTCATGATACAAAATAATATCCCATATGTTGTCCCATATTCACATTACGTACTCTCACTGACCTTTGGGACAACTGAGAAACCCAGAAGTCATAATTCGACAACATGTTAACGCAAGAGAGATCACTTGCGATGGACTAACTTTTTATCAATGACCCATAAGTACCACTTTTAAAGTTGTTTATATTTTACGAAAACAACAGTAGTGTTCCAGATGTATTTTACTTTCTATATAAACAAATAATAGTTTGAAACGATTTCCTAATAATCTGTCTACAACTTCTAATTTTAATCTTTAACGGTATAAATATAACCTTTATAATGAAAAATATGTTAGTGCCGATATAAATAGCAATTCACGTAGCTATAACTGATATGGGAAATACATCAAAACCTTCAAAATTTCACTGCGATCGCGAAAATTCAGTAAAAGGTTATCGCCAAGTGAACTTTTACACAGAATAACACCTCAAAAATATTCAGGGATGATTGATAATTCACATAAAAGTCAACTGAGGGCAATATAGAGACTTTATTTCCTTCCAAAACTTACCCCATTCTTTATTTCGAATTCGTAAAAATGATAAAGCATTATTTGCATCGATTAAGGTATGAAGCATATTTGATACAAGGTTTAAATACTGAGCTATGCTCTCTTTATGATGATATAAACACTTTTGAGACAGACCAAGATATCTGTAATCTGACTTTTCTGATTTTGGTATTCGAGAATGCCGTTTGGAGATGGCTGACTAAAGAGTTGTTTGGCGAAGAGTAAAACTAACCCCCATTACGCTTTTAAACATACTATGCATCGCAAAGTGCTTCTATGAATGTAAGCATTTTTATAAAGAAAGAAAGAGTATCTTAACTACCAAGTACACTCAGTACCTAAAGTCTGCATCGAACAGATAGAGCAAAATATTACTGAAGATCCGTGCACGATGCATATTAGTACCGAATATAGATCGTGACAGTATCGTTCATTAGCAATGAAACTAGTATACAAAGCCGTCAGTTTAATACAGCACCTTAGGAGAGAAGGACAAAGTAATAAAACTTCAAATCATTCTCAGTCACAAGACACTTTTAATTATTAGGAATGAACTGATATTTAGATAATTTATCTGAGACAATAATAGTGTAAAAAATAATAAAACAATTTATGAATAGTATTGAAGAGGCGGTATAAACACTGATTATTACTCGATAACTAAGCTAAGATGTTTTTAACTGAACTTAAGCAACGTATGATGGAAACGCTTTAAATCTTAGCTAACAATTAGCTGGAAGTGACTTACCTTCACCTACCGGACCCAGCTTCAAATCAGATGTATCATACTTCTTATCTCTGAAGTGCTTTTTCACGTCTAAGACAGAAGGTTTGGTAGATTCTAAATATAGAACTTTGAGAATAGTAGATGAATACTTGATATGTTAGTTCGAATGGGGGTTTTCGGCATATGGTTAGGGCTTTTGTTTACTCGAAAAGATTTTAGCTGCCACTTTGTGCGCAGAGTTGGTCCTACAGTTAATGACAGAATTAACTTAGCGTATACCTTTGTTCATTTGCGAGAGGGTTTGTGTGTTACTGACCTCTTCTCTGAAAAAAAGTAGGTAGAGTGGCAACCCACCAGTCTCATCACGGACAGGAGTTACAACAATGCGGAAGCTTATAAGGCAATCTGGAACTGTGAAAGAACAAAAAGAAATTACTATCTCTGGAATAGAGGTTCATAAGCACTTCCGTCTCGTTAGTCTGATTAAGAGCTGCCAACAAAGTCTCCATTGAATCAACGGTAGTCTCAGGTCCATAGAAAATTGATAGGGCTGAAGACTTGAGCATAAGCTGGCCCTTCGTATATCGAAGAAGCTCACAAAGACCATCACTACAGTATATAATTGGTCTGGAAGGAAGTGTGGCATTTGCCACGATAAAGTTTTCATCTAAACATCTTAGGGAAATGTTGACTAAACTTACATTGAGAGTCAAAATTTCTAATAAGAGTTACGATGTAGGTGTTGTGTGGTGCAATATGACCCCTTTTAATGGGCATAATCACAAACCACTACAGGTTTGAGTCAACAATACCTTATCGAAAAGTAAAACGTGATTTCGACTGTTTAGAATTTACGCTTTGTTTCCGACCTTCAGAGTCAACTAGTTAAAAGCAAAGTCAGACCTTTTGTCATTCACACTACAGGAGATGAAGCAGAAAATGTGGTGAGACTTCTTATGATCGTCATAACTTTCAGAGTTGTTAGGACTCTATCTTCACTGAAACTTTTCTACAAAGATTGCTGATATCATGTGTTCTGTGGGAGAATTTCTGTATTTCAACAAACGAGATTCCGAACGAAAGCAATTTAAAATTTCTTTTGAAATCTATAAGCATCTTCTACTAACAGATCAAAAATAGGCATTTTGACGTCAAACACATAGTTAGGTATGGATTAAGCTAATACCTAATCATCGTTTAACCAATGGCATAGTGGTGAATGTAGGTAAGGATATGTCAGTCCATTGATCGTACAACGAGTCGAAAAATGTCTTGCGATTTTAGCTAAAACTCCTTTAACCTATTTTAGAATATGCCCCTCGTGCTTGGTACAATACCTCTTCTCTTTATTTAGTATTCTATATATGGTCTCACATAGCGACGATTGAGTGCAATTTGACCATAAATATGCAGTAATAGCCTTGAAATATTGTGAAAATAGTTTGAATAGACAGAGTCATGTGACTGTAGAAGGAGTATTTGGACATCTGAAAAGTTAACTGACTCTTAATAATTGGTTTCTTACTTAGCAACTCAACACCATAATCATAAAAATACCGATTCACTAAATCACAGATAAGTGAGTACAGCAAGTTTTGGACCCTCGTGCGGATGGTAGAAGAAAGTGTTTACAACATTTTCATAAAAAAACATAGGAATGTATTGACTACTGAAGTGGTCAAAAAATGAAGCATTATGTTCGAACAATAAACAACTCCGTAATTTTTTCTCACCTGTGAATTATCATGCCTCGTGTGGCTTACGTTTGTTGAAAATAAATTGTTATTGCCATTGATAATACTTGTGATTTTTGTTTCGAGTTCGGATGGTACCCAGCTACATAGTCCATAAAATACAAGTACTCTATCTGGCAGGTCAGTCGAGAAAAAACGATCGAAGTTCTGATGTATCATGTTCAGCTTTTGCATCACGATTTCCGTAACCATTTATGATTTTTCCATACAATAGTTCACCCAGATAACGCTGACAGCAAGTAAGCGTCGTCCCTTAGCAATACAGGTTATATATATATATATGTAGTATTATCTAATCTTGCTGTTCGAACCTTTGCTAAGTTGAGTTTCTTTAGTATTTGTACTAACTGGTGATTCCTTTGCACTTGATTGCACGCTGATTACGAAATCCAAGTTTGACAGTTTCAGTTGTGCTCATCTAATTCTACCTCCTTTAGATCGCACTATTTCGGTGATTATTAGTCACCAAATAGATTCAAATAACTATAATTATTATACTACTTCAATTAGAATACATGTGTAAAATAAACTCTAAAATTTCACAACTTACACATGGACTGAAATTATTTAGACAATCAATAATAAACTCACTATTGGCTAACTTCGAGATACAATTCATGGAGTTCTAGATAAAATCTGTGATTTGTGGAGCTCAACCATGTCGACTGAGAGACAGTCGTCCACAACGAGAAACGAGAGCTGGTCTTACAACTTCCCTAGATGATTAAAATTAAACAATATACGCTATGGGATGCCAGATAAATGGTCTAGAATTTAGGCGCTCGTCACTAGATCAAAGGTCATGAGTCCACCGCATAATTTGTATCTTTTTAGAGTTCCGTCTCGCAAGGATATTCATGTGCGATTAATATAGGTCACTTTCAAAGCAATACAATATACTTGGCTGAATAAATTTAATCCATTCTTACGAATGAAGTAGACAATTGCCTGAAGAAAGTCATTTATTTTTCATCAAAAGCAGATTTCAAAACTAGCTATCATTTTGAATATGTTTAGTGGCTCTGTTACAGCTTAGGTTGATTGGTTAGGAGTTGACCTCAAACAACTAAGTATATACCAAGACAATAGGGTCCAACTAATCATTCACTTCCTCATTTTGTATAGGCATTATATTTCCCTTTATCTTATATGTTGAAAAGTTTTGTTTGTCTGAACAGGTAATCCCGCGCCCTACTGCGACTGTGCGACGATCTAAAACATTGATTCATACAGACAATCAGAGAAAAGAGATGACGAAACCGAAGCGAAACGAAGTGATACTCAGTGGAGTTAAGTAAGTCAACTCGATTTGACTAGGCGTTACTCAATATTTATAGAAGCACCAAAAATAAGTTACGGACGCGTGATGAATAGAATACATGATTAACACACACGATCGTTTAAAAACAGACTTAATGAGGGAATAACCAACAAGGCCAAAATAAGGCTTGAGAAGAATGAATAAATCGACCTATCCAGAAGCTAGAACAAACTATGTGGGCTCGACACAGTACCAGCCATTAAAAGACAATTATTTGAAACTTTTCCGCCAATAACAAAACAATGAGAATCAATGGAACACCAATACAGCTAGATCAGATGGATGGCTTGATAATCTCGCGAGTGAGCATGTGATTATATTCTTAGATTAGGTCTTTAATGTATTTTAGCTTGTTTGAATAAGTGTGACCTAGAATTTTACAAGAAAAGTGATCAATTACCTCACACATTTTTGGTAATAGAGCACGTTACTATAATGTCTGTACGAACGGCAATTCCATTGTGCCTGATTGCGCGGTGATTACGAATTTCAAGTGCGATACGTTTATCTGTGCTCGTCTAGTTCTACTTGGCTTAAATTGCACTGCTCCGGGAATTCCTAGTTCGTACATTAATCCGAATACTTCTGATAATCATATTAGTGTCGCGATTGGGTCAAATATTGAACAGTTGGATACTATTTCAAGTAGAGATGAATTTAAAGAATAAATAGTGAGGTTCAAAATCTGGTCCATGACTATAAAATATATCAAAGATGATAACTTCACGGTTGATTTCCTGATTTTATCGGTAAAGAAGCTTATAAACTCCTCAAAAGTCTAGCTTTTCCAGAAAAAACTAATTCAATTATCATGCGAATCTCTTAAGGAATTACTATCTATTCATGTAAAGTGTACTAGCTTTGAGTTCAGAGAGATAAAAGTTTAATAAATGATCATAAAGTTAAGTAATTTATACTTGAACTACAGAAAAAGGCTGTGAAGTGAAGTCGGAAATTTTTCGTGCCTGTAGGTAACCCTCGTGATTGCTTGTTTATTGAGATAAACATTTCGAATTTAGAAAGAAAATCTGTCAAGAAATCCAAACTTTCATTCCTAGAAATCAAAACTTTATGTATTAACTATGAGGCAGTGACTCAGCTTGATTTTCAGTCAGTGAAAATTTCTAATAATTTGATTAGTCATCTCGATGAATTAAACTCTTAGGGTCGCTCAAGCTCGCGTTCGTTCAATAACGGTTTTTATTAACGCAAAAATATGAAATGGGATTCAGAGAAGAATCACAAAGCACTTTAGAGATGAGAACAGGTGTGAAAGATGTTTTTCCGGTGGTGAATTTCACCCACATAATTCATGTGTCTTCCGCTAAATGGTTTATGTGTGATAAAATTGGGCACATCAAGTCTGTCCGTAAAGCTGTAGACTTATGGTCTACTTCGTCATTAGTACTGCTATAATGATAGACCTAATCCTGAAATTTTAGATTTGTCATGATTTAGCTGCCCACTACATAAGATCTAACATGGAAGTCACATCATTGTCTACACTGACTCAACGTATTCAAACGGTTGTAGCGTGGAGTCGAGTCGCGATTGACTATGAACACTACAAGAAGACTACCTGCCAGTAAACCAATGTCAGAAGGCAGATGATGGCTGTAGTCGAGATATATTTGCTGGCGATCTCATGGTATTGAAAGAATATCAAGATCGTGCCAAAGGAGTACAAGCGTGGTTACTAAGCGTAACCGAATTCGTACAAGTTCAAAGTCAACGGGAGAGTAATATCTGTCATTAGCACGGTTAAACAAGCGAGCACAGTAAAACAATCACTGGTACAATAGGTTATCATAATAATTGTTTTCATTGAACCAATCGCGTTTTGTTGACAAAATGAGGTCACTACACAGTCATCAATACATGGTGAAGAACACATCCAGGCTGGAGATAGCACAATTCAATTAAAATGGATAACAAACATTCTACATATGTGTGATCACGAATGCAATGCCGAGCCATGCCATCCGATCAACCAATTTCAAATAAATATTACCGCACCCACCATTATTGACCTTCTCTTAATGTTACACGTTGAAAGCCTATTTTCCCAGTCATCTCATTTTCAGCTTTGAGGACTGTGGTTAGGATGCAATGCAACTACAAAGCTGCTGTTCTCTTTTCCATTGATGAAGATAAACCCTGTAGTTCAGATTTTATTAATTTGAGTGTTTCTAAAGATCACTGATCTTTATTCCTGATTTCGAAAGGTAATTTTCATATTCATAAACTATTACATACCTCTCTCGGTTCATTCCATGACTTCATTGACGAAACAGAAAGTACATAGTACATTAATTCAATCAAGAACTTGAAATCTTTAGATTCTAAGTTTGTCGTACGACCCATTGAAGTTTCAGTATTGGGGATTATCAGACACGAAATACCCATACTAGAATGCTGTGAAGTGTTAATTAGAAACGATAATTTAATATACATTACTATTTACTTACACCCGTTGCCCCTCATGGAGTGGAGTAGTGTCCGAGAATACTAAGCAGTGGGAATAGCTGGATCATATTAAGATAAATTAAAATACCTCTCTTCGAAAGGCATAAGCCACCCACTAGTCTCCTCCATTCAACTCTGACCTAGGCAATCCTTTCCAGTTGTTATTTATCCTTTTCGTGTCTGCTCCCAATAATCGACGAAGTGCATTCCTTGGTATTCCTCCTTTCCGTCACCATTCAGGATTCCATGTTAAGCCTGTCCAGCGATGCAGTTTGGTGGTTTCCTCAATGTATGTTCTATCCATTTCCACCGTCTTTTGGTGGTTTGTCCTCTCCCACAGTAGACTGTTGCTGATGGTATCAGGCCAACGGACATTGCGAATGTTACGTAGACAATTGTTTATAAATACTTGTACCTTCTTCATGACGGTAGTAGTAGTTCTCCAATTTTCAACTCCATACAGTAGAACTGTCTTGACATCCGTACCCTTCTTTCCAGTCTGCCGGCTCTTTTACGTCCTGCAAAATCTTCCTGAACAGAAAATGAAACACGCTTGCAGTTGCTTCTATGTTTGACTTAAGAGCTTCCGCTGGTGTATCGTCAGATCCTGCTGATTTCTCAATCCTGATTTGTCTGTTGGCCATCCTGACGTCTTCGATTGTTGGTGGAGTAGCATCTATATAAAGTTCTGTGTGTGCTGCTTTGATGTCCGCTGACTCTGTTTGTCCAGTTGTTCAATGCATATATAGCTTCAAATTCATCGTGGCAACCACCATGATATAATCACATCCGATGTTGTCCATTTCGACGCGGCGTTACGACCTCCCGTCCGGATGTTTAGGTCCTATACTGGGCACTTCGATATGATCGACTGCAGCCTCTGGTAAGACTGCTATTTTCGTCGTACTGCTACCATTGGTTGGTGCATAACATTGGATGATATTCATCGTGATTTCCTCTTACTTTGTTTTAAAGGATGCTTTGATTGTATTGGATCAATGAGATTCTCTTCCTATGACTGCATTTTGTGTTTCTTTTAAAATCATCAGAGCAACTCCCTGAGTGTGTGAAGGAATTTCCTACTTGTGATCAGAGTACAGCAGCATCTCTTCTGTATCTAATATTTGCTATCCAGCTTGGGTACAATCGGTTTCACTGATTTCAATTAATGCCAAGTTGTATCGCCTCATTTACACAGCTATTTGACTGATCCTCTCGGTCTTCCACATTGTCCGGATATTCCATTTACCTATCTAAATTGTTGATCTGGTTGTTAGAAACGGCATCATTCTCGTGACTTCCGAAGATTCTCGGCTTTCATCATGAGGCGTCAAGATTTTTCCTTGAACTCGAAAAACAAAGCTTCAATTGAATAAACTGTTTATTCTGGTTAGCGTGTTTTCAGCAAGGTTGTTTTCTACAGGATGTGGCTGCCGACCTCATTCCCGACCCTGTATCTTTAGATGAACTTGGTACCTGCAGTAGCCTTAAAAGAGCTACACACATAGTTAATTCTTCATACATACCTCGTGAGTTTTTATTTACTGATGATAATCTTCAATAATATGAAAACGCTTAAAGTAGAGTTGTCTTTATTAATTTCCAATGCAGATTCTAATGCATTACTTAAAGATTTGTTAACTGAAGAGTAATAAATCATCAGAAAAATCAGCATCCATCAAAACTGCATCAGATTTTCGGCCATGATTTGATTCATTCGACATATTTTTCTCAGATTCATACATTTTATCAGAAATATATAAATCGTTAGGACAAACCATATCTGTTACAATAACATGAGTAATCCGATAAGAAGTTGGTTGACTAAATTTTTTCATCTCACAATGATTCCTACTTTCATTTAATCCTGGACTGTTCTATGACTTTGTACCACATTTCGAAGTCCTGGATATAGATATACGATCATCGGAAGCACTCAACTTAATAGGATCTCAATTACAAGGTTTAGCATTAGCTGCAGGGAAATGAACAATAGTATGACAAATTGACTGAACTTGTCCAATTTTACCATAATTAAGGCATTTAGCATGACGAAATACACATGAATTACATGAGTGAAATTCTCTACAGAACAAACATTCACTAGACTTGTGCTCATCATCGTGACCTGCTTAGCAACTCCTCAATAAATTGTTATCCGCATAATTTTGAATACTCATTGGATTGGGATGACATAGTATGTAGTTAAATTCTTGATGTCCTCACAAATCATTCAATGAAGTTCTCCTTCTTTACCGCATTCGAAATTTGAACATTTGACATAGTCTAGTATTAGTTCCTTGAGAGTTACATAAGGAAGTAAAATAGGTATTTCTGGAAATGTTAAAGTTATTAATAAGCTGTATGTTTGTTTTTCCAATGAATGTAAGGAAATGAGTCATGATATTAACATCTTCAACATCTTCCTTGACGTAGTCCAGGTTTCGAACTTTTCTATATAATCCTCAAAAGCATCAAAATCTGAATGTATGTCCAACCGTTCCATCACTGGCTCCATCACGATGCCAATGTGCTTGTTAAAAGTATTTGAATTATAGTACAAACTAGGAATCACAGAAATAACGCAATTTAACCAAAAAGTACCAGGTGAGCGCGAACAAACGTATTGTATTTGGAATTCAAAATTAAGGAGTCAACAACTAAAAAGGGATCACTAGTTCATACAAACACCTTAGTTATCCACTACTCTTGATGGTATTTTGTGTGTTCAAATGATCGTGCTCTTATTCTTTCTTCATTACGCGAATCTATCTTTCAAGTTACTCATAATAGACATTTAGATGTTGAGAAATTGAAACCCCTGATAAGGCTTACATATTGGTCGTTGAAGATCAATCAGGTGAAAAGTCGATCAAACACACCTTAACTGACAACATCAGCTATCAAAGTATCCAGTACACCTATATGCGCTCTTGGATAACAAACAATAAATTTAATTCATTGTCATTACTTATTTTATTTATTTATTTATTTTAACACATAGATATTGGTACAAGGAGGCACAAAATACATATGCATCACACAGATCTCATATGATATGTGTGAGGGCTGTGATACTGCCCCGGGTGCCCAAACCGAAGCAGGTGGTTTTCTTAGGGGGCCACACCCCGAATCTTCGACCTAAAGGTTTAATCCACAAGGCAGTGGAGCATCGTAAGGAGATGCTGTCCCATGATAGCCGGTGACCAACGATTGGTTCATACACCATTTGTTGCTTCACTATCCTGGAACCAGCCCACGTGCACCATTGGTTTGGGATCCGGTTAAAGCCGGTGCCGGAAATTCGCTTTTCGTCCTCTCATTTTCGTAAACCATACCTGTAGTGCGGGAAGTCAGTGAGTAAGACTTCCCTAGCAGAGGCTATCTACGCATGGCCATGTGAGAGCATTTGGAGAGGGAAAGCTGACTCTCCTCACTCTCAGCCGTACCAAGGCATTTGGGGGCATTGTCATTACTACTCAAGGATAATGTTGTATCCGTGTTATATTTCACAATTTTCTTCAAACAAACCAATATGTTAAATAAAATGAAAATTAGGTGGCAGATGAATGATCTAGACTACTAACGAATTTATTACTGAGTAATATGATCAACTTGAATCAGTTTGTAAAAATTCAGTAAACCAAATACAAATTTGAAAAAAAATTGAGAAACATAAGAATATTAACAAAGAACTAGATGATGTTCTGATCATTGATTTACTGGGTATCAATTACAGTGTACTCAACAAATCCTCTACATAACATCTTATACTCTGATATATGGGCAACAGAAATGTTCACCATATAATAAATAGTGGTAAATAACAATAAGATTGATTTACTGGGAATCAAAAATAAAATTGCATATAACCCAATAGGTATATGATTAAATTGATGACAAATATTGGTAGATATGATTATTTATTGCTTTAATAGTTACCATGTATCATTTACAACGGTTTAAATGAATATCTTCTAGCTTCAGACTTTCTATTTCAGTATACCTGTCATACTGACTACAATGAGAAAGACGAAACGACCATCCAATGATTCTAGGTATTTCATGGTGATCTAGCTTCAATTGACTCATAATCTCAACCATTGAAATTACTATCATATCCACAATATCCTTTTCTAATTTAAACTGTAGTCCAGGTGAAATACACAATTTTAACTGTATTAAGCTAACAAATTTCAATAGATATTCATAACATACACTTATCAGTGGATTGAAATAACTACTTAATTATGTGTGTAAAGTTTGAAGATAAAACTTTCGAAAACAATATGTTCCCCTGAAAGTATTCATAATTTTTAAAGATTCTGTAGTAATATTTAGACTACTTAAGTTTGATTGAGATAGTTTACAACTATGATTAGTGAATCATATTTTATTGAACGTACAATTCGACAAATGCGTCATTACATAGTAGAACACCATCCACCTTGGTTGAACAAATGACATCAAGTTGACTAGAGTAAATCTTTTAGGGTTATCCACCATATGCCCCCAAATACCCTGTTACGGTCGACATTCGGGAGAGTCCTCATTCCCTCTCCAAATGTTCTCACATGGCCACGCGTATATAGCCTCTGTCAGGGAAGCTCTAATCACTGACTTCTCGCACCACGGGTGTTGTTTACAAAAATGAGAGGAGGAAGAGAGAATGTATGGTGCTTTAACTGGATCCTGAACTAATGGTGTACATGGACTCCAGTATCCTGAAGGAACAAATGGTGTATGAACCAATCGTTGGTCACCGACAACCATGGGACTGCATTTCCTCACGATGCTCCACTGACTTGTGGATCATATCTTCAGGTCGAAGGCTCCGGGTGTGTCCCCCTAAGAAAACCACCTGTTTTAGTTTGGTCACCCAGGCAGTATCACAGCCCTCACACATATCCAATGAGATTTGTGTGGTGCATATGTAGTTGGTGCCTCCTTGTACCAATATCTATGTGTTAAAATAAATAAATAAAATAGTGAAAATTATCAATAAAGATAGATTACCTGAATTCGTCACATCTATGTGCATTTATCAATTCAACTACTGATGAAAAACCAGTTATATAGGGTGTACAATTCAGCAAATGAGTGATCACATAGTAGAACACCATCTACCTTGGTTGAACAAATGACATCAAGTTGATTTGAGTAAAGCTTTTAAACTGAAGTCATTAGAATCCATGTTCACAAATCTAACCTTTACATTCAAAAGAAGTTTGTGTAACTACAGTCGCCAGCTTGTCCATTGGCACAAATGTGAGTTTTAACTGAACTTTCAATAAATCATCTCTTTCAACAACATTCAAACAATTTTTTTCTAATTTCGATGGTTAAGATCATGAGTCAATTGAAGCTAGATCACAACTGACCTGTTTGAACTCCACTATTCACTACTTCTGACTAGAACTCCAGAAAATACCTCTTGAGGTCAGTCACTATTGAGCATATGTTGAATAATATCAGAAGAGGTTTTGTGGAGATTGTGGTAATTTCAATGGTTAAGATCATGAGTCAGTTGAACCTAGACCACCATGGAAAACCTGGAAGCACTGGATGGCCGTTTCGTCCTATTATGAAACTCCTCAGTGGCAGTGCGTATCCACGACCTCGCCCCATGCAAGATTCGGACCCAGGACCTACTGCTTTCGCGCGCGAGCACTTAACCACTAAGTCAAATTTCTCACAATTTTGTATTTTTACGTATTCTCAACATCCATCTTTTAATTCTTACGTAACTACCATAACACTCATCTTTCATCAACATTTTTTATCAATTCTTCGTATATACTATGTAATGTAATGACAGTTTATGTTACCGAATAATTACATTGATTATTTGAATCCTCTTTCTTCCAATGACTCAGTACTATTTTATCATCCCTATGACATTATATAACTACTATTACGTAACGTGACTACTCGAAGGGTATTACATATATAGAGATATGATAAAAAGTCAATCGAAAAGAAATTTCTTCTCTCCTAGTTGGAACACTTAGAATGAAAAAAAAAGAAACTTACCATACTAATCTCCATATAAAAACAAAACATGCAGGACTACAGATTGTTAGAAGTGATTTATCCATTCGCTATAAGCTACTTATGAGTAGTATGTATTTATCATTAAAATTTCAGTAGTATCGATAACAGTATATTATCCATAGGATGTTATTTCTTCAAGTCATGACTTTTATATCTCACATAATAATAACATCAGAATAAATTGGTACTAACAAATTTGTTGTTATGATCAATTTGATTAGTATGTCAAATAACACATTAACTGATCGAATGGTACGATTTCATCATAATACTCTGAGAAGTAATTTCTCTAACTATAAAGCTTTGTGGTGAAGGTTTGAATTCTGTGTGGAATATTAGTTTCTTAAAGACTATAAAAGCAATTTCCAGATTAATGATAACTATTATGAAACTAGGATAAGGTAGTTCATCCTACTGATTACCTTCAATCACAGCATATGCTCATTAGTGACTTGCTTCGTGCGGGAATTCTCGGAGTTCTAGTGAGAAGCCATGACCAGTAGATCTAATCCGTGTCGGGTAGAAACATGTATCTACCTCAGTATAATGGAAGATGGTCACGCGATTTCGTGGATTGGTTGATGTTAGACACTAACACCATTGGATGCCGGCCGGCTCAGTGGTCCAGTAGGTTAAGCGTTCATGCGCGAGACTGAAGGTCCTGGGTTGAAATCCCGAGAGCTGGATCGTGGATGCACACTGCCTCTGAGGAGTCCTACAATAGAACGAAACGGCCGTTCAGTGCTTCCAGGTTTCCAACTGTGGACTAACATAAGTCGATTCATGATCTTAATCGAAAACTTAATATTCTCCACAACCCAAATACTGACAAAATAAATGGTTAGCGTTAATTGACTACTTCATTGATGGAAAAAAAAACATCATCACTTTAAAGAAATTTTCATAAAACTATCCAGGTGGATAATGAACTGTAAAATTCATATGATGGACTCATTGTTCCAATACGCTTCAGGACAAAACTTAAGCTCCAGAATATTTTTTCGGAAACATACATCTTCATTTTCGAATAACATGTTCAAATCAAATACTTCTGAGATCAATGGCAAGAAGAAGAAAAAATGTTCCCCTCATGTTGGTTCATTGACTTTTAAAGTAAATGTTTAATGTATAGTAGAATTCCTATGACGGATTAAACTGCGAAATCGTTCATGGAGAACAATTAACAAATCCGTTCAATGTAAAGACCGGTATCGGGCAAAGTTGCTTACTCTCATCCTTTCTCTTTCTCCATCTGATCGACTGGATCATGAAGACGTCAACATCTAAGGAGAAGTATGGGATACAGTGGATAGCTAAAATGCACCTGGACGATCTACACTTCATAGATAATCTAGCTCTTCTATCGCACACGCAACAATAAATGCAGGAGAAGACAACCAGTGTAGCAGCAGTAGTAGATCTAAACATACAAAAAGGGAAAAGCAAGATTCTACGATACAACACATCATGCAACAATCGAATCGCACTTGACGGGGAAGATTTGGAACATGTGAAAATCTTTACATATTTCGGCAGCATCATTGATGATCATGGTGGATCTGATGCAGATGTGAATGTGCTGATCGGCAAAGCATGAGCAGCATATTTACAACTCAGGAACATCTGGAACTCAAAACAATTTCCAACCAACAACAAAGTCAACATTTCAAATACAAATGTGAAGACAGTTCTATTATATCGGGTGGAAACCTGGAGAACTACGAAAGCCATCATCCAGAAGATACAAGTGTTTATTAACAGTTGTCTACGCAAAATACTTCGGATCCGTTGGCCTGACACTATTAGCAACAACCTACTGTGGGAGAGAACAAACCAGATTGCAGTAGAGGAAGAGGTCAGGAAGAATCGCTGACAGTGGATAGGACACACATTGAGGAAAGCACCCAATTGCGTGCTTCACAAGACAAGCCCTCACATGGAATCCTCAAGGTCGAAGGAGGAGAGGAAGACTAAAGAACACATTACGTCGAGAAGTGGAGATAGACATGAGAAAAATGAACAAGAACTGGATGGAACTAGAAAAGAAGGTGGAGGATAGAGTGGGTTGGAGAATACTGGTCGATGGTCTATGCTCCTTGGGGAGTAATAGGCGTAAGTAATTATGATTATATAAACTTTTATCAAAGTAATTACTTCACTTTAAACAATCAAGTTGCATCATAATCATTATACAACTTAATCTGTAATGTAAAGTGATGTAATTGTGTAACTTATTTCTTTATATCCTATTACATAAAGTTGTACTTACTTAAATACAATAAGAATCAATGGTTTTATGATAAGTTTGGAATTCTGAGACAGTAATGATTCTATTTTATAGATTCACATTTACTTAGGATTTCTTAGTCACCAATATTATCCATTTATTATTCATTCCATATTAATAGTTATTTATGCAAGTGAACTAACTGATTTAATTGGCCAGACCGAAACAGATGGTTTTCTTAGGGGAACACATCTGGAGTCTTTGATCTAAAGGTTTAGTTCACAAGGTAGTGGAGCAACATTAGGAGATACAGTCCGATGGTAGCCGGTGATCAATAATTGGTTCATAATCCATTTGTTTTTTCAGGATACTGGAGTCCATGTGAACTATTGGTTTGAAATCAGAGTTTTTCAATTCCCCCTTAGGTAGATCGTTCATATCCACCAACCCGGACATTCATTGACTCTCCTCACCCTCGACTATATTACAGCATTTGGATGCAATTCAATTGTATATCATAGTTATTAGTTACCAGTATCGGTTGAGCTAAATTAATAATTAACAATGATTAGAAAACTATTTTCCTCTTCATTTAGAACTTTTTAATCATCAGGATCCATTATCACATAACAGATAGAATCCAGAATTTTCCAGTTTTCATTAACAATAGGATAATAACTTCAAATTATTAAGTTGAAATTAAATAATCCCTTTACCCAATTACATTCAATTCACGTGACGGTATGATAAGTAACAAATATGTCTGTAACAAGTTTATCACGCTAGACATAATTGATTTTCATCGATTATAATGATGTCTTATCAAAACTAGATCAATCCATCTTGAAGCTAGTCGCCTACAAAAACCCATTAGGTGTTTGAGAAGGTTGTTTTTTTTTTCATTGAGATCATAAATCGACTGATGTTAGTCCACCGTTGGAAACCTGGAAGCACTGAACGGCTGTTTCGTCCTAGTATGGGACTCCTCAGAGACAGTGTACATCCACGATCCAGCTCTCGGGATTTCAACCCAGTGTCTTCAGTCTCGCGCATGAACGCTTAACCTACTGGACCACTGAGCCGGCCGGCATCCAATGGTGTTAGTGTCTAACATCAACCAATCCACGAAATTGCGTGACCATCTTCCATTATACTGAGGTAGATACTTGTCTCTATCCGATATACAATTGATTAATCAGATTAATGTTTATTGTAACATTTAGCTAGTTCTATCGTTTGTGAATTTGAATTTTACAAGAAACAACAGTTCTTACAACAATTCAGGTATACCTTTTAGACAGTTGGAAACTAATACCAAATTTAAAAGTTCCAAGACTTCTTGTTGTCTGTTTTCAATTATCTATCATTACAACATATCGATCATCTTTACAAGTGAGTCACAAAACTAAATAACTGAATTATTATTATTATTACTGGCTTTATTCAATATTATATTTTTGGTAACTCCTCCTGGGGTCCCTCTGGGGTCTACTGCCGGTACTAAGCTCGGATAAAGCAGGAGGGTTGGGCATGGGGTTACCGACCCCCATCCCGTAGAAAACTAACTCGCTAAAAAAACGCTAACCAGAAAAAAAAATTTTGGCACAATATAGAATCCTCAGCACAAAGTATTTCAACAAGTTTCCTCATTCTTCCTTCTTGATCGATCCTAATGATAACATATTGGGTGATCACCAATTAAATGTTGGCAGTTCAGTCAATCGACATTTAAATAATGTACATTCTGACTGTGAAGCTGAGTGACACGAGATCGAATCCGTCAGACAGTACCAGTTCCCTCATGATTACAGGTATACCTTGCTGACAAGTGACAAGTAGCACGAAACCTGAATCCAGAGTAACCTGTCGACTACCTCCAACCACCATCTAATCTCAACATAATGCACGCAATGTCGATTCACCTAGACTAGTGTCCACATTGCAATTTGGTCGATAGCATTCGATCTGCACTAATAATAAGAACTAGACACACATGACATTGATCACCACCTAGTGATCAATCAATGGTGAATACATATCATTATTTATTTGAAATGAAATTACACATTTTCAACTTTAAAATTATCCATATTTATCTGTGTTATTGTGCTATTTATTTATTGGTTTATTTTTGTAATGTTATATGTTAAAAATAATCTTCACCATAGTAACTATCAGAAAAAAAATGTTTGTTTTTTGGCAATCTGTTCAAAGTTTATTTATGTGTGACCTTATCATTCCTATTTCTTCTTCTTATAATGTAAGACTTGATTTAGAGTGAGAGGGGGGAGGGGGGTAGAAATGAACAATTACTGTACTGAAACAATAGAAAATTTCAAAACATGTTAATACTATTTAAACAAAGATGGCTAGTAGCTAGCATTGGAATTCAGGACGCGCGTTTCGGCCTATTTGGGACTTGTTAACTGGATGTACCTACATCAGATGGTTAATGTTCAGTCCGACATTCGAACCCAGTACCGTTCGCTTCAAACTCAATCGCGTTATCAACCTAGCAAATGAATCGAGATTGCCACCTGCTTGTGCATTTGGGTGAAGTTTAAATTCGCTTAGTAGTGTTTACTTGTATTTTCCCATTGTTATTTAGGACTGAAATTGATCAGTCTCTTGTTGTTATATGTGAATCCTGTGCGGATTGCCTCGATATAATCTTAGGTGATAAGATTTTTAAGCAAAGATGGCGTTTGAAGCAGACGGTACTTTGTTTGAGTCTTGGAGTGAACATCAACTCTAGTGTGCAGCTACATCCCATTGCTAAATAATGAAATTTCAAGAGAGAGAGAGAGAGAGAGAGAGAAAAGAGTATATGTTTTGTTTCCATTCAGAACTTTGCAATAGTGTCCAATCACTATTCCACATGGTTTCGATCACAAAACCTTTATGTCTGGCGACGAAAAAATCACCATTTTAGAAAACAAAATAATTCTAGGGAAAAAAAGACCATTAGAGCTAACACAGTTTTCTTTCTTACAAACTCATCCACCACAGTAAAGCATAAAACATACTAAAAAGTATTTAATTATACCATAGTAATATATAATTTGTATCGATACACAAGCAGTAGAGCAACGTCAGGAGATGCAGCCTCATGGTGGCAGGTGACCAACAATTGGTTCATAAATCATTTGTTTCATCATTGGTTTGGAATCAAGGTATTCCAATTTCCCTAGGTAGATTCTCCGTGTCCACCAACCCGGTTCGTGTTTTCAATTTCGTAAACAACACTCACCACTGCGAGAAAGCAGTGAGTAGGACTTCCATGATAGTGATTGTATGCATGTGGCCATATAAGAGCATTTGAAAAGGGAGAGTTGACTCTCCCCACTCTCTCCCGTAGCAGGGCATTTGGGAACAGATTTTATATTGCAATGTTTTACATCAAAATATGATGTCTAAAAATCAGAGCACAGAAATAAAGATTCTTTAACTTAAACAAGCATGATCATTTCAAATAATAAATAGTGCTGTCATTTTAAATGATTAAATCAAATGCTAATCAACAAAATCTATTGACTGTTTATATGTAAATATATTTTTTAAGTCACCTTCAGAATAACTATATCCCCCCCCCAGAAAAGATTAAACACCCTAGATACTGTTTCTTAATAACTGATTTTTCACTTAAAGATTATTTAAACAATTTGTATTACACAATTAACACATCCCTATTAGATATTATTAATGAATGAAAATATATTCGAAAAGTCTATTTGACGATATTGTTGAGTCGACTTCCAAGAACTACAATGGAGCTTCCAGGAGCTCTTAAGGAACCGAAGTGCTTCCAGCTAATCAGAACATGATGGAACTCTCTGAAATATCAACGTGTCATGTTACTATTGGACAGTAGCATAATATATCTCTTTGAAGATTGACCGAATAAACAATTCTTCAGCTTTTCTTCTGTCTTCTGATTTGCGAGACGGAAGTTCCAACGTTTAAGTGTCGTGGTCGTAAACCGTATTCTGAGGTAATCAAGTAGCGAACTTAACAGATATAAAATGAAGTTATCAAGTTTTACTTTTAAGGTTATCACAACAATGGTAATTAGGTTCATTAGGTTCAGATTCACACTATTAGCTTTGATTCAGACTTCAAGTGTGAAAGCTACTTCGTTCAAAGTGAAATACATGAAGCGGAGTATTAACCTGAGAGCTAGTAGTTGAAGGTGGGATGTCCTAACTACTAAGATATAATTCCACAACTAAATTAAACCCCTATGAATAACTATTTGAATAACAATCCCTTTTTATTGTAGTTCATGATATTATCTAACATCTAGCGCTGGGTTACTGCACCACCTCAATAAAGATCCTAAGCTAACAACCAGTAATGTCATTGTCAAATATCAACGATCAATAAATATCAAGCATGGTATCATTTTATTCTTGTGTGTTCTTTGGTCCTCCAGTTTACCGTTTCCCTTCAGGATTTCATGTTAGCGTTTGACTCGTGATGCAGTTTGATAATTTCCGTAATGTATGTCCTATCCACTTCCATTATCTTTTCCTAATTTCCTCTTCAACTGAAAGATGGTTTGTTCTCTTTTACAGTAGACTGTTGCTGATGGTATCCGGTCAAGAGGAATTGACTGTCTTGTGTGGACAATTGTTTGTAAATACTTGTAACTTCTTCATGATGGTTGTAGTAGTTCTCCACGTTTCAACTCCATATATTAAAACTGTGTTGATGTTCGTATTGCTATTGATATTAGTTGACAGTTGTTTTGAGTTCCATATGTTTTTCAACTGTATGAATGAGGTCTTTGTTTTGCCAATCCTCGCCTGTACGTCCGCCTCGAATCCTTTCAGTTCAACGATGATGCTGTCCAGGTACGTGAAAGTTTCCGCCTCTTTTAGAGCTTTTCCATCAAATGTGATTGGGTTGACGTTCTCGGCGTTGTATTTGAGGATCTTCCTTTTTCTTTTGTGTATTTTGAGGCCTACTAATGCAGAGTCTGCTACTACACTGGTTGTCTTGACCAGCATTTGTCGTGGTGTATGAGACGGAAGGGCCAGGTCATCTGCGAAGTACAAATAATCAAGTTGCATACAACCTTTCCATCGTATTCCGTGCTTTCCGTCATATGTAGTGGTCTTCATAATCCAGTCGACCACCGGAAGAAAGAAAAAGGAGGAAAGTAGGAGCTTTGTCTGGCTCCGTTCCTCACTTCGTATGCATCTATCAACTGTCCTCCATACACCACTTTGCCGTATAGTCCAACGTATGAATTCCGTATGATATTGACGATCTTCCCATATACACCACACTTTAAAATGCTTTCTCATAATCAAGGAGTAAGATGTATAGTGACGAGTTCCTTCTCTTGAAGCTTTTCTGCCGTTGTTGCTAGGTCTTCCACGTATTTCTGCTCGTCGGCTCTAATGCCCTTCATCACTCGCTTGTTTGCTCCTGTGTATTGAGTTCGTGGCTTGACTTTCTCTGTTCTTGCCTGTCTGTTGTTAATTGCTGCCTTCTTGTTCTTCCTTTCTTGAATCCTGCCCAGGGTTTCGATAGAAATCCATCCCTTATGATAATGCTTGTTGAAACCCAGAACGTCCTGACACGTTGAATCCAGTGATTATTTGATCCCTTTCCAACCGTTCTTCATAGTAGTTTTCCTTCCTTCAGTTGATCCTATAAGGCTTGGAACCTGTTGTTGAAAGTTATCTTGAATTCGTTGAGTTTGTTAGTAGGTCGAAGGAAGACTGCATTGAACCTTTGGGATGCTGTTTGTCCGGTTGTTCAATGACTATTTAGCTTCAGCTTCATCTTGGCCACAACAAGGTGGTGATCTGAAGCTATGTGAGCCCCTCTCATGGTTTTCACGTCTCCCATCAACCTTGTGAAGTTTTTACTAATGCAAATATGATCTTCCTAGTTCTCCGCGTTATGATCCGGTGAGATTCATAAAGCTTTATGTATGCGTTTGTGGGGGAATATGGTACTACCTATAACCAATTTATTGAATTTACATAGATCTGAAAACCTCTCGCCATTCTCGTTCCTTTCTCCCAGTCAGTTCATTTCGTCCCATGATGTCTTCATAACTATTGTTGTCCATCCCGACTTTGATTTTTAGGTCTCTCATCAGGATGGTCAGATCCTTTACTGGGTACTTCGTTATGATCGACTGCAGCCTCTGGTAAGACTGCTATTTTCGTCGTACTGCCACCATTGGTTGGTGCATAACATTGGATGATATTCATCGTGATTTCCTCTTACTTTGTTTTAAAGGATGCTTTGATTATATTGGATCAATGAGATTCTCATCCTATGAGTGCATTTTGTGTTTCTTTTAAAATCATCAGAGCAACTCCCTGAGTGTGTGAAGGAATTTCCTACTTGTGATCAGAGTACAGCAGCATCTCTCCTGTATCTAATATTTGCTATCCAGCTTGGGTACAATCGGTTTCACTGATTTCAATTAATGCCAAGTTGTATCGCCTCATTTACACAGCTATTTGACTGATCCTCTCAGTCTTCCACATTGTCCGGATATTCCATTTACCTATATAAATTGTTGATCTGGTTGTTAGAAACGGCATCATTCTCGTGACTTCCGAAGATTCTCGACTTTCATCATGAGGCGTCAAGATTTTTCCTTGAACTCGGAAAACAAAGCTTCAATTGAATAAACTGTTTATTCTGGTTAGCGTGTTTTCAGCAAGGTTGTTTTCTACAGGATGTGGTTGCCGATCCCATACCCAACCCTCCAATCTTTGGGTGGGCAGTAACTCTAGATAAGCTAAAGGTGGAGTTCAATCTTATACTTTGTACATAAAAACATGTTCAAATTCTTATTATACAGTGATCTTAACCTTTCTCTTTATTTTCCATTCTAAATAAGTTATCATTTTCTACTTCTTTCTTAAAAACAATTTCTCTGGAGTCTTAATTATGAACTGATCTTAGCTAGACTAATATGGATTACTTGAAAGCACTGAACATCCGTTTCGTCAGAGTGGAACTCTTCAGTAATCCAAATCTGCAACTCCACACGCAGGAACGGAATACAGGATCTTTGATCTAGCTTATGAATACTCAAGCTCTAGACCACTAAGCCATCATCCAACGGTAAGCAATTTATGACTCAATATCAGTTTGATCCTTTAAAATTACACAACACCTTTCTTTGTTAATCATTTAAGCCAATGCTGATGCATAAAATGTGATCAGGATATGGAAACTGTGAAACTATTCAATAATTCAGGTTCAGTGTAATTTTAAAAAAAAGTCAAATACCTTCAATCACTTCCTACAATTGAAGAACATATAGAACTTAAAACAACTGTCTTCAAGCCAATATCAAAAGTCATAATCTTCAATACGAACGTCAAAGCGGTTCTACTGTACAGAGGTTAAACTTGGAGAACTACAACAATCACCATCAAGAAGGTATAAGTATTCATAAATAATTGTCTACGCAACATACTCAACATCTATTGGCTGGATACCATCAGTAACAACCTACTGTGGCAAAGAACAAACCAGCTTCCAATTCACATGCACAAGCAAGTGGCTATCAGGACTCAGTAGCTAAGTGGATAACGCGATGGCGTTTGAAGCGGCCGGTACTGGGTTCGAGTCCCAGAGTGAACATCAACTCTGAGATGCAGGTACATCCAGTTGACGAGTCCCAAATAGGACGGAACGCGCTTCAAACTGGATTCCACTGCTAGCCACTATTCATCTTTGCTTATAAACCAGCTTCCAGTTGAAGAGGAAATTAATAAAAGACAATGGAAGTAGATAGGACATATATTAACTTGATGAATCAATTAAAGCTAGATTACCATGGAAAACCTTGAGATACTGTATTTTTCATTTCATCTTAGTATGAAACTTTTCAGCAGTCACAATTGATTGATTACTGGGTGACCAATGTCATGCGTGTCTAGTTCTTATTTATCAATGTTGTGAAAGAGTGTATTTTTGTGGTGATTATAATAATTTAGATGGTGGTTGGAGGTAGTCGACAGGAAACCCTGACGCATGACATTGGTCACCATCCAGTGATCAATCAATTATGATTACATCTCAGTCCTACAGGAGGTCTGTCGCAGCACGGATAGCTCAGTGGTAACGTCTCTGATTATGAAGCTGAGTGACACGAGATCGAATCTGTCAGGGAGCACCAGTTCCCTCAAGATTTCAGGTACACCTTGCTGACGAGGACCAAGTAGCACGAAACCCGGGTCTAGGATTTCCTGTCGACTACCTCCAACCACCATCTAATCCTCAGCAGTATGCATCCACGGTTCCATCTTTTGATATTCAAACCTAAAACCCAATTGATCTCGTGCACGAACGCTTAACCTCAAGATCATTGTGCTGACCGGTATCCAATGGTTTTAATGTCTCAATTCAAGTAATCGTTAAAACTATGCGACGATTCACCATTGTCTTCAATCTTACACCATTAGATATTAGCTGGTTCAATTGTCTAGAGTTTCATTTATTCATTCATTCATTCATTCATCTTAAATATCATATTATAATTTATTGTCTATATACTTGAATATAACATTTTGTGTCATGAAACGGTGTCTAAATTTTTTAAAAGAAATTTAATGAAACAATTAAGTTATTATTTTAAAGCTTTGTTGTCTGAAATGATCATTGTGTTCATTGTTGTTGTTGTTGTTGACGTCGTCGTCGTTGCTGTTGTTGTTGTTATGGTGGTGGTGGTTGTTGTTGTAGTGGTTGTTTTTGTTATGTTACTGTCCTAGATATTAAACTAAATAATTCATTGAATAAACAATATATAACATGAACCTTTTATTTTCTTATTCTTTATTGAATTAATGAATAACTATTAATTTCAATAGTTAAGATCATGAGTCAGTTGAAGATAGAATACTATGAAAAACTTGGAAGTACTGGAAGGTCGTTCCATTCTATTATGGGACTCCTCAGTAATGCGCGTCCACGATCCTGCCCTCCGCAAGATTCCAACTCATGATCTATCAGTCTCGCGCACAAGCTCTTCGCCTCTAGAGCACTGAGACAGCCGGTATCCAATGGTGTTAATGTCTAACTTCAACTAATCCACGAAATTGTGAGACAGATCCACTATTGTCTTCAGTGACTGATAGATCCTGGGTTCGAATCTGGCGAGGCGGGGTCGTGAATGCGCATTACTGGGAACTTCCATACTATGACGAAACGGCCTTCCAGTGCTTTCAGGTTTTCCATAGTGTTCTAGCTTCAAATAACTCATGAGTACAACTATTGAAATTACTATAATATCCACAAAAATCCTTCTGATACGAATAACTATTATTTAGATGAGATAATTGTAACTTTCATTCGTTTGAATAATGTTATGGATTCATGATCTCAAACAAACAAAACACTCATCAATCTCCACAAGCCCATACCATGTGCTCATTGGTGACCAGCTTCGAGAGATAATCCTGGGAGTTCTAGTGAGAAGCCGTGACCAGTGGAGCTAATATGTGTTAAGACAGGTATATACGTCAGACAATAAAAGATGGTCGCGTGTGAGACCAAATGTGGGTGTGCACCTATGAGGAGTCCAATACTAGGATGAAACAGCTATCCAGTACTTCCACGTTTTCAATGTTTGTCTAACATTGATCAATACATGATCTCAATCAAAAAAGAATCTCAACAATCTCCATAACCTTATCACTTCACTTACGCCTGTTACTCCCCAAGGAGCATAGATCACCGACCAGCATTCTCCAACCCACTCTATCCTCCTTCTTCCTTTTTAGTTCCATCCAGTTCTTGTTCATTTTTCTCATGTCTATCTCCATTTCCCGGTGTAATGTTTTCTTTAGTTTTCCTCTCCTCATTCGACTTTGAGGATTCCATGTGAGGGCTTGTCTTGTGAAACACGCAATTGGGTGCTTTCCTCAATGTGTGTCCTATCCACTTTCAGAGCTTCTTCTTGATTTCTTCCTCCGCTGCAACCTGCTTTGTTCTCTTCCATAGTGGGTTTTTGCTAATAGTGTCAGGCCAACGGATCCGAAGTATTTTGCGTAGACAACCGTTCATAAACACCTGCATCTTCTGGATGATGACTTTCGTAATTGTCCAGGTTTCCACCCCATACAGTAGAACTGTCTTCACATTTGTATTGAAAATTCTGACTTTGTTGTTGGTTAACAGACATTTGTTTTGAGTTCCAGATGTTCTTCAGTTGTAAATATGCTGCTCATGCTTTGCCGATCAGCACATTCACATCTGCATCAGATTCACCATAATCATCAATGATGCTGCCCAAATATGTAAATGTTATCACATGTTCCAAATCTTTTCCGTCAAGTGTGATTCGATTGTTGCATGCTGTGTTGTATCGTAGAATCTTGCTTTTCCATTTGTGTATGTTGAGATCTACTACTGCTGATACACTGGTCGTCTTCTCCTGCATTTGTTGTTGCGTGTGCGATAGAAGAGCTAGATTATCTATGAAGTGTAGATCGTCCAGCTGCATTTTAGCTATCCACTGTATCCCATACTTCCCACTCAGATGTTGACGTCTTCATGATTCAGTCGATCAGATGGAGAAAGAGAAAGCATGAGACCATAACCTTATACTGAAATAAAATATATTAATTTATAACTGAATAATGATGAATATTGTTTCTGTTTATTGTTTATTCATGATGTAGATCTATTTCTACATCTTTCAATTGATCATTTAACATGATCCTTCTGATGTTGACAAGTATGTAAAAGAATGAAATATTAGGTATAATTTAACCATCAATCACTTGATAGTTAATGATTATTATGTATAGAATATAAAAGTTACAAAACAATCAATGATTGTTCATATCGATCAATCCTAACATAAAGTCAATAGGTAAAGGTGTATGGTTAGTTTTATTTCACGCATCAATCACACTGATTATCTAACACAATAATTATGGTTCATGAATAAGTTAATCCTAAAATTACTTACTTACTTACTTACGCCTGTTACTCCCAATGGAGCATAGGCCGCCGACCCTCTTATTATTAACCTTTGTATCGACATGTTTAAATAACTTCAATGTTTCGTTGACATTACTAAGAAGTTTAATGTTCTATTTACTGTTTAGATTAAAAATGTCAAAAAGGGTATAGTGAATGGTATCAGGTTTTAACTTATCTATCTTTAAATTGATATAAACCTAACCTTAATTCAGTTCATTTATTGCATCAAGATAAGTGATAGGTAAGCTTGTGTAATATATGTTACAATCATCTATGTAATGTAGTTGATGACACCAAATTGAAACGTTTATTTCCTTTAATTGATACCTACTTTACTTACTTACTTACTTACTTACACCTGTTACTCCTTGTGAAGGAGCATAGGCCGTTCACCAGCATTCTCCATCCAACCCTGTCCCAACTAATCCTTTCCAGCTCTTTCCAGTTCTTATTCATCCTTTTCATATTTGCTTCTATTTCCCAACGTAATATGTTCTTTGAACTTTCTCTTTTCCATTTCCTTTCAGGATTCCAAGTTAGCGCTTGTCTCGTGGTGCAGTTTGATAATTTACGTAATGTATGTTCTATCGATTTCCGTTGTCTTTTCGTAATTTCCTCTGGTTTGTTCTCTCGCACAAAAGGCTGTTGCTGATAGTATCCGGCCAATGAACTTGAATTGATAGGTTAAATAAAATCTGATAATGATTATTAACTAATTTCATCATACAGACACACAAGTATCGGCTATTTTTATACATTTTGATTAGGTAATTCTATGTACACACGTTTTACATTGTTCCATAACCCTTGCCTGTCATACATATTCAACAATAAAGTAAAGTTCACTTTAATTTTGAGTGATTAGTAGTTGAATCTGCAAATCAAGCTGTCAATTAAGATCTTTCTTAAGAAAAAATTACTACATGATTTGCCACTAATATTAAAAACGTCATTTGAAGTCAAATAATTCTAAGCAAAGATGGATAGTGGCTAACAGTAGAATCCAGTTTGATGCGCGTTTCATCCAATTTGGGAAGTGAATGGTACTAGTTTCAAGTCTAAGATGCAGGTATATCCAGTTGACGAGTCGTAAATTGGACGAAACGCGCGTCAAACTGGATTCCACTGCTAACCAATATTCACATTTGCTTAGAACGTATGTGAATTAAGACAATTCGCACAGTATGCACATATGCCAATAACAGACTGATCAATTGCAGTTCTAAACATCAATGAGAAGATTCAAGTATAGAATACCAAGTGAATTCAAATAATTACAGCTGCAATTCATTAGTCTGAATGTTATGACCGTTTAGATTTTTATTTTATTTTAACACGAGGATATTGGTACAAGGAGGCACCAAATACATATACGCCACACAAATATCATTTGATTTGTGTGAGGGCTGTCTGGGTGACCAAACCGAAGCAGGTGGTTCTCTTAGGGAGCCACACCCCGAACATTCGACCTGAAGATCTGACCCACAAGGCAGTGGAGCATCGTAAGGAGATGCAGTCCCATGGTAGCCGGTGACCAATGATTGGTTCATACGCTATTTGTTGCTTCAGGATACTGGAGCCATCCCATGTGCACCATTGGTTTGGGACTCGGTTAAAGCACCGGCCATTCGCTCTTCGTCCTCTCATTTTCGTAAACAACATTAATGCCACGAAAAGGCAGTGAGTAGGACTTCCCTTCCAGCGGCTATATACTCGTGGCCATGTGAGAGCATTTGAAGAGGGTGAGCGGACTCTCCCGGCTCTCGGCCGTACCAGGGCATTTGAGGACACCGTTTAGATTACTCTATGCTCGTAAAGAACTCAATATAGAATATAAGGAAAATCTATTAAATATTGAAATATATTGATCTAATCCACACTGATAAAGACGTGACACATATGACATTGATCACCACTGAATAATCAATCAATTGTAAATACGTCTCAGTCTTATATGAGGTCAATCGCGACTCGAATAACCCAATGGTAACATCTCTAAATAACCATTCGTCAGGTTCTAGAACAAATGCATACTTATTGGCGTCCGACAATAGTGGTCTTCCTTGATTTAAAAGCAGCGTTTGACTCTGTTGACCGAGAGGTTCTGTGGCAGTGTCTGTCATTGAAAGGCGTACCTCAGAAGTACATAAACCTTGTGAAGGCTCTTTACTCGAACACTACTAGTCGAGTCAGAGCTTATGGCGAACTGTCATCTGCTTTCGCAACCTCAAGTGGCGTCCGCCAAGGCTGTCCACTTTCTCCTTTTTTGTTCAACTTCATCATAGATCTACTGATGGAAATAACGCTCTCATCGACTGAATTCTCAGGTATTGATCTCCTACCAGGAGGTCCACCTATTGACTTAGAATACGCAGATGACATAGTCCTGTTTAGTGAAGACGCTGATAAAATGCAGTCTTTTGGTAGCACTGAGCAACAATGCCAGAATGTTTGGGATGCGCTTCTCTCCCTCCAAATGCAAGTTGTTGCTTCAGGACTGGTCTGCGTCAACACCTGAACTAAGGATAGGGAGTGAAGTAGTCGAACGCGTTGACAATTTCACTTATCTTGGAAGTCTGATCAGCCCTAATGGGTTGGTGTCTGACGAAATCTCAGCACGGATTCGAAAAGCTCGTTTGGCCTTTGCCAACTTACGTCATCTATGGCGAAGGCGAGATATCCGTCTATCAATTAAGGGCCGAGTATACTGCGCGGCAGTTCGTTCCGTTCTACTATACGGCTGCGAAACATGGCCATTAAGAGTAGAAGATACTCGTAAGCTACAAGTATTTGACCACGGGTGCCTTAGAAATATTGCTGGTATCTGCTGTGATCACCGGGTAAGTAATAGTGAGGTTAGACAAGCAGGGTATTAGGGAATGATGGCAAATCAGTTGATGAGGTTATGAATCTTGATCGACTGAGATGGTTGGGCCACGTGTTGCGTATGTCTGAACACCGATTACCACGACGCGCAATGCTAACCGGTGGTGTTATGGATGGTTGGAAGAAAGTTAGGGACTGTCAAACCAAAACGTGTCATCAGTGCTTGAAGTCACTAACTTCTGGTCTGAGCCATGTTGTTAGATGCAGACTGCCTGGTTGGGGTCCGCGTGACTATCGTAACCAATGGTTGAAGACTCTTGGTGACATGGCTCAGAATCGATCACAATGGCGTCGGTGTATACACTCTCTGTGTTCGTTTAAACTAAGAGATTAGAATCACTTCATATCTTTCTTTCTACCAACTAATTCTTTCTTCCTGTACTATATCCTTATATGCAATCTTTCTTCTATGTATTACCACCACTGAATTAAATACTTCTATGAATCCAGTGTTCATCTTGTTGTGCTAATGCGGTATGGCAACTTGAACCGATGCATATACGTGCCTGGTCCTACGTTGCAGCTGACTGACTGACTGACTGAATCTGAATGACATACGATCTAATCCGTCAAGAAGATTACAGGTACACTTTGTTGATAAGTACCAAATAGCATAAAATCTACATATAGCATTTCTTGTTAACTATCTCTAACTACCATCTTATATGAATATGGTGTTGTTTTGTATTCATTTGTATGATAGACATATATTTAAATCTAATAGAAACAAGTATATCAGATCATCAATTGAACTAAGCATCTATATGAGTCATATAGACAGTCAATACATTGTTAAATATCTGAAGAAGGTTGTCTACTTTTTTTTTTTTTCTTTACATTACCAATAACCTAGTGACCAATGGTCAAGGTCAAATGGCATAAGATCTACCCAAGTTCAAATTATCTTTATTCCAATAATGGAACACAATGGAGCTTTTATCATGATATACAACATTACAAAAAGAAAAGAAAAGAAAAGAATAACATACACACATTCTACAATATCTATCTATCTATCTATCTATCTATCTAATCTGTTATGCTTATTATACACACTTGAAATAATGTGATAGAATACCTTTTTGTTGTTATTGTTGTTGTTGTTGTTGTTATTGTTATTGTTGTCGCTGGTGTTGTTGCTTTCTTCTCTTTCATTCGAAATTGTAATCAGACCTAGACCTATCTCTATCTATGTATCTTTTTAGTCTATAAACTATGTCAGTCATTCACCATTCTATCCAATATATATATATATATATAATATGTCTGTATTATTATTGTTGTTATGATGATCATTATTATAGAGGATAGGGTCGGTTAACTTTAAGCAAAAATGGGGAGAGACATAAAAATATTGATTTTTTTTCTTTTAACCAATCATAATAAAAAAGAACGAGACAAAGTTAGTCTGATTCACGTGATGGATTATCTATCTATCTATCTATCTATATATATGTGGATATATATATATATGCTATGCGACATAGACACTAGTCACTAACATCATATGACCTTCGCTTACTTTCTTACCTATTTAGTGATTATTAAAAATTTTTTTCTCCTATTCTCTAGGTCAATTTTGAAATCTCTGTCTAGTTTTACAAAATGTAAAATGTATAGAATTTTGAATTTGGTTCTTTATTCTCGTTGTTGTTGTTGTTGTTGTTGTTGTTATGGTGAATTTTAATCATTGAGATGAATAGAATCCATTCAAACTAGATCATCATAAAGTTGATTGATCTCCTGTAGGACTGAGATGTAATCATAATTGATTGATCACTGGGTGGTGATCAATGTCATGAATGTCAAGTCCTTATTATGATGAAGAGTTCTACAATAAGATGAAATAACTGTTCAGTACTTTTAGATTTTATATAATGGTCTAACATCAATTGACTCATCTACAAAACTCTCTACTGATATGAATATATATGAGTGAAATAGAATTGGTGACCAATGTTATACGTGTCTAGTTCTTATTATTATTAATACAGATCGAATGCTATCGATTATGTTGTAATGTGGCTACTAGTCTAGGTAACTCGACACAGGCGGGCACTATTGTGAGATTAGATGGTGGTTGAAGATAGTTGACAGGAAATCCTGGATCCGGGGGAACTGGTACTCTCTGACAGATTCGATCCCGTGTCACCCATCTTCACAGTCAGAGACGTTACCATTAGGTTATCCGGGTAGCGACCAATCTCCTGTAGGACTGAGATGTAATCATAATTGATTGATCACTGGGTGGTGATCAATGTCGTGCGTGTCAAGTCCTTATTATGATGAAGAGTTCTACAATAAGATGAAATAACTGTTCAGTACTTTTAGATTTTATATAATGGTCTAACATCAATTGACTCATCTACAAAACTCTCTACTGATATGAATATATATGAGTGAAATAAAATTGGAAAAGACAATGTATTGTATATCTCGGGGGGTGGAAAGGGATTGTGAATCTACACTGCTACTGAGGAGTCCCATACTGGGACGAAATGGCCACCCAGTTCTTCCAGGTTTTTCATGGTGTTTTTTAGCTTCTATTGACTCATGATCTTAACTGTTGAACTTACTAAAATCTCCACAAAACCCCTTCTAATATTGCACTATATATATATATATATATGAAAGTGGATTATTATCTATTGTTGAAGATGGAAAACAATCAAATACAATTAACTATGAATAAAATAGAACTAGACTGTAGAAGTATTTGTTATTGTGTAGTTTGTATAATAGAATACTTAATATAGGTCATTGAAAGTTACTTATATTAATCAACCTTTATATGGTAGAAATTTAGAGTTGTTCATGTCTAAATCCTAGGATAGTTTTATTAATTTATTCTACATAGGATTGATTCATTTATTTCAAATGACTTTACTTTAGAATGTTGATAAACCGACCGTTGTTGCTACCTTAATGTGGTGGTCAGGCTTGTCTATCGTGATGAAGCAACTGAGCTATACTTTCTAGAACAACCGTTCTTCAACGTCCTACCATGCCAGACAGCTCGGTTGAAGAGCGGTAAGACTAAAAGCAACAAACGCAAGGTCCGAAGGCGAAGTCGTACTGCTGACTGTACAGAGGTTTGACAGCAGTAAGGTGCTTCCTTCAGACAACCAGAATGACAGTGATGCTCCCTAACACAAGGAGGAGTGGGGTTAGAAAATGTTGACCCTAAAAATGCACACCTCGCCTTATCTCACGGATATCCGTCTCCGATGGTAAGGTCCCAACAAATACGGAGCTAACACAAAAACTACTCATAAAACGGTTGTGTGTGACCAACCTCAAGCAGTTGTCCCTTCGGCACTGCGGTCATGCTCTCAGGTCACTATGACCACTTCTAATCCAATTTCCTTTTCAGGTACCTCCAGAATGTTGATAAACAGTTTTCAAGCTATTTGAATATTATACTCTAGTATCATTATTTCTAAAATATCTTATAGCATAAATAAATCTAACCAAATTATTAAATTGAACTTACATTTAAGTTAGTTAACAAAGTGTTTGATGAATCTTTCGAAGTCATTATTAATATAGTTTTGGATAGACATCTAAAGTCTTGCAAACTCTTGGCAGATACTAACCATTCCCTTCACTCATATCTTACTTCTTCTATATGTTCTAGTAGAACGAGACATAAATACAATAAAATCTATGCACGCAAGCAAAGGTTTAAAAGGGTGAGACTATAATTTATGGACAACCTTTTGAGCAACGCTGATGTGAGCTTCAGAGTGGACATCTACTGATTAGGACTAAGTGAGTGTTATTAAGCAGTTAGAATTCTCATTTACAGTTGATGGTTAGGGTTAAAAATTAGATTTAGGGTTTTCATTACAAACTGACATCAGCTAATAATGTCAAAACTCTATTTAGACGAATGTATGGATGAATTTCGCGCCGAAATTCGTGACTCGTTATGTTATATCAGATTAGTTCATCCATAAATTATAAAAGTTCTATAATACATGACCTAACAAATATACTGTGTGACTAACAGATTGTTAGAGCTAACCTAGTCAATAACCTGTATTCTTAAATATGACTTCAATTTGAAGAGTTGTACAGATTCAGGTCTTTTTTTTCGTCATTTTCCTCTCTTTTTTGTTTTGTTTTTATGAAAGAAACTTGTCTAAGTACTTTGTGCTGTGTATTCTATATTGTACCAAAATGTAGTATTGAATAAAGCCATTAATAATAATAATACTCACTTCAGTTCTATTTCTCTTCCCTTTTTCTGACCTTGTGTACAAAAGATAAACATTTATGTTTGATGTCTTAACAACTGTCTCTGTGATTATCTAACAGCAGATAGATGTAATACAATGTAGAATCATTTAGTTTAGTGGATTGGCTGAGGTTAGATATTAACGCCATTGGATATCGGCCGGTTCAGTGGTCCAGTAGGTTAAGTGTTCACGCGCGAGACTGAAGGCCCTGGGCTCGAATCCCTCGAGCGGGGTTGTGGATGCGCACTGCCACTGAGGAGTCCCACAATAGGACGAAACGGTCGTCCAGTGCTTCCAGGTTTTCAATAGTGGTCTAACATCAATCGGTTCATGATCTCAATCAAAAAGAAATTGGATCGATAAAATTTAATACTCTCTAATAATGGAATAATTAGACACCATTTACGATTCATAGTAAACATGTTTAGATTATAATGATTTTAAAGAAGAAATAAATGATTTACCTGATGACTTGAAAAAAAAACCCACATTGATTATCTGTCTTATTTAAGACACAAGTTAAGTGACACAGTTATCTTAATGTGTATTCACAGATAGAACCAACAGTTTTCAATCGTATTCTATGTTTAAGATCTTTTAAATAGTTGAGATCATGAGTCAATTGAAGTTAGACCACTATGGAAGAACTGGACGGTCGTTTTATTCTATTGTGGGACTCCTCAGTAGTGTGCATAAACGACCCTGCCTCGGGAGATTCGAACCCAGGACCCATCAGTCTTGCTTAAAAAATATCATTTTTAATCACAATTATGAAATATCTTGGTGTATCATTTGGAGGATAAGTTATTACAGTTGAAATGTTCATTTAACAGCAATGTCAGTAATGGTTTCAAATAGTTGGTTATTCAGTCAGTTACTATAAGCGTATAATCTGATACAAATAGGTGGTAGTTGAGGTTATCAATTTAAAATAGTAACATAATCAGTAACTATGATATAGAAATTATTGTAATAGAAGTGATAGTGAGATAAACATCGATAATATGACGTAATGAAAAAGTATCGAATACTTAGACTAAACATATAGAGAAAGATAATAAACTAATGTATCTACACTATTATGACTGATTGTTAGTTGTCGCTCACTGTCTCCAGCATCCAATCACAGTTGTTTCGCCAACTCTAACGAGATATTCCGCATCCTCCGGGATGATTTAGACTAATAATCAATGATTGGATGGAGTGATGATACATCTTGTTCACCCTTTGCTTCCATTTAAAGTACTCTTGCACTAGACTTTATTATATGTCGAGGTAGGTGGTAGTTAGGAATACATAACTGTGGTGTTTGTATGAACTAATGATTCTTGTGTACTTGATGTCTGTCTGGTTTTGAATTCCAAACACAATATGTTCGTATGCATTAATCTAGTTCTTTTTGGTTTAAATAGCGTTATTTCTGGGATTCCTAGTTCTTATAATAATTCAAATACTTCTAATCATCACAATAACACATCCCAACCACTTTAGTCAGAAAAATTCAGTCTCATCAACAGACTTGCTATTTTTATCACTTACCTTACACCTAACCCAAACATCTCTCACACAATCATATCAAGATATACGAGCAATATTGAGAAGACACCCTCATCCAATGCATGATTTCTACTATCACAGGTCATGCTTTACGGCTATGACGAAATACGGGTCAAGCCACTAAGCAGTAAGCTCGTCCTTTAGTTAAGCAGACAGATATCTCACCTACACCACAGATGACATAAGTCAGTGAAAGCCAAGCCGGCTTTCTGTGCCGAGATCTCATCGACCACCAAACCGTCACGGCTAATGAAAATTTAGAATGCAAAATGTTATGAAGAAGCGTGCGACTGTGTGGTAAGATGAATCATCTTTGATACTATAGAGTACCTGGTAGGATCGTCACCATCGTACTATACTCTTATGAGGGATTAAATTGGAAAACCGTGCATGGAGGGAAGCTCTCAGGTTCATTCCTGATTAAAACTGGAGTTATATAAGTCTCACTAATCTAGTCTTTTTTCTTCCTGCTTGTTGTTGACATGATTATGTGAACATTCACATTTCATTAAAAGGATAAAGTTCAGTGAACATCTTAGCTCGAAAATTTGAACTTCGCAGATGACTTAGCTCCTCTGTCACATGCATAACAAATAATGTAAATAAATACTTTCAATGCAGCAGCAGCTTCCGCTGCAGTAAACCTCAAAGTTCACAACGTGAAAAGCAATATCACGAGATACAGCATGGTTAGTAACAAACAAATCATACTTGAGAATTAAGCTCTAGAAGAGGTGGAAGCCTTTACATACCTAGGCAGTATCATTGATAAACAATACACTCAACTATTTCACTCCTTATAATTAATCTAGGTAATTTTTCAGATCAGTTCTGTAATAACATTTCTGATTTAGAGGGAAAGAAAAGAATTTCAAACATGCACGAATTGTACCTCCTAGAGTTCAGGTTTCTTTACTATACCAGAGTCTTCCCTAAAAAGAGATTATTGTCTGTGAATTGTATGTCAGTGGTTTTCTAGTTAAATTTGAGCAGTCTCCATATATCTGTAACTGAAGTTACTTATACACTAAATGACGGATGACAGTATGATTGGGAGTAAATAGATTCCATCTAGTTCAGGTGGATGGAGAATGCTGGTGAGAGGCCTATGCTCTACCATGAGGGGTAATAGGCGTAAGTAAGTAAGGTTCAGTGAATAATGACCAGTACAGTTAGTTTTAATAATCAATTTAAATGTTGCGGAGATTGTCAAGTTTTTGATTGAGATCATGAACCGATTGACGTTAGACCAACATTGAAAACCTGGAAGCACTGGACGGCCGTTTCGTTCTATTGTGGGACTCCTCAGTGGCAGTGCGCATCCACAACCCCGCTCGAGGGCCCAGGGTCTTCAGTCTCGCGCGTGAACGCTTAACCTATTGGACCACTGAGCCGGCCGGCATCCAACAGTTTTAATGTCTAACCTTAACCAATTCACGAAGTTGCGCGACCATCTTCTATTGTACTGAGGTAGACATCTGTTTCTACCCGACACGGATTAGCTCCACTAGTCACAACATCTTATCAGAACTCCGAGAATTTTCTCACGAAGCTAGTCACTAGTGAGCACATTGTAATTATCAATTTAGGTATTGTTGAGATTGTCAAGTTTTTGATTGAGAACATGAACCGATTTATTTTGTTTGATCCGACTTATTTATAGATCACTTTGGATTATTCTAAGATTTCGATCATGAGATAAGTAACTGAACCTTTGATATGTATAGATGTCGAAATGTTCGATTTCCTAAGATGCTCTTGGAAATACAAAGAACATTTTTAAACACCATGACTGTAATCTACCATTGAGTGACATCGAATTTTGTATTGTCTGATTTCTGTAATGATTAAATTCAAGCGATTCCGTTTGCCATGTATTACACACTGACGTTAGGTTGCTTACCAGTGTGTTAAGACTGAAAAAAATTTATTGGTAGGATTCCATCAGCACTTGCAAATAGAGTGAATCATGTTTGGATTCATACAATGAACGATTAATGAACCTATCCCAATCCAGCAGGATATCATTAGTGTGTCAGAATAAGTTGTTGGTATTAATATTAGTTTGGGTAATCATCCAAAGTGACACTATTTGGTATCCACGTTATTTCTTAGTATACATCATTTGAAGCATACATAATACTATTATTTCTAAAAGCTTGATTCATTTACCTAAATGCTTGTATTGAAAACATAATAGACACATATTCTTAAAACAAATTCAGTCACCTTATAACAAAATATTTCGTAGTTGTGTTATACTACTCACATAAAACAAGATATTGATATGATATACAATGATAGGATATACATATGCCATAAAGAGACCAGTCAATATCAGTTCTAAGCATCAATGTAAAGATTGAAACAACCAATACAAATGAATTAAGCTTCACTGAATTGTACAAACCAGTGACTAACTGAACTCAGTAGCTAAGTGGATGATGTGATGGTGTTTGAAGAGAATGGTGCTGGTTTCGTGTCAAGGAGTGACACATCAATTCTAAGATGCGGGTACATCCAGTTGATGAGTCGCAAAAAAGAACGAAACAATTGTCTTAGATTTAAATGCTAGTCACTATTCATGTATAGTGAAATTGGTCATGAATAGATTGAAATATAATCTCTGGAAATCACATTAATAAATTTAGTAGTTGAATTGAAGCTAGAATACCACTGAAAATCTGGAAGTACTGGACGGCTGTTTCGTCCTAGTATGGGACTCCTCAGCGATGCGCTTCCACGATCCCACATCGCTAACTTCATACCCAGATCATATCAGATTCGCGAGCGAATGCTTAACCAGTAAACTACTGAGCTGGTCGGTATTCAACAGTGTTAATATCTAACTTTAATTAATCCACGAAATTGCGCTACCGTCCATCATTGTCATCAGTAAGTTACGATCTTACAAAAGACCTGGTTGAACTAAACTGGTCATTGCTTCTCACTAAAACTCCAGAAAATGCCTCTTGAAGTCAGTCACTAGTCGTTATACAATGATGACTACTATCAGAAGGGTGTTTTGTGGATATTATAGCGATTTTAATAGTTGAGATCATGTGTCAATCGGAGCTAGATCACCATAGAAAACGTGGAAGCACTGGATGGTCGTTTCGTTCTAGTATGGGACTCATGAGCAGTGTTCATCTGATGTGAGATAATGATGGATGTGTCACTCGATTTCGTGTATTGGTTAAAGTTAGACATTAACACCATTAAATACCGGCTGGCTCATTGGTCTAGAGGTTAAGTGCTTGTACGCGAGACTGATAGGTTCTCTAAGTTCGAATGCAGTGTAGGCGGGATTGTAGATGAGCACTATTGAGGAGTCCGACAATAGTGGTGGTCTAGCTTCAATTGACTCATGAATTCAACTATTAAATTACTATAATCACAATTGATTGATTGGTGACCAATGTCATGCGTGTCTAGTTCTTATTATTAGTGCAGATCGAATGCTATCGACCATGTTGTAATGTGGCTACCAGTCTAGGTGACTCGACACAGGCGGGAACTATTGTGAGATTAGATGGTGATTGGAGGTAATCGACAGGAAATCCTGGACCCGGGTTTCATGCTATTTGGTACTCGTCAGCAAGGTGTACCTGAAATCTTGAGGGAACTGGTGCTCCCTGACAGATTCGATCTCGTGTCACTCAGCTTCATAATCAGAGACGTTACCACTGAGCTATCCGTGCTGCGACATACCTCCTGTAGGACTGAGATGTAATCATAATTGATTGATCACTGGATGGTGACCAATGTCATGTGTCAGGGTTTCCTGTCGACTACCTCCAACCACCATCTAAATTATTATAATCATCACAAAAATACACCCTTTCATAACATTAATAAATATCAAGATATTTTTAACCTTTCCTTGACCTAATATAATTCAGATTTACCCTTTTTATAATGGCATTTATATAATTTATAACTGGTTCTAATGATATTTGAAAGTATTAAGGTTAGTGTCCTGGTAACTTGGGAAATGAAAAAAAAAATTTTTTTTTTTTAATTTTATTTTATCAACCGCCTAACAAAGTTGAAAAATATGTTTACATGACCTTGAAATGTCTGTTAGTTAGCTATAAAGTTCTTTGTTTTTGTACTATTAGACGTTTATTTCCATAGATAGATAGATAGATAGATAGATAGAACAAGGTCAGAAACGTTCAAGCCAGAAGTGTACTTTATTCATTTCAATGAATACCATTCAACTAGAATTATTTTTTTCTATTGTATAGTAATCAAATTAACTTATCATTGAATAGAAACTAATAAATGACATGTTTTTTTTTTATATTCTAGATCCTATGATGCTTATTGAATTCTATCAATAAAGTTGAAATGTAGTGATTGGACTAAGTGCAGTAACAGTCTCAGCAGCAGCAGGAGCAACAGGAGCAGCAGCAGCAGCAGTAGCAATTTAGATGACTCTCTCAATCTCCCATATTCTACGAATATTCTATGTAAGTAAATTAATGGTTGATCTAGTTGTCAGAAGGAGTATTAGCCTTGTGACTTTGGAAGGAACTGGGCCGTCATTACTCTTCTAAATGAAGACCAGAGTTTGAATTATTTGTTTTTCTGGTTAGCGTTTATTTTAGCAAGTTAGTTTTCTTTTTTACGAGATGTACTCGCTAACCCCATGCCCAATTCTCCTCGTTTATTTGGACTTGGGATCAGCAGTAGCTCTAAAGGGGCACCAAGAGGAGTTATTGGTCTAAGTGATTTTATATTACATAGAATTTTTTTAATGTTAAGTAGCTTAAAACTCTAATTGACCAAGGTACGAGGTTACTTTTCAACCATTAATAAGCTGTATCTAAAATCAATAGAGAACTGATATTATCTATAGGGTTCCGATAGACATCATTCAGTGATCGGATTTATTGTAATCAGAATAATATGCATTGATTATCAATTTTGAACATTATTAATTTGATTATTATCATTTACTTCACAACAAATAGCTTCCTTACTGAATGTCATAATCAAAAATGAAACGTCATTATATGTTTGTAAATGTTTTCGCTTGTTCAATAATACAGTAATGCAGCAACCGCAAAGATACTCCATATTCTCATCAATAAGATTTGGGATGAAGAACATGTACAAAACAGACTGAAAAGAAGGAAATCTGGTCAAAATACCAAAGAAAAGCGATCTCAGCAAGGGTGATAACCACAGGGGAATCACTCTTCTTTCAATATCAGGAAAAGTCTTCAACAGGGTATTGTTAAACAGGATGAAGGACTCCGTAGACGCACAACTTCGCGACTAACAGGCAGGATTCCGTAAAGATAGATAGTGTATAGACTAAATCGCAACTCTACGGATCATTGTAGAACAATCAATTGAATGGAATTCATCACTCTTCATTGACTACGGAAAAGCATTTGATAGCGTGGACAGAACAACCCTATGGAAGCTTCTTCGATACAACGGCGTGTCTGAGAAGATAGTCAATATCATAGGGAATTCCTATGATGGATTAAACTGCAAAATCGTGCATGGAGGACAGTTGACAAACTCCTTCGAAGTAAAGACCGGTGTCAGGCAATGTTGCTTACTCTCACCCTTTCTCTTTCTCCTGGTGGTCGACTGGATCATGAAGACATCAACATCTGAAGGGAAGCACGGGATACAGTGGACAGCTAGGATGCAATTGGATGACCTAGACTTCGCAGATGATCTGACTCTTCTATCGCATACGCAACAACAAATGCAGGAGAAGACAACCAGTGTAGCTGCAGTCTCAGTAGCAATAGGTCTCAATATACACAAAGGGAAAAGCAAGATTCTTCGATACAACACAGCATATAACAATCCAATCTCAATTGATGGAGAAGCTTTGGAAGATGTAAAAGCCATTACATATTTGGGCAGTATCATCGATGAACACGGTGGATCTGATGCAGATGTGAATGTGCTGATCGGCAAAACATGAGCAGCATATTTACAACTCAGGAACATCTGGAACTCAATACAACTGTCTGTTAACCAACAACAAAGTCAGAATTTTCAATACAAATGTGAAGACAGTTCTATTATATAGAGTGGAAACCTGCAGAACTACGAAAGTCATCATCCAGAAGATACAAGTGTTTATTAACAGTTGTCTACGCAAAATACTTCGAATCCGTTGGCCGGACACCATCAGCAACAACCTACTGTGTGAGAGAACAAACCAGATCCCAGTGGATGAATAAATCAGGAAGAAGCGTTGTAAGTGGATAGGACACACATTGAGGAAAGCACCGTACTGCGTGCGTCATAAGACAAGCCCCCACATGGAATCCTCAAGGTCGAAGGAGGAGAGGAATACTAAAGAACACATTAAGCCGGGAAATGGAGTTAGACATGATGTAGTGTAGATATACTACTTAACAATATGTAATCTAGATGATAAGCTGCCATTACTGAAGGATTAGAATCTATACGGACTTATGTTTAACAGTTCAACATGTAAATATTGCATCTGAGACGTGTTGTAGTCTACATAAACAATTTACGTCACTTCCCTCTGGAAGTATCGCAAGTTGAAAAAGATCTTGGAGTATCGGCACCCTATGATCTGTGAACTGATTGCCAACTGTGACAGAAATTCCTTTCGAGAAAACCTTTAACTGATAACAGTGAGACACTTCTACCACCAATTCGGCTGCAGGACTTTCCACTTATTATTCAACAGTTTTATTCTACACAATTCAGAGTGTGGAAATATTGTGTTTCTTACCTCACTCCAGAAGGATAAGATTACATTGGAACATATCCAACTACGAGTCACGAAATCAGTTCGGGGACCCAAAACCAAGCCTTATGAAGAGCGCGTTACATCACGGAATCTTTACCAATAATTCGAGACACAACATACTAGAATAGACTGTAGGCATGCCATTTACTCTTTACGAGCAGTCAAATTCTGGAATTCATTGCCGATCAAGCTAATGCAGATGACTTTTACAAGAGTTCTTTAAAAGTAAACCTGACCTATTCTTAAGGACTAAACACAATATCTTACTATAATTTACTAATACTTTTCTTTTCGTCGTTTAATATACCTGGATACTCACATAGAATCATAGATCATTCACTGCCACTAGATATGGAAGTCTGTTAAGCGATAGCCTATTCTATTCTGTCCAGAACCATTTGAATAATTACTGAAATATTTATGAATCTAAGACTTGATCATTAATTTACTTTACTAATAGAAGTATTATAAGTATATAAACATATTTTAATATTTTAATGTAAGGGGGATTGTAGAAAGTTGATATGAAATTTGACACTTTCATTTCATACTAATCTCTATGAGATTATAAGAGAGTTAGATCAAAGAATATATTGCTCCGATTATTGGATACAGGTATCAAAAGAGTGAATTGTTTTTTTAAACTGTTGGAATGGAGAGCTGATGACAGAGTTGATTGATTGAAGAATTCTGGTCAAGCAACCTATATCCACGATGGGTAACATGTGTAGGTAAGTTAATTAGTAATTAATTAGTTAAGTCAGAATAACATAAGTTGAAATCAATCAGTTTGAAAATAAAATTCTGTATCTGAATAAAGTGGTGCAATCAAAAAAGAAAGAAAGAAAGAGGGAGAGAGGGAGGGACGGAGGGAGGGAGGGAGAGAGGGAGGGACGGAGGGAGGGAGGGAGAGAGAATGAAAAAATCTCAACGATGATGTAATAAACTAATGATAATATCATCATGGTAATGTTATACAGTTATATAATATACCTTTGTGGGTCAGGGTAATTTTACATTGGTTTTCAGGAGAATCACACACCGTTCAGACTTTCACGTGACAACCCAAACAGTACAGCAGAAGCCCGTTTAACAGGAGAGCCAGATATTGTATAGGCTTTAACGCTACAATTTGAATAGAGTACATCATGGTAATGAATGATATGTAATTGTTTCCATATGAATTCATAAGTTCAACTTGAAGCATTCACATAGATAAATTCCTTAACTGATATTGAAATTACGTTTCATATTATGAACATGATCAGCCATCTTATGACTATTGTCAATTGATTAAGATGATTTGAAATTCTTATATAAAGCAATTAAACTTAATATTACTTTATTCTATGAAGTAGGTTTATAAAATATAACTAAATATATCAACAATTACAAATAGAAACAACTGGAAAGGATTGTCAAAGATAAAGTTCGATGGAGTGGCCTATGTTCCTCCACGAGGGGCAACAGGTGTAAGTAGGTAAGTAAAGTAAAATAAAGTAAACGAAAGGAAAGTAAGTAAGTAAGTAAGTACAATAGTTGTATGTAAGTAATTTACTACATTAAACTAATCAATCTCATTTGTAAATGACATTACTAGTCAGTCAGTCAGCGACAACGTAGAACTTCGTACGTGCGTACATCAGTTCGAGGTACCATACCACATTAGCACAGACATACGATTGTCGATTCAAATCCCATAGTGGTAGAGGTAGTAAAAGTATAAGCACCAATCGGGAAGAATAGGGCCCACGACCTTTTTGTGGGAGGTTTTTAATGTGTTAGCTCCGTTCTTCAAAAGGCTTTACCGCCGGAGACGGAAATCAGTGAGGTAAGGTGAGGTGTGACATTTTTAGGGTCGACCTTTTCTAACCCTTTCCTTCCTTGTGAGAAGTCAACATCGCTGCAGATGCTGGTTGTCCGAGGGAAACACCTTACTGCTGTCACACCTCTGTACAGTCAGCAGTACGACTTCGCCCTCAGAACTTGAGTTGCTGTTTTTAGTCTTACCGTTCTCTAACCGACCTTTCTAGCATAGTAGAACCTGAAGGAACATATGTTCCAGCCAATATAGCTCGGTTGGGTCATCACGATAGGCAAGCCCGACCACCATGTCAAGGTAGCAGCTACGGTCGGAAGTGTCATTACCAAGGTTTGACTTGATAATTTCAAATAATCAATCTCATGTTTATCATTTACCTGGTGAATGTTTTTTTCTATGAAAAAGATTCGTTTAAGTGGTTTTTTACTTGTTTTTGGGTAGGCATGGATGAAGTCATGCTCTTTCAAATGTTTATGAATTAATGAAGAATGCTGAAATATATTAAAAATGTTTACCACTAGAAGAAAAATAAAAACAGAGATGGAATACATGTTCGTGAATTTGTAACCAATTGGTTCTTTAGTGTTACATATTTGTGCCATATCAATCATTTTCGATCAGTTTCACGTTCATTTAGTGTATAAATAGAACATCTAAGACTATAATTTTCACTTTATCTTCATTTTCATACGGTAAGTTGAGATACGCTACAGTTCTACTGTATGGGGTGGATACCTGGACAATTACGAAAGTCATCATCCAGAAGATACAAGTGTTTATTAACAGGTGTCTATGCAAATTACTTCGGATCCGTTAGCCGGACACTATTAGCAACAACCTACTGTGGGAGAGAACAAATTAGATCCCAGTGGAGGAAGAAATCAGGAAGAATCGCTGACAGTGGATAGGACACACATTGAGGAAAGCACCCAATGGCGTGCGTCACAAGACAAGCCCCCACATAGAATCCTCAAGGTCAAAGTAGATTAGGAAGATCGAAGAACACATTACATCGAGAAATGGAGACAGATATGAGAAGAATGAACTGGAAAGGAAGGCCCATGATGGAGTGGGTTGGAGAATGCTGGTCGGCGGTCTATGCTTCATTGGGAGTAACAGGCGTAAGTAAATAAGTAATAGTTCAGTCCCCTGTTGAAATGAGTTATTTATACTAAATAATATACAACATAGAATAAAACCCATTCAGTTTCTATCTATTGGAATTTTTAACTATCTGATTAATACAAGACTAAATATATCAGTTAACTGTAAAGCAATTATTCATGGGGGATCATTTCAATTTATGAATGAAAAAGAATTATCACAGTTTTAAATCCTGAACTGATCATAGTTAGTTCATTATTCAAAGCTTGGAAGGATTAGAAGGCTGTTTTGTCTCAATATAGGACTCATTAACAGTGTTTATCCATGACCCCGCACAAAGGAACAAAACTCAAAACATTCGGTCTTCTATATGAACACTTAACCTCTAAACCACTGAGCTGACATCGATTATTGTTATATCTCACATCAATCCATTCACGATATTGCACAACTGTCATCCATTGTCTGTAGTGCATAAATGCCACACATTCGATACGAAATTCATTGTTAACCTTATCAGTAACTTGTCAGTTGTTGATTCTATTTCTCTGACTTATTAATGTTCTTTCTTCTAAAATCCTTGATTACGTTCATTCATGTTCATTTGATTTTTGTGACTTCAATTAGCAACTCCATGTTTGTTTGCTTTTTAAAGCCTATTGAATGAAGTTACTTTACCTAAGGATTTCTTGAAAAGAAAAAAAAAACATTTCAATGTATTCCGTCTGTATTTATGGATCTTTTTGTTGAAATTTGTTTATTAAGTGAAAAACATCACAACGGGAATCATTTTATCAATTAAATTGTTATAGTTCTTGTACATTGAGATCATGAACCCGATTGATGTTAGATCACCATTGAAAATCTGTAAGCACTGGACAGCCGTTTCGTCCTGTAGTACGACTTCTCAGCAGTGCTCATCCACGATCCCACCTCGCGAGATTTGAACCCAGCACCTATCAGTCACGCGCGGGATCGTTTAACCACAAATGCTTCCAGGTTTTCCATAGTGGTCTAGCTTCAATTGGCACATGATCTCAACTATTAAAATTACTATAATATCCCCAAAACCTCTTCTGATATTAATCAACAAATGCTCATTAGCGACTGGTTTCAAAAGGTATTTCCTGAAGTTCTAGTGAGAAGCAGTGAACAGTGGAGTTCACCCAGGTCTGTTGTGAGATAGTAACTCATTGAAGACAATATTGGATGTGTCACTCAATTTCATGGATTGGTTGAAGTCAGACATTAACAGCGTTGGATGCCGGCTCAGTGGTCTAGTGGTTAAGTGCTCGCGCGCGAGACTGATAGGTCCTGGGTCTAGCTTCAATTGAATCATAATCTCAACGATTAAAATTATTTTGAAATAGATAGGTATATTTTTTGTCTACTAACTGTAAATTGAGTAACATCATTTACATTTCTTACAGGAGTGTTCATATTCGTTCTATGGTACACATATTATAAGTATTATGTTAATGTGAAGTAATTTCAATGGTTAAGATCATGAGTCAGTTGAAGCTAGACCACCATGGAAAACCTGGAAGCACTGGATGGTAGTTTCGTCCTATTATGGGACTCCTCTGTGGCAGTGCTCATCCACGACCTCGCCCCTTGCGAGATTCCAACCCAGGACCTACTGGTTTCATGCGCGAGTACTTAACCACTAGACAACTGAGCCGGCCGGAATCCAACAGTGTTAATGTCTAACTTCAATTAATCCACGAAATTGAGCGACACATCCACCATTGTCATCAGTGAGTTACTATGTCACAACAGACCTGGTTGGACTCCACTAGTCACTACTTCTCACTAGAACTCCAGGAAATACCTTATGAAGTCAGTCACTAATGAGCATATGTTGATTATTTTGTGGAGATTGTAGTAATTTCAATGGTTAACATCATAAACGAAACGGCCATCCAGTGCTTCCAGGTTTTCCATGGTGGTCTAGCTTCAACTGACTCATGATCTTAACCATTGAAATTACTACAATCTTCACAAAACCCATTCTGATAATAATGTTAAGTAGTAAATCGACGTGAATTTGCCTAAAATCATCATGCTAAATATCATAAAATGTCTATTAATCTCATATTAATTTATTAGTGAAAAAATGTGAACCATAAAATTGTTGTATATATGAAATTTGGGTTGGATACCAGTAGGATTTTAGGATTCAGGTTTCTCCCTTTTCAGTATCCGATTCTCCATATATTCTCGTTTTCTTAGCATAAAAGCAACCAGTGTAATTATATTGACTTTATCTTGGACAATAACAGGGTAGTACAAACGAGGTTTGATAAGGTGTCTTTTCAACAGGCTTGATCCTATTTGCACAAATAACGCCATTGATGATGATGTTAAATTGTTAAACGAAACACCCATGAAAAATGGTTATCCTCTGAAACTTATAAATAGATGGAAAGCTCATCGTATAGTTAGACCTACTATAGCCTTGGCAGAAAAAAAAATGCCTGTCTACATCACCTTACCATTTAGAGGTGATTCAAATAGCATTTTATTGAAACAAAGGCTTAAATCAGACATTAACAAGACGGATTACATAGCAAAGGTCATTAACAAGGAAACAACAAGGTCTATGCTTCATCAAAAACCTAAAAGACATGAAAATGATTGCGTCACATCTCATTGTGTTTACCAATTTAAGTGTGTGTATAGTCATACATATTAAGGGAGTAATCATGTGTGAACAACTACCCAAAATGGCTACAGAAACAAATTAAATCAAATGACCCAATAAGACTATGGGATAAACATTCATTATCCTCTATTGAAACATGTCATCAGATTGATCTTATCTCGGCTTTTGTGGTGTTGTACAAAAATTGTAAAATGGCGTATACTAAGGTTTATTGAAGCTCTAACCATGTAAAAATTCAACCCCCCTTTGTATATTCAAAAACGGTTTGTTCTTACCTTAAACCTACACTGTTAATATTAGCTCTACTATCCAATAATAATGAGGTTCCAAATGGTTTTCACCTTATTATTTTCTATATAATCCTTGTCTCCTCATACTCTCCATTTCTAGTATCGTCTAGTCTTGTTCCTAACACGTATATTATATGTGATCAGATTGTTCTCAATATATTTGCCCTAATATATCATCATATTACCCTATCGAAATTTGTTAAAGGGACTAATTACTTCAAACATTCAAAAAAGACTCTTCTATCAATCTTACTCCGTTGTTGTATCCTCATTTATAAAACGTTTATTACGTAATTCTTTTTATGATTATAATTATTAATCCTCACTACTTATTTGATCTGTACTCAGTTAGTCAATCTTGTTTTAATGGGTTACATAACTATGATATTAGAAAATCTTCATCACTGAAGATGAATAAAGAGAAGAATAAACATAGAAGAAAAATAATATGAATATAAGAATATTCTAGAAAAGCCTCTAAATGCCCTGGTATGGGAGAGTCCGCTCTCCCTTTCCAAATGCTCTCACACAGGCACGCGTAGATAACCTCTGCTAGGGAAGTCCTACTCACTGCATTCTCGCATCACAGGTGTTGTTTACGAAATTGAGAGGACGAAAAGCGAATGTCCGGCACCGGCTTTAACCGGATTCCAAACCAATGGTGAACATCGGCTACAGTATTCTGAGGGAATAAATGGAATATGAACTAATTATTAGTCACCGGTTACCATCGGACTGTATCTCCTAATGTTGCTCCACTACCTTGTGGATTAAACCTTTAGGTTGAAGGCTCTGGATGTAGTTCCCTGAGAAAACCACCTGCTTCGGTCTAGGCACCCGGGCAGTATCACCGTCCGTACACAAATCAAGTGACTTGTGTGAGCATATGTATTCGGTGCCCCCCTTGTACCAATATCTATGTGTTAAAATAAATAAATAAAATCATATTCTAGAAAAAAGATTTGGAGCATATAAACAATGTTTAATCAGAGAAGGGTTTTGTGAATATTATAATAATTCATGAGTCATTTGAAGCTAGACCACCATTGAAAACCTGGAAGCATTAGATGACCGTTTCGTCTGCTTTGGGGACTCTTCAGCAGTGCGTATCCATGGTGGCAGGATTCGAACCCAGGATCTATCGGTCTCGCGCACGAACGCTTAACTTCTAGACCACTGAATCGGCCGGTATCCAATGGTGTTAATATCTAACTTCAACCAACCCACGAAATTACTATAACGTCCACCATTATCATCAATGAGTTACTATTAGCTGATGAGCGACTGTGAAATAAGATGAATTCATTTTACTATACTCAAATAATTTTTACTGTTTTAGTTAAATTTATAATCAGAAGGGATTTTGTGGAGATTGTAGTAATTTCAATGATTAAGATCATGAGTCAGTTGAAGCTAGACCACCATGGAAAACCTGGAAGCACAAGACGGCCATTTCGTCCTACTATGGGACTCTTCAGTGGCAGTGCGCATCCACGACCTCGCCCCCTGCGAGATTCCAACCCAGGACCTACTGGTTTTGTGCGCGATCACTTAACCACTAGACCACTGAGTCGGACGGTATCCAACGCTGTTAATGTCTAACTTCAACTAATCCACGAAATTGAGCGACACGTCCAGTGCTTCCAGGTTTTCCATGGTGGTCTAGCTTCAATTGACTCTTGATCTTAATCATTGAAATTAAATTTATAGATCGAAAAATTGTATGAACATATCACCTTATGGTGTTATTCACTGTCAAACTTTAGGATGTCTTAAACCTACGATTTATATCGTATAATACTCTTCAGTAAGGAATATGTATGTTAGTGAAAATAATTAACGTTCTATCGTAAATTGAAAATTATCTTGGTTACTACTACAATCACGATTAATTACTTTCTCCAATTATCAACTAAATCAAATTAAAGTATATCACAATAGTACATCACTTAACATGGTAGTCAAATGGCAAAGTAAACTAATAGAATTTGATCGACGTAAATGAACAGAAGGTGTAAAGCTAGTGAAATGTCACTGAGCCCTAGCTAAATCACCTGATAGTTGGGTCACTGAATATCGAACAGATTATCGATCCCTGTTAAGGTCAAGGACAACCAATGCGCATCAGTTAGTCGTATGCCATGAACTGGTCCATCCGCTGGTGATCTCGATATCTTTTCTGTACTTATTCTTACTAATATATTTCCATAATAACATCCTTTACATTATACAGTCTTCAAAACAGCCATAGTACTTTAATACGTCGAATGGGTAATCTATGTTTGATGCTGACCGCGAGGTATGAATTTGAAATTATCTGGTTCATCACACCATTCCCGTCTAACAGCAGTACGCCTCCAATCATTTGACATAGATTATCTACGTTGGTGATCTAAAAGGGTATAATATTGGCTATTTTATAGTCAGTGATAGTTAGTGTTAAACAAATTTTTATTTGTACCATTAGGGATCTAAATAGACTAATCGATACTCATTGTATAAGCGACTATCCTAGTTTCATCAATGATTTCTAGCTAAAAAAAGCAAAACAAGGTAAGTCTAATTCACTTGATATTGTTTTACATGAATCTTATCATTGATGTTTAGGACTGCAATTGATCAGTCTCTTATTGGCATATGTGCAAACTGTGCGTATTGCCTCGATATTACCTTCATTCAAAAGCTTTTTGTAGTAAGCAATGATGGATAGTGGCTAGCAGTGGAATCCAGTTTGATGTGTGTTTCGTCCTATTTGGGACTCGTCAACTGGATGTAACTGCATCTCAGAGTTGATATTCACTCTGGGACTCGAATCTAGTATCATCCGCTTCAAACGCCATCGTGTTATTCACTTAGCTACTGAGTCCTGATAGCCACTTGCTTGTGCAATGGGGTGAAATTTAATTCACTTGATATTGTTTTACTTAAATCTTCCCATTGATGTTTAGGATTGATCGAGTCCCAGTGTGAATATCAACAACTCTCAGATGCAGGTACATCCAGCTGAAGAGTCCCTAATAGGACAAAACGCGCGTCAAACTAGATTCCACTGCTAGCCACTATCCATCTTTGCTTATAATGCTTGTAAAGTAACTCTGTTATAATCCTTTTTTAGAAAACACCTTCCAATTATTGATATGATAATGATAATTATCATTGATTGATTGATTGATTAATTTACTGATTGATTGATTAATTTACTGATTGATTGATTGATTGATTGTTATTGTTATTGATATTGATATATGAAATTGATTATATCACATGTAAAATAAAAGTTGGCTCATATTAAATTGGAATTATGTAAACGGACAATACTAATCATCATATATATTTAATCAATTGATTGAATTTTGAATACAGATAAACATTCATCGGTATATATATATATTCATAAAAGTACACATTTAGTAAGGTTACATAAGATTGTGAACGAAGTGTGTTTTTTTTTGTGATGTTTATTAAAAAATAAAGTGACTATCAGCAATGATAATAAAATAGGCCGTTTTGTCCACCCCCAACCTACACACACACACACACACACACACACACAGAGAGAATCAAAATTGATTCATTCAATATTCTAAAAATATACTTAGTAACATAACGGAATAAAACATGAAATAATCAGTAAAAAGTTAATGAATGAATGAATTCAATTTTAGTAACTCAACTGAACCTCTAAATGTTTATCTGATATCTGGTGATATTGAATATTCACAATTGATTGATGACTGGGTGGTGACCAATGTCATGCGTGTCTAGTCCTTACTATTAGTACAGATCGAGTGTTATCGATTATGTTGCAATGTGGCCAGCAGTCTAGTTGACTCGATATTGCGGGTACTATTATGAGATCAGGTGGTGGTTGGAGGTAACGTCTCTGAGTGTGAAGCTGGGTAACACGGGATCGAATCCGCCAAGGAGCACCAGTTCCCTCAAAGATTACAGGTACACCTTACTGACAAGTGCCAAGTAGCACGAAACCCGGGTCCAGGATGTCCTGTCAACTACCTCCAACCACCATCTAATAACAAGGAGTGTGTTCAACATCAAATAAACTGATAATTTATCTAAGATTCATGAGCTAAATTGGACAGATTGGGAATTTTAGCTGTTATTGATAATGTAATAGTTGAATTCATGAATTAGTTCAAGTTAAACCACCATGAAAAACCTGAAAGCATCGGACAGCCGTTTCGTCCTAGTATAGGACTTCTTAGCAGTGCACATCTACGGTCTCGCTCGCAGGATACGAACTCAGCATCTATCGGTCTCGCGCGTGGACACTTAACCTCTAGACCACTGGACCGGCCAGTATTCAACGGTGTTAATGTATGACTTCAACAAACTGATAAGTTTGTTTAAATGCATTATGTAGAATTGTTCTACACAACTAATCTTGAATAACACTGTGATAACCCTGACATTTTTACCTAAGATTTTCAACAAATAAGTCAGCAATTTGTATCAATCAAAGATGTTACGCTATAAAGATAATGTGACTAAAATGAATATGGTCGCTTCATACATTTCATTAATTTATCGAGATTTCTAATCAATTTCCCATCTTAATACTGGAGAAATTTTGCTACATGAACTCTTGAAGAAACGAAAGTCTATTAACTCATTGTATCATATACATCTACCAGTTTACTTGCTCTTGAGCAGTAGGTTACATTGGCCTTACAAAGCGCGCCCTTGATGAATGAATATCCAAGCACTACCCGCCTGAATATCTAAAGAAGTATACACATCAATCAATAGTTCAGTTACCGAACACATAGTCACTTCAAGACACATGCCATCACACGAATTTGCATTCGAAATCTTCTAAAAAGTAAGAAGGACTGGCTCAAATAAGGTTTGGATGAATAATTTGTGCATAGCAGAGGCTATGCAAATTCATCATTTTCTTCGTTAATAGAAACATCATTATTCTTTTATCTGAGAATATCATCTATATAGAAATATTTCCTTGGATACTTTACATGAAATTGATGATAATTATGGTTATTTCTTGAATTTCAATCCCCCCCCTAAAAAATAACTTGACTCTAAAAGTCATTTATTTGAATTTTATTGGTTTGACAGTAAAGTAACTTAGTTATTTCCTAGTTTCTAGTACTTTTAAAAATGAACTTTTCATCTTCATTTTATAGTGCTTGAACTCCTAATCATTTATGAATTTCACTGTAAGACATCATTACTTACTTACTTACGCCTGCTACTCCTAATGGAGCATAGACCGCCGACCAGTATTCTCCAACACACTCTGTCCTGGGCCTTCCTTTCCAGTTCTATACAATTCTTGTTCATTCTTCTCATATCTGTCTCTATTTCTCGGTTTAATGTGTTCTTTAGTCTTCCTCTACTCCTTTGACCTTGAGGATTACATGTGAGGGCTTGTCTTGTGACGCAGTTCGGTGCTTTCCTCAATGTGTGTCCTATCCACTTACAACGCTTCTTCCTGATTTCTTCCTCCACTGGGATCTGATTTGTTCTCTCCCACAGTAGGTTGTTGCTAATAGCGTCTAGCCAACGGATTCGAAGTATTTTGCGTAGGCAACTGTTAATAAACACTTGTATCTTCTGGATGATGACTTTCGTAGTTCTCCAGGTTTCCACCCCATACAGTTGAACTGTCTTGACGTTTGTATTGAAAATGTTGACTTTGTTGTTGGTTGACAAACATCATTAGAGTAGTTTTAATGTTTCTTTCTAATTGAATTGGACGATTACTTATGGGTTACTTCATGAAAAATAAAACATTAAGATTGTGAATTTCTGGGATTATTCGCCTGAATACAGTTGTGTTGAGAAAATCTATGAGATTTATGAAGTGTGTTTTGTTCTATCTGGAACTCGTTAGTTAGATATATTTGCATCTTATAGTTGATATTTCAAACTAAGAATTGAGTTCAGCATTCTTTAAAATGTTAAACACAAACTTGAGTTTCAGTGTGTGCATCAGCATCAATGACAGTTCTATTCAACTGATGAGTATAAGATGGGACGAAATATGTTTTCTTTTTTTTGTATTTAGTTATTAATCGTGACTTAAATCTACTAAAACGTCTGGAAGCATTGAACGACCGTTTCGTCTTAGTAAGGGACACCTCAACAGTACACATCCATAATATCGCATAGGATGTGCACTGCTGAAGACTCTTATACCAAGACGAAACCGCCTTCCAATTCTTCAAGGTTTTCAATGGTGGTCTAGCTTAGATCGACTCATGAATTCAATTGTTAAAATATTACAATCTCCACAAAACCCCTATTCTGAAGATAAACTTTTAAATGGATAAGTGGGAAAATTCAACATTACCCAACTAGTATTGATCATATTTCGACGTAAGGAGATAATCTAATGGTCAATGAATACTGATCTGATTCATTTTAGTTGATCTAGTCGATTTATGTAATTGAATAAATTTATCATTGTACATTATTATAATTAATTACCACATCAGTAATAAAATATTATTATTATCAGAAAGGGGTTTTGTGGATACTATAGTACTTTAATAGTGAGTTCATGAGTCAGTTGAAACTAGGCCACCATGGAGAACCTGGAAACACTAGACGGCCATTTCGTCCTAGTATGGGATTCATCAGTAGTGCGCATTCACGATCCCACCTCGCAGGATTCCAACCCAGGACCTATCAGTCTCGTGCGCGAGCGCTTAACCCCCTAGACCATTGAGCTGGTCGGGATAGAATGTTGTTAATGTCTAACTCTAACCAAATTTAGTGACACATCCACCATTGTCATCAGTGAGTTCAGTCAGTCAGTCAGTCAGTAACAACGTGGAACTTCGTACGTACGTACATCAGTTCGAGTTGCCATACCACATTAGCACAGTGATGCAGTTATCGATTCAAATCCCATAGTGGTAGAGGTACTGAAAGTATAAGTAGAGATAGGGGACATTAAGGTTTGATGATGTTATTAAAGGAGTATGGTCCAGTGGAATAAATTTGGAAAGAAAATCAAGGACATGAAGAATTCAGAAGATTAGAGTTTGAGAGAACACAAAGAGTGGATGCACCTGCGCACACCATTGCAAACGATTTTGAGCCATGTCATTCAAGGTCTCTAACCATCGGTATCAGTGAGTTACTATCTCATAACTGACCTAGTTGAACTCCATTGGTCACTACTTCTCCCTAGTACTGCAAGAATTACCTCTTGAAGCCATTTACTAATGAGCATATATTGATTAACATCAGAAAGAAGTTTATGTGGAGATTGTAGTAATTTGTAATGTGTCTACTTGTTGAATTGACTTAATTTTCAAAGAGTAAAAAAATATTTAAATGAATAACTATTTTCAATCACTTTATCATCAGGTTCTACGGTTATATGTCCATATAATGATGATATTTGTACAAAGGCCAAATATAAGGTATGTATTCATCAAAATTGACAAATGTTATATGTTCAAAATAATGAACATTTGTGTCTGTTACGATATATAGATATATAGATACATATATATATCTGCTCCCAAATTGTGTTATTTGTAAATTAGAAAGGTCATCTAATAAAGGTCAGAATTATTTGGAATAAAGTGTCCAGTCACAATCAGTAGAATAGTAATATAGCAAAAATGAAAATGAAAAAAATTGTGTGAATAAAATGTATAGTAGGAGAATTTAGTCTTGTCCATTGAGATAATAATAATGATAAGAAGAAGAAGATTTCAATAGTTGAAATCAAGAGACAATTGAAGCTAGACCACCATGGAAAACCTGGAAGCATTGGACGGCTGTTTCGTCCTATTGTAAGACTCCTCAGCAGTGCTTATTCACGATCCCGCCTCGCGGGATTCGAATCCAGGACCTACCGGTCTCGCACCAGGAGCTTTACCAACTAGACCAATGAGCCGGCATCCAATGGTGTTAATGTCTATCTTCAACTGATCCACGAAATTGAGCGACACATCCACCATTGTCATCAGTGAGTTAATATCTCACAACGGACCCCTCAGTTGAACTCTACTGGTCACTGCTTCTCACCAGAACTCCAGGATATACCTCTTGAAGCCAGTCACTAGTGAACAAATGATCTCAACTATTGAAATTACTACAATCACTACAAAACCCCTTCTGATACGAATAATAAGATTGCTGTGTGAATATAATATGTAATAAGAGGGATATTATTAAAGCCATTACGATAATTGAAATAAAACATTCTTGTGAAGATAGATGTAATCAAAACAAGGGGGAAGAGGGGGGGGAAGAGGTTTATAATATTCAGTTCAGCTAACCGTTGATCCAGTCGTAGGCCAAGGTAAACATGGAGACTGGATATAGCTTTTCTGGATACCTAAGTTTGATTTTCTAAAGTTGATCCAGATGGCTTCAACTATGTAGAATAGTCATAATCTAGCTCATATAGGTAAATTTTTTGGAATTTTATATAAAACAGAGAAAGCTCACCTCTATTTTGATATGAGTGCGAAAGAATAGTACTGTTGATCGATTTAGTAACTCCTTTTCCCAACCCTAATGGTACATGTTCATGAACACATACAATGATAAAGCCCTCTGAGTACGGCCTATGTAGCTAACTCCTCAGAAGCAACTTAATTGATATACACATATAGAGGAGCCCATCATCTGTTACTTACCCTTGATTTGTTGTGTATGTACTGGTTTAATTGAGAAAATTATATAGGGCTTGGCGGTGTGAAATATTTTTTCAACAGATCTTTTAAGCCGACGTGTTAAAATATCATCCACTATATCCTCTTTAAAGTTCAGTCTCAGATATAAGGTTTTTTGTACTGATGAAGCCAAAATTTCTTCTTTTTTTCTTTTAATGCCTTCTACCAGGAATTTTCAGACAAAACTATTTGGATAGCCATTATTTCGTAATGTGTTTCTTCGTATATCTATTTTGCTGTCTACACTTATTTATTATTTATGGTAACATATGGATATTTGTGCAAGGAGGCACTAAATACATATGCGCCACACAAATTTTCATTTGATTTATGTGAGGGCTGTGATACTGCCTGGGCGCCCAAACCGAAACAGGTGGATTTCTTAGGGGGCCACACCCCGAGCCTTCGTCGACCTAAAGAGCTAATCCACAAGACAGTAGAGCATCGTATGGAGATGCACTCCCATGGTTGTCGGTGAGCAACGATTGGTTCATATACCATTTGTTCCTTCAGGATACTGGAGCCAGCCCATGTGCACTATTGGTTTGGGATACGGTTAAAGCTCCGGACATTCGCTTTTTGTCCTCTTAGTTTTGTAAACAACACCCATGGTGCGAGAAGCCACTGAGTAGGACTTCCCTGGCACAGGCTGTATACTCGTGACCATGTGAGAGCATTTCGAGAGGGAGTGCAGGCCCACTCCACCCTAGGCCATATCATAGCATTTGGAGGCAAATACGATATTATTATTATTGAATCTTCCCACTGATGTTTAGGACTGCAATTGATCAGTCTCTTATTGGCATGTTTGCATCCTGTGCGGATTGTTCTGATATTGCTTTAAATCACAAGATTTATAAGATTAAATAAACGGTGGCTAGCAATGAAATCCAAGACTTACGTTTCATATACTTACATCTTAGCTGACGAATCCTAAATAGGATGAAATGCTTCTAGCCACCACCTATTTTTGACAGTATTATACATATATATATATACAACATCCCCATCACGAAAAGTCAGTGAGTAGGACTTCCTTGGCAGAAGCTATATACGCTTGGCCATGTGTGATCATTTGGAGAGGGAGAGTGGACTGTCCCCACTCTCGGCCATACCAGGGCATTCGTTGGGGGGGGGGCAGATTGATTCTGTGGTTGAGATATTTAACCAAATTTATTTTATATTAAAGAGGTATAAATGCTTTGGAACTGGATATACTGATCTATCCACATATATATATATATATATTTTTCGTTTTATAGAACTATCTAGATATTTTCACTAATGTTGTGTTATTTTTTCAGGTAAGTAAAATGAAATCCATCAAATTATTCATCAGTAAGGTAATATGTACAATCACTATCATGAAAATTAGTGATATAAATCATATAATTTATGATAATCAAATGATAAACTTTATATAGCAGTAATATATTTATTATTCATAGTTATATAATATACCCTTATAGGTCAGGGTAATTTTACATTAATTTTTTCGGAGAATCAGATAGCATTCAGACTTTCACGTGACAACCCAAAAATAGTACAGTTTAATCCTAATTCACAGGAAAACCAGACACTATATATAGATTTTAACACTCAATCCTGTAGCGCAACCATACAAATATCCAAGAACTTTGTTGGACCAAAACTATATTAACTCAATCATAATTCTTCACTGTATGGAAATTTACAGAGTATTATCGATTTATTTATTGTATATTATAAGTATGAATTCATTTTAAATTATTTAATTTACAAATATATCCTAGGGGGGGGGATAGATATACTTAGTTACTTACTTACTTACGCCTGTTACTCTTAATGGAGCATAGACCACCGACCAGCACTCTCCAACACATTCTGTCCTGGGCCTTTCTTCCCAGTCTATCTCCATTTCCCGGCGTAATGTGCTCTTTAGTGTTCCTCTCCTCCTTCGACCTTGAGGATTCCATGTGAGGGCTTGTTTTGTGACGCACGTAATTGGGTACTTTCCTCAATGCATGTCCTATCCACTTACAGCGCTTCTTCTTGATTTCTTCCTCCTCTGCAATCGGGTTAATTCTCTTCCATAGTGGGATTTGCTGATGGTGTCTGGCCAACGGATCCGAAGTATTTTGTGTAGACAACTGTTAATAAACAATTGTATCTTCTGGATAATGGCTTTCGTGGTTTTCCAAGTTTCCACCCCATACAGTAGAACTATTTTGACCTTTGTATTGAAAATGTTGACTTTGTTGTTGGTTGCTAATTGTTTTGAGTTCCAGATGTTCCTCAGTTGTATATATGCTGCTCTTGCTTTGCCTGTAGTCCCTCAAGGGGCTACTGCCGGTCCCAAGTCCGGATAAAGAAGGGGGGTTGAGCATGGGGTTAGCGACCCCATCTCGTAGAAAACTAACTCGCTAAAAAAAACACTAACCAGAAAAAATTATTCAAACCATACTTAGTTACTATAAGCTATTAACTACTTATGATAATAAGTAGTATATTTTACTTTACATTAACCTATTCAATACAAATCTGATACTCACAATGAATGTGACGTGAAAATGTGTATACTGACTTACTCACTTGCTTACTTACTTACTTATTTACCTACTTACTTGTTTATATACAAAGAAAAAGAAAATATAGATATCTTAGTGAAAACAATATATTTCAATTGAAATTTCTCACTATCTATTCAACATAAACGAATAAATGTGTGTGTAAAATACTTGTCAATGGTTCTATTATGAAATGAGATGTTTTTTTTGTCTCCCTCCCTCCCTCGCTCCCTCTCTCTCTCTCTCTAGCTATACATAACATTATGATTGTTGCTATCCAAATTTACATATATGGTATATGTGCATGCATATATCTATATATTATATCTATATATACCTATACATAAGTAAAGGTTGATATCATATACTATAAGTTTACACTATCCATCTAATTGATTCTAGTATTATCTATAAAACCTATTTACAATTAGACAAACATAGTGCCAAGTGACCTTGAATTCGACCAGTTACATAGGCAAATAATTATTCAGATAAACAAAAAGCTTTGATATTATTATTATTATTATTATTATTATTATTATTATTATTATTGTTTGTATTATTCAAACGTAGAAACAAATCTGTATATGATTGTGTACATTATTGTATGACCAAATCAAATGAAAGTGAACCACCACAATATTATATTACATTACATTGATATAGGAATCATTCCTGAACCTTTGTCAGGTATTAATATCATGTATATCATTACATAAAATAGAAATAATGACAATATTATTTATTAATTATAGAATATTAATTGAGATAATAAACTTGATCTTTTAAATAAGATCAAATCTTCTCTATTATCTCATCACAGGTGAATGGATACGCAACGTTACCATGTAAACCTAATATAGATTGTTCAATGTAATAATGGTTATGTCCATGTTTATGTAATCATAGAATCTGTTATGTTATAATGTAAATTATAAATTCACCTGGTATTATTTGGCTTTTATCTTCCCATTGAGGTTTTTAATACTGCAATTGATCAGTCTGTTATTGGCATATGTGTATACTGTGCGTATTGTTTCGATATTTCATTCATTCACAAGCTTTTTGTAGTAAGTAATGATGGATAATGGCTAACAGTGGCATCCAGTTTGACGTGTGTTTCGTTCTATTTGGGACTCATCAACTGGATGTACCTGCATCTCAGATTTGTTAATGTTCACTCTGTCATTTGAAGCGTATGGTACTGAGTTCGATTCCCAGAGTGGACATTAACTCTAAGATGCAGCTATATACAACTGACGAGTCCCAAATAGGACGAAACACACGTTAAACTAGATTCCACTGTTAACCACTATCCATCATTGCTAAAAAATAACTAGATTATGCTATGAATTATCATTTAAATGATTAGCATATTAATAAAAAAGAACAATTTTAAAATTTTAATCAAATCTCTAGAAAGGATTTTTAAAATTTGTATCTATATCAGTTAGTAACAACGTGGAACTTCGTACGTACGTACATTAATTCGAGTTGCCATAACACATTAGCACAGAGATTAACCTATCGATTCGAATCCCGTAGTGGTAGAGGTAGTGAAAGTATAAGTAGTGATAGGGAACATTAGGGTTTGATGATGTTATTTAAGGAGTTTAATCCAGTGTAATAGATTTGGAAAGAAAATAAAGGACATGAAGAATTCAGAAGATTAGAATTTGGGAGAACACAAAGAGTGGATGCACCTGCGCACACCATTGCAAACGATTTTGAGCTATCTCATTCAAGGTCTCTAACCATCGGTTGCTATCATCTCGCGGTCCCCAACCAAGTAGTCTACACCTACCAACATGGCTCAGTCTACTTGTCAGTGACTTCATGGATTTGTATCCATGATATATATATCAACTGTTAGTAATAATGTAACCTATTTCTAATTTTAGTTCATCGTTTGTGTATTATTTGGTAATTGTTGTCAAATAATAGTGGGGCGTTTAGAGAGAGAGAGAGAGGGGGGGAGGGAGAAAACGTAAAGGATAATTTTTGTGTTATTTATGTATCTCATTAATCAATGGACAAAGGAATGATTCATATTAATGATGACAGTCGATTATTAATCTTTATGATAAAAATACAAAGAATGAATCAACAGATTATTAGAAATTTTCTTCTAATTAATATATCCTCAATAAAAATAATGAGAATTACTAATCCCTGTCTTCTTACGACAGGTGTGTTGTCTACGGAATTGAGAAGACGAAAAGCGCGAATATCCGATGCCTTAACTGGGTTAATGAAAATGGAGGGTTCACCTATGGAAGTTGGAATATTGTGATTACAATTCAATAGTATATGAACCAATTATTGGTCATCGCTTACCATCTGATTTCATCTTCTGACGTTGTTCCATTGCTTTGTCGATCAGACATTTAGGTCGAAATCTCCGAGTGTATCACTCTAAGAAAATCACCTCCTTCGGTTTAAACACCCTTACAGTACCATAGCCCACATATAAATCAAGTGAATTGTGTGGCGCATATATATTTGGTGCCCCTTTATGCCAATATTTATATGTTTAAATAAATTAATATCAATTTGTTTATTTCTATGAAGCAAGGTAGATATTGTTCACTCGATGAACGTTTTGTTCAAGAGTCTAGGAACATTATTCCAAATGAATAAGGAAAGGTAGTAATAGTTGTATTGGAAATCCCATCACATAATATCTTTTTAACACTGAGGATTCTATTAAAACATGTGAGTTAATTAAAGTCTTGTTTTACCCTGAAAAATTCTGAGTTAATGCAACAATTTCTACCATATTGATAGAGTTTTGTTCTCTGAGTTAGATGGTTTGGTTTTGGAGCTTTTACCGTTCTTCTTCTGAACGACATTATCAGCACAAATTTCAGGTGAGAGTGAAGTGTTCGATTTTCTCAACATATGGTTCATAGCTTGTCTTGTAGACCTTGATGTTGATTGATTCTTGTTGACCGTAAACCTGTTATTGTTTATTTCATTATTTTGGTTATATCTCTGTCAGTTATATGTGGAGAAAATCGAACACTTCACTTCCACCTAAAGGTTGTGTTGATGATGTCATTCAGAAGAAGAACGGCAAAAGTTTCACAACTAAACCATCTAGCTCAGAGAACGAAAATCCATCAAATTCATCCACCTCAGCTACAAATCTCCATCATCTCAATATGTTTGCTATATAATTGTTTTTAGACACCATGACATATATAGTGCAGTATTCAGAATGAAAAAGATCTTTTCGCTAAATCATATATAGATCAGTGTACTATACTATGAATTATACATGTTTTATGTAATATATGGATTCTGTAATATTAATAGACGGAAACAGATGTTCGAACTATGTAGTTGAGAACTGACCGTCTAAATCATATAGGATTATTCTAAAAATATTTAAGAATCCAAACACTCATCTCATCATTAGGTCTTTTGAAAAGATTATTTCAATTCAATGATTGATATGTCTTGCGATTTTGAACGTTATACTCGATTCCTAAGCTATTCTTCTTGATACCCCCAAGCTAGAACTAGACAGCGACCTGAACACGAGAGAGAAGGTGCAGAGTATGCGAAAAGTACTTCACTCCAAAGGTTCATTTTAATACAGAAAATATAGGGTTTTTATAATATTTTAAATGTCCTTGGGTTGTTCGAAGATTCTGGAATGTTACTAAACATAGCAGCAGTATAACAATCAGAACCTCTACATGTGACATTACACATCCTTGAAGTTTCTGGCTAAAACTTCAAGTGAATGCCGATTGGATGAAATGTTTCTTACCGTTTCCTGATCCTTGTGTGTCTTTTTAGAGAATTTTTCTGGATCATTCCAACAATGATAATTTTCGTTCTGTAACGAAGGATGATAGAGATTTATTGGAGTCCAAGGAGTACTGTGTAACTGTTTTAGCTTAAATTCGAACAAATTGACAGTGCTTATCTATAATGTTAGATGCTAATTATGTTATTTAGAGAACTGATTGAATCCGAACATATGGTTCATTGAATTTCATGCCAGCAGTCTAAAAATTTTTCGTACTTACGCCTGTTACTCCTTGTGGAGGAGCATAGGCTGCCCACTAGCACTCTCCATCCAACCCTGTACTGGGCAATCCTTTTCAGCTCTTCCCAGTTGTTATTCATCCTTTTCATATCTGCTTTTATTTCCCGACGTAATGTTTTCTTTTGCCTTCCACTTTTCCGCTTCCCTGCAGTATACTAAGTTAGGGCTTGCCTCGTGATGCAGTTCAATGATTCGTGTAATGCATGTCCTATCCATTTCCATCGTCTTTTCCTAATTTCCTCTTCAGCTGGTTTGTTCTCTCCTACAGCAGGCTGTCGCTAATGATATCTGGCTATTGGATGTTGAATAGACAACTATTTCTGAATACTTGTTCCTTCTTCATTATGGTTGTAGTAGTTCTTGAAGTTTCAGCTCCGTACAATAGAACTGTCTTGACGTTCGTATTGAAGATTCTAACTTTGATATTGGTTGAAAGTTGTTTTGAGTTCAATATGTTCTTCAATTGTAGGAATGCGACTCAAAAATTTTGCACTTTTCATAACATCTAAGGCTGCTGGATTTGAGCTTATATTAGCTTATAGGTGATTACTGATTTAAAGTTATGAAGTAAAACGAAACATTTGTACAAAATAGGCGCATTTTAGCCAACAAGGAAGTCACAAACGCGTGTTCTGTCCTATTTTAACAGGATAAAAGTCGTTTTAAATGATAGGCATAAATCTAAGAAACTGGTAATGAATAATGATATGGCAGACGGCCTCATAACAAACTAACAAACTCGTTGAGACAAATTAAACAAGGTCTTATTTCGGAAAGATGGGCAACCTCTGCTCCTTCACAAGGAGTAACAAGCGTAAGTAAGTTATTTCAGAATAGATATTAGATATGTTAAGATGTGTAGGAAAAATAACACCAAGTCTATATGATCTGTAAAAAATACATGACAGTAGGTTACCCTTTCGACCCGTTTTAGACATGAATAATTTAGCCTAACATACCGTTGCAGAAAGTAATTGTTAAATATAGTGTCGAACACTGCTTTGATTTTATTGATAATATACAAACTCTATCGGTCAAAAAATAGCTTCATGATACCATTAGATGTATCATCCTTATTCATCTACATTCCTCTACTGGAAATGGTGGATATTACTTACATCGAACTAATAGAGAGGCGTGTAGGAACCTTAATTTTTGTATTTGCAATAAAATATTTAATTTTCCGATACTCGATGAATATCCACTTCGGATTCAACAATATATACTACAAACAATTAAATAATGTAACTATGGGGTCACCAATGGTTCCTCTACTGGATAATGGACTACTACGTGACACAATCAATCATCTAACATCTTACTGTCACTACATAGATAATACTTTCATAGTATAAGAAAAATAACAGAACAATAGCACATCGTTTCTAGATGTCTAACTAACAGAAAGTGTAAATGAAACATTTAAAGGAGGAATAAATAGAAAATCTACAGTTGGATAATATATTTAATAGAAATCCGAACTCATTTTGCTAGAATGATTTGCTCTGATGACACTATTGTAGATGAATTGAGTAATATTTGTAAACTATTTAGTAGGAATGAATATACAACAAAACTCAACATCAGATATATGAATGAAATGAAAAAAAGGTCAAGGGTAACTAACATTTCAAAGAACACATTGTTATTAAAATTAATATTCATAAATGATGCTTCTGAGGAAGTTGTAACTAAGATATTAGGAAATTGAATGTATGCCCCCAAATGCCCTAGTATGGCCGACAGTGAGGAGAGTCCGCTCACCCTCTCCAAATGCTCTCACATGGCCACGCGTATATATCCTCTGCCACGGAAGTCCTACTCACTGCTTTCTCGCACTACGGGTGTTGTTTACGAAAATGAGAGGATGAAAAGCGAATGTCCGGCACCGGCTTTAACCGGATTCCAAACCAATGGTGCACATCGGCTGGCTCCAGTATCCTGAAGGAACAAATGGCGTATGAACCAATCGTTGGTCACCGACAACCATGCGACTGCATATCCTCACGATGCTCCACTGCCTTGTGGACCATATCTTCAGGTCAAAGGCTCCGGGTGTGGCCCCCTATGAAAACCACATGTTTCGGTTTGATCACCCAGGCAGTATCACAGCCCTCACACATATCCAATGAGATCTGTGTGGTGCATATGTAGTTGGTGCCTCCTTGTACCAATATCTATGTGTTAAAATAAATAAATAAAATAGTGAAAATTATCAATAAAGATAGATTACCTGAATTCGTCACATCTATGTGTATTTATCAATTCAACTACTGATGCGAAACCAGTTATATAGGGTGTAAAATTCAGCAAATGAGTGATCACATAGTAGAACACCATCTACCTTGGTTGAACAAATGACATCAAGTTGATTTGAGTAAAGCTTTTAAGCTGAAGTCATTAGAATCCATGTTCACAAATCTAACCTTTACATTTAAAAAAAGTTTGTGTAACCACAGTCGCCAGCTTGTCCATTCGCACAAATGTGAGTTTTAACTGAACTTTCAATAAATCATCTCTTTCAACAACACTCAAACAATTTTTTTCTAATTTCGATGGTTAAAATCATGAGTCAGTTGAAACTAGATCATCATGGAAAACCTGGAAGCACTGGATGGCCGTTTCGTCCTATTATGAAACTCCTCAGCAGTGCGTATCCACGACCTCACCCCATGCAAGATTCGGACCCAGTATCTACTAGTTTCGTGCGCGAGCACTTAGCCACTAGACCACTGAGTCAAATTTCTCACAATTTTGTATTTTTACATAGTCTGAACATCCATCTCTTAATTCTTACGTAGCTAACATAAAACTGGTCTTTCATTAACATTTTTTGTTAATTCTCTGCATATATTATGTAATGTAATGACAGTTTATGTTACCGAATAATTACATTGATTATTTGAATCCTCTTTCTTCCAATGACTCAGTACTATTTTATCATCCCTATGACATTATGTAACTACTATTACGTAACGTGACTACTCGAAGGGTATTATTTCAGTGTTGTAAATTATATATATATATATATATATATATATATATATATATATAGAGAGAGAGAGAGAGAGAGAGAGGGAGGGAGTGCTATTTCGGTTTCGATTGTTGCAATGTCACCATCTCTCAAACACCAAGGATAGCTTGATGTAGAGCATATAAACCTGTACTTGATATATGAATTACCTTATTTGTTACGTCTGTATAAATTGAGAAATATAGATAATTTCAATTGTTAAGATCATGAGTCAGTTGAAACTATACCACCATGGAAAACCCGGAAGCACTGAACTGTCGTTTCGTCCTATTGCGGGGCTCCTCAGTGGCAGTGCGCATCCACGACCTCGCCCCCTGCGAGATTCGAAGTTAGACATTAACACCATGGTCAAGTGCTCGCGCGCGAAACCAGTAGGACCTGGGTTCGAAACTCGCGGGGTCGTGGATGCGCACTGCTGAGGAGTCCCAAAATGGGACGAGACGGCCGTCCAGTGCTTCCGGGTTTTCCATGGTGGCCTAGCTTCAACTGACTCATGATATTAACTACTGAAATATAGATAAGTAAAATGGAAGGAAATTAATGACAACTAAGAAAATTTGAAATTTTAGTAAATTACCCCTAGAAACCCAACAAGCCTATGTTAATGTTAAAATATAATACGCCAACGATAGCGAAATATAAACGGAAGTACAAAATGAAGGGGATAGTTTAGAGCCTTTGAAAAATTTACAGAATCTCATGGTTGTCTAGTATTGCTTTCAAGTGTATTATGATCCATATTAGTCACAAAGGTACGGGGAAATACACAATAAATAATTCTGAACTTCACGCAGTTTATGTACACAATTATCAGAAAGTTACTATCATTCAAGGTTGAGAAAATACTGCATATCCTCTGGTCAATATGAAGAAGATTTAACTATGTAACTGCTAGAACATTCTTGAGATTGCCTAGTGTTCATCTGACCGAACTGGAGTATCGTATACAAATACCCATACCCTTTCTAATAAAGGCAATTAACTGTTGACAAGGGTCTAATCAACCAAAACTAAGTCGATTCCTGGAACTTCTACAATGTTTCGTATTATGAGAGACTAGTTAAACTTAGACCTTCTCCATGTGTCATACACAGGGAGTAGAGGTAAATTAATCACGGTTATTGAATTACCACATAACAACTTTGCAACTAACATGACTTCATCTTTCTTGTTTTTCAGTTCAGAGAATTTACGAAGACCAGATCAGTTGGAGTAAAATTTGAACACATATATATCGGTACAAAGGGGCACCAAATACACATGCGCCACACAGGTCACTTCATTTATGTGTGGGCTGTGATACTACCCAGACTAAAGCAGGTGATTTTCTTAGGAGACCACATTCGGAGTCTTCGACCTAAAGATCTGATCCAAAAGGCAGTGGAGCAACGTCAAGAGATACAGACGGATGGTAGCCGGTGGCCAATAACTGGTTCATACTCCATTTGTTCCCCCATGATACTGGAGCCCATTTGTACCATTGGTTTGGAATCAGGGTTTTCCAACTCCCCTGGATCATCCTTGTTCACCAACACGGTTAAAGCAGTAAACCCAAGGTCCGACCGTACAAAGGTGTAATGACAGTAAGGTGTTTCCCTCAAACAACAAGCATAACAGCGACGCTGTCTTTCCATAAGGAAGGGTGTGGTTAGAAAAGGTAGACCCTACAAACATACCTAGACATCTTACGGATATTTATCTCCAGTGGTAAGGTCCCAAAAATACGAATCTAACACGAAAATTACTCACAAAATGGTCATGTGTGACTGACCTCATGCATTTGTACCTTAGGCATTATGGTCACGCTCTCAAGTCACTAAGATCACCTCTAACCCAATTTCCTTTACAGGTACCTCTAGAAGAACCCTTCCACAGTGTAGGCACAACTGGGAAGTGATAACCAACCTCATACCTTTAACATCACAATAATTTCCCTAGTAGTGGCCGAGAGTGGGGGAAGTCCGCTCCCCCTCTCGAAATGCTGTCATATGGCCACGCGTATACAGCCTCTGCCAGGGAAATCCTACTCACTGCCTTCTCTCACTACGGGTGTTGTTTACGAAAATGAGAGGACGAAAAGCGAATGCCTGGCACCGGCTTTAACCGGATCCCAATCCAATGGTGCACATGGGCTGGTTCCAGTATCCTGAAGGAACAAATGGTGTATGAACCAATCGTTGCTCACCGACAACTATGGGACTACATCTCCTCACGATGCTCCACTGCCTTGTGGATCAGTTCTTCAGGTCAAAGGCTCCGGGTGTGTCCCACTAAGAAAACCACCTGCTTCGGTTTGGGCACCCGGGCAGTATCACAGCCCTCACACATATCAAATGAGATATGTGTGGCGCATATGTATTTGGTGCCTTCTTGTACCGATATCTATGTGTTAAAATAAAATAATTTCAAGAGGAGAAACAAACTCTCCCCACTCTTAGCCGTAATCAGAGCATTTTAGGGTAATTTAATCACTAGGATTTTATTTATGATACTCAATTCAATGTATACATTTAAAATTTGTATCAATGTAATACATTCAAACTATTCAATAACAATAATATTTACTATCTTAAATCTAATCTTAGTTTATACATATACAGGTTAACAATTGAATAATGAGTCAGATTTAATCAAAATAAAGTTACTTTGTCTAACAAATTTATGATTTATAGTGGATTTGGACACAATAAAACGATTCTATTAAAGTGTAATAATAATAATAATAATTTTGATATACAATAAAAGAAATGATGAAATGAAAAGATAAGAAGAAAAAAAACGCAACGAAACTGAAAGAATGTATTTTACTTTGATATATGAAAAGTATAGGTCAAAAATAAGAACATTATGGGTGTGAAATATGGTCAGTAAAAGTAGAGGATGTTCTTGCCCCCCCCCCTAAATGCCCTGGTATGGTCGAGAGTGAGGAGAGTCCACTCACCCTTTCCAAATGCTCTCACATGGCCACGAGTATATACAATTTGCCAAGGAAGTCCTACTCACTGCCTTCTCGTGGCGGGGTATTGTTTACCCCAAATGTGAAAGGACGAAAAGCGAATGTCCGGCGCTCTAACCGGATCTCAAACCAATGATGCATATCGGCTCCGTTATCCTGCGGGGAACAAATGGCGTACGAACCAATCGTTGGTCACAGGCCACCATGAGACTGCATCTCCTTACGATGCTCCACTGCCTTGTGGATCATATCTTCAGGTCGAAGGCTCCGGTTGTGGCCCCCTAAGAAAACCACCTACATCGGTTTGGACACCCGGGTAGTATCACAGCCCTCACACATATCAAATGAGATCTGTGTGGCGCTTATGTATTTGGTGCATCCTTGTACCAATATCTGTGTTAAAATGAATAATAAATAAATAAGAGGATGTTCGTAGGTTACTAGTATTAGATCATAGGTGTTTTTAAAGCATTGCTCGTATATCCTGGAACTACTGAGTAAGTAATGAAGAAGGTAAGGATGGCTAATCATTTGGTGAAGTAGTGAAACTTCATCAGTTGAGCCATGTTGGTAGGTGTAGACTACCTGGTTGGAGTCCGCGAGACGATAACAACCGGTGGTTCGAGACCTTGAATAACATGGCTCAAAATCGGTTGCAGTGGTGCAAGTACATCCACTCTGTATTCGTCCATATCTTAATCTTCTGATTTCTTCATCTCTTTCCAATTTTATTTCACTGGATTATACTCATTGAATAACATCTTCAAACCCTAGTCTTACCGATTACTGCTTGTACTTTTACAACATCTACCACTATGGGAATTGAATCGACAATTATATCTGTGTTAATGTGGTATGGCAACTTGAACGGATGTATGTACGTACGAAGTTCTACGTTGTTGCTGACTGACTGAGTTAGGAACTGATAATGGTATTTCAGTTGTTAATTTCGTGTATTTAGCTTGGACCATAGTTATCAATTTTAAATCAATGAATTCACAAGTTACAGATTCATGTACTTGAATTTGAGTTATATTTAAAGTGCGATAGCTATTGATACTAACTGGTTACCAAAATTAATATGGATGATGTGAAGTTTAAATCCAGAACTTAGTGAATGAAAATCAAATATCTTGACCACTGAAGTACCGGTTCATGATATTACATGGTCACTTAAATAACATTGCTCGAGGTGTTTAACAACGTTTGCATCATAAGAAATTCCTAATAAACCATCAAGAATATGCCTAATGAGTAGACACCAATTCTAGGTATGAATGCTACAATAATTCGCATGATGAACCGATCTCATGGTGAAATAATGGACAATAAAATGCTGTTATAGATAGGATAATAAAGTAAAAACTGTTTCTATAACAGACGTTTGATGGTACTATCTCATCTAATATACATAAATATTAACTGGGAAAATGAAGCTGTTTTGTAGCAAATATGTATCAACAGCTTTATTTATTAGTAAGTCAGAACGCTGATTTAATTGTGATTTACTATGAGAAAGGTATAATGCACCTTCAGTCATTCAATTATGAACAATGTAGAACCTGGCTCAGACAGGCTTGGCTCCAAATTACAACAGTACATCAGTACAAGATAAACAACAATGTGGTAATAGCATCCATCATGGTGGAAATATCAAGGAGAGCATGATTAGGGGAAAAATCAATCTAGAGAATGATGCAGAGTTTAAAACAAGATATACAGTGAATAAACCTACGCCATTACAACCAATTCTGAACAATTTCATATCTACGTCCACAAGTCACGATAACTGTACGGATTGCAGTCAAAACCTACCAGCACTCAAAGATTTCATGTGTTGATATTGCCTTTAGGTTCTATTGTTCCCAGACTTTCTCCATTTTGCTCCTATTAGAACCAGCAATGAACAAGGAAGCAAGTCTATGTATTAATGTCCCAGCTAACTCCACGGACGGAGATTTAGAACCTCATAAACTGACTTGCCATCCTTCCTTGGTACCCTACGCCCATCGTAAGGATGCTTACGAAGTATTCCTCTACACTCAAACACACCGATGATCATAAATGCTCAGTCAAGGCATGACTTGTATTTTCATAGGCAATGTTTCACAGATGTAGAACAATACAAGCCGGAATGCTGAGCGGTATACCCGACCGTTAATAGGCACAGACACCTCACAAATACCACAAGGGATACAAGTTGGTAGGAGGGAAAAGTTTTTGAGATAAATGCCGTGCTTTCTTCAGACACCAACCCATAATTTGTAAAACTCCGAGATAAGTGGTCAGTGTAACCAATTACTATATCTGTTGTTGTAAGTTTAGGCGTTGACGGAGAACAGTCCTGAAGAAACATTTCGAATTTTGGTGAGACAAATCTCGAGTATACTAGTTTGGCTCATTAGGAAATTCAGAAAGCTAGGAAATTTATTCGTCTTCACCAAACATAACTATTCCAGCCAAAACGAAAAGACTATTTCATTAGCCTATTCCATGCTGATAAATGAAACTTGCTCTAGAAAATCAAGTTATGAAATCACGAACAAAGGAATCACATTTTGAATTAAACAAATGCGATTTGAGAAAAATCATTTGAGGTTTTCGATTCTTTGAGTTCACCTTCCGCATGTCTCTCAATAACACTAACATGACAACTGACCACAGGCTAGCTTACAGTCAAGACCATCTTAGCATCAAATACATACGCAACAAACCGAGATGAGATTCTCTGCTGTTCATTAAGTTGAATAACATTTCATGATTAGGATCATATCATACCAATGACTGGAAAAGGTGCATCTCTACATTGAGACCGAGCCCACTGATAAGACAGAACTGAGATTACCCTCTGTACGCAATGCCATTATCGGACATTTGTGCGATAAACGACTTACTTAACAGCAGACGATTTCCTGTGAATTAGCAAACTAGTTTGGTTGAATGTAATAAAAGTGTACTCATTGATTGCTTACCGACAACATGCTGCCACCAATTGTAGTCAGTCTCTAGGAAGGCTGCAAGGTTAAAAGCGTAAAGATCCACATGAAAAAATCTATCTACCACTTACTATGTGAACAAACACGTACTATTAGCAGCTATTGTTCAGTGGTCATGTCGCCGGAATGCCAAAAAATTGCACAGTAAATACGCGTTGAACCAAAACGACTCGAATCCCTAGACATCGACTGAGAAAAACCCGCTGTAATGACTGAAGTGAATAGAGAAACTTTTGGAAAGGAAAATGTCAAATATCAGAAGACCAGCTGTCGATCAACCCACCAAAACTTACCAAAGCTTGGACTGTGATATACAAGGCTTACAGGAGCAGTATAACTCAGTCGAAGTTGGTAAGAGCGATGGGACAAAGAGATGTCTTAGCAGGTAGGCTGTGTCCCAAGCAGGGCTGTGATACAGTAAGTTACGCTGCTTCACAGTCCTTTGAGACGCGCACCACCTGCAGTGGTGGACGTGCGCCTTTTACACCGTTCATCAATACTGGCTGTGACAATAAAACGATGCCTTCAGCCAATATTGACTGCGGCGCAAGAGGTAATGCCGACGACTCGTGATTCTTACCGGGAAAGGCGGGGAAGCGAGATGCAATCGGCATCTCACTACCATCGTCTTTCACAGCACTAGTATCACATCTTCACATGAACAGTGTGACAAGTAACCATGGTACTTACCAGACGATCAAGAAAAAGGTTCATGGAAGTCCATGATTGAGTTCTAAAAAGTCACGCTGCCGATCATAAGCACATGAAATTTTGAATCTCACACTAACTAAAGAACAAAGCGCCCCCTGCCTAATAAAATGACTGAGGAAAACACATACATGGTTGATCAGAAATTCGACGTAGTAAAACAACAGACAACCTACAACATACTTGATCTCAGTTAATCTTAATGAGTTTTTTCACTTCGAGATTTTTTGATAAAAGACAAAAAAAATTTATTTATTCGATTTTTTTTATTGCTTCAATCTCTTTCAAAGAGTTTGATTAGCGGAACATTTTGGCTTTTTATTCAGAAAATCTAATCACTAACAAAAGTCGTTAATTCGAGATTGACTCGGATGTGTTACCATAATTGTAATAGATGAGAGTCTTATGCTATTTGAAACAAAGATTTTCAAATCACTAGTTCTATCAGTTTATGACTTTTCATATCCAGATTTCAGATTCGTGTAGCAAGGTTAGAAGGTCCAAGGCCTATTTTACGCCATTTTTATGCTTCTGTGTGTGTCTGGTCTCCCCTTGAATGGCTTAATTGAAGATCCGGATACCACTGCCTCAGGTAACAGTTTCCATGAACTGATGACTCAGTGAAAAAACCTGTACGCCACGGGTATTTTGTTTACTTCTAGTTTTTTCCACTCGTCTGCTTTATCCTGTGAGACGTTCCAATCTAATATTAAGAACCAGAGAGGATATAATACGTCCGAAATCATTCCTCAGTATCCTGTACATCAAAATGAGAGTAAAGAGGTCTAGCTTTTCAGGCTGCTCTTTGTGTTCTGTAATTGCACGGGTATTTGCCTTATGTACTATTTCTAGAATATCCCTGTCACCTTTTGAGCAAAGGCTTGCAGCCTGAACACTGTTCTCAAGCTTAGTTTTCATTAAGGTTTGGTATATTGTAGTGAACATGGTAGTACGCAACCTGGTGTATGTCTTCCTTAAGGCCCATAGGATTTTAAACCCCTTAGCTGCAATCTCACGGCAGTGAGCCGTGATATCATGATCATTACTCACTGCCATCTCAAGATCCCCGTGAGACTGAACCACGGGTACAGGCACGTCTCATATGCTGTAACTATTTATCTATGTATCTCCAAGTGTATGTAGGCGCACTTTGCCTCGTTTATAGGTATCAGCCACCCTTAAAACCAGCTAATCACAATATTTACGTCTCTCTGAAGTGAGAATGTATCTGCTTCTCCTGTTATTTCTCGCCAGAGTTTCTCATTATCAGCGTATAGTAACATTGGGGACTCAACTGTACTTGGGAGTTCGTTTACATACACTATAAAAAGTAAAAGACCTAGGATAGAGTTGAGGTACTCTATTAAGTACCGATTTACTGGTGGAGCACTTGAAATTTATTCTTATTTTTATCTGCGACCTATCAGGAAACCCTTAAATCATTTTAGGAGAGGTCCGTCAGTGCCAAGATTTTTCAACTTTAAGAGCAGTCAATTTATTGGCACCCTATCAAATGCTTTACTGAAGTCTATGTAGACAACATTCACTGATTTTCTGTTGTCTAAAGCCTTTATCCATTGCTCCCTTGCTATAAGAAGGTTTTTTGTGCAAAACAAACGTTTTCTGAAACCATGTAATTCGCTGTTTAATAAGTTATTGGCTTCCACGAATACCTTTACAGTCTTTTTGACTATTCTTCCTAGTATCCTAACTACAGCACTGTTGAGGCTGACAGGTCTGTAGTTCGATGGAAGTTATCTTAATCCTTCTTTATGTGTTGGGGTGACGATTGCATCCTTCCAGTCCGTAGGTCAAGTGATACATTAAATATCACAGTCAGTAGGGTTGCAATATGTGGTGCCATATGTTTTAGGAATTTGGGGCTGTATTTCATCCTATCCTGTCGGCATTTCCGTGTATAAAGCGCTAAGAGCCTTAAGTACCTCGTTTCGATCATAGTCCACGGTGAGCAGACGGTTTGTTGACTTTATATTTGGGTCTAGTTCTTCGTCTAGAAGAGAATCGATATGTTAAGCATTTGAAATTTCAGGATCTTGGAGATCATTTTACAACTCTGTAGAAATCTTTGAGTAGGTGATATTACTAGAATGTTTTCAGAACGAAACTTTTGACTTGTGATAATGAAATAATGTAACGATAACTGTTGAGAAGTTAAGATCTTAAAAACCACATCATAATGTTTGTGTATAAAAGTGAACGCATCTTCCAAATTATTAGACCGCAAATTTCGGACATACATAATTTTAAATGAGATCAATTTCTGATAAGTTGTTCGTAGGTTATTACTGTTTGGTGTGCAGTCAACAATATTGATGCTCTCATTCCGGTCACAAATCCTTCTACTGTTGTCGGTATTTTTCACTTGTCTCAGTATTGAATAGAGTTTTCAAATCAGTCTGGAGTAATGAAATACAGAGAGAAGCTTGACATTCTCATAGATGTGAAACGTGTTTTTGAGAGCCATCTAGAATTTTAAGAGTATATTAACATCTCGAGAGCAGACTATATTTAACATATATCGTTCTGCCTATTCAATTTTCAAATAGTTCTGCGGGCTCAGTTCTATCTCATCCACCGCCAAGTACTGGCTATGTGAACCGTTATTAAAACATGTCTCTGTTCCTGCATCTCCCATGGGCCTTTTGGTATTTTAGTCCATGCAGATGTGATAGACCTGGCTTTTTAGTGTAGTGCAATTAAATACATGTCGCTTAATGTATGCTATCTAAAACGAAAAGATCAAGTCGCTCATAGTCATATCCCCTCCGGTCCATATAAGTCATGATATCTTCATACTCAGCGTTATCTATCATGAACTTGGAGCTGAAGTCTCTCCTACGATGGAACATAGCCTTTCATAATACAGATCTCTATCATGTTCTATGATAAAAATGACGGGTGCGTAGCAGTGAATGGCATTCACTGTAATTTCTCTCCCCTCTGCTTTGAAAGATGGTTCTGCAACAATGGCTTTCCCATCCAATAAGCGCCTTCACACTTCCTTAGGAAACATCAATACGGCTTTTTGAGTGTGAAGTATTTTACTTAGCAACCAGGATAATAGCTTAACTGAAGTTAACCTACTTCACCCATATTTTTTCCAACAAGAATCACTTGTTCTATGCAACACTGAGTAATATCTTTTCACTCACTCTTTGAAATAACCTTACGTTTCACAAATTATTTGGATATTCCATATACCCAGATGAATTTTTGCTCCGATTGTCAGAGAGAGGATCGGACCTATGGCTTCAGAATAACTTGGGATTTCATCATGAAATATCATGATTTTTTTGAATGAGAACTCAAACTCTAGGCAGAATTTAATGGGTTTACCGTGAAGATGCCACAAATATTCGGAGTTTGACAATGCTTTAACCAGTAACACCTAATATGAATCGTACCCACCAAGTGAAATCAAAAGACGGAAGCGAGGAGGTTAGAAGATATATTTGATAGACTATCAATATCTCGAGGGTCATTTGATCTAATCTGGCTAGCGGTTGCAGGAGATGTTGAGCACGGCGTTCCCACACGTGACCTGGCGCGGATGCATGACCGAGCGCCTTCAGCTAGATGATTCCATTAAAACTAATGTGGTCAGCATCTAATGTTGAAATCTTACAGAGCTATTTATTTTGGGGATTTATTTACCGCTACAACCGTGAGTTTGAGAGCATCTTTATAAAAGATAAGGATGTCAGAACTATGTTAAATTCTCCTGTACCCAAGCATAGGAACGGCAGTACCACTTGAGGTTCTTTATGCAGATTTGTGTTAGAGCTCTCATCAAAAGATACTTTAATTCCTCTGTTTTCTGGCTTACCTTCACTGTTTTCGATGAGCTAACTCTTAAGCCCAAGCTGTATATGCATATCTATTTGCGATAAAACATCTGGTATTACGAATATCCCGTACATAAGGTAACGTAAAGACATTAAGGAAAGTTTATTTTAAGTGATGATTTGATTAACTTAATATTATGATTTAGGCTTATAGCGTCTCCAGAACTAGTTGTACAGGATAGTGGTTCAATGTTTGTGGCAAGAAAGACGACAGAAGAATAATCGTTGAGCAAAGGCATATTGAAAGTTTGATGGCGAAGCATCTTTTTCAACTAAGTTGAAATTGCTGTTGCATAATCTTTCTCCACTTCACTGTTACGAAACCTTATATTCGATTAATATGTGCATGTTTGTATCTTCGCTTTAGAATCGGGTTTCTAATAGCCTACATGTTATTGTGAAATTGTCGTATCGGTTATTAGGGTAAGCCCATAGTGCTTATTCCAGCTTCTGGGTGGGCAAATTTACCCATTGTACTCGAGTCATGTTACTACCTCATCAATTGCTCACTTTTTAATCTTGACTGTTGTTATGTAAGCGCATGTGTGTGAATTGCTATCCTACTCATAACACATCTGTAACTTTTCTTTGTGTAGCTATAAATATCGATTATCGCTTTATAAAATAGAGTTGGCTCACACACCATCTCTAATGCACATCGCTTTATTTTGCTCCACTTTCCTATCAATGGGCTCATGAAATATACATATTCAAAATTCATTCTCGTATTTGGCTTAGTTAATTCCGTTATTCATTAACGCGAGTTAAGTCGATAATTATATACGACGATTGACGACACGTATATTTCAATGACAATTAGTCATACCAGATAATTGGAGTCTGAAACCGGGTCATTAAAAGGTCATAAATGTACATGGCAACTCTAACGAATCTTCAGAGTTTGTGGGCTAATTTCTGTGTAGCCATTGAGAATTCTGCTTGTTCGTCCGTTACAATCTATTCCCAAACGTCTGCTTCTGTGTATGGAACTAATTTGTGGCTGTCGTTGCTCACGGTATGCAGCAAGAAAAACTGAGCAAGCTTACTGATAAATGTGTAGTAAACTACTTTTATCAACCGAACGCGATTGGTGTAATGGAAACAATTACTATTATAACCAATTTTACCAGTGACTCTTTAACTGTACCAAAGACATTCTTTCTTCCATTGAATATGACATTGTACGAATTCGGTTACGACGGTAACGGTATTAAAAATCATTACATGTGACTCTACTAATGAGAGTTTGTTTTCTTCATTGCAGGGCAACAGAAAGTAAACGTACAAGAAGAAGAGGAACAAGCCTTGCTCAAGCTAAACCTGCAGGACAATGAGTAAACCCATTTTGTAATAAACTTCTCCTTTCCCAATCAACCAATAAAGGGGAAATAAAGGCTAAAAAAGGGGAAATAAAGGGGACGAATGCGTTTGTGTTCTCTCAGTTGATCCAACTTCCTTTTGAAAGAATCTACGGATGGAGCTTCAACCACGTGTTGAGGTAATGAATTCCACTCGTTGATGATTCGGTGGGAAAGTCGATAACCAGCTGACAAGTAATTTGTTCTGGGCTTGTGAACTTTTTTGGAGTGCCCTCGTAGATTCTCTGTTTCAGAAGACAAGAAAAATGAGGGCATATCAGGTGCAAATTTATCACAAAGCAATTTGAACACTGTAATCAGGTCGCCTCTAGTTCTACGATGCGACAAAGGGAATGGCTTTAGCTTGGCCAGTCGAGCATCATACGGAAGCTTCGCTATTCCGGGAATCAGCTTAGTTGTTGTTCTCTGGACCTCCTCCAAAAGCTCGCTGTCTTTTTTAAGCAGGGACTAGACGCTTGTATGCAGTACTCAAGTTTAAGACGTACGAACACTGTATACAAAGTAAAAAACGTTTGAGCGTCGACATGAGAAAAAGCTTTACTTATTGACCATAAAGTTTTAGAAGCTTTGGCGGCTATTGCACGGCAGTGTGCAGTAGTCTTCAGATAATGGCTAACGATGACTCCTAAGTCATTATGTGTCTGGACAACAGGTAGCTCAGTGTTATTCATCGTGTATGTATTTGTACCTTGATGACCGATATGCATCACAACACACTTGGAAGTATTTATCGGCAGCTGCCATGTATGAGACCATTCGGATAATTTCTTCAGGTCATTTTGGAGTTCTAAGCTATCACCCTTACATCGTATCGTTCTCCATATCATGACATCGTCAGCATATAGTAAGACCGATGATGATATTAGACGAGGAAGGTCATTTACATACAAGAGGAATAGCACTGGCCGCAACACTGTACCCTGGGGCACTCCATTAAGCACAGTTTCCCAGCTAGATAACTTTGAGTTTACCCGTACTCTTTGTTGGCGCCCAACTAGGAAGTCATCTATCCACATCAATAGATTGCCTCAAATTCCGGCATTTTTAGCTTATATGACAGCCGGTTGTGCGAAACTTTGTAAAAAGCTTTGCTGAAATCAATGTAGGTAACTTTTGATCTTTAAGAACGCACCAGCTTACACGGGCGACTAATAAATTAGTGAGAAAAGAATAACCTATTCTGAAACCGTGCTGTTTCTCCGAGAGGATTCGGTTTACATCGAGGTATTTAAACAGCTCTTTCCGAATAATCTTTTCTAAGATTTTAACAACCGCACTAGTTAGGCTAACGGGTGGGTAATTCTCAGGTTTATGTTTCGTACCTGTTTTGAAGACAGGACTTACTATGGCGTTCTTCCAGTCTTTTGGTAAACAACCCTGCGTAACGGATTGCTTAAAGCATATACTTAAAGGGTTCGCAACGAAGTCAGATAATTCCTTTAGTAGCCTAGGATGCAATTCGTCGGGCCTCATGGATTTACCTATGTCAAGCTTATTTAGCAGACCAAAGACATCAAGTTCTTTAATGGTCACACTATCCAGTGTATGTGTGTGTGTGGGGGGGTTAGTATGCGCTGACGGGAAGGGTACTTCTATGGTATATACATTGCTAAAGTAATTTGAGAACACTTGAGCCTTATCGAAGTCATCTTCCACTAATGATGCGGCAGCGCTGTCTCCCCATAGTGCAGGAATATTTCCTCTTCTTTTTGTCCTTTGGTTTATATAGGACTACAAGCGTTTAGGACATTCTATGGATTCCTTAACAATTTTTTGTTCGTACAGCTTTTTAGACTTGCGGAGGATCGATGCACAGGTATTCCTGGCTTTTTGATACTGAGATTTTGTCTCGTCAGTCCACAGTAACCTAAATATACCCCACATTTTTCTTCTCTTACTGAGAAGGATGCGGACCTTTCTATTGAACCATGGTGGGGAGTTTCTCGACCCCCTTGGTATAGTCCAAGGGATGTGGGGTGCGGTAACCTTTAAGCATAAATTTCGGAATGCGTCCCAAGCCGTTTCAATTGAGGACTCTGGTTCTATTGTCCGATCTACTAATGATTCCGAGTGCATGATATCTGGTATGTTTGCTTTTCAGACGTTAGGTCTGGATTGAGTTGACGCGTACTCGTGATTGACAGTTATATGGAAGTCGAAAGTTAAAACTGCATGATCACTTTTACCTAGGGGTTGCATGTAAAGGAGGTTCTCAACGTCATCCTCATAGTGAGTTAATATAAGATCTAGTAAGGATGATTCAGTGTCCGGGTCGTACCTAGTCGCTTCTTTTACATGTTGCACTAGAGCACATGTTATAACCGCATCAACTAGTTCCTGCTGTAAAGAGTTATCTGACGATTCAGTTCGCAGATTTCCCCAGTCCATCATAGGTGCATTAAAGTCCCCTAGGATTAGACATCGACCGCTTTGCGACCAATTTTTGAGCCTGTTTAGCAGGACATCATTTACCTCACAGCTTGGACTGTGATAGACCGAACCAATCAGCAGCTCTTGTCCCTTGAATTTCAAGCGGCAACTAACTATTTCACACGTCCCACTTTCATGGGATACACTGTCAATAATGACAAACGGGATAGCATTCCTAATGAATAGAGCTACTCCCCCTCCTTTACGCTTATGTATTCTGTCGGTCCCTACTAAAGTAAAACCCTCGAAATCGAGTTCCATACTATATATAGACTGTGTCAATCAGGTTTTTGTGACTGCGATTATGTCTGGCTTTGTAGAGTCAATGTGTTCACCTAGTTCCGATCGCTTATCGAGCAAGCTTCGGGTATTAGTGTAACTGATCCGTAGCCTATTTAAGTGGCTTCGTGCTTCACCCAGAGTGGCTTCGTCATCATTCTCTGACGAAGCCTCATAACCCGAAAATTTACAATTTTCAGGTACTTTTCTGGCTTCCCGTCTTTTTACACGGTCTGCCAATGGCAAGTCCTTTCGGATAAAAACTCCTAAACCACTTAATTTATATCCATTCTGTAAACTTAAGTCCCTTTCATTCGAAGATCTGAATACTACTTTAAGCAGTCTAGATTGATCAGGCTTCAAGTTCGCTAGACTACCTAGTCTATACACCTTTAGCAAGGTGACTCCGGGGATATTTTGAGGCATAAGTTGATTAGGTAGCTGTTTTATCACTACAATGTCATGCTCAAAATGAGTTTTTGGTTCAGAGCTTTCGCTCTCCTTGATCCTATGAAAAATAACTGATCTGTTACTGTGATCAACCTTCGATATTTTGACTACTTTTGTGGGGGCAGGGTTCCCTTTTATATCGTTATTTTGTTTCTTCCTTACAACGTGTACCCATTCGTCAACGTTGCTTGGTGAAGCAACCACAGTCGCGTCAAACACACTGTGGGATTCCGGGGATTTAGATGACTTGAGTAGTCAGGTTATGTGTCCTTTTAGAGACTGGTCGAGCCTTGCGGTTGCGGCTTCTATGTGTTTCTTTCTGGATACAATTTTGAACACGTGGGACAGAAGAAACACTTTTTCCTTGAAGTATTGTGGGGACAGGACGCTTTGGAGACTGTTCTCCCTCCTTTGGTCGGTGCGAGGCATCTGTTTTCGAACTCACCTGAGTTTTCCTCATGCCAATTTGCGTGTCAACGGAGCGAGTGCTTGTTGATGTGTCGCGACCACTATTGCCAAGACATTTTTTAGCAGCACTAACCAGTGAGATGGCCTCGGTTTGCAAGCTGTTAGCATCCGAACAGCACTGTTGACAGAGCCATATGCAACCATTCTTACTGAACCGTTTGCAAGCCGCAGGCGTTAAATTTGTGCAAACTTCGTGGTACCAGCCTTTGCACTTATCGCACTGCATCCCGCTTTCAACAGGATAACGACAGCCCGTGCGTTTGCAATTGATTTTTTTGCACTGTTCAGTCATTAAAACACGGTTTTTCTAAAAGAACTGGATGCAAAAATACTCAGAGACAAAAATAATCTATGACCAAGAAAAGTGGGAAACTGTAGATCGTTAGAACCAAAAGTACTAACAGATACAATAGCGAAACAGAGTACTAAAAAGTACTGACAACAAACTACTTTAGAATCAAAAACGATACTCTAATCAAATACTTTAACTGAAAGAAACTCAATTAAAGTGAAAACAGTAGTTTTGATACGTATAAACGATAAAAACAATCGAATTTACTCAGCGAGGAAAAATACCACTGTCCTTTTTGAATATTGCGCGCCAGCTGTGACTGGAAGTAGTGGTGAATCTACTGCTAAGTAAGCAGAAGAAAATTTCGAAAAGACAATAACAGTGCATTATGTCAATAATTTAAAATATAAATTTATCAAACGTAAGCTTATCCCATATATTTACGGATTTTAGGTAGTGGAAGTTTAAACGATGTAACTGCAACCTTATGGAACAATCGAAAATTGTTCGTTTCTTATGGGGTAGTGGCTAACCAGGTCGCAAATATAGCATTTAGCACACACGAGCAAATTGTAACGTACAAACGGTTCCCTGAAGTTGTGTTCGGATTCAACATACAACACGAAAAGGGGATAGTAAGTAAAATTTTCCTGCGTACCAGTTGTCTTTAGTTATGAACTCTTTCAGTTGGTCTGTACAGATAACTGCGGGCATGGGGTCCCAGTTATGTTTGCTTGGACCAAGGAAGAGAAGAAGGTTGATGTAGTATGGATACTGGATCATTTTAAAAAGATCATGAATGGAACCAGTCAAATGGAAACGTTTGTGATGGGTTGTGCAAGGTCCATCATATCCGCTGTTGAATTAACGCACCGTACTGCCCACATAGTTCTATGCTCTTTCCACGTGTGTAGAGCTATGTGTAAGAAGAAGCAGTACTTATGTCAACTGGTGCGTGAACAAACAGTAGCTAAGTTTAATCAGACACGTCGCATGATCAATGTACGCAGCAGACGCATCGCAGCCTACTTAAACAAGAACTGGATGAGTAGGAAAGAAACTTGGACCTCAGCTTTCAATAGCAATGTCGTTACGTTGGGTAACAACACGAACAACCGGGTTGAAAGTGCGCACAGACAACTGAAGAGAAAGTTGTCTAGCCGAGACGCGTTGAGTAAATGTATGTGGAAGACATTTACATGGCAGAGGCAATTAGACAAACGTAGGTCACTACAATCCAGCTCACACTGTAGTCACAAACGCAGATACGTAGCTGAAGATTGCTTAATGCATCTACTAAGCAAGCTAACCACCTATGCTGGCTTTATAGTCCTTAAAGACTATAAAAAAGGGGACTGATGTACATCAAGAATAGCCAGTCACCCTTTGTGTTCTTCGAAGACGGCCGTCAATGTCCGGTAGTGGATATAAGCAACGGCACTTGCATCTGTCGTTTATTTAAAACCTGTCGAATTCCATGTAAGCACATGGTTTTTACTCATCTACAAATGCCAGAGTTCACAGGTATGTTATGTTCATCTTTATATCATGAAGTAGTTGATTTAATTTTGAAGCTCTGTTGCAAATGGACTTGGCAGGCTGTCTAAGATGTAGATGGAAATATACCAGCTATTCCGTCTTCAGATTATAATGACACGAACAGACTTTATCGCACTCTACGAAGTAAAATCCACACACTCAGTACATTTTTTGGACAGACGACGGTGCAGGACACACTAAGGTAATTGATAGATCAAGTCCATCGGTTCTTTGGAAACCGAAATCTAAGTATTTATAAATGCATCTATTAAGCTAATACTCGTACTCTCTATTTCAGATAATCAATGAACACAAATCTCGTCATGTGCGTCTGCTGCGTTGACAGTTTTTGTTAATACCTTATTAAATAAAAGTTTTGTATTCACTAAATACAGAGTTTCTTGTTATATTTGGTATAAGAGGGTGAAAACATTCAATGGGCCTGTAGTTGTGTTTTGACGAGCGCGTACCCTCACGATACTAGTGACCCGTCAGTGTAGCTAAGGTATTGATTGGAAATCCGACGGCATCCCAATAAACAACTATGGCTTAAACGCGTACCCATCAACCTACTACTGCAACACCTCATGACGGCTGAAATAGGTTATAAGAAGGCCCGGACTTTGGGGTTTACGTTGCCTGCTTATCATATGGTATTTCAATCAGAAACTAAGATTACAGGCAGGGACTGTTGGGATGTGTAACTGTGTCAACTGTCTTAACTTGAAATTACTACATATCAACTAGGTGCTGAGAGGCTCGCGTTTCATCAGTTTCTTACAATGATTAACTAGATAAAACGAAATAGCATCAAGTCTATAGATTTATTTACGAACTTTAATTAACAATGGAATATGAAACGAATATTTACATCAGGTTCCAAATTACATTGTAGCATTGGTGAAATGAAGTCGCAGTAGTTGTTTCTTTTCAAACGACGGGGTATAAGAAGTAACTCCAAAACACTGGAAGTGGCTGTGAGACTAAAGTGGACGTCCGATATGCTTTTAATAATCCACTGTTACTTCGGTCTCCCACAAAGTTTCATAGGGCCGTAGTTATAAAGCTGAATGACTTTGTAAGATCTGTGACGGCACATTCCTCTTACATTCTAAATAAAAGATAGTAATGGATTTAGTCAAGAATGTTGTAAAGGTAAATAAACAAATTACATATTTCTAAGGAAAGAATTCATGCAGCTGTGATTTACCTCGACTTCATAAATATCAGATTACGCCAGCTAATAAAACATGTGCAAAGTACAGCATCGCACAGCTTTTATTATTTTGCTCCCACTTAAGTATTCCCATGCATCTGCGTTCGGTTTTACAGGAAGACATACAAGTTGATTTAGTATCTGGTAAACTAAAAGTTCCAGTTGTCTAAAAGACTCTTAACACATGTCCACAGCCAGCAGCATTTAATTAAGACAGAACACTTCTCATCTAAGACTGCATACTGTTTGTACTGTTTTGCAGACAAATAAAAGCTCAGGCACTTAGCTATCCTGCTACCGATGTTATTGCTGGAGAAAGTCCCTAAATGCATTGGTATGGCCGAGAGTGGTGTGGACCCGCCCTCCTCCAAATGCTCTTACACGGCCACGAATATACAGCCTCTGTCAGGGAAGTCCTACTCACTGCCTTCTCGCATCACGGGTGTTGTTTACGAAAATGAGAGGACGAAAGGCGAATGTCCGGTACCGGCTTTAACCGGATCCCAAATCAATGGTGTACATAGGCTGGCTCCAGTGTCCTGCGGGAACGAATGGCGTATGAACCAATTTCTTGGTCGCCGGCTACCACCGAACTGCATCTCCTCACGATGCTCCACTGCCTTGTGGACTAGACCTTTAGGTCGAAGGCTCGGGGTGTGGCCCCCCAAGAAAACCACCTGCTTCGGTCTGGGCACCCGGGCAGTATCTCAGCCCACACACCAAAAAAAGTGTGGCGCATATATATTTGGTGCCCTCTTGTACCAATATTTATGTGTTCAAATAAATAAATAAATAAATTGCTGGAGAAATCGTTTAATGACAGTGGTCTCCAAACATGGACAGTGTTAGACGTACTGTCTAGAAATAAACACCAAACGTACTTAAAGCTATCAAATAATGTATGACAGCAACAGTACCAAAGGCTTTTTTCCTATTTTTAGTCAGACTGATTTGAATCAGTATACACATTAGAAACAGGCGGCTCTACTTACTAAACTGATCTGTTTCATTACAGGCTTCAAGCAATATACTTAAGTATACCATAATTATTATAAGACAACCAAGAATACTAAACTAAGCAAGTGTCATAATTATTGTTTTATTTGCACGGACATGTTGCTCATGGTAGTTAAATGGACATAATTCAGCCGATAAAACCAAAACACGAAATATAGGCCAATCGAACTTACCTAACAGAAGACAAAGGATATATATATTGCTTTCAGACTGAAGATAACAGTCAGTTGTTCACAAAAATATAGTTTGCAGTACAACAAACCTTCCTTCAGTAACATTATGCACTGACGGTCTATCTGGAAACAATCAACTATGAGATTGAACTCACTATGACTTCGGATATCACCCCAGCGTGCAATGAATGTACAGTGTAACGCAGTCAGATGTGGCGAATAAAAATTATAACCAGAGCAAAATTAACAACATAATCTAGTTATTAGTTAAAAATACATTATGAAATGACAAAATCTGTGGTTACTTGAACGCACAGATGACCCTGAGCGATACTTTAAGTTTACATGGTTGCGTTGCGGATAAATTCACCCGAAATATCGCTTTTTCTCCTCAAAGTCGTGTATTTAGGGGATATTTGTAGACAACAATACGTTACGTACGGTTGTTGAATATGTCGCCTCCAGTTTTTATGTTTTTATAAACGTCGACAAAAGAACTCACCGCTTGTTAAAGAAACATCACTATTGTCATAAAAACAATTAACAAAATACGGACACAGTGATTAGGCTGACACGCATATACACTGACTTTAATTTTTGTTTAGCTAAAGTGTTTAGGAATTGCTTGGTACTCAACACAAATAACTAACGTGATGCATGTGAGTGACGTGCTCTCCGTTTTTTATGTTCATTATAATTTATTACCTTGTTAGTCCAATAAGATGAGGTCCATTAAAGTCACTGAGAGAGCTCGTAGACGAAGGGCAACTATTAACTTGTCAAGCGTCCTTGGTTGTCATAGATCGACTTATAACAGACGGTGGAATAAAATACGAACAGCTTTCATGAAAAAACATAACTTGCTTTCATTGAGTGAGTTTGCTAATGAAAGCACGGTCAAAGGTAACTGACTTTTTATGTAGTGCATGTTTAATTGACAGCAGTGGAGAGAGAAATTACTCGCAATGAGAGTCCTTCAACTGTGACACCATCGACTAGCTACAGCAATCAAAGGCTTCTAGATAATAATGGTATGTATATAAAGTGAATACGTGAATGCATTTGTTATAGGATCTGATGACGTCCAACCAAAGTTCAGCAGTGGGGTGTCCCTCCAAACTCTGGACCTGCATCGCAAGGACACGTCAGCCAAAGAGAACACATTGCCGTTAAACACTGAAAAATCAATGAGGTCTGTACAATAATATTACTAACACTTCTTAGAGGTGCATTGAAGCGGAAAGAAGGATTTCTTTACAATTCAGTTGATAGGGATGTGGCCGAAATGCAGGCTAGAAATATCCACGTACAATATCCGAAATTTCGGTTGTTTGACAGAGCCGCCTCGTCAATCGACAAGTATGTTTCATTACTATTTAGATGTTGATGAAGTAGTTCGACACGATTAGATACATCACCGTTAACATTAGGATCTAAGCATGTAGACTGCTTCAGCGGCTCAGTAAGTCACCTGTACGATCAAGTGGAGTTTTTCAGATTTGATAGGTTGTATACAATGATGCAGACGATGTCGTCAGTTATTACTGACTTGAATGAAAATGTAAAGCTACTACTAGCGAAGTTCAGTGAACGCGAACATCATCAATTCGATTGCGCACTATCAAATCAGCAGTTCCCTTTGTCATCGGGAAAGGAACTGCAGATGCTGGACACTGGTTTGCAACAAAAAGAAACCAGGGACAGATTTGTTCGTGTTACAGATGGCCATGGTAACGAGGTTAATGGTTAATGATCCTACAATATGTCCTACAATATATCCTGCGATGTTTTGTCGTACCTCATGACACCTGAGGTTGCCAGTCATTTTACGCTACTTGGCACATCTTCAAAACGAGCACTTCAGAAATGCTGGTTTTACAGCTGCATACGAAGTAAACTATATCTATTATTTAAACTTCAGGTGCATTAACAAATCGCTTTTTGTCATCATCTGTCAACGAAAAAGACCTTGCGAAATTGTACGACATCGCGACACAAGGTTATTTCAATGACGTCAGAGACAAGTTGATCAAGCGTAATCGAAGGAAACAAGAACAGGTATGTACTAATTTTAAGTGATAACTTCCCTACTGCTCTATAGTTACAGTTCATAGTGTTAATAACTTGTTTGTATAACAGATGGCGATGGTCACTAGGTTAATGGGTGATGACCCTAAAAAAACACAGCGTGTTCAGAAATTTCGGGGTAAAACCCCTACGTTTGGTAAAATTTATGGGAAAAACCTCTACGTTTCGAGAAAAAAATCCGAACTTACGTGAAATTTTAGAAAACTTCAATTTCAGGGGAATATTTGAGAAAAACCCCTACGTTTCGGGAAATTTTGAAGTTTTTGTGTTATTTCTCCATAGTTTACTATAGCGGCTTCTCTAAAATTAAGATATAGGGTTATTACTTTGTGATCACTATTTACAGTGAAAAAACTTGTCATATTTTTCTTGCTTTCAGCTGGCTTCACAGGCTTTATCTGACGTAACTGTAAGTTCTTTGTTCGCATTAATAACAGAATTGTCATACTGTTGGTAAAACGTCATCGACGTTTCACATATCTTCACATGTGATTATAAGCTAAAAATTATTTTTTCATTTTTTTCTAGAACATACCGAATGATAGTTCAAGTTCTGCGTAACCTGTTACAGTAACAAAGCAATGAAAAACGTATTAATGAATAATGTGTAATTTTATTAAATATAATAAACATTTAAATGTGTCAAAAATCAGTCTTCTAATAAAAACGATAAATCAATTAACCTTAAGTTTGTTTGGTAAGGCGAAAATACAACATGGGATGAAGTATCAAGGAATATTGGGTAAGTAGCATTTCCGTAAATATACTTGACAGGTACTTGGAATTTATGATCGATCAACGCAAAAGGGGGTCGGAAACCGGCAAACAAGCACATTAACATTAATTATACAGGAATACGTGCAGCCGGGCACTACAGTACATACAGATGATTAGAGACCTTATAGATCCCTACATAGATTTGGGTATGTGCATAATGTCGTAGTGCTTAAGCGCCATTTCGTCGACCCTACAACCGGCATTCATACTAGTAATATTGAAGCCATGTGATCCAGACTGAAGGAATGTTTAAGACCGTACCACGGCTTTAGAGGACGACTATTATGGAGTCATATGGATGAGTTCCTATACCGCATGCATTATGATTTCAAAACATCTGAACCTTTATCAAACCATAACAAGTTTTCAAATCATGTTAAAGAACAATATCCACTGTAATCTATTAGTTTCTAATAATATATTTTTACTCCTCCGAGTGATTGATGTAGACGTGTCATTTTAGTTGCACATATGTCAAGGCAATACTCATACCACTGGACTGATGAAGTTTCAGTAACATCTGAAAATGCCGCAGCCAGTGTTACTGGTGTCTTTATTATACAATTTGCAACTATTATCATGATCTGCTTCAGTTTCAGATGCGATCGAGCGAAGAAAGTCCCCGTTCGAGCAGACATTTTCCTTCAACATGAACAACAACGAAATACAACCTCACCACGGTGGTCTGCACACTTTACTGCTGTCATTTGATAAATGCAGTCGCAGGTACAAGAACTTCTTAATAGTCTCATCTCTTGTAGCCTCTCGCCCCCAAATGCCCTGTTATGGTCGAGAGTGAGAAGAGTCCGCTCTCCCTCTCCAAATGCTCTCACACGGCCACGAATATACAACCTCTGTCAGGGAAGTCCTACTCACTGCATTCTCACACCACGGGTGTTGTTTACGAAAATGAGAGGACGAAAAGCGAATGTCCGGCACTGGCCTTAACCGGATCCCAAACCAATGGTGCACATGAGCTCCAGTATCCTGCAGGAACAAATGGCGTATGAACCAATCGTTGGTCACCGGCTACCATGGGACTACACCTCCTCACGATGCTCCACTACCTTGTGGACCAGATCTTCAGGTCAAAGGGTCGGGGTGTGGCCCCCTAAGAAAACCATCTGCTTCGGTTTGGGCCCCCGGGCAGTATCACAGCCCTCACACATATCAAATGAAATCTGTGTGGCGCATATGTATTTGGGGCCTTCTTGTACCGATATCTATGTGTTAAAGTAAAATAAATAAACTTGTGGCCTCTCATTAATCACCTCTTCTCTAAAATCCGCTGTAAACCGATCGTATGTGAGCATCAGGTTTTGGCTCTGTGACCTTGAAATCGATCAAACGCTTCTGATTGACTCGTCCTTAAATTAGTCTCGCCAGAATATCCACTGTAATTTATTAGTTTCTTTATATATATATATATATATATATATATATATATATATATATATATATATAATGTATTTTTTTCCCCAAAAGTTCAACAAATGTAGGGGTTTTTCTTCAAACGTTGTGAATTTTCCCCAAGATTTCCCCACACTTACGGGGTTTTCCCTAAAATTTACTCTGAACTGGGGGTATTTTCCCTAAATTTTGGCGTACTTTCCCCAAAACCGTTTTGACGCAAAACTTGAACAAAAATCTCCGCACATCACGGAAAATCTAGCGACAATACATACGTACATGTGTTACTGGGACGTTACACAATTTGTCGTCAATTACGCCTTGCCAAACAAACTTAAGGTTAATTGATTTATCGTTTTTATTAAAAGACTGATTTTTGACACATGTGCTTATGCGGCCCTTTAGTTTTTCTTCATTTAAATCGGACGATGTTCGTCAGAGGGCTCTCCACTTTAGTGGCCCGTGACCTGACTCCAATTTGGTCTTATGAATGATTGCTATCGTTTATCCTCGTATATAATCACCGACTTAAATCGCGTTAGTCAATAACGGAATTAAATAAGTCAAATAACGAGAATAGAACTTTGGAATACATATATTTTGTATAATCGCTGATCAAACAAACGAACGGGAAACGATTCGAAGAGAAGAAAGCGAAGCCAAAATGACGCGCAGTGGAGATGGCGAGTAAGCCAACTCCCCTCTAACTAAGCGTTAATCAATATTTATAGTTACACAAAAATAAGTTACAGACATGTGATGAATAATGGGATAAGAGGTGTACACACACCTATGCGCTCATATAAAAACAGTCAAGATTGATAAGCGAATAATTAACAAGGTCAAAATATGACTCAAGTAGAATGAATAGATTGAGCTGTCTGAAAGTTAGAATAAGGTAAATGGGCTTAACATAATAACAGATACTACATACTTTCATATATTTAAGTTCATTTAAGCTAGAGAAATCAGCATCATCTGCCGAATGATTGTTCAGTCATTTCTTTAATATAATAATATAACGCTATGGAATCTATTGGAATCAGTATCGAGTAAGCTACGGAATTTGTATGAAGAGAAGTCAATTGATATAAGAGTGTATAAGGTGACTGAAGAATACCCATAGATTACTTACGGACATATCTTAGCTAGGCAAACACTAGAATCGATGAAGCCCTGGATAGCTACTCCATCCAAGCAAAGGGCTCAGCACTACAAACTCACGTTTTGTCAGATTCATACACATTGGGGCAACCATCCTTCTACGGTAACATATTACTCAATACACGAATAACGTGTACAATTAAGAAACGAACAAGCATGTATAAGGAAACTTCAGTTTAAAGCTACCCAGATCTGAGCATATTTACTTTATTAGTATCATAAATTGGTTCCAGATTTATATGGAAGTTCGCAGAAGCGATATATTGGACTGCCAGTCACTCAGCGTATGATATCGGAGGAAGACCAAAGTCAGTTTACAACACGAATACATTTCTAAGAAAAGGGACGGTAAACTTGGGATACACTACCTCTAGATTATGCCAATCATTTTTAGTTATACTTCTTTTCAGACAAATCGTAGAAATCATCCGATAGTTAATCGGTGGTTGGTTATACACTAATCAGACATTTATTCAAAACGAGTCATAATTATTTATTGAGAACTGAGAAGCTATGTCAAATATTTGAAGTCATAGCACCAGAACCTGATATTAACTAATTATGAACAGCGAGACATCTAGATCAGTCAGTCAACTGCAACGTAGGACCAGGCACATTTGTATATCAGTTCAAGTTGCCATACTGCATTAGCACAACAAGATGAACACCGGATTCATAGAAAGAGTCACTTCAAAGGTAGTAATATATAAAGGAAAGATTGCATGTAAAGTGATAGTATAGGAAGAATTAGTTCGTAGAAAGAAAGACATGAAGCGATTTTAATCTCTTAGTTTAAAGGAAGACAGATAGTGTATACACCGGTGCCATTGTGATCGATTTTGAGCTATGTCACACACAGTCTCCAACCATCGGTTACGATAGTCACACGGACCCCAAGCAGGTAGTCTGCATCTACCAACATGGCTCAGACTAGAAGTTAGTAACTTCAAGCACTGATACCACGTTTCGGTTTGGTCGCCCCTAACTTTCTTCCAATTCTCCCTAACACCGGTTAGCATTGCGCATCGTGGTGATCAGTGTTCAAGCATACATCTAGATCGAAAATAAAATGCTGATGTTAGAACTGTCTCACAATGTATAGATATATTAATTTAAAAACCTTCAGATTAGACAACTTTATTATCTCATTTGTCCTAAGTTTAAGAATTTTACGGGTTGATTCACTAGGATTCTTTACGCATATGGATTATTTGAGTTCCTTCAAAAATACTACTCATAAGTAATTCGTTACTTCTTGAACAATCTCCCTTAAATTAACAGTTGATCATAGTGGGACCATTATTTAAACATATTCGAAAAAACTGAAACAGCCTTTCGATTTTAATCAACCTTAACTGAGTTATTCCAGTGAATTAAATACTTCTTGACTGTACATACAGTTGTTTTATCCAAATTTTGGAAATCATTGATCAGACACTGTCACTTTCTATTGTTGTCTGATTCATATGCTGATATAATGCTCCTAAAACACTTGCACAACCTGATATGTGTGTGTAGAGACGTTTGGTTAAGACAAAGCCATATGAACTAAGCCCATAACAAAGTATATAATCAGAGTTGTGTAATAGTGAACCAGATTTACGATCTTTCACTGAATGCTTTGCACAGAAACATCATGTGAACATAGGCATGTGATATGTTTAGTTCCATTCAATTCACCAAGTCCTTGGAGAAATGTTGAGAAAGTTAATACAAATGTAAGTATCCAGACCAAGAAATATCATCATTTGAATAAAAGTCAATGGCTTTAACTGAATATTGTTACTTTGCTAAATTATATTGACTAATATAGCTAGTTCTCACCATAAATTTCATCATGTTGTTTTACGTCAAGCTATAAAAAATTATTATTTATTTTAACACATAGGTATTTGTACAAAAGGCACCAAATACATATGCGCCACACGAATCTCAATTGATTTGTGTGAGGGCTGTGATACTGCTCGGGTGCCCAAACCGAAGCAGGTGGTTTTCTTAGGGGGCCACACCTCGAGCGTTCGACCTGAACGTCTGACCCACAAGGTAGTGGAGCATTGTAAAGAGATGCAGTCCCATGGTAACCGGTGACCAATAAATTGGTTCATACGCTATTTGTTCCTTCAGGATACTGGAGCCCATGTGCATCATTGGTTAGGGATCCGGTTAAAGTATAATGAATGGTAATTTTGGGATCCATTTGTGGACAAATACTAAACGTATATTTTTGTCGTATAATTGTTAAATAACTAAACTATTCATATTCGTGTTCCTTTTATTATAAACTCTATTTTGGCCTATGAACTATTATTATGCCATTTACCATTCTTGAGTTATGCCCAGTCTATCAATTATTATCTCCCTCGTTCACAGCCACATTTGGCGAAATCTTGTACAAATGTTGTTTCCTATTTTATTGGTACGATGTAGTCTGCTTGATTGGTATATATAAACCCAGTATGTTTGAAATATAACGATTCATATTGCAGAGGTTGAAATTCGCATTCTAGACTTCACTGGCTGGGCTAGACAGAAAGCAGGACCAATCTAGAACTCTAGGCCGCTAGCACATGTTCTACGCCTCCTTGATCTGGTCGATTATTCACTGCCCTCTATTCGACGGTCTTCAATATATAACAATTTTCGAGATAACTAAATCGGAAATCAATTTTGTGAAAGAGATCTTACAAAAGAAGTGAACAAAATATACACTAATAGATTATTTTCTAAAAGTAAATACAAGACAGAAATAAAACAGAATTATGAACAAGACAGGATGACATTATATATAAACAACAATCTGTAAAATATGATAATCAGTCAGTCAGTAACAACGTAGAACTTCGTACGTACGTACATCAGTTCGAGTTGCCATATCATACCACATTAGCACAGAGATTCACTTATCGCTTCAAATCCCATAGTGGTAGAAGTAGTGAAAGTATAAGTAGTAATAGGGAACATTAAGGTTTGATGATGTTATTCAAGGAATATAATCCAGTGGAATAAATTGGGAAAGAAAATATTGACAATTGTTAGGAGAGAAATCTCCACAAAAAAAAACATGCTAATCATTGAAATATTCCAATTGATATACAATATTTAAATAAAGCAACAAACGATCAGGAGTAACTCGTGAATAAAACAATGAACGTATACCATTTGGAGGACGAGCAGCACCAGATAACCAATCACCTGCCCAACATATATTTAAAAGATTACATAAATCGTTGATAAACTTATAACTTTGAAATTTATAAGATGTTGTTGAGTTATTAAATTTTGCAGTTAAATAATCCATCTAAAAGTCAATTAAAAGAATGATAATATTGGGGTTGTGGAGATTATTAAGTTTTTGATTGAGATCATGAATCGACTGATGTTAGACCACCGCTGGAAACCTGGAAGCACTGGACGGCCGTTTCGTCCTAGTATGGGACTCCTCACCGGCAGTGCACATCCACGATCCCACTCGCGGGATTCCAACGCAGGGCCTTCAGTCTGGCGTGCGAACACTTAACCTACTCGACCACTGAGCCGCCCGGCATCCAATGGTGTTAGTGTCTAACATCAACCAATCCACGAAATTGCGCAACCATCTTCCATCACGCTGCTTATGAGTCCCATACTAGGACGAAACGGACGTCCAGTGCTTCCAGGTTTCCAACGGTGGTCTAACATCAGTCGATTCATGATCTTAATAAAAAAAAATGCACATATGGATTAATTGGATTACATCGGTATAAAGTATAACAACAACAACAACAATAACAACAATCAACACCAATTCAATCAAATCAACTGGTTTATGAAAGTAATTGTATGAACTACATATTCCAGTAATCAATTCATATTAAATTTTTATTATCATAAGTGAACATATTTTAAAAATTGATATCAGTTACATTTCAATTGATGAAACTAGATAAATCTAGTTAATATGAATTCATCTTCTATATGGCCCCATTAAATATCCCTCTATTAAGCTTGTAGACGTTTGTTAGGTCAAATCAAATCCTAACTGTTCTCAACATATCCAATTAAAAAACGAGAACAATCAGTTAATTCACCGCCGCCAAATGCACTGGTATGGCCGAGAGTGAGAATAGTCCGCTCACCCTCTCCAAATGCTCTTACATGGCAACGCGTAGATAGCTTCTGCCAGGGAAGTCCTACTCATTGCATTCTCACACCACGGGTGTTGTTTACGAAAATGAGAGGATGAAAAGCGAATGTCCGGCACCGGCTTTAACCGGATCCCAAACCAATGGTGCACATGAGCTCCAGTATCCTGCGGGAACAAATGGCGTATGAACCAATTGTTGGTCACCGGCTACCATGGGACTGCATCTCCTCACGATGTTCTACTGCCTTGTGGACTAGACCTTTAGGTCAAAGGCTCGGGGTGTGTCCCCCTAAGAAAACCACCTGCTTCGATCTGGGCATCCGGGCAGTATCACAGCCCACACACAAAAATGATGAAATGTTCACATTTATGGAAGATACTTTCTTGCTCCAATTGACAATCAAACGATTCACATAATCATTAGTATTACTACTATTATTATTATTGTTATTTGCTACGTCATTTATTCACTCTCTTTTACTGCCACCTTATGTATCCTTATTTTTCGACTTATACAGCAGCTCGCTTATCGTGGAAATTCGGTTCTATCTAAACGTTCTCGAGTCACTGACTGGTTAAAAATTGTATGCTACCACCGAATACGAATACTGAAGCAGTTTTTCTGAGACCACGTGCACCATTCAAACTGGCTGCCTTCAACTGAGAGGTGTGATCAGTGTATGACATGGTGAGTGTCGTGGTATGAAAGAAAGCTGTAAATGGCTGGCTTGTGTTGGTCCTTCACGACTCCCTGGCTGGGGTCCTAGAGATGGTGCAACACAGTGGCTAGAGACGTTATCACATATGGCTCAGAATAGAAACCAGTGGCAATCCTGCTGTAACGTTCCATTTACTTTCTTCATAAAAAGTGGCTGTATCTTCCTTAACTGAAAGATTTCTTCTGATTGTACCTTTTCGTCTCCCCCCATTATTATTATTATTACACTACCTTAAGCGTTCGTGTGCGAGACAGAAGGTTCTGGACTCGAGTTCCGCGTGCGGAGATCATGAATACCTACTGATGAAGAGTCCCATATTTGGATGAAACAGCCATTCAGTGCTTCTAGGTTTTTAATGATAGTCTAGCTTTAATCGACTTATGAATTCAACTATTAAAATTCATCATACTAATGATTGTTAGGGATTTATTTTTAAAACTTACATTTATGGTCACAGGATTTATTGAATATTGCAAAAAATCTTTAAAAATATCAACTTCTTTTCTATTGTGAAAATGTCGAATAAGACACCAAGTATGTAAAATATCTGCAATTTCATCAGCATTAGGTCTTTCAGATGGATTACGTTTAAGACATTGATGTAAAATCCATGTCATTATTTTTGGTGCTTCATGAGGAAGTTCAGGTAAAGAATCTTCGGTATAATTTACTGAAGAAAATGTCTTTAAAAATAAAAGTGGGAATAAATAAAATTATCTGATAAAATAGTGATAAATTAAAGTAAGTAGAAATCTGAAATTTCAATCGAAAACTTAATAATCTCCACAACCCCAATACTGATAATCAACATGTTTTCACTAGTGACTAGCTTTGTCAGGGAATTCTCGGAGTTCTAGTGAGAAGCCATGACCAGTGGAGCTAATCCGTGTCGGGTAGAGACAGGTATCTACGTCATTACAATGGAAGATGGTCACGCAATTTCGTGGATTGGTTGATGTTAGACACAAACATCATTGGATGCCGGCCGGCTCAGTGGTCGAGTAGGTTAAGTGTTCGCGCGCGAGACTGAAGGCCCTGGGTTGGAATCCCGCGAGTGGGATCGTGGATGTGCACTGCCAATGAGGAGTCCCATACTAGGACGATACGGCCGTCCAGTGCTTCCAGGTTTCCAGCGGTGGTCTAACATCAGTCGATTCATGATCTCAATCGAAAAGATACCAATCAGTTGTTTCTATGTTAAGTATAATTTAAATATTTCAGTTCATATGTATACCAGAACAATTGAGCATTGAATCTTCTCTCTCTTAGTTTAATTCTGGAATTTCTTTTTGATAGAGAGGTTAACCAGATATCAAATGTATAATAGTACACAACATGGGGTGTGAATCGATTATTTTCAGCTAATATTTTGATGACATGTTCTTCAGCTTCTTTAAATGAACTCTATTGTTGTTTCATTAATAATTGTATCTGGTAAAATGACAACAGTTCAACTGGATAATCTACCAATAATAACATCAAGAAAGACAATCAAGTATTTTGTATTAACCAGGCTTAAAAACTCATGTGATTATACACACACACACACACAAGCACAAGGATATAATGCAAGAAATCTCAATTTGTTAAACCTATTTTGTTTTGTGGTTGATGGTATTTTGCTAAAATATATCCCCTTTTGCCAGCAAGTATTAATGAGTGGAACAACACCTACCATGGAGAATAGTAAATAGTTAATCCGGTACTACGGGAGGATTAAGATGTTATTGAAAAGCTGCATTAACACTCGTTGAGAAAACAGTAAGTTTTTGTGACGATACTAGGAGAGCCTCAGGTTATAGTGACTTCTATGATAACGCCCTACTGCAGTAACTGTGTGAACTTTTTATCAACTTTCGCCAGGAATGGATCGGAAACATATCTCTCGGATCAGAAAACCAATATATTGATTCACGTAGTCTGTAGGCATAGTGGGATAGATTTGATTATATACCGAAGGAATATCTGCTAAATGGAGATTTTAGGATCAATAGAAACCGAGGAAGAGGATTAGATGGTGTAAAAAATCCCAATGAAAATGATGTCATGTTGTAAGTTTACTACTAATTATTGATCATTGTTTGTAATATCATTCAGTGTTATGGTTTCGTTTTAAGGGGTTCACTAGTTATGTTATAATATTCGTGAATCTGAAAGACCATAGACTGCAAAACAGAAAAGGTGACTAACCTGTACACTTACTGGTTAGATACACAGCTAGGTATAACAATTATATCGCATAAGAATTAGATTTTACTGGAGGAACTAATGATAAGAGTTACTAAACAGAAAGAATTAAGCGCTTGCTGAGTTAACCTTCTAACAGTAAGACAATTTTAATCCAGTATATCGTTTTAAGATACTATTTTCACTGGAACATTCTACACTGCAGACAGTGACCTAAGCTCTCTTCATGCTCTTAACTGATTTGAAAGTTTTCATCAAGTGAGTATTCTTTAGTTTCATATGTTATAAAATCTATCCCACTGTGTTTACAGACTACTTAACTGAACTATTGAGCACAATTTAAACCTAATCACTCTGAATAATAAGTTAATATTACCAGGGTAGGTTTAAGGTAAGAACACAAAGGGGGTTTGAATTTTCGTATGGTTAAGGCTTCAATAAACCTTAGTATACGCCCTTTTACACTTCTATACAACACCACAAAAGCCGGGTTTAGATCAATCTTATGGCCTGTTTGAATTATATGCTTAGCAATAGAGGATGATGGATATGTATCCTCTGCTCTTATTGAGTCACTTGATTGTATCTGTTTCTGCAGCCATTTTGGTACATGTTCACACACCCTAATGTTGAGATCACGATTGCTCCTGCCTATGTATGCATGACCACACACACATTTAAATTGGTAAACACAGTGGGATGTGACACAATTGTTTTCATGTCTTTTAGGTTTTCGATGAAGCATGCAACTTGTTCTTTCTTTGACAATGACCTTTGCTGCGCAATACGTTTTATTGATGACTGATTTAAGTCTTTGTTTCAATAAAAGGCTATTTGAATCACCTCTGAATGGTAAGGTGATATAGACAGGCTTTTTTTTCTACCGCCCGACCGTAGCTGCTACCTTGACGTGGTGGTCGGGCTTGCCTACCGTGATGACCCAACCGAGCTATATTGGCTGGAACACATGTTCCTGCAGGTTCTACCATGCCAGGCAGGTCGATTGGAGAACGGTAAGACTAAAAGCAGCAACTCAAGGTCTGAGGGCGAAGTCGTACTGCTGACTGTACAGAGGTGTGACAGCAGTAAGGTGTTTCCCTCGGACAACCAGCATCTGCAGCGATGCTGCCTTCTCACAAGGAAGGAAGGGGTTAGAAAAGGTTGACCCTAAAAATGTTACACATCACCTTACCTCACGGACTTCCGTCTCCGGCGGTAAGGCCGTTTGAAGAACGGAAATAGCACATTAAAAACTTCCCACAATAGGCCGCGCGCGACCGGCCTCAATCAGTTGTCCTTTGGGCTCTGCGGTCAGATATCCAGGTCGTTAAGACCAACACTAATCTGATTTCCTCTTCAGGTTCCTCAAGAAATACCCTTCCACGGTGTGGGCAACCGGGAAGTGACATCAGCCCTCATACCCGTAACAGCACACGAGGCCAAGTTGGTCACATTCAAATTCTTCCCACACCTCCTAATAACTCTCTTATCCCACCGACTAACCCTTCTCACGTCCCTTTATCACCTCGCTCCGCTAGTGCAAACGATTCGAGCACGCGGAACGTTATTCCTGGTCTCCTGAAACCACGCTCCAAACTACACGTAGGAGCTTTCAACGTCAGAACACTGTGCAAAATAGGACAACAGGCTTCTTTAGCTAGGACTTTCGGATCTCGCGCCATCGATGTGTGCTGCGTCTCCGAAACGCGCACACAGGATCCTAGTACTGTCATTCATTTGACCGCACCATGTCAAAGTGACGAACCAACTCGATTTACACTTCGTGTATCTGGAAGCCCTGATGCTGCTTCCCGTGGCCTCGCTGGCGTAGGTATAGCATTGAGTCCTAGGACAGAACTAGCTCTCTTAGACTGGATTATTTATTTATTTATTTATTTATTTGAACACATAAATATTGGTACAGGGGGGCACCAAATATATATGCGCCACACAAAACAGTGATAATTAGAAGAGAAGGAGAAAAGAGAAGAAGTAGACAGTCGTTTGTGTGCTGTCCGACTAAACGGAACAGTAAGGACTCGAAAAGATAGGGAGACTCGTCGTTGCCTCTTCGTCATCTCTGCCTACTCTCCCACTGACTGCAGCTCAGATGATGTAAAAGATGAGTTTTACAGAAAGCTTTCCGACCTTCTCCGAAAAGCTAGGCGTTCAGATGTAGTAATAGTGGCTGGTGACTTTAATGCTCAAATAGGTAAACTAAGCGAAAAGGAAAGACACCTGGGTGGATCTTATGGTGTCGCGGCTCAAAGAACAGATAACGGCGACCGTCTGTTGCAGTTATGCTCAGATAACCGCCTGTTTCTTGCAAACACTAACTTTAGGCATAAGGAAAAACATCTTTTAACATGGCGACCCCCTAATTCGTCTCAACGCTGGACCCAAATAGATCACATCGCTATCAGCCACCGATGGAGGGGCTCGATCGAAGACTGTCGCTCATTCTGGAGCACATGCTTAGACTCAGATCATGCTCTAGTGCGAGCGCGTATTTGTCTACGACTTACTGGACGTAGGAAACATGCTGCAAGGAAACCCCTTAGGGTCTTACTAAATGATAGTCAAGCTATGAGTATATTTCAGGAACATCTAGAAAAACAGTTAGAGAGCCATGTAAGTTACGCCCACCCCGAGGCAGCGTGGAATGACATCCGAAAAGCTGTAGAAACAGCAGTGATGTCTGCAAGTACGGTAAACCATAAGGTTAGGGAGAAACACTGGATCTCAGCAGCATCTACCGCACTGATAGATGCTCGAAAACTCATTCCATCTGGCTCTGAACATAACGAATACCGGAGTCAGCTTAAGCGTAAGCTGACTAGAAGCCTACGCAAAGATCGTGAACAGTGGTGGGTAGCGAAAGCAAGAGAGATGGAAAAGGTAGCGGCAATAGGTAACAGCAGGCAACTGTTCAGACTTGTTATGGAAACCGGTATTAGGAACCCCACTGTTAGCGAAACAATCGCAGAGAAAGATGGACATATTATTCATTCTCAATCCAGGAGATCGGATCGATGGGCAGAACACTTTAGGGATCAGTTCAACTGGCCTTCAGTCACACTTCGGTTTCCCACGATCTCCAGTCGACCTGAATGGCAAGTTGATGTAAGTCCTCCGACTCTTTACGAAGTTGAAAAAGCTATAGGAAATCTGAAGCGTGGGAGAGCAGCAGGCCCTGACAGGTTTACCCCTGAGATTTTTAAGGATGGCGGTCCAGTATTAGCAGCGAGATTGACTGAGGTCTTAGGTAGAATCTGGGAACTGGACGTAATCTCATCTGACTGGTCTCAATCACTGATTGTGTCAGTGTATAAGAAAGGACAAAAGTCTTCTTGTGACAATCACAGAGGAATTAGTTTGACTAATATAGTATCTAAAATATTAGCTTCAATAATGCTTTGACGCCTAACCAAAGCTCGTGAAGAGCAGACTAGAGAAAACCAGGCTGGTTTTCGACCTGGACGTGGTTGTATTGATCAAATATTCACATTACGTCAGGTCCTAGAACATAGACACACACTCAGACGCCCCACAATAATCGTATTTCTCGATCTTAAGGCGGCATTTGACTCTGTTGATCGTGAGGTTCTATGGCAGTGTTTGTCACTGAAGGGAGTACCAAAGAACTACATCAACCTTATAAAGGCTCTCTACTCGAACACAACTGGTCGAGTGAGAGCTTATGGTGAACTGTCATCAGAATTGATTACCTCAAGTGGTGTTCGTCAGGGCTGTCCACTCTCTCCATTCTTGTTTAACTTTGTCGTTGACGTCCTTTTAGAGATGACACTTTCCTCATCTAAATTTCCAGGAGTTGAACTTCTACCGGGAGATACACTTGTTGACTTAGGATATGCCGATGACATAGTTCTATTTGGTGAAGACGCTGACAGAATGCAGAGTCTGCTGACCACTCTAAGCAACAATGCAAGCATGTTCGGCATGCGATTTTCTCCCTCGAAATGCAAAATGTTGCTTCAGGATTGGGTTGCACCGCCACCCGAACTAGTGATAGAGAGTGAAGTAGTTGAGCGTGTAGACCGCTTCACTTATCTCGGAAGTCTCATCAGCCCTTGTGGTCTGGTGTGTGACGAAATCTCAGCATAGATACAGAAGGCTCTACTAGATTTTGTTAACTCGCGTCATTTGTGGCGTAGACGAGATATCGTCCACCAAACAAAGGACGGGTTTAGTGCGCAGCAGTTCGTTCCGTCCTACTTTATGGCAGTGAAACACGGCCGGCAAGAGTAGAGGATATTCGTAGGTTACTAGTATTTGATCATAGGTGTCTTCGAAACATCGCTCGTATATTCTGGGACCACCGAGTAAGTAATGCAGTTGTTATGAAACGGGTACTAGGTAAGGATGGCAAATCAATTGATGAAGTAGTGAAACTTAATCAGTTGAGATGGCTGGGACATGTGTTGCGCATGCCCGACCACCGACTGCCCCGACGTGCGATGTTTTATGGTGTAGGAGTAGGTTGGAAGAAAGCTAGGGGCGGCCAGATCAAAACATGGCAGAAATCCATGAAGTCACTGACAAGTGGACTGAGTCATATTGGTAGGTGTAGACTACCTGGTTGGGGACCGCGAGATGATAGCAACCGATGGTTAGAGATTTTGAATGACATGGCTGAAAATCGTTTGCAATGGCGCAGGTGCATCCACGCACTGTGTTCTCTCAAATTCTAATCTTTTGAATTCTTCATGTCCTTTATTTTCTTTCCCAATTTATTCCACTGGACTATACTCCTTTAATAACATCATCAAACCTTAATGTCCCCTATCTCTACTTATACTTTCAGTACCTCTACCACTATGGGATTTGAATCGATAACTGAATCTCTGTGCTAATGTGGTATGGCAACTCGAACTGATGTACGTACGTACGAAGTTCCACGTTGTTACTGACTGACTTTTTTCTACCGAGGCTACAGTAGGTCTCACTGTACCATGAACTTTCCATCTATTTATGAATTTCAGAGGATATCCATTTTCTATTAATGTTTTATTTAGCAACTTAACATCATCATCAATGGCGGCATTTGTACAAATACGATCAAGCCTGTTGAAAAGACACCTTATCAAACCACGTTTGTATTGCACAGGGCAATAACTATAATAACTAAGGTATTGACTTGTCCACGTTGGTAACATTGACTTATTATCTAGAGTGATTAAGTTTCAAATTGTGTTCACATTATTATTATTATCATCCTTGTCTCCTCTTACCCCCATTTCCAGTCTAGTTGACCTTTTATTTTCTCTATATATAAATTTTCATAACAAATATGTATTGTGTGATCAGATTGTTCGTAATGTATCATCACATAGTTCTGATAATGTTCATCTTATTACATTATCGAAATTTATCAAAGGGACTAACTTCCAGTCAGTCAGTCAGTTGCAACGTAGGACCGGGCACACATATGCATCGGTCCAAGTTGCCATACCGCATTAGCACAACAAGATGAACACCGGATTCATAGAAAGAGTCACTTCAAAGGTAGTAATATATAGAAGAAAGATTGCATATAAGGATATAGTACAGGAAGAAAGAATTAGTTGGTAGAAAGAAAGATATGAAGTGATTCTAATCTCTTAGTTTAAAGGAACACAGAGAGTGTATAGACCTGCGCCACTGCGATCGATTCTGAGCCATGTCACCAAGAGTCTCCAACCATTGGTTACGATAGTCACGCGGACTCCAGCCAAGTAGTCTGCATCTAACAACATGGCTCAGACCAGAAGTTAGTGACTTCAAGCACTGATGTCATGTTTTGGTTTGACAGTCCCTAACTTTCTTCCAATCATCCATAACACCACCGGTTGCGCGTCGTGGTAATAGGTGTTCAGGCATACGTAACACGTGGCCCGACCATCTCAGTCAATGAAGATTCATAACCTCATCAACTGATTTATCATCATTCCCTAATACCCTGCTTGTCTAACCTCACTATTACTTACTTGGTGATGCCACAAGATGCGAGCAATATTTCTAAGGCATCTATGGTCAAATACTAGTAACCTACGAGTATCTTCTACTCTTAAAGGTCATGTTTCGCAGCCGTATAGTAGAACGGAACGAACTGCTTTAACTATGAGTTATAATTGCATAACAATACAAACAAGTTTATGTAATCAAATTGTTCTATCATAGTGTATCCATATTTAAATCAAATTATATATATTTTATAAATTGAACTTGTTTAAATTAACTTACTCCATCAATAAATGGATTAGGTATACCAAACAATGGATAAATTAATGTAGCAATTGCCCATATATCTGAATGTTTATAATCTTTATTAGTTAAAATATATTGTAAATTGTTTGAATTATCTTTAATGGAATGAATAATTTGTGCTATTTCTGGAGCTAATAATGCCAAATTTCCACTATGATTAAGATATTCTTCTTCTTCTTCTTGTTTTTCATTATGATTATCATCATTAATATAATGATAATGTCCAGTTCGAATAGCACATCCGAAATCAGTTAATGCAACATGAAAATGTGAATTAGTCATTTGTATTCTTTTGTCTAAATGATGAAATGAAAAGAAAAAAAATATTCAAAATTTATAATTTTTATCATTCTAATCATGAACTGATTTTAGAAGTACTGGGGAAAAAGGATTTCTCAAAAATATATATACGTTGAGGATCGAAACCAAGAACATTCATCCAGTTTGTGAGCGAACGCTAATCTTCTAGACTACTGAGACCACATAATTGATAATTGCTTGACACAACGCAGGATAAATATCTAGTTAGAAGTTTTTGAAGACTTTTGAGAATAATCTAATCAACCAGGTTTGTTGTGAGATAGTAACTCACTGAAGACAATGGTGGATTTGTCGCTCAATTTCGTGGATTAGTTGAAGTTAGACATTAACACCATTGGATGCCGGCCGGCTCAGTGGTCTAGTGGTTAAGTGCAGGCGCGCGAAACCAGTAGGTCCTGGGTTGGAATCTCGCAGGGGGGCGAGGTCGTGAATGCGCACTGCTGGGAAGTGCCACAATAGGACGAAACCGCCGTCCAGTACTTCCAGGTTTTCCATGGTGGTCTAACTTTAACTGACTCATAATCTTAACCATTGAAATTACTACAATCTCCACAAAACCCCTTCTGATAAGAAACAATATGTGTTTTTGAGATGGTGAAAAAGATTTTTAGCCCAGGTGAATCATTTTGTTCTCTGAGCTGGATGATTTAGTCATGGAACTTTCATTCTTCTTCTTCTGAACGACATCATCAGTACAAACTTCATATAGAAGTCTCTATCAAAAACAATTTGTGCTTCATACTAAACTCGTTAGCTAAACGCTAAAATCTAGCATTAATCATAATATACTTTTCAAACATTTTTACTATTTCCAAATCATTTTATGAATGATTTGTCACCAGTAGTACAAGAATAAACTTTAGAAATGAAGTTATGTTTTTTTGAAATATTTTCACCCTATGATCTTAATGAAATGAATATAAAGTGTTTAGTAATATTGATAGTACAGTAATAAGGGAGACATAGATTCAGTCAGTAACAACGTGGAACTTTGTACGTACGTACATCAGTTCGAGTTGCCATACCATATTAGCATAGAGATGCAGTTATCGATTCAAATCCCGTAGTGGTAGAGATAGTGAAAGTATAAGTAGTGATAGGGAACATTAGGGTTTGATGATGTTGTTTAAGGAGTATAATCCAGTGGAATAGATTTGGAGAGAAAATAAAGGACATGAAGAATTCAGAAGATTAGAATTTGGGAGAGCACAGAGAATGGATGCACCTGCGCACACCATTGCAAACGATTTTGAGCCATGTCATTCAAAATCTCTAACCATCGGTTGCTATCATGTCGGGGACCCCATCCAGGTAGTCTACACCTACCAACATGGCTCAGTTTACTTGTCAGTGACTTCATGGATTTGTGCCATGTTTTGGTCTGGCCACCCCTACCTTTTTTTCCAACCTACTCCTACACCATAAAACATCGCACGTCGGGGCAGTCGGTGGTCAGGCATACGTAACACATGTTTCACAACATTATCAATTGATTTGCCATCCTTACCTAGTACCCGTTTCCTAACAACTGAATTACTTACTCGGTGGTCCCAGGATATACGAGCAATGTTTCGAAGACATCTATGATCAAATACTAGTAACCTACGAATATCCTCTACTCTTGCCGGCCGTGTTTCACTGCCATAAAGTAGGACGGAACGCACTGCTGCGCACTAAACCCGTCCTTTGTTTGGTGGACGATATCTCGTCTACGCCACAAATGACGCGAGTTAACGAAATCTAGTAGAGCCTTCTGTATCTATGCTGAGATTTCGTCACACACCAGACCACAAGGGCTGATGAGACTTCCGAGATAAGTGAAGCGGTCTACACGCTCAACTACTTCACTCTCTATCACTAGTTCGGGTGGCGGTGCAACCCAATCCTGAAGCAACATTTTGCATTTCGAGGAAGAGAATTGCATGCCGAACATGCCTGCATTGTTGCTTAGAATGGTCAGCACATAGATTATACTTACCATTTAACCAATTTAAATGGGATTGAACAAAATTATTATATGTAGTATTGTTCATATCAGATGTTTGTTTAGTATTAAAAAATGGAACACGTCGACGTATAAGTATATTATTTGGTTTAATATCTCTATGAGCAATACCATGCGCTTCAAGTTCAGCAACTGCTTCAAATAATTGAGCAATTATAGCTACAATCTCTTCAACAGGAAGATACATTTCACCATGTTTAATATATGCAGAATTCAATAAGCTTGAATTAAATAAGTAATGTAAATCAGTATGTAATTGAAAAGATGATGTGAAAGTATTAGAAGAATTTGTTTTTTGATACTGATTAATATGTACAAGATTAGTATTATTATCGTTGTGATTTTGCTTAGATTCAATACTACCTTCGTGATTTATTTCAGCTGGTGATTGTTCAAAGTTATACTTTAAATTTCCTCGTAAGAGATCATCCAAAGTTGCTTCAAATCTTTAAAACAGAAATAATGGAGAGGTTAGATTGTAATCACTGAAAGTATACAAAATGAGCAATATGATTTAACTGACAACAAATTGTTTGAATTTAATTTAACTGGAGATAATGAAGGATGGTCTTGCAATATCGTGGATTGATTGAGATTAGACAATAACACCGTTAGATACCTGCTCAATGGCTTAAAAGATAAAGCGTTCGTGTGCGAGATCGAAAGTCATGGGTTTGATTCTCGCATATGGAGTTGTGGATTCGGTCTGCTGGGAAGCCTTATACTAGGACGAAACGACCGTCCAGTGCTTTCAGGTTTTCAATGGTGGTGCAATTTAGATCGGTATACGATTTCAATGAATTCAACAATCTCCATAACCTTATGCTGTCAATTTTTTTGTTGTACACATAGAAATGGGACAATATAGGTCGGTCTTTCATCAATTAATAATAAAGTATTATCATCTAACCAATATTCTGAAGGTTAGTCTTGTACAAATCACTTCGCCAGCTTCTCTACATAAAAAAAAGCTGTTAGGTATGTTTTTCATGTTTAAACAATATAAAATTGAACTTGTATAGATAAAAACATGATGGTGGTTAAATTTCCCTAGTTGTTATAATATGGGAAAGATATTTATTGTTATGAAGCTTGACAAAAAAAGAAACTTTATTAGTGTTGATAGTTTTATTGACATAAGAGCATGGCCATAGAGACTGAGAAACAACTACATGAAGCAAATCACAAACGACCTTTATGTGAGTAGTTTTTGTGTTAGTTTTATTGACTGAGGTGACTAAGACATATATTACACATCCCCAACCATTATATATCTTAATATGCATTTTCAGAAGGTTGGAATAGTGCTAAAAGAGGAAAAACTAAGAAATGGGATCATTCCATGAAGTAAGGGATTGTTGGTTTAATTCATGTTGGGAGGTAGAGGCTTTTATGTTGTGTTTTGGACGACGACCACAAACAGTAGTTAAAGATGTTGGGTAACATAACTAAAAATTTCATCGTAGTGGTAAAGATACATTCATTCTATGCCTACCTCTTAAGATTTTTAATTATCTCATACTTCGCCACTTCATCCACTTTCTTGAGTCACATTCCATATCATTAGTTCTCATGAATGTTATAACTCCTTAGATTTTTATCCGGTAAATTTATTTTCTTGATGTATGAATATGAAACGTGGCAAAATTTGGCTGATGCTCATATCTATGATAGGTATTAGGTTGTTTATAACGAACTCCAACTATCTAATATACATATATATCAAATAATAGTATTAAGAATAAGGAGATATATACTTACCTTGGCATCAACATATAGAATGTATACGGTCGATTATTGAAACCTTCTGAAAAGTATTCTACACCAGGCCAATATTTTGATTGAATAGTTTTATGGTTAAACTGTGAAACTTGACCAGAAGATAAGGCATTATTAGATTCATTATAATTATCATTGTGAATATGTGAATCATTTACTGAATTCACTTGAGGTGCACGATCAATAAAATGTCCAACTAATGGAACAATATTAGGATGATAAGTTTGAGGACGAAGTTTACATTCTCTTTGAATTTGACGATGTAATAATGTCCAATTATTAGGAATATTTTGTAATGAATTATAATCATTGTGTACATTAGATTGTTCATCATAAGATGAATTTGTGTAATAGTTATACAGTACTTTTACAGCTAATTTATCAATGAATTCTATGTTCAATTGCAAATGAATAAGAACAAAAATATTAATAAGACTGGTTAAGGAAAGTATATGAGCTTAGTAAATAAAGTAATAACTTGTGTTGAAAGATGCTAGATAGATGCTTGATATATAGAAAGTATTTGCCCTCAAATGCCCTGGTACGACCGAGAGTGGGGAGAATCAGCTCACTCCCTCCAAATGCTCTCACACAGCCACGCGTAGATAGCCTCTGCTAAGGAAGTCCTACTCACTGCCTTCTCTCACTACGGGTGTTGTTTACGAAAATGGGAGGACGAAAAGCGAATGTACGGCACCGGCTTTAACCGGATCCCAAACCAATCGTGCACATCGGCTGACTCCAATATCCTGATGGAACAAATGGCGTATGAACCAATCGTTGGTCACCGGCTACCATGGGACTGCATCTCCATACGATGCTCTACTGTCTCGTGGATCAGATCTTCGGGTCGACGAAGGCTCGGGAAGTGGCCCCCTATGAAAACCACCTGCTTTGGTTTGGGCACCCAGGCAGTATCACAGCCTTCACACATATCAAATGAGATCTGTGTGGTGCATATGTAGTTGGTGCCTCCTTGTACCAATATCTATGTGTTAAAATAAATAAATAGAAAGCATTTAAATATAGAAATTTTAATAGGATTTCAGTGAGTCAGCCAGTCAATGTATAGAACAAGGCATAAAGATGTATCGTCCTATATTGTCATAACACATCATCAATCCAAGATTTACACTAATAAGACAAATTAACTAAGGGGTCGAAATAATAGTGTTATCAATTATAACATAAAGGACTTGATATAAGGAATGTGAATCAGAAAGAAGGAATGAAATAAGGGAATAAGTAGGTAATAAGAATAAAAATATAGGTTGAAAAAATAAACGGATTTGTATCATTTTGAGCTATCATCACTCAGTGGTCACAGTTATTGCCCAAGCTTCAAACAATAGTCACTGACTTTATTCCTTTATTCGGTCACCCTTAGCTTCGATCTAATCCATTCTTGATTCAGTCAAAATTGAGGATTGAGGTAGGTAGTGGCTGAGCAAGCAAAACTAATGTCCTGTTCACTTTAGGTGACGAGAATCCATAGCTTTATTGACTGGTTTTAGATGATTAATCTAACTACTCAATATCAAACTTCAAAATCAATCATCCAAGTATGCCACGGTTTGTAAGTAATGGTTTAAAGACATTAAGTACTTGCAACACATGGATGTTTTCTAGTTCACTTTTTTGTGATATCATGAAACAATAGGAACTAGTAGCAGCTAAATTTCACGCAAGTATCCAAGATTATATATTTGCCAACTAGTCACTATATTGTAATAAAATCCCAATGAAGGAAATTTACTTTTTTACAAGGCTCAAATTATTCACTATGATAGGTAGAAGATAAAGTCAATAACTGACCTTTATCTGCCAAGTCGGTTTATAGTTAAGACGTAACAATAACCAAAAAACTCTTATTCTTAAAATAATTGGGTATATTTTTGTTATAACTTGTGGGCTGTGTGCCCTGGTAATGTATAGCGTAATCATACCGCCTATTAGAGAGCAGTGACTTATCGATCGAACCAGTGACGGATAAAACATGTACGAGCAGTCTAGAGTCCTTATCAGTCCTGCTTCCTGCCTAACCCAGCGAGTTAAGACCAGAACACCAATCTGAGCTTCTGTGATATGAATCATTTACTTCAAACATACTGGGTTTAAATACCAACCAAACAGACTACATCGTACCACAAAATAGGAAACAATATTTGTACAAGATTTAACCAAAAATGGCTGTGAATCAGGGAGGTAGTAATCGATACACAGGGCATAATTCAAGAATGGTTAATCGTATAATAACAGTTCATAGGTTAAAATAAAGCTTTAGATAAGAGAGACATGAATATGAATAGTTTAGTTAATTAACAATTATACGATAAAAATGTATACGCATATTATTGGTCCATAAATGGGTCCCACAAGTTACTATTCATTATGCTTATCGGGACCTAACAATTTTACATCACGGAGTGACCTTATCTAGTCAGCTGTCAAAAACTAGGAGACAATGGTGAAAAGCTTGGGGAGTGGCCTCCTAGTAAAACTAGCTGCTTCGGTCTGGACACCCGGGCAGTATCAGAGCCCACACACAAATCAAGTGACTTGTGTGGAGCATATGTATTCGATGCCCCTTTGTACCAATATTTATGTGCTCAAATAAATAAATAAATATTTTACATCACGGAGTGACATTATCTAGTCAGCTATCGAAAACTGGAGGGACATTGGTTCACTTCTTATGTAGGACTTTTCAACACTGAGCACCTACAACCTTGCCAGGGATTAGTCGCTGCTGTAAACTATTTTCAGATAAGAATATTCCACAAAATTCCTACAATAATAATAATAATAATAATAATAATAACCAATTGTTAATAGTGACCGATATCGAGGAGAAATCCCGAAGACTTAGTGAGAAGCCATTATCGAAAGAGATCAAACAGGTAGGGCTTGAAATAGCTCATACTAACGGATATAGATGGTGATAGCGCAATACTAAGAAATAACTAGTGTTGGCGATGTGGATCATTAAGACCAACTTAGTGAGATAACAGTAACGTGTTTACTATGATGCTTGAAAACTCTGGGTTCGATTTTTGATGGGGTCGTGAAAACACGTCCTTGTACAGTCCTATACTAGAACAGAACTACTGTTCAGTGTTACCTGATTTCTAACGGTTATTTATCTAAAATCAGCACATAATGGAAACTATCTTTAAACTGAACCATTTCTACAAATTTTTAACGCTTTATATATATATATATATATATATATATATATATATATATATATATATATATATATATATATATATAATCGAATTTTCAATTACCATTATCATTTGGATATTGTTGACGAACTTCAGCTGCCCATACAGCACTGTTACATCCTGCTGCTATAAACTCTTTCGGGTTTATTGAGTCCGCAGAACTTGTACACAAATTAGGCAATATTTGATATTTGTTTGTGCCAAAGATACTTGAAAACCAAGATTCATGCTTTGGTTTATAAATTTTGTTGATCGGTTGAAAAGAATAACTAAAAGATTGTTCAAGCGAATTTTTAAATAGAGAAAAATACGAGGCATATACTATAACTGGAAAAAAAATAATCAAGGGTTAATGTAACTACTCATTCACCAAGTACATATTTATATATCTAGCATTAACCATATTTTAGGGCGAGTGATACTAACTGATTGACAGGACTGAAGTTGGTGAAGTGAGATCAGAAATTAGATCTATTGACTGGGAAGAACAGTGCATTAACCACTAAATTACCACTCTATGAGGACTTAAGATTCCATATTATAGGACTGTCACTCATTTCAAGATCGTATTCAGTATTTTTAGGTTACGCAAGGACATTTCATTATTGAATAAGAAGGTTGAAATTTATTGCTTGGTTGACCGTTCATGCACATCAGTGAGATAATTATCTACCAATCATGTGAAAAAGTAACATTTTGAAAGTCATTCATTCGATGACAACTTTAAAAATGACACAACTACTATGTTAAATAGGTAGTTGTGCCAACTAAGTAAAGTGCTTGATATACTAAGTCATTAAAAAATTACCTATAAGATTACTATGTATAACTATGAATGACAGTGAAGGATGTTCACATTATACCAACAACCAAATTCCAACAAAATGACTCGAAAATAACTTCCTTTTATAGACATTTAAATATCCGGTATTTAACTCTTCTTTATCAAGAATAAGTTACTGTACTCAGCTCTGAGTCACAGATTTGTATGAGATCTAGTGATAGAGGTAGGTTGATTATGAATACAGTGGTCTTGAGTGCTGTTAGAGGTATGAGGGCGGTTATCACTTCCCGGTCGCCCACACCGTGGAAGGGTTCTTCTGGAGGTACCTGAAAAGGAAATTGGATTAGAGGTTGTCATAATGACCTGAGAGCGTGACCGCAGTGCCCAAGGGACAACTGCTTGAGGTCGGTCACACACAACCGTTTTATGAGTAATTTTTGTGTTAGCTCCGTACTTGTTGAGACCTTACCGCCGGAAACGGATATCCGTGGGATAAGGCGAAGTGCGTATTTTTAGGGTCGACCTTTTCTAACCCCTCCCCTCCTTTTGGGAAGGCAGCATCGCTGTTATGCTGGTTGTCTGAAGGAAACACCTTACTGCTGTCACACCTCTGTACAGTCAGCAGTACGACTTCGCCTTCGGACCTAGGTTTTGTTGCTTTTAGTCTTACCGCTCTTCAACCGACCTGTCTGGCATGGTAGGACCTTGAGGAGCGGTTGTTCCAGCCAGTATAGCTCAGTTGCTTCATCACGATAGGCAAGCCCGACCACCACATCAAGGTAGCAACAACGGTCAGGATGAGATCTAGTGATGTCATTCAATGACACATGAATTATACCAAAACACCACTAAAGATCTAAATTCTATAGTATCAATGAATGCCGATTCGAGCTGTGAACAAAAATGCAATTCCTTGATCAATATTCGATATATAGCATAGGTCGTTGGTGATGATCTAGCAGTCAAAGCATTTGGCTTTAAATAAGTAGGTAAAACGTTCAGATCTCGCTTCAGCTACGGTTTAAGAAGGGAGATAGTACCATTAAGCCTTGCAGTGTAGTCAAAATACTAGTACACAAACTTGTACTACCTGGTTAGCGACACAAAAATGACGTAGACGGATTTGGTATGAGTAATTGACATACAAAGTTACGTTCATTTTTTCTCTAGTCCTTCCTTTATGTAGTTTTATGACTTTTATTACACCAGTACTAGTGTTTCCTTCTTCGTATTGAAGTGTGACAAATTCCAGCAGTGCACTAATCTATTATTACAAACTATCCTAACTAGTCATTTTTGATCTAAATGTAACCAAAAGCAGAGTATGGAGAACTATTTTACATCTACAAACTTTGTACGCACCAAAGTAATCAGATAATCACAATTTAATATAACACGGATATGGAATGTAATAAATTTAATACAAAAACAATGAATGAGAAGAAACCATGCTTCTTACCATATGAATACATTCTTAGCAGTAAGTATACTTACTCATGTCTGTTAGACACGTAATGCCTCAATTGAACGGATCCAGCAAAGCCTCTATATACCCTTAGTAATGAGTTTGGTCGTTGTTGAGTACTACTACTAATAATCTTTCTATATACTGCTCTAACCAATGAGTTGGTTTGTGAATGATTGCCAATATATTTGGTTAACCGTCCGAAATTTGGACTGATACGAGGATATGGAACAAAGTATCTTGGAAGCTAGGGGGAATTTATGTATCAAAATATTCAATTACCAAGAATGATCTAGGTTGTTTAAGCAATATCACCGGCAGTCTATGTAATCTTCGAAGGTATTTGGTGCCCACAGTTATAACATCATGCCAAGTCATAGGTAAACACGAGTGAGAGCTTTTACTTTAAGAGGATAACGATTAAATCTTCAACAGATTTAGAGAACCTGTCCGGAAAAGAGCAGCTTTCAAGACCAACAGCTTATCTTTGGATCACCAACCATGACTTCGTCTTAAATTTAAATATTCTTTGACAGAGAAAAATGAAATCCCTAGAAAACAAATGTAACGTAATTTTATGATAAATTTAAATAATTGAGGTACAAATTTTCATGTGATCAAGAATTATCACTTCTTCATGGTGTGACAACTTGAGCTGATGAACATTTCGCCAATTTTTAAGCCATGGCAATTACCCAAAATTGTGATTAAAAGAGGCTCGTGCTGTTATGTGGCGATTTCAAAGGTAGTGGCATTACTAAATTAAACGGTTAGGAAGTTAGACTTTACATTTTTTGGAAAAAAAAACGAGTAGTAAGTTGGAAACACTAAATATCGAAGTGTTGCTGCGAAAGATCAATTGCTGATCCTACTTTCGGCGATATTGTGTTTCAACACGTGAAGCAAGAACATAAACCCAATGGCTGATAAACCACTATCATCCCATACAAACAGTTAATTATATCGTGATGAATAAAACAGTGGTTTATTCGTTACGGCACTTGATCTTTAATCATTGGGTCGCGGAATCTACTTCAGTTTAGGCAGCCGAGTAGTAGCATCGACTTAAATACAGTTAGTTCTTCAAACTAATATCGTGCACTTAAAACATTTGTCAAAGGAAAATGTTTTCTGGAATTTAGTGATACAACTTGATACACTCAAATATTAATCGCCAATTTTAATATTGCAATTTTCGGTAGAAACAACATTTAAAAATGTTTATTTTAAAGATGTCAACAGAGTAATTAAACAGTTGATGTGTAGTGTTTATTTTACTTGTTCGGTCCTATTATCCAATGTGACCATAAGGAGAGTGTACAGATAGGGATTATCACATAGTTTCAGTTGATAATACTTTTGTATAGCTAAGATAAACCGTAGTAATAAAGGGAGTTATACAGAACGTCAGTGTTTGCAACTACAGTATAGACTTGGAACCATCAATATCGATCACTGTATTGAGTAGCAGAAACTCTGTACAATTTCGAGTTTATGCATATAATTGGTAAGATTTCGAATTAATGTTACTCGTAAATATTTGACCACTAACTGTATGGTGCAATGTTAACTGAAGTGAAACACCACAGAATGTCATAAAGGATGAACTAACGTATCCCAAAGGGAACTAAATCTACACATATATTAACAGTCAAGGAAGAGATAACTAAATATTCTTTATATAAAAACTAGGAGGTCGGCTTGAATAACGCGATCAACTATAGACTTCTTAAGTGGTTAGGTGGATCGGAGAAATATATAGTGGGAAAAGCTAAGGGAGATGGCCTAAAATTATATTAAGTGATAAGGATATGTTTCATATACTAATTTTTTTTTTCTGTAATTGTTCTGGTGTAATCGCTAATAGGTCTTTTATCCGAAAGCAGGCCACGGAAGAATTCGCAACCAACCAAAGAACGAGTTTACTGGGAAGCAGTTTGTTTTGTTTTATTTCATGTATGAGACGTCAAAATTAAGAAAAGGACATCATTAGGTTACTAGTATTTGATGTAGGTATTTTTTAAAGCATTCTTTATTTAAGCATATACCATTTTTCCGTGGATTGCAGCTTAAGTGTGGTTTGTTGTGAGGACAAAGGCGAACATAGGAGATCTTTGAGGTTATGTCAATGATGTTTTAAAAGTTGAAGCAAAGTGGACCATTCGGCGTATATTTAGGCAAAAAGTAAATCATTCGGCAATGCTTAGGCGAGAAATGGACATTTCGGCGTATATTTAGGCGGAAAGTAGACAATTCAGTTTAAATTCAGGTGAAAAGTAGGCCAATCGGTGTATTTTAAGGCGGAACGTAGATAATTCAGCGACATTTCACAGGTAGAGCGATAAAAAGGTAGAAATCCGCATTATTTTCCTCGGACAGGCGAAAAAGCAGATATTTTGGCGCGTTTCCTTTTGTTGGTTCATTGGGGAATCACATGCTACAATAATTATTGTAGCATGTGATTGTTAACATTGTTCACGGAACATATTTGCAAGTTCACAATGCTACTGTATAATTTTGAGAACAACTAGAACATTGTGGTTAAGAGTATACTATAAGGTTTGCAAGTAATGTCCATAAGGATGATTTGGTGAAACTGTCTTCCTTATTTTATAAAAATAAAAACATTACCTCAGGAAAGTGATGACACTAGAAGTTTGAATCTCAAGGAGTAGCGCGAAGTTAAGAATGACCGCTACTACCTGTCTAAGAAATAATCTAAATGGTTCAAATAATTGTGGCTTCTGTCTTCAGTCATAAGATTAGTTGGGCGACTAACCTCTGTTTCGTATGAAAAACTTTATAATTTTTTGGGGTATTGAGAGAAATGCTATCAGCCTGTAGTTTGAAGGTTTTCTGCATCAGCCTGCTTTAAAAGTAGGTGTAATGTGAGCCACAATTCAACTTTATAACGCCGTGCCTATGCTACGGATCATTGTAGAACAATCAGTTGAATGGAATTCATCACTCTCTATCAACTTCACTGATCACGAGAAAGCATTTGATAGCGTGGACAAGACAACACTGCGGGGGCCTCTCCGACACTACGGCGTGCATGGAGGACGGCTCTCAAACTCATTCATAGCAAAGGGCGGTCTCAGGCAAGGTTGCTAACCCTCATCCTTTCTCTTTCTCCTCCTGATCGACTGGATCATGAAGACGTCAACATCTGAGGGGAAGCGTGGGATACATTGGACATCTAGGATGCAGTCGGATAAACTAGACTTCGAAGATGATCTGGCTCTTCTATCGCACACGCAACAACAAATGCAGGAGAAGACGACAAGTGTAGCAGCAGCCTCAGCAGCAGCAATAGGTTTCAACATACACAAAGGGAATAGCAAGATTCTCCGGTACAACACAACATGCAACTTTCGAATCACCCTTGATGGAGGAGATTTGGAAGATGTGAAAACCTTTACATATTTGAGCAGCGTCATTGATGAACATGGTGGATCTGATGCAGATGTGAATGTGCGAATTGGCAAAGCATGAGCAGTATATTTACAGCTGAAGAAAATCTGGAACTCAAAACAACTGTCTGTCAACCAACAACAAAGTCAACATTTCAAATACAAATGTGAAGACAGTTCTATTATATCGGGTGGAAACCTGGAGAACTACGAAAGCCATCATCCAGAAGATACAAGTGTTTATTAACAGTTGTCTACGCAAAATACTTCGGATCCGTTGGCCTGACACTATTAGCAAAAACCTATTCTGGGAGAGAATAAACCAGATTGCAGCGGAGGAAGAAATCAAGAAGAATCGCTGACAGTGGATAGGACACACATTGAGGAAAGCACCGTACTGCGTGCTTCACAAGACAAGCCCTCACATGGAATCCTCAAGGTCGAAGGAGGAGAGGAAGACTAAAGAATACATTACGTCGAGAAGTGGAGATAGATATGAGAAAAATGAACAAGAACTGGATGGAACTAGAAAAGAAGGTGGAGGATAGAGTGGGTTGGAGAATGCTGGTCGGAGTCCTATGCTCCATTGGGAGTAACAGGCGTAAGGGCCTCGGTTTAACAAATGTGAGAACAACACACTAGGCGGTTTTGTCAATATTGAAGCCGCTACATTTGGTATGGCAGAATGAACGATATACAGATCAGGATGTGTGTTTCTTCGGATGCTGCAGTTTCCAATGCCAGATGTGTCACATTGGCTGATTTTACGAGGTGTTGTAAAACTCTATCAAGTTGTTCCGCCGCTCTACAAAGTATCTGCTGATCAGTGATGTGACTGAGCAGCTAAACACAACTGGAAAAATACCCTCAGATAAACACTTAACAGAAGATGAGAGAGGTTATCAAATCTCTAAGAAGTAATAGGCGTCAGAATGAGTTTAGTCTTAGATCCGGATAAAACTATCAGGGTAGAGCACCCAAAAAGAAGCAAATTACAGAAATCTCTAAAATATGCAAGTTGACGAATCCAGCCTCGGAACCCCATATGGATACCTATATCAACGTAAAACAGATTATATAGGAGCAACGCTTGAACGTTGTAGCTGCTTTGATCCAGAAACTAAATAGGGTAAATAATCGGCTTACAGCAGCACCTAGAAAATTAAGAAAAAAGAGTGAAACCTGAATATTTGACGCCCGGCCGTACTGCAGGGATGGAAAGTCTAGGAAATAAAACGTCAAAGCATGTCAACACAGATCTCGAAGAGAAGTAATGCATTTTTCGTGGGTCAAAAGTGTATTCCACAACGGAAATAAAGTTTAAGTTTGAGCACGATCCAAGCCATATTAAGTTTTACATAAAAAAGCTACTCCTAGAAACAATAGCAAAAGTTGGGATTCATAAGTTTTACAGAGTAGGACCGGAACTTGATTTCAAAAGTATTCAAGCTAGCCTTTCCTTAAAATTTACTTTTGCTTCCGCTAATAAAAGTAACCTAATACTAGAGAAACCACGCAAACCAACTCGATCCGCAATGTATGTCCGTGCAAATCTTCGCCTGGTTGAACATATTAACAGACAGTCGGTAGTGATATAAATAAGTGAATGCCACTGGACTAGTGAAAATCCTTTTGCTCAAGAGTTTTCATACTGTATAAGTTTGGGACAAAACAATCCCAAACGGACCGGGTGGAACGGCAAAGTATTTCACCCAATTAAAGGTGTGCTATGCCAATATTCGCAGCCTACTAAATGGTGATGGAAACAGAAAACTCTGATATCGTTGAAATCCAGAAACATGGCTAAATTACAGGTGTTTTAGTTTGTTGGACTGGCAGACTAAATCGTTAAGGCTTTGGTTATATTATACGCGAAGAGCACCTTAACCGTACGAGCTGTAGATAGTGACACACGACTCAGTGACAGGTGAACTAGTGCGTTGCTGGATGAAATACAAAGGGAAAGACATTAAATTGGTTATAGTATAGTGTAGTCCCGAATCTGATGCTGACAACTTCTTTCGAAACAAACTTGTAGGGTCAAATAAATGTCTCTGGGCCTTAGCCAAATTATCCGGCAGCCGCATCAGGGAATGTCGAACAGTTCACGGATCTATATCAAGCTCAAAGACAATCACTGCTCATGTTCGTAAGGATTAGGTGACCCTACAGGTCGGTTTACTGTGTTGTATCTGGAATTTTTGATCATTTCCCTTGAGCTTTGTGTTAGAACTGAACTTAAGAACTGGGCTTATATAATACCATACTGTTTATTACAAAATACTAAGATTCTACGGACTATGGTGGTTCCAGGTTGGTCTGCAGTAGTTTACTTACATATAGATTTTATAATAAACTGAGATCACAAATGCATCCCACGATTAACTGATAACCTTTAAACAGGTTGAAGTGTTTACTTAAATGAGACTGAAGAGATTAAAAGTCCTTGAAAGTTTTGTTTCCTATACGGATAGCACCCATGAACTAAAGAGAAAGCGGAAACAAAGTCTGTCCATTGAAAAAAGTATGAAAGAACAATTTCCGACATGCATTAGCAAGCTTTATTGTTGGAACGAGAGTCAATCAAGACAGTAACTTGAAATTCAGTAATAAAAATCCCGGGCAATTTTTAGACAATAAATAAACGTTTCACGACGATCAGAGCTTGAGAATGTAAGGTCAAGTAAACACTCTATGATGGAAAACCAACGACGTATTCAAAAACACAACTAGGTAAATGTAGTGTAAATAAGCATAGTTGTGTCATTTGAAAGAATAACTGTTAAATGGTAAAGAGGCAAATAGTTCATACAATGTCTTATTGAGATTGTTGAATTCTCTTGGATGCTAACATTCACTTTAAAATATTTGTATTTTGTCTAATGTGGCGGGCGAAAATTCAAAAACGTCTGTTGTGTAATTTTAGCCAACTAATCAGGCATTCTAGAGGATGATGAAGAGAGTTCAGGATTCTGTGTGTCATTAAAAAGTAGTTTCCAAGTTTGCTGTTTTCTTAAATAAAGAGATCTAGTTATTTGAGGGGCTTCTCATAAGACTTGAACTTAATTTGACGATGTGATTTCGTGACCTACCTTGGGATACACTGTGAATATTTGTTGACTTATGATCTAGTGCGATATCAGTACATTTATGTTTGCTACTACAATAATAGACCTGATCCCAAAATTAAAGACTTGTCATGATGAGACTATCTCATCTATAAGACTTGGCGTGGAAGTCACATCATGGCCTACACTGCCTCGTCTTATTATGAAAATCGGCAACATGTCGTCTAGCTCTTCCGAAGCACACTTTTGGGCTGGAAAGAGAGTAACATATTCAATACAAAAGCTAGAGTGACCACGTATGCATGGTCGAGCCATGCCATTTTGATCACCTTACCATTTCTGACCTAATTGTGTTAAACTTTTGATATAAATTTCCTCATTTGTCTCATGTTCAGCTTCGATGATCATGTAGTTAGGATTAACACAACTATATATTCTCACTCTCTTGAAGTAATTGTGGAAATGCCGTATTCCCATACTAAGAATGGGTTCAATAAAATTTCACGTGGAAAGCTTTTGCTATTAGACAAGTCAATAATCCTATCCAAAGTTATTAGCATAAGGCTTGGCGTGAGAGATGCTTTTACATTTATCACAAAAGTTTACATCATGCAGTACTAGGACACTGAGGGATTTTATGACTAATGACGCTAATACGCCGAAATCACATAGTGTGTATAGCTTGCAACGGATTGTTTCAAACTTTGGAGAGATGAATGTTGATCCACTGTTGTCCACTCAAATGAGAGTTCAGTCAAGTCCTTCTGAAGTGCTGACCTGTATTCTTGGTCGCTAATTATATTTTTACAAATCTCAACGTCAGTAGTTGTAGGCTATACACTTGAATGTATTCGATGAACAAGGTCATCTATGTAAATAAAAATGCATTAGATTTTGCTTTGAACTCTGTGGGACTACACTGGGGAACTATGTTATCTGAGAAAATGGGTAGTTTGCATGGATATTGGAGAACCGATAATTAGTTATTTAGTTAAACGATCAGTCAGTGGTGACTGGGAACCCATCTGTTTGAGCTTATTGATGAAACAAATATGGTCGGCCATATCAAAAGCTTTCGAGAAACCAAGGTGTATTATGTTTACTTTATCTTTACGATTGAGAATGGTGGTTCATCTACATATCCCAGCCAGAAAATTCGTGATGTCAGAGTTTGTAAAATAAAACCTATGAACAATGGATAATCGACTAGACCTCCGTTGACGTTGGTAGGATTATGGGTAAGTGTTACGAATGGAGCTAAGTTTGATGCTATCACAAGTTCACTTAATCTGCGAACGAGAACAAGACTCGGTGACCAAAGACTAGTAAGCTAGCTATATGATGCGTCCCAGCCCTGTTAACTAGAGGAAGAAGTACAAGTTTGGAATGGGGAAGTATATTCCGCAAACAGCCAGAAACGAGCGATAACAACAAACGCAATTCAAAACGTATATATATACAGTAAAAAACCGTCCTTGGGGAGAGTTACTAAATAGAATACCGAAAGACGCGACGGACCAATAGCAGTTAAGATATTTCCCATTTGGAAATACGACATGAAGGTGACAAGATCGCTTTTGGAGCGAAAACATAGCCTAACAGTTCTGAGAAATACTAATATTCTAGCATCATTTCGAATTTTTCCCTTATTATCCACTATAAGTAACCAACGCTTGCCTACCGATTTCATTATTTCAGCACTGCGATTACATAACGATGTCTTCGGATAATGTCACTAAAAAATGATGTGCATAATTCCATTAGATACTTTCTCCAAATGTCTTCCAGCCACAATTAACGTAACTTCAGATAGGGTAGTCGACACAACTGACTTCAAATAAGGTGGATATTTGTCCCTAAAGCATGAAATTCTAATTTGAATAAATAAAACCATCACTCTCAATATCGCAATTCCCTTGACAGTCCCCGTAAGCTGGAGGTCACAGTCTTGAAGGTTTTGAAAGTGAATTCACAGGGCTGTAGTTTTAGCGATTGGCGTGTTGAACTTCGTCATTGATCAGAGTGATGTGTCCCATCTTCCACTTGTCTAGAACATAACAGTAATTTAGGGAATGTAAGAATAACAAACCAAGGGGTGTTGTCTGAAATGAGGCCGCTTCTCTGAGCATAGTGGAGTGGGTCATCGCCGGTTGATGTGATTTGTTTTTATTTACATGTCTCAGGTTGTGGTGCAGCAATCCAAAATTAAGGCACAATTTCGAGATTGTTGTTGAGCTTCAGTACATTCTGTCATTGATTTGAATTACAGGACTTCTGGGATGTTTGAAAGTACTGTTCCTTCAGGAGCCTTGAAGCAACTGGTTGAGCAGTGACGACGATTGAGCAACCTTGACTTCGAATTATGGAAATGAGGCTCTATGAAAAAACGAACATTTCGGACAAAATAAAAACTCGTTACTCAGCCAAATCTGGCACTGGTACATATTTTCATTTGAGGACTTTGTGGAATTGGCCCTGACTTGTTATAGCTGCTTTACATGCTTTTTTACTGGTTCATCTGCATTACTCTCAGTACTATCTTCCCAACCCTAGCATATCAAAGGTGTGATTATGTATGACTTTGGGTTGTTTGGGGCTTATGGTGATGAATTTTGGGGTAGGCCAATTTGCAGAAGCACGTAGAATCGTCTGCAGTAGGAATTAGGCTTTATCAACTGTGAACTTGTAGGTCACCACCGTACACGATCTCCGTCGAATGACCGGAGGCCTGATGGAGCTAGACAGGAATGACATGGCCGTCCAGCTCATGTTAAAGTCACATCCCACACTTACAACTTAATGTGGACGATGCTTGTGTCGTATTAAGGTACTACGACCAATTTGATGCCTGTACAACGCAGACGATATTATTACAAAGACATATTAGTGAGAATAGGTTCAGGGAGCAGGGTGTGATTAACATCACGTGGGGCAGTTCATGAGGTGGAATTAATTCGCGCGCATTGGTTGTTATCGACTTTAAAGAGGATAGGTAAGGTGCTTGAAATCCAAAGACCTGACTGCTGGATGATTTGGCAAAGGCTATAAAATTTCACCAATTTTACAAATTATCCTTCATAGATGCGATATTTGAAATTTCGAACTTTCAACTTCTGTCATCAACAGGATATGTTACTTCAGTTTCACAAGTAAATAGAGAACCAGGAAGTCGTTTTCATCTTCTCCTAAAGAAGCCAGGACCCGGAGGTTATCGGTTGGTAACTGTTCGCCAATGAAGATTCCAGTTAGGTGTAGCGGGTTTGGTTGTTTCGTCATCGAGTTGCTGAGTAACATTTTAAAGCAACCATAGCTCCCTAACGCGGCCGAAGAAGTGAGCGTGTCGTAGAGTAACAAAATTAGGTAACATTTCCAGTGTTCGATTATTGCACTGAATTTTGGCAGTAGGCTTTTTACAGGCAACTACAATCAGACGCCTTGTACTGCTAGATAATCTCAAGAGTAGCACACTCTCGAATATGCATTTGGTGTTCCATTAAATAAGAATGTATGTATATGTAGCTGTTTTCTTGATGTTGGGGCATATGGACACGCCTGATGTCACTAACCTTCGGTTCATGACTTAAGACGCCCAAACATCTGCTTCTACTCTAGTTAGGCGTCTTCTGCATTGTTTGATTCACGAGACCTAAACATTTCATTAGTCAAACATTCAGAGTCCGTATGTAGTCAGTCAAATTTTTATCCGGAATGCATTCATATCCTTGAGCTTATTGCCTGATTAATCTGAATATGCCGCAGGTATTAGGAGTTTGACGACGCCTTTACACGCAACACTTTTATAATCAATGTATGCCAACACAGTCAAATCTCAGATCAGAAGTGGAGAGGTTCGTATATATATTTGAAAAGCTGTCGATATTTCTGAGAGCGTTTAATGTAAACTGGCTGACGGTTATAGGAGATGTGTAGCGCGGCGCGCCCACTCGTGATCTAGCGCGGATGTGTGACCGAGCCCCTTCAGTTAGACGTGTCAGTTAAAACTTATGAGGTCAGTATCAAATGTCGAAGTATAACAGAACCATTGAATTTGGTGATTTATCTACTGCTTCAGCTAACTCCACTCTGGTGGAGTAGTGATGACCATTAAACATGGCCAGCCAGAAGTTTGAAACCAAAATGTTTGCCACTGACGGTTCGCTATGTTCGGTAGCATTTAGTTGTCTTTCCCCAATGTGAGGGGCCATATGGTACAACATATCAATGAAATAAAGTGCGATGAGTTTCTACTCATCATAATCTTCATTAGTCGTTCATCATTCCAGCCTTCGTGGAAAAGAAAAAAAGAAACCGTAATTGCATGTCGAAATACACTCGTACATGCATAAGGATTTATTTGCCACTTCCAGAGTGATTACATATAAAATGTCAAACAAAGGGATATGTTATTGAATTGTTTAGCAGCGTCTGGTCGTCCTTCCTTACTATAAGGGACAATGATCTATAATTTAGTAAAAAAAGAAAAGGTACAATGAAGATTTTCTTTTTTCGCAACTTCATCGTTCTTTTTATCGCCTTTTCCAGCCGTCCTGGAAAAGAAAAATATATGTAAGTGCATATCGGAATACACTCGTACGCGCGTGAAAACACAAAATGGGGGAAAAAAGGAAAATAAACTCATGTTCACGTAATAGCGTAAAAAAAGATTTTATAATATCGTTTTTTTGTTTTGTTTTCTTTTTTTGAAATAAAAATAAGAATATGTAAACATATTAAATTCGGTTTTTTTTTAAAAATTATATATAGTGCAAGGGAAAATCGAGATGATATAAAATGTTAACTTGTATCTTACGTGCAGTAATAGTTCGAATGTTCTGGAAATCTTACCCTTCTTCCAGAACGCGTTGTTTTGGGTTTATTTTCTGATACCTCCGAAGTATCAACGTGTGTGTCGGCTGTCTATTGAGGTATTATAAGGGCAGGAGTTGTGTAGTGCGATTGTATTGAAGGAAAATCGACGTGAATAGGATTTCTTTCTAAATACGCTGCTTTGAGACGATCGATACTGATGCTTTTGTTGGTTCCGTTCTTATCGATTATATAGTAATTTGATTCGCGTTGAAGAACTTTGAAAGGTCCTTCATATGTTGCTTCGAGTGGTCGTTGATGCGAGTCTCGACGTACGAAGACGTGTGTCCTATATCGTAAGTCAGGTTGAACGAAAACATCAGTTGATTGTGGTCGAGTGGAAACAGGTTTAACTGAACGCATTGCGTTCGTAAGCATGTTCGTGTAGGGGGTTAGATCCATGTCCATCGAAGAGGATGAAGGATTCCCGAATTCTCCTGGAAGTCGAAGGGTCGTACCATAAACGAGTCGTGACGCAGTGTATCCAATGTCAGCTTTCACTGCATTTCGTATGCCTAGTAAAACGAGTGGGAGAGCGTCAGTCCACTGAGAAATGTTCGAGGCTGATAGTGACGCTTTTAGTTGTCGGTGAAAACGTCCCACTAACCCGTTTGCTTGTGGGTGGTAGACTGTCGTTCAGAAGCGAGTGATTCCTAGTTTCGCGGTCAGACAACGGAAAAGTTCAGCTTCAAACTGGCGTCCACGATCTGTAGTGATGGTTGTTGGGTAGCCGAAGTTTGCTACCCATCGCTCAACGAAGGCGCGGGCCACTGTTTTAGCAGTAATGTCTTTGATGGGTACTGCTTCTGGCCATCGAGTAAAACGGTCTACGCATGTTAAAAGATAAGAATATCCATTTGAATCTGGTAAAGGTCCTACCGAATCCAAATGAACATGGTCGAAGCGAGCATCGGGAGTTTTAAACGAGCCTAAGGGACATTTGTTATGTCTTATAACCTTAGATTTCTGGCAGCTTAAACAGAAGCGTGCCCACTCCCTCACGTCTTTATTCATACCAGGCTAGCAAAACCGTTCTTCTATAAGCTTGATGGTTGCACGAACACCTGGATGAGAAAGTCTGTGCAACGTATTGAAGACGTTGTGTCGATATTGTTTCGGCACGATTGGACGATCCCTACCTGTAGATGTGTCACAAAGTAAGGTTTCCTTACCTGTTCCCATCTGTTTAATGCGCAGTTTAAGTGTTGTTGAGGCCAACTCGTGCTGAAGATCACTGTCTTCTTTTTGAAGTTGGGCGAGTTTTAAAAGGTCGATTCCTTGGAAACTGTTCAAGGAATTTATACGAGGCAAGGCGTCTGCAACTACATTGTTTGCTCCAGAAATGTTTCGAATATCTGAAGTAAACTGCGAAATGTAGTCCAGTTGTCGAGACTCACGTGGTGAGTACTTGTCCGAAGAAGAGCTTAAGGAAAAAGTAAGTGGTTTATGGTCGGTAAAAATGGTAAATTCACGGCCTTTGATATAGTGTTGAAAATGCCGGACAGCACAATACATAGCTCGGAGTTTTCTACCGAATGTGCTGTACCTCGATTCAGTGTCTAGCGACCGTCAAAGGTTGCCAGGAGTGGTTAACTCATTGTTGTAAGACTGCTCCGATTGCTGAGTCGGATGCGTCTACTGCGATACTAATGGGAGCTTTAGGGTCCTGATGAGCAAGCACTGTTGCTTGAGAGATACGTTTTTTAACCGTGGAGAATGCTTTTCGTGCGGTGTCATCCAGATTGATGGATTTCGCATTTCCACGGAGTTGGGGTTTCATAAGTAACGCGCATTTCGGTATGAATCGTCTATAAAAACTTACCAGACCGTTAAACATGTGCAATTGCTTGATGGTGGTCGGTTCTGGGTAATCTAGAATGACCGCCACTTTTGTTCTGAGGGGTCGGATACCTTGAGCATCTATAATGTGCCATAAGAAGTCCAAGAAGTCGGTTCCGATATGGTATTTCTGAATGTTTACAGTAGTACCATGTTCTTGTAGTCGGTCGAAAACAAGGTCCAGATGCTGGAGATGTGATTCTCTGTCTGGACTTGCTATTAGGCAGTCATCAACATACGCATGTACGAAGTTGAGACCTCGAAAAACGTCATCTCTGAACCTTTGGAAAGTCTGTGCCGCGTTTCTTAGACCGAAAGGCATTCGCAAAAAACCCGAAGGGCGTTATAATAATGGTTTTCGGAATGTCTTCAGTGGCCATAGGAATTTGGTTATACGCTCTAACTAAGTCGATTTTCGAAAAGACAGTTGTACCTTTCAAGGTAGCTGTCAAATCGTGAATGCGGGGCAACGGGTAACGATCGGGAACGGTTTTTGCATTCAATCTCCGATAGTCACCAGTTGGACGCCAATCGTTGCTGTCCTTTTTAGGGACCATGTGCAACGGAGATGCCCATGGGCTATTTGACGGTCGTATGATTCCTAAATCTATCATATGGTCAAATTCGTTATTCGCCAACCTTAACTTTTCGGGGGCCAGTCGGCGCGCTTTGGAGAATACAGGTGGTCCTGGAGTCGTGATATGATGTGTAACGTTGCTGGTTACACACAAAAATTTCGGTTGTGATTGGTAAATGCCAGAATACTTATCGAGTACTGAGTGATAGAAGGGTTCTATAATGTGCTTAATAGTGACTGGAGATAACCTGCAACCAGAAAAAGAAGTCAGGCGAACAGATAAATTGGTATTTCCATCTACTAGCCTCCGTTTGCGCGTATCGATAATGAAGTTGTGGTGTTGTAAAAGGTCCATACCAATGATTGGCATAGAAACATCTGCAACAACAAAGATCCAGTGAATGGGTTTTCGTAAACCCACGTTGAGATAAACGTACCTTTTGCCATACATAGCGATGGGCTTTCCGTTTGCCGCCTGAAGATTTAAGACCGACTCGTGAGGCCGGTCGTTGGGATTCGCTGGGAGAACGCTAACTTCTGCGCCAGTATCGATGAGGTAGCGAACTCTCGTTATCACATCAGTAACATATAAAAGACGGCTATGTTCGCCGGCTACGGTTGCCGTTAACGCGTGCCGGCTTGGAAGTTTCCCGAAACCTTCTTCGCATCGACCGATTTTGCGTTGGGAAGGTTGCAGGGTTTTCTGCAATTTCTGGCGGACTTTCCATACTGGTTATGATACCAGCACCAGTCAGGATTATTCGTCTCTCGAGGTCTAGATACAGACCGCCTACGTGATGTGGTTCTTCGCGAGGTAAGTGGCCGTTTACGATTGTTACGGAGTTTGAGATAACGCGTAAGTGTATGACATAACTGTGTTATGTCATTCTGGGTCGTTTGAGGCTTTTCTTTGACTGAAAACACCTCGGCGTTAGGAGACCTAGTGATCTCGAGAATGCGATCGGCAGATGCCGCTAGTTCGTCTACGGCGTTGTTTTGGAACGAGACCAAAACAGCTTGCACCTGTTGAGGAAGTTTGGATAAGAAAAGTTGCTTGAATAGGCCGTCATCGAAGGTTCTTTGGCCAATGACTTCTCGCATTCTTTGCAACATGTCTGTGGCAGAACCGTGTTGCAGGTCGATGTTGTTAAGGAGTTGGTCTAACCTTTGTCGATCGGTTAGATCTCCGCGTTTAAGGATGGCCTGTTTCAGTGTTTGGTATGGATCAGAAACATCACTAGTAAACATACTAGGTGTTACGTACCTGTTGAATTCGCGCGGTAGTGCCTTGACTACTGCGAGGAATTGTGCGCGTGTGTCGTTCATACCGTGCTCGTAGAAGTCGGCTTCTGCGTAGCGAACTCAGGCTTCGATGTTGTCTGGCCAAAAAGGCATAAGTTGGAAGGAAGGTGAGGATATAGTCTTTAACTTTAATACTTTAGGTGTCTGTTCAGTCATGGTGAAATATCAACCAGTTGAACCATTTGAAGGAGTGGGAAAATATATATATCGAAAAACACGGGGAAAAATTATCACAATGTATAAAAAATTAAAATAAGACAGTGATATATAAAATCACAGAAAGGAACAGACTCGCAGTTTGCAATTTGGTGTACCAGATAACGTCGGGCTCACCAATGAAGATGCCACAGGTATTCAGAGTTTGACAATGCTTTAACCAGTAACCCCTAATATGAATCGTACCCACCAAGTGAAATCAAAAGACAGAAGCGAGGAGATTAGAAGATATATTTGATAGACTATCAATATCTCGAGGGTCATTTGATCTAATCTGGCTAGCAATTGGAGGAGATGTTGAGCACGGCGTTCCCACTCGTGATCTGGTGCGGATGCATGACCGAGCGCCTTCAACTAGTTGATTCAATTAAAACTAATGTGGTCAGCATCCAATGTCGAAAACCTACAGAGCTATTTATTTTGGGGAATTATTTACCGCTACAAAGGCATGTTAGAGAAAGATAATTGATGGCCTCTGGTGTTCTGTCCTCACAACTTGAAATCTAAATCATTGAATATTCTCGGCCTTCCACAACTCGCGCTCTTGTCGAGTGTGCTCGACGTCTTCAGAAATTTAGGATGGCTAGCCCAAGGACACGGCGAGTGCTAATGGATGTCAAGAAGACAAATGCGAACCATGTATGTCATTGTTTGCCTCTATGTGAATGACTGACTGTTTTTTCCACTTTTCGTCTTGTTGACTTAGTATCCGTGTCTCATTTTCAGTGCGGCCAAATTATCGACATTAAGTTAGTGAGGTGGAGAACAAAATTTATTCTGTTTTTGAACATTGTATCATGTAATTTACATTAAGGCATATCTAGTTGGCTACAGCAAAGTGAACTAAATTTATGGAGAAGAAGCTGGACCTTCGCTGTCCACCAACTTATTATCCTTGTTACTGAAGACTGAAATCAGAAAACATTACTGAAATACTAGTGTAACCATCCGCGCATAGCCAGTGGGTGCTTTATGTACCAGAGTAGCACTCATTAGCGTAAGTGGGGAGGGCTGGGAAATTGAAGGACTAAAGAAAAGGTAAGTTGACGACCCAGCAAGCGCACATAATTCACTTACATTTAGTAACGAGATCAGTCGACGAAAATCAGAAGTAACGCCAGCCTCAGATTAATTCAATCTTGGGATAAAAACTAGGATCATATAGTTTAACCTACTACAACTATTACTCTGCAGTGGTCTGAATTATATATATATATATATATATATATATATATATATATATTGACTAGCCAAGTACACCTTTCCAACTGTTCTTTCGAACTGTTCACCCCGTCAAGAAAATAAATCACAATAAAAAATAGTGTTATGTCTGTAGAATATTTAACACCAATGTTTCTACCTTGGGATTTCATTGATTTTTAAATCTTACTCTGGGAATGTGGTAGTACTTGTTATCTGCTTAATTTTCATCAAGCTATATTCGTATGGGATATTATATTGCTGCATAAATTCTTTAAAGATGCTTGTGTTTATTCTCGGGTGCCTAATGTTGACTATCAGCTTTATTTCCTGATGTAAACATTTAAGTATGTTCACAGTTGTATTGCTTGCATGCAGGTCTAAACAAAATGAGTACCAGACAAAGTTTTATCTAAACAGTCATGATTTTAAGATATATCCTATTAAATCACAGGTTTTATAATCAGTATTTATTTTCATTTGTAGTTATGTTTCGAATGTGGGTCGCCAAATCCTCAATGGGCTAGCGTTACATATGGTATTTGGATATGTTTAGAGTGTTCAGGAAAACATCGTGGATTAGGGGTTCATTTGAGGTAAGTTATTTTGTGATAAGTATTGTTCGGTTATTCTAAAACCTTTGCTCTGGTTTTCTATCATCGTTTCTGTGAGAACTAGTTAATTATCACAGTGTTGAAATAATGAGATAGTTTTCTAAACGGTTTCACAGCAACTTTCGTAATTACCAAGTCTATTAGTCTATGTAAGCGAATTTCTTGCGGTACATTTTTTTGAAACCAGTTAGTAGTGGTTCTATGACATCCAAAAATCTGATAGGAGTTAGTTTGTATCGTTATTGAAGAAATATTTTTTTGTCCTTTAACATGTTAAGTAGTGTCTAATGTAGTTTTATTTTTGTGTTATTCTCATAATCAGTTTTGTTCGCTCAATTAACATGGATAAATGGAAGGAGTTGGAATTGGAAAAAATGAAAGTCGGAGGCAACAGACATGCTAAGGAGTTTTTCGTTTCACAACCTGATTACAGACCTCAGTGGAGTTTTCAAGAAAAGTATAATAGTAAAGCTGCTGCTTTGTTGAGAGATAAGGTTAGTATAGTATAATCATTATCTTGGTTAACCAGTGACCAAGGTATTCATTACTCAGTAATTGCATTATAATTAAATCCATTTAATCTGCCGTGGTCCTCCAGTGGGTTGTTTGTTGGGCTTGTGTAGGAGTTAATATAATGCCTCTTCTCCCAAACAACTGGTAGGGTAAGATTCTAATTTGTACCTCTGGCTGTACGTTTGGTGCTTAAATCACATTACTTTCAGATTTACGCTCTTACCCAATAGTAGTAGATTACAGTGAATCGTGTTGCGTATAACTAATCACCATCTACCTTGACGCTCAGTGATAATTAGGGTAGGAGTATATTAAAAGAAAGTTGGGAGCAGCCACATCAAGATGTAACATTAGCCTATAAAGTTGTTGAATTTTTTGTCTGAGTCATACTGGTATGTGTAGACTACCAGGTCGAATTCTATGCGATAATCGTGGTCAGTGCTTGTAGATCCTGAATGAAATGGCTCTAAATCTGATCACAATAGCTCAGGTGCATTTATTTTTCACGTTTCTTTGATTCTTGAGCTTTGATAGTATTCTATAATTTTTAGTATTTTTCACTTTTCCTTTCTGACTCATATTCCTTATGCTAAGACCTGTATATTATCATTGATACTGCTGTTATTTTGACTTTGATATTTGTTTCGTTAATCACTTGTTATGCCGATTTCTTATGGTAAGTTGTACTGAGGTTCGTTCGTCACAGGTTCTACATTGACCATAACGGAATGAATGACGTACAACCCACCATATATGTACATCGTTGAGTTGTTGCTATGTTATGTATCATGAAATTCGATTAAAATAACTGTCCACTAATTTTTCAGCGTTACAGATTAACTCATTTAATTCCACTGCTTACTAACATTCTTAAGACACGGACTTGTTCTTATAAACTATTCTAAGGATATTTAGTAAGTATTTATTGATATTAGGAATGTCTTTTACACTTTGTTTGTTAGGTCGGTTGTGAAGACTTCTGCACAACATGAAGTTCAAATAAATTTGGACTTCAAGTAAAGTATCTCAATCACCGCGATTGAAGGTGATAATGATTTAGTCATTCAGTAAATATGACCTTGGAAGTGTTTTATATTTATAATTTAAATTTACTAAAGCTTTTTTTGTCTTACAAGATATTATTCATACAGATATTGGATAGAAATGCATTTTTCATGAATAATTTGTTGATACCTTAACTTGATATGTTCCGTTGTTTTTAGTTGCTTTTCATTACTGAAAACTAAATAGCTAATAGCTCACTTCTTTTTCAAATATGTGATAATGATGTTGTCTGGAAGGACAATAAAAACTTCACGATTAAACCGCCTAGGTCAGATAACACATAACTCCCCAAATCCTCCTCTAGGGCTAAAAATCTTGTCAATTATTGTTGAGTGGTAGATTTAGCTGGAATTTTAACAGTACACTTGTCAACTGTGGGCTAATTTTGAAAATTAAGCTTGAAAAGTTTTGAAATGTTCTTGTACCGATATTTCCTCATAAAATTTCTATGTAGTGTAGACGTTTAGGAAATTTAAGTTTAGTTAATGCGGAGTTGAAAATAATGTTAGTATCTTTCGTCCAACTATTTAAGCACAATTTTACGGGTTTAAACATCACAATTTAACTTACCCTTTTATGATTTATAATTAATAGACCTTTATTAGTCGTCTAATTAATAGATGAAATGTACCAATCGAGTGATAATATGCAATAATACAATATCTCCAAGTGATAATTGCTCACATGACAGATTTGTTTAAGAAAGCCTTTAAATGGATTCATATTCGATTATAAGACAGTTGAGTGGTAGAAAAGGTCTTTTTCTAAAGAATAACACACTCATTCCGTACCTATCTATGTTTTTTTCTTGGATATGTAACTCAGGGATCCAGAAACGATTTTAATCCATTGGGTTACGAATATCAGTTATGCCCCACCTACTTTTAGTTTGTGCAGCATAGTGTGATCTCTTACTCTTCTTTGTTAAGTGTGACTCAACATAGAGTACACGTGAGCACACTAATCTGCTTTGGTCATTCTTTTATTGTTACAGATTGCAACTGAAGCGTCTGGGGAGGATTGGGATGAAGAAGCCGCTAATGTACGTAATAATAAATCTACCAGTATAAGTCATGTAAAAACAACCGGTGATCTGCCATCTTTATCCTCAGATAAACGAAACTTTTATAATCATAATGATTATCAAACCCCTGACTATTATCCTGGATCAAATAAAATGACCAGTTGCCATTCAGATTTGGAATCCTGGTTAAGAGATACAACCTTATCCGAGGAGCATGATTCATCTACAACACCAGCAACGAAAACAACAACTACTTCTGCCAGTGCACGTTATGATAAAGTTCCAGATTGGGCTGAGTATGTCAATTTTCAATCTCTGTAATTGCAATGTTTACACTCCGTTTAAGCATACGATAGTTATTCAGTTTGTATTACTATATGCTCCAGTTGTGAATCGAATAATGCCTATTAGTTAAAGTGTTTAGTTTTGTTAATCAACTTAGAGACTGAATAGTTCTAGGTATCTTGTTGCATAAATATTCATAATTCCGTAATAATACATGTTTTGCAGTCTCTCCAATTATCAGCGTAATACTTATCATGGTATTCCGTGCTTAGTCGAAAAATTCATCTTTGATTTTTGTATTGAAGAAATTTTTTGAATGAAGTTTAGAGGTGTTTGTTTTTTTCTCTGTCAGGTCTATAACAGGTTTCAATCCTACGTATTTCATGTGTCTTTAAAAAAAAATTTCGTTTGACGATTCACACGTAACCTAGTATCACGATTTGGTCTACACGACCAACTTTTACGGAATCTAGCTTGTTGATCTCGAAGTTGGGCGTCTACTGAGTCTTTCATCCGGTTCAGCAGCACTGTTGAAAACCTTTTTGAGTACTGACGCACATGAATAAGCAGAAATTAGCCTCAGCGAAGGAAGTTGAGCAATTTTATAAGGTTGTTTTTTTTTTACAGAGCTTTATGGGATTGTGAACGCCAAGGTGGCTGATCGATATTGAACTGTTGTTCGAGATTATATCCATCCTAATCATAAATGTGATTCCTCAGCCTACGAAAATAGTTCATGGATTTTTTGTGCAGTTCCTTTTTATGCGATGTGTATGTCACATCCATTTATAATTTTTAGTAGAGGTAAATACCGAGAAACGTGAGCATCTGTCTTCTGATTAGTACTGAAATATCTTTACTATGCTTCCTAATAACAATTGAATTGAGTTTCCATCTTGTTTCTTCTTCCGATGCTTGACTTTTGTTTTTGCGGTGTCCAGAGCTAAAACAGATGCGGAAAAAGTGTTTATTAATTGTGGTACATCAGAGTTACTAGATGTGGAGATATCATCAAAACACAATGCATCAGCATTATTAGGCTTGAACTCTTCATAAGAATATAGTGTTATGGAAGAGGCTTTTAACAATTAATGAGGCAGAATTTCAATTGTTAAAATCACTGCGTAGAGTGGTTATTTATAGATGAACACAATGATATGATATGTGATCGAGTGATGCTTAGTTACGAGACTGTATGCATTATTGACAGAAGTCGTTGAATGATTAGAGATGACTGATAAGACTATTAGTTGTATGAATATATTTTGTATGTGATATAATAATATGTGAACAGAAAATAAACATGATAGAATGTGATGGGGAATTGGAGTAAATTGGCCTATAGAGGTCACTGATTGTTTAATCGATTGAGATGTAACTATTGGGCCTAATTTCCAGGCATTGTTTCACATTTTGAATCGTAGTCATTAGATTCAAGGTTTTTTGAGAATATCTATGAGATTAAACAAAATATTAAGATTCAGTTTTATCCATCCAATTTTATCCGAGTATATCAAAATCATATTGTCATGTAAGACAGCATGCTTTATCAAAGTCTTGTCCTCCATATTTATTTTAAGGGCGACTATACCACGTTGAAAGCACCGATTCTCGTCTGATCACCGCAGTTAAACAACGTTGGGCCCGGGCAGTACTTGCATGGTTGACCGGCTGGGAATACCGGGTGTCGCCGGCTTTCTGCTTCGGTTTGGGCACCCGGGCAGTATCACAGCCCTCACATATATCAATTGATATCTGTGTGGCGCATATGTATTTGGTGCCTCCTTGTACCAATATCTATGTGTTAAAATAAATAATAATAATTTCCACTTGGTTTTAACAAATCTCCTGAGTCGTTGCAAACAATTCGATTTGTCAGTTGGGACCGTGAGCATCCTAGTTTAGATTCTGTACTGAGAGTTTTTTCAGAGTAACGAAAAAGTGCTATTCGATCTCTTTTCTTAGTAATTGTCAAGTCTGTTGTCTAGTTATGTCAATCTCAGTTACTTTTAGTAGAATAGAGTTTTTACTATTACATAATCTAATGAGGTTCAAATTAGGGCTAGTGAACGAACTGAAAAATTGACAAACGATTCTTATGCAAATTCTATATTAACTCGAATATTTCTTATTAACGTCTCTTTGTTATTCAACTTATCACAATACAGAAATGTTATTGATTATTAATTGTTATTTTTATTTGGGAAGAGTCGATTGACGTATCTTGTGGTCAGGGAACGATAGTTTATATTTATTTATTTTAACACATAGATATTGGTAGAAGAAGGCACCAAATACATATGCGCCACACAGATCTCATTTGATATGTGTGAGGGCTGTGATACTGTCCGGGTGCCCAGACCGAAGCAGGTGGCTTTCTTAGGGGACCACACCCCGAGCCTTCTTCGACCTAAACGTCTGATCCACAAGGCAGTGGAGCGTCGTATGGAGAAGCAGTCCCATGGTAGCCGGTGACCAACGTTTGGTTCATATGCCATTTGTTCCATCAGGATATTGGAGCCCATGTGCACCAATGGTTTGGGATCCGGTTAAAGCCGGTGCCGTACATTCGCTTTTCGTCCTCCCATTTTCGTAAACAACACCCGTAGTAAGAGAAGTCAATGAGTAGGACTTCCCTGACAGAGGCTATATACTCGTGGCCATGTGAGAGCATTTCGAGAGGGATAGCGGGCCCACCCCACTCTCGGCTGTACCAGGGCATTTAGGAGCAGACAGAAGAATATAACAGATACATTTCTAATTTTATCCCTTCATATTATATTTTTTAATATTCTTCGTTATACGAGATGAGAAGACACTGAATCAAAAAAATATTTTCCTATTGAATAAGCTTTTACTAGTGAAATTTAACTATCTGAATGGAATGGAGATAGATTGGTGGATGGTAGTATTGGTGTTTCCTGAAATAATTCATCTGTAATTGATTTAAAGCGTTGTTGTTACTGATTAAAAATCAATGCCAAAAACATTCTTTCCATATGATCAATCATTCTATTTTATCCTTTTAAACAGTTGAAAAAAAATGCAATGGAACCTTTCATAAAATATCTGATATTGGATAAATACTTCTCATTCATTTGATTTATTCGTCAGAATAGGTTAAGATCTCTGATACAAGTGCTTAAATCAATTCAGATTGTCGCAATTCACATCATTATACAAAAAGGAGGAATCAATAAGAGTTACATAGTGGTTAAATAATCTTTATCAAAATGTCGAAGTTTTGATATATTTCTATAGTTACTTTTGAACTGTGTAACGTTTGATATGCTATGTATATATATATGGTGAAAAATGTGCTTGAAACGAAGTATTTCTCTTTACTTGTTTTTTGTCAATTCCATTTCATAAATATCTTATTCATTTTTTTTGTATTTTAGCTCCAAATTTATGGATGATAATGGTAAATATACGAATTCTTCATCTCGGCATTATTCATTAGTACCTGAACGAAATGATAAATACTCATGGCAATCAGTAAGTTGTTTGTGCATTTCATTATTAATCTTGTATTAACCCAAATGTTCTGGTATGGCCGAGAGTGGGGTGGGTTCGCCCTACCTCTCGAAATACTCTCACATGGCCACGTGTATACAGCCTCTGCCAGGGAAGTCCTACTCACTGACTTCTCGCACTACGGGTGTTGTTTACGAAAATGAGAGGACAAAAAGCGAATGTCCGGCACCGGCTTTAACCGGATCCCAAATCAATGGTGCACATGGGCTGGCTCCAATATCCTGCGGGAACGAATGGCGTATGAACCAATTTCTTGGTCGCCGGCTACCATGGGACTGCATCTCCTCACGATGCTCTACTGCCTTGTGAATCAGACCTTTAGGTCGAAGGCTCCGTGTGTAGCTCCTTAAGTGAACCACCTGCTTCGGTTTGGGCACCCGGACAGTATCACAGCCCACACACGAATAAAATGAAGATTTGTGTGGCGCATATATATTTGGTGCCCTCTTGTACCAATATTTATGTGTTCAAATAAAATAAAATAAATAACTCATTTATGAAGTCCAAGTTTCTTATATTAAGCTATGATCATCACTTCAGATGTGTTACCTAGGATGCATGAATAACACAATTCTGTTTGGTATGGATGATGAAAAAATGCAGTCTTCTAATCGCATTGAACAACAATAGCAATGCGGTGCGTTTCTGTCTTAAAATGAAAAATGTTTTCTTTCTAGAACCGATCTGTATCACTGCCTCAACTATCAGGGTTTGAGTGTAAAGAAGTTAGGCTCATCGACTACGCACGTCACTTGAAATCTGTCTATTATGGAGGGTGAAATGAACATTGAGAATTTACACACACCAGACTATTAGACATCTGGGTATAGTCTATGTCGTAAAGAGTACAATTAAACATGAGTCTAAAAAATTGAAAATGCTCCACTAATCTTTATATATATAGACACATTTCATGATAAACATTGTATCACAAAGGTATGAGTAGTAGGAGAAAAACAATGTTATCGTAAATCAAATTGTACACTAAACTGTTGATATGGTAAGATAAATGATTTGTTATAACAAAACAATAGCATTCTCTTCATCAATTGAGCCGTAGAAACCATTTAACATAGTCTAGACTACTTATTACCGTTAAGTAGTTCGACTTAATATCTAAAAGATACGCAGCAGACTAATTATTATTAATTGTAACAGTTAGTTGTTGGGTTACTTTTTGTAATTGTGATGCTGTTTTGAAAGCTTTCATTTATGATTCCTTCGATTTATTTACTTAGTTTTCATGTACTACTATAATAAGTTAGTTCAAGTTTTTTGTTTTCTACAATTTTTTTTTACTGATTTGTGTTGAAAGCCATTATTTTGTTACCTAGTTCACATTACGAACTGATTTTAATCAGTTTCCTATTAAAAATCAGGGAGCAATAGATAGTTGTTTCGTCCTAGTATGGGCATTCTCAGCTATGGTTATCCATGACCTCATTAGGTGTTAAACTTGAGACCTTTATGATGAGCACTTCATCTTTCGACCATTCAGTCGGGATCCAGTGGTTTACATGTCTAATTTTCCAGTGCCATTAGTGGGTAACTGCCACAAACCCTCACCCACTTCATTATTCACAGCATCTTACTAGAAATCTAGAAATTACTTTAGTGAACATATAATTACTAATATTATCCTAGACAATCATTGAGAAACATGAAAAAGTGGATAGCTGTTTCATCCTGATATATTACACCTTAGTTAACATCAGTCTGTAACATAAACTATGAAGTTCAACTATCTTCACAAACCCCTTATGGTGTCATCATTAAAAGCAGTATATTATAACTAAAGAACAAATTAAACAATAAGCAACAAACAAACAAAAGGCATAACAACACTGAATTCTAATTTTTGAAATAAAAATAATTATATATATATGGGTTGATGTCTGACGAAATCTCAGCACGGATTCCAAAAGTTCGTTTGGCCTTTGCCAACTTACGTCATCTATGGCGAAGGCGAGATATTCGTCTATCAATTAAGGGCCAAGTATACTGCACGGCAGTTCGTTCCGTTCTACTATACGGCTGCGAAACATGGCCATTAAGAGTAGAAGATACTCGTAAGCTACAAGTATTTGACCACGGATGCCTTAGAAATATTGCTGGTATCTGCTGGGATCACCGAGTAAGTAATAGTGAGGTTAGACGCAGGGTATTAGGGTATGATGGTAAATCAGTTGATGAGGTTATGAATCTTCATCGACTGAGATGGTTGGGCGATATGTTGTGTATGCCTGAACACCGATTATCACGACGCGCAATGCTAACTGGTGTTGGGGATGGTTGGAAGAAAGTTAGGGGCGGTCAAACCGAAACGTAGCATCGGTGTGTGAAGTCACTAACTTCTGGTCTGAGCTATGTTGGTAGATTCAGACTACCTAGTTGGGGTCCGTGTGACTATCGTAACCAATGGTTGGAGACTGTGGGTGACATGGCTCAGGATCGATCACAATGGCATAGGTGTATGCACTCTCTGTCTTCCTTTAAACTATGAAATTAAAGTCTCTTCATATCTTTCTTTCTAAGAATTAATTCACTCTCCCTATATTATACCCTTATATGCAATCTTTCTTTTATATATTACCCACATTGAGTTGTCTACTTCTATGAATCCGGTGTTCATCTTGTTGTGCTAATGCGGTATAGCAACTTGAACCGATGCATGTATGTGCCTGGTCCTACGTTACAGCTGACTGACTGACTGATATATTTTATTCATAACTTATTTGTTAATTTTAAATTTGTAATTTTAGGGTTGGGCAATGGTTAGTCAAGTGGCCTCAGTAGCTGCTAAATGTACCAGTCAATTAGCATCTCAAGCAACACAAAAAACCAAAGAATTAACTCAATCCGTTCAAGAAAAAGTGAGTTATATTAAAGTCACAAAAAAGAACTATACTGAAAAAGTCTCATAAAATTAGATTGTTTTATACATAATAATAATATGATTTTATAGTTTACAGTACGCAGTACACTCACCCACACCCTTGCACACACACACACACCCGTACACAAGTAACACACTAAAGTGATTTTTGATGCTTTTTAATTTCTCAATTATAACCTATAGTCTGGTTTGTTTACTATACATTCCATATGTTTGTTGTTGAAAAGTTGTTTTTTTTTATTTTTGTTGTTGTTGTTGTTGTCGTCGTCGTCATATTTCCATGTATCATTCATTTAATACTGGGGAAAAAATTGATCAACAAAATACCTACATATAATGTATATTATGTAGTAAATCTATCTTATCATTTCTTAATTGAATTATCAAGTATAGATTTATGTACTTGATATTGAACAATACACATTTCAATATTTGTGGTGGGGGTGTTTTTTACGAAATTGAGGGGACGAAAAGCAAATATCCAGAGCTTTAATCGGGTTGGTGGTAATGGAGGATTCACTTGAAGGAGTTGGAAAATTGTCGTTCCAAACCAACGGTGAACATGGGCTCCGGGATCCTAAGAAAACAAATGGCGTATTAATTTATTGTTTGTCGTCGGCTACCACGGAACTGAATTTCCCCTAACGCTGCACGACTGCCTTATGGATTAGACCTTTAGGTCAAAGGCTCGGTGAATCGCCTTCTAAGGAAACCACCTGCTTCGGTTTGAACATCCGGGTAAAATCGCAGCCCTCAAACTAATCATTGATAACTCTTACAGACCTTATTGTTACTGCGTGGTGAATATGTATTTGGTGTCTCCTTGTACCAATGTTTATGTGTTCAAAATTATTTATTATTTTATTTATTTTAACACATAGATATTGGTACAAGAAGGCACCAAATACATATGCGCCACACAGATCTCATTTGATATGTGTGAGGGCTGTGATACTGTCCGGGTGCCCAAACCGAAGCAGGTGGTTTTCTTAGGGGGCCACACCCGAGCCTTCGACCTGAAGATTTGATCCACAAGGCAGTGGAGCATCGTAAGGAGATGCAGTCCGATGGTAGCCGGCGACCAAGAAATTGGTTCATACGCCATTTGTTCCTTCAGGATACTGGAGCCAGCCCATGTGCACCATTGGTTTGGGATCCGGTTAAAGCCGGTGCCGGACATTCGCTTTTTGTCCTCTCATTTTCGTAAACAACACCCTCGCCACGTGAAGGCAGTGAGTAGAACTTCCGTGGCATAGGCTATCTACGCGTGGCCATGTGAGAGCATTTAGAGAGGGAGAGCGGACTTTCCCCACTCTTGGCCATACCAGGGCATTTGGGGACATGTGTTCAAAAAAATTAAATAACTCTTGTTTAATTATCTCGATACAAAAGTGTAAGTTTCTAAGTGCCTCTATATACTCAAATGTTTATATTTGATTGCTTGCTAAATCATACATTCAAAACTAATTTGAAATAATAACCACAGGGCAAAAATAATTTAAACTGAATAATTTAACTATCAAAACTATTGGTGTTTTCGTATGTTTTCTGTTTTAATGAACATTTGTTGTTATTGTAATTGTAGTTGTAGTCACTGTCATTGTCAAATAATCCATGTTGTTCATTTCTTGTTGTATTTTTTATATTTTGAAAAAAAAAGGTTAAAGATAGCAATATTTTGGATTCATTATCAAAAGGTGTTGATACTGTCACTTCAAAGGTTAGTAACTAGTCTGTTTTATTAATATGCATGTGTTCTAAGGTCAGGATATGTGCGTGTGTATGTGTGTGTATGATTTTATTATTGTAGTGACTTTTAGCCCATAAAGTTGTATCCTGCATGATAACTTAAAAATTGCCTTTACAATTAAGCTAAATACTTGATTATATACCTTTGCGTTAATCATAGGTCGATCATTTTAACGAGTTATTGTAAAAAAATAGAGTAAATTTGTGTCCACTTTTCACTTTTCTTAGTTAGATCATCACTGAAAACCTAAAAGCATTGGATAACCATTTTGTCCTAGTGTGGGGCTCCTCATCAGTAGGCGTTGACGACTCTGCGACCGTTAATTGAACCTAAGTCTTTCAGTATTGTACACGAGTGCTTAATCTTTAAACTTTTGTTGTTGTTTAAAATTACATGATCTGTCAAACGATTAAAAGTGAATAGACTAAATAGAATGAACTTAATGATCAGTATTTTTCGTAGTTCATAGCTAAATGCTAATATATACATGAAACTTTAAGTTATACCTATTGTAAAAAGACTAATTTAAGTGATAAATTACTTAAAATATACTAAAAAAATCAATCAGTTTCAAGATAGCAACTATTAATTATTCGCACAAAATTAAAATCAATGAAACGCGATGATAACTAGTTTGTAGCCTATTAAGGTTAAGTAAAATTACTTCTATTTAGTTCTTAAGACTTTTAAAGTATTTGATGTACAACCATTTAATAAATATGACGTTGGTTGAAAGCCAAATTAAAGGGAAACATTTACTCTGGTTATCAATATTATCTGAAATGATCATTATTCGGATGTAAATTAATGTGTTTCAGTGAATGGTTAAGTGTTTATCAAATCATCTTATGTCCCCTATTTATTGTGACCTAACCGATAGAGAAAATTTATTAATGTGTAGTATAGGCAATCAATGGTGTTGCAGTTAGAGACATTATTATTGAGCTATTAGGATCATTAACCATATTGTTGGTGGAGTAATTGATCGAATCATTTTAATTTTTTGAAATTTTAGTCCATTCGATCAAGTGGAAATTTTATAAACAAGAACTAGTTCAAGGATCTTTCTGTAATAATAAAGGTGATTGACGGCAATGCGGGTTATAAAAATGTTTAATACGACCTCATCTTACGATCAATCATGTTGTTTTTTTTTTTTGTAAACGTTTTATTGATTTGTCTGTCGTCAACGTGTTTTTTTTTTTCAAATATTTCATTAGATCTAGGTTAATTAGGTTCTAATTTTAAAAGAAATAATTGTTTTATACATTTTTCTAGTTACAAACAGTGAAAGCTCAAGGAATTCGAAGTTTTGAATCTTATTGGACTAGTAATCCTGAATCAGATCTATCTACTGGAAATTCTGATAAATCATATGGATCTACTCATTTTAGGTAGGTTTTAACAATTTAATTCATTTATATACAGTTGAATGTGAATGTCATCACTTAAAAGTATAGATTAGTATGAATACCATCGATCTATTGTGTGTACAATGAAGAGTGTATCTCATTGATATGTAACTCACTATTTGCTCAATTGGTTATGAAAATCAGTTATACAATAACAATCAATATAGAATCTGATACATGTACATCGGTTCAAGTTGTCACGCCGATATTATAAAGCGAAGTTATAAAAACAAATATCAGATTAGTAGCAATAACAGTACCAGTGGTAGTAGAAAAGATGATTCGAAGGGAAAGTTTAAGTATTTTAAGGAAGAGTGAATGAATCTGTGACATTGTGACTGGTTTCGAGTTATATTATCCAATTTTTCCAAAAATTGATCGCGATAATCATGTGAACGCCAATCAAGTAGTCTGTATGTATCATCACGGCTCAATCTAACAATCGATATCTTTGTGGAGTAGTGTCACTTTCGGGCCACTTTTTACTCTGATTCAACCCACTGATTATCTATTACAAACACACAGCGAACAACCACTTATTTATACTTTTCATTGATTTCACGAACCGATTTAATCTAGACAACCGTTAGAAACTTAGAAGCATTAGACTGTTGTTTCCTCCTAGTATGAAACTCAGCAGTGCACGTTCACTTCTAATGCATTATAGTGAATCAAGTGATAGATTATTGATTCAGGCGTTTAATTTTCTACTATTTAATAGTTAGATGGTATTTAATTCACTAGAACATTATGTTATGTATAGAAGAATGCTGTTAGACTGTGTATTATTTAATACTGGCTATTATTTTCTTCAAAATTTAGTGTATGTGTATAGGTTTCGTAGTGTTTCTACCCATATCGATTTGGTATGAATATATGCGTACAATCATATTCATTCTCTAGCTAGTAACTAATTTGTTGATAGCCATAGACTGTGGAAATCAGACAATATATTACCCCTTAATGTTAAGAAGAAGTTATTTCTCACTATGCACCAACATCAATTGAACGCATAACTTTCAGGTTTCCCCCAATAAATGAAACATCTGTATAGACTACTACTAAACTAATTACCGTTGTTAATCTTTAATAATAAGAATTATTTTCAAAATAACCTTCAATCCATTGATAAAATCAAATATCCGTATTAATCGTCTTATAATATAATTCATAGATATTGACAATAGAAATTGGTTAAATCATTTTAATTTCAATAGTTGAGATCATGAGTCGATTGAAGCTAGACCACAATGGAAAACATGAAAGCATTGGACGGTCGTTTCGTCCTAATATGGGACTCCTCAGTAGTGCGCATCCACGACCCCGCCTCGCGAGATTCTAACCCAGGACCTACTAGTCTTGCGCACTAACACTCAACCACTAGACCACTGAGCCTCCATCCAACGATGTTAATGTCTAACATCAATCAATCCACGAAATTGAGCGACACATCCACCATTGTCATCAATGAGTTACTATCTCACAACAGACCCGATTGAACTTCACTGTTCATTGTTTCTCACTAGAACTCCAGGAAATACCTCTTAAAGCGAGTCACTAGTGCGCATATATTGATTAATATCGTGGATTAGTCGGAGATAGACATTAACAACATTCTATCCCGGCCTATTCAGTGGTCTAGTGGTTAAGCGCTCGTGCGCGAGACTGATAGATGCTGGGTTCGGATCTCGCGAGGCGGGGTCGTGGATGCGCACTACTGAGCAGTCCCACAATAGGAAGAAACTGCCGTCCAATTCTTCCAGGTTTTCCATGGTGGTCTAACTTCAATTGACTCATGATCTCGACTATTGAAATTACTATAATATCCGAAAAAATCTCTTCTGATATAAATCAGTTTAACTTCAAGAAAACTTATTTAAAAAGAATCAAGACATTTTCAGCGAAGTAAATTTTCTTCTTGATGATATTGTTTTCTGAAGTGGTATAACGCTCAGTTTTACTTCGTTTAATGTTATAACAGTTGGGTTTCCACGTTTACACGTATTGGGTGTTAATTTACCTTAAACGATTATCTATACTAGATTCCCTCCCAGTGTCTGTTCTATAGGACTTCAACACAACTCAGATCAAGAACACGAGGATTAGCCTGACCACAACGTAGATATATTTCCACACCAAAACCCGACACAATCCAACAACAATGAACAATCAATAATAAGTGGGTAATAATAATTATAAGGATAGGGGAATATATAACTCATCTGACACCTGTCAGACTATCTACATGTCTGACTAAGCAGACAACTAATCATTATCATTCTCGTCCACACATCATGAAAATGTACAATAGTATATTTATAGGCAGTTTTTTCTATTTGTAATAGTCTGTAGTAAAATAGTGGGGTTTTGTTAGGGATACCCAGTAAATTCCTCGAAAGAAGCTCAAAGCGGCCCTGAAAACTGGTAAGCATTTTATGCAATCAACATGCAATATCAGTTTCTCAGAAAGATCTAGAAAGTGAAAAGCCACCTGTCATATTACTGATTGGACGATTAATTATCCTGCTATTATGTTTAGAAATGGTTCCAGAAGCCTAAGGCCATATGAAATACTATAAATACCCTAAATTTTCTGTATATAAACTAACCTTGGAGTAAAGTGTTCTTCCTATATTTCACACTTTTTCCTCTCGTGTTCAAGTTGCCGTATAGATTTCGCCTGGAGGTTACTAGAAGAGCTTAGGAAATTGAATCAAGCGTTCGATTAGAAGATTTATCAAGTTTTACAAAGTTAATTAATTCATTATATAATAGTTTTTATAAGTAATAAAAAGTAATAATCTATGAGATATCAAGGGAAATTTCAGAGAGAGATCAAAACCATTGTAGTAGAATTGATTGGATTCAAACCGTTTATCTGCTTCAATTGAATAATCACACTAATGAAGTTAAATCGATTGTGCATGAACACTACTACTACTACTACTGGTTCTATTTCCAAATCTATTCCACTGGATTATACTCCTTAAATAACATCATCAAACCCTACTGTTCCCTATCACTACTTATACTTTCACTATCTCTACCACTACGGGATTTGAATCGATAAGTGAATCTCTATGCTAATATGGTATGGCAACTCGAACTGATGTACGTACGTACGAAGTTCCACGTTGTTACTGACTGACTGACTGAGGTGACTGATGTAACTGATTACTATTGATATGTAATTGTTGATGAATTCTAGTAGTTTACTTTCGAATTAGCTTGTTTATTACTTAGTTATTTATCTTATTTTGTTTCCTATATTCAATTTTCCTTGGTTTGTATCCTGATGTGGATTATAGGCTTGTACTGTTGTGGAGAATCCTAAGTTTAAGACGTGACAACTTTCTTCACTGTTATTTAGTCTTCGATAGTTCAATTTTTTCTTATATCCATTAAATAGGATCATTATATTATCGAATCCATTAAAATAATATGTTCTCTCTTGAACTAATAACACATGTCTATGAACAATAGCTGAAAATCCTTACTCTTTACTGATCTAAAGAGCTTTTTTTTTTAATCCCTAGTAAGCAATTAGAATACGAAGATGTCAATTAGACTTATCTTCTATTATTGTGTGGTTGTCATGAAATCAAAGCTCAAAGAATTATTGATTTATTTGAATTTTTATATTTCTTTTAATCATTCTTTGCTAGTAATCGTGAACAAGGTCGTTCCAATTCAATGTTTCTTGATCGACACCTACAACATGGAACTGATCCGTTTAATAGAAGTGAAGGAAAAGGTAATGCTTTTTTTGTTCGTCCACTTTTAAAATAAAGAATGTTTCGTATGCGACTGTGTTATGGACGAGGTTTTTGATGACTAATGAAACAGGATTTCAGTTAATAAATTCACTGTGTAGAATGGTTATTCATAGATGAACACAATGATATTATATGTGATCGAGTGATGCTTAGTTACGAGACAGTATTATTGACAGAAGTCGTTGAATGATTAGAGATTACTGACAAGACTACTAGTTGTATGAATAAGCTCCCAAATGCCGTGGTACGGCTGAGTGGGGAGAGTCTGTTCTCCCTCTTGAAATGCTCTCACATGGCCACGCGTATACTGCCTCTGTCAGGGAAGTCCTACTCACTGACTTCTCGCACTACGGGTGTTGTTTACGAAAATGGGAGGACGAAAAGCGAATGTACGGCACCGGCTTTAACCGGATCCCAAACCATTGGTGCACATGGGCTGGCTCCACTATCCTGAAGGAACGAGTGGTGTATGAATCAATTGTTGGTCTCCGGCTACCATGGGACTGCATCTCCTTACGATGCTCCACTACCTCGTGGATCAGATCTTCAGGTTGACGAAGGCTCGGGTGTGGCCCCCTTAGAAAACTACCTGCTTCGATTTGGGCACCCGGACAGTATCACAGCCGTCACACATATCCAATGAGATTTTTTTACGGCGCATATGTATTTGGTGCCTTCTTCTACCAATATCTATGTGTTGAAATAAATAAATAAATAAATAAATAAAGACCACCAAGTAAGTAAGTAAATGAAAAACCTGAAAGTACTGGACGGCCGTTTCGTCCTAGTGTGGGACTCCTCAGCAGTGCGCATCCACGATCCCGTGTACTTTTTGCCTTATATGTAGTTTTTTAAGAAATGCAGCGTGAGATTATAAGTACTGTATTTGGTGATTTTCGGACTAGGTTGACCTTATCTCATTCAAAATACACCTTATTTTGTGAAAAATCTACTTGAGCCATCTTCGTTTCCATTGTTTTAAACACTTCCCCCTCACTATAAATCCTCAAAAGTCAGACTTCAGTTACCTTGCTGTTTTACATCTTGTCATGTTTTAGGTCATTACTTAGTTTTTTAGTAAAATGTCTTCATGCATCAGCCGTTCATCATATAGCATTCAAAAGGCTGCTAATACTCTTAAAAACCTGAACATAGAAGGCAGTATTGGTTGTTTGTTCCTTAGGAATAGATTCGTGGTGAACTCTGTCATAAATATCAAAAAAGATAAGTAGCATTATCTTACTTGTTTATAGGCTTTTTAGTGTTTGAGTTTCATACCTTGTTTTCCATTCTTTGTTCTATGATTTCAATTCCATGTTTAATTTGATCCTTTGTTAATATTTCATGTAGATTAGTCCATATCATTTATTGGATAAACTCTATAAGTTATTTGAAATAGATAATCCTAAAATGAATGATTATTTAAACAAACAAATATCTTTCATATTATTGTTTAGAAACTTCATTGTCAAATACCAACTGGAATAATAGTGAAACCTGTGATTGGGATTTAAGCAATGATCATGGATGGGGATCAATTGATAATGATAGTTGGTCTACCACAACTGATAGTAGTAATTCTAGGATAACACGAACTAATGAATCAGTTGTACGACGTGATTCTAAACTTGAAAACAATGGTTACAATCGAAGAAGCCGTAAAAATTCTTAAATTCAATACCTTGAAAATTTCAATTCTTTCAATCTTGTTTTTTTTTGTTTTTTTTGTTGCTGGGATATGTGATCAAGGTCATTTATCTTGTTTGTATACTGTAACTATACAATTTCTTGACTCTTTTGTTTTCCTGCTTGAATAAGTATTGTTTTTCTTTTCCTATCCTCTTTTTTCTTCTTTTTTTTTAAAAAAAATTTGAAATAATGTATCATTTATTTTCAATCTGAAGAAATCTCTTTCATTTACTATATATACATATATCTTGATTTCGTTATGTAATCATTATGATATAACTTAAAGATACACATATACTATAAATGATAATACTTGTCATGGTAACTAAGTCAATTATCTTTCTCTCTTTGATTTTTTTGTTGATCTTTTTGTTTTTAAACCCATTTGAAGGCTTGTGCGATATTAGTATCCACTATTTCAGTAGTATATATATATATATATATATATATAATGTGAAACGTTTGCACGGTTTAAGTAAAACTCATCCTCTATGGTGTTACGTTTTTCTTTTTCTTTTTTATAGACAGATATGACTTATTCAATTGATTCGCCTGTTCACTGTTTGTTTGTATGTGTTACTCTGATTTAATTATTCAGTAATTAGGCTTATAATTTATGAATGGTGATTTATTTCTATGAAGAAGCGGATGGTCTTTATTCGGTTATTTCAACACATGGATCGGGGATTTATTACCGGTGTATTTTACTTTTAATGATTAGATTTTCAGTACAGATCCATCTTATTTCTATGGATAATGTTAATAAGCCTCACAGAGAACAGTACAGTTTTGAACTTAAAAAGATAGATTTGTGAAGAAATGATGAATGTGTAAAAGTCTTAAATCTTGTGTAAAATTGTTGTTGAAATGTTTTGTTTACTAATAAGTAGTTTATCACTTTTATTTAAAATTATCATATCCACTAGTTATAGTCGTAATTTCATGTATAAAATGTTTCTCTATGTTTGATGTTTACATTGATACAAAGCAATGCTACTGAAATTTCCTTAATAACGAATTTCGATATTTTCTCAACTGTCCTTTTTTCCACAATTTTCTGGATACATTAAAATCAGCAACAGCAGATCGTGTCTTGTCACCTTCAATATGTGTCTGTGTATACGTAGGTAAAAGGATCGTTTACTTTGTTCAATATATTGTTTCTCTCAGTTAGTACAATTCGTTCTGTTGATAACGGTGCATATTTTTAACTTGTGTTTTTTTTTCTGAGTGAAATGGAATGAAATAAATATGTTGGTTTGTTTGCGACATTGATGCTGAAATGTCTGCAATGTTTTCCATATTTGGTAGGACACTGTTTTCTAATTCACGAAAGTGATCTCGTAGTGGTATGTCAATTTGCTAAGCTCATTTTTGATGAAACTGTACAGCTTTCATTTCTTACGGTAGGTGGACATGAAATTAGTTTACTCAACTTTTAGTAAGTTAACAATGCTATTTTGAGTTTTGACTGCATACAACATTTGTTGTTTGCTGTTGGGTTGCTCATGTTGTAATTTAATGTTTGTTCTATGTAACTTAACTTCCTGTATACTTGTGATTCTATTATTTACTTTACAGATTAAGAAATCCGAGAATGAGATATCATTTCTTGATTCTTCTTTTGTAAGGTTGCGGTCATCAAAGATGTTACTGTCCAACTTATTAGTGATTTCGAGTTAATCTCTTCAGAAGTGCAGTGAAAACTTTAAGTTATCTAGTTTCTCTTTTAAAAAGTTTAGTCTTCATGTGTTAGGGCAACTGCGATAGCCTATAATCTTGATTTCCGCAGTGACTTTCAGTTATATGATTGATTGTTCTTGCTTCTAGTTTGCTACTTTTGTGATGTACCTGAAAACCACACTTGTTTCTGTACAGACAGTGTTATTTCATCACAATTTTGACTTCTGTTGCTGATGTGATAACCATCCCAAAAGCTCAGTCTTCTCTCATTCGTTTGGGAATTATTAATGTTGAATTGTTGTAGCGTATTTGTTGCCAGGTCTTTCTAGTTCACACAGGTCTCATTTATTTTGTAAGAATTTCCCAATGGTTTGTAATTTCAGGATTACCATACTTTAGCCTACTTCAAAACAAAACAGGAAGATAACAAATATGTTATTTACAGAGCGTATCCAAATCTTTAGTTAAATGTTAGACGGAACTGTAACTTTGTCCTAGCTTTGCCGTTCCCATTAATTCATGATATAGATAAATCGATTACAGTTTCTTCGTCCTGTTTGTAAGTTTAACGGTTAGATTGAATATATATATTGCTAGGTGATAGTTTACTTCTATTATAGAATGGAAACAACTTGTTGGTATCCGTTAAAATTAATTAGTTAAGCTTCAAAAACCAATTCTACGCTTTCGTATTCTCAAAGTTGGATTTATGAGTTAATCTAAGTTAAACCACCATTGAAAATCTGAAATCACTGAACAACAGTTTCGTCCTAGTATGGAATTACTTATTGATCCCGCTCAAGGGATTCGAATCTAGGACCTTCAGTTTCGTGTGCGAACATTTAAAATCTAGACCACCGCGCAGTCATCCAACGGTGCTAATGTCTAATTTCAATCAATTCATGATCTTGCACAACCCTTTGTATCTGCCAATCGTGTATACAGTTGTACAGGATCAGTAAATTAATATCGTCGGAATGGTTTATTTTCTCTTCAATGTATTTCTCCCTTAATGATGTATAGTGAGTTTCATTGTAATTTGTTAGCCACTATTTAATGATGAACTCATATACACAGTTATGATTCATCTCTGATTAGTTGGAGGTGGTGTTAGTGACCTGAAGGCGTGACCACGGTGCTCAGGGAACATCTGTTTGAGGGCGGTCACACACGACCTTTTGTGAGTAATTTTCGTGTTAGCTCCGTACTTGTTGAGACCTTACAGCCAGAGACGGATATCCATGGGATAAGGCAAGGTGTGCATTTTTACGGCCGACGTTTTCTAATCTCACCTCTCCTTGTGGGAAGGCAGCGTCACTGTGATGCTGGTTGTCTGAAGGAAACACCTTACTGTTGTCACACCTCTGTACAGTCAGCAGTACGACTTCGTGTTTAGACCTTAGATTTGTTGCTTTTAGTCTTTACGTTCTTCAACCGACCTGTCTGGCATGGTAGGACCTTGAGGAACGGTTGTTCCAGCGAATATAACTCGATTGGTTCCTTGCATAAATTAAGAAAATTAAAATCATCATAATGATAATCATTAATCAAATATTATGAATTGAATCATTCATTTTGATACACTTTATTTTTCACTAAACACCAATTACATTTTAATACATTACATCATTGCATTTTTATTGATCCTCTTCAGCGATTCTCGTCTAACCAGAAGTTAATTTGTTTACTAGGGGAACACTCAGAATAACATTAGTAAGGGGAATTGAATAAGAGAATAATAAAAGATGAATCCATGACCTAGAAAATACACTTACATTTAATATGCAAAGCAACAGATATTAACAGTAACGTAATATTCAGATTAAAACAATCTGGAAATCTAAACTCGATGCGCCCCCAAATGAGCTGGTACGGCCAAGAGTGGGTAGAGTCAGCTGTTCCTCTTGAAATGCTCTAACATGATCGCGCGTATGCAGCCACTGTCATGGAAGTTCTACTCACTGCATTCTCGTGGCGAGGATGCTGTTTACGAAAATGAGAGGACGGAAAGCGAATTTCTGGCGCTTTAACCGGCTTAGTGGATATGGAGGATCCCTGTTAGGGGAGATAGAAATCCATAATTCCAAACCAATGGTGCACATGGGCTTCAATATCCTGAAGGGACAAATGGCGTATGAACAAATGATTGGTGACAGGCTACCATCAGACTGCATCTTTTTAGGTTGCTCCACTGTCTTGTGAATCAGGCGTTTAGGTCAAAGGCTCGGAGTGTGGCCCCCTAAGGAAACCACCTGCTTTGGTCTGGGCCTGCATCAGTTTGCGTACTCGGTCAGTATCCCATCCCTCACACAAATCTAATGATTTATGTGTCGCATATCTATTTGATGCCTCTATGTACTAATGTTTTTGTGTTTAAATAAATAAATCCTATTCGGGACTCATCAACTGGATGTACTTGCATCCCACAGTTGATGTAACTTCGGTACTCGAAACCAGTACTGTTCAATTCAAATGTTATTGCATTATCCCCTTAGTTAGTAGATAACAAGACTCAGTAATTAAATGGATAACTCGATGCAGATAGCATAGAGTTTTTAACCTGTTACATCTATTTCAGTTACCAAAAATGACCATAATTCAAACTTATGAAATAATTAATTTTAATGGTGATTTTAACGAAACGATTCATTTTAAGAAAATCACGTAAGGGAAATAAATTTAATTTTATATTTTCAATCAATTTGTATTCAAAGTTTATTTTCAGATGTAAAACTGATAGGTCGTAGGTTCGAATCCCGCATGACGGGGTCGTGGATGCATACTGCTGAGGAGTCCCACAATAGGACGAAACGGTGTTACATGCTGATCTAGCTTCAATGGACTCATGATCTCAATTATTGATTTCAATTTATTTTACTAAATTTTCTAATATTTACCAGGCAAATCCATGAGGCCAAGTCAGAACCATGCGTACAAAAGAAGTACGCCCCCAAATGCCCTGGTATGGCCGAGAGTGGGGAGAGTCCGCTCTCCCTCTCGAAATACTCTCACATGGCCATGCGTATATAGCCTCTGGAAGGGAATTCCTACTCACTGCATTCTCGCACCACGGGTGTTGTTTACGAAAATGAAAGGACGAAAAGCGAATGTCCGGCACCGGCTTTAACCGGATCCCAAATCAATGGTGCACATGGGCTGGCTCCAGTATCCTGAAGGAACAAATGGCGTATGAACCAATCGTTGGTCACCGGCTACCATCGGACTGCATCTCCTTACGATGCTCCACTGCCTTGTGGGTCAGATCTTCAGGTCGACGAAGGCTCGGGGTGTGGCCCCCTATGAAAACCACCTGTTTCGGTTTGGGCACCCGGGCAGTATCACAGCCCTCACACATATCCAATGAGATCTGTGTGGCGCATATGTATTTGGTGCATCCTTGTACCAATATCTATGTGCTAAAATAAATATCGTTAACTTGGCCTTTATTATTATTATTACTTACGTCTCATATTCCCATTATTTTATTCATAAGTACTCGTCATATCACTTTACTTATTTTTTTACTCTTCTATGACCTTTAATTATTGTAAGAAAAAGAATTTATTAGTATAGGGTTTGTGGAGATTAAAAAGTTTTTAATTGTGATCATGAACTGATTGATGTCAGACAACCATTGAAATTCTGGAAGCACTGGACGGCCGTTTCGTCCTATTGTGGGACTCCTCAGAAGTGCGTGGTGTCCATCAAGGCTGTCTAGTTTCTCTATTTTTATTAACTTTATCATAGACCTCCTGATGGAAATAACACTCTCATTGACTGAATTTTCGGGCATTGATCTCCTACCAAATGGTCCGCTTATGGACTTAGAATACGCAGACAATATAATCCTGTTTGGTGAAGGCGCTGATACAATGCAGAGTCTCTTGATAGCACTGAGCAACAATGCCAGGATGTTTGGGATGCGCTTCTCTCCCTCTAAATGCAAGTTGTTGCTTCAGGACTGGTCTGCGTCAACACCTGAACTAAGGATAGGGGGTGAAGTAGTCGAACGCGTTGACAACTTCACTTATCTTGGAAGTCTGATCAGCCCTAATGGGTTGGTGTCTAACAAAATCTCAGCACGGATTCGAAAAGCTCGTTTGGCTTTTACCAACTTACGTCACATATGGCGAAGGCGAGATATCTGTCTACCGATTAAGGGACGAGTATACTGCACGGCAGTTTGTTCTGTTCTAATTTACGGCTGCGAAACATGGCCATTAAGAGTAGAAGATACTCGTAAGCTACAAGTATTTGACCACAGATGCCTTAGAAATATTGCTGGTATCTTCTGGGATCACCGGGTAAGTAATAGTGAGGTTAGACGTCAGTCAGTCAGTAACAACGTGGAGCTTCGTACGTACGTACATCAGTTCGAGTTGCCATACCACATTAGCACAGAGATTCACTTATCAATTCAAATCCCGTAGTAGTAGTGAAAGTATAAGTAGTGATAGGGAACATTAGGGTTTGATGATGTTATTTAAGGAGTATAATCCAGTAGAATAGATTTGGAATGAAAATAAAGGACATGAAGAATTCAGAAGATTAGAATTTGGGAGAACACAAGGAGTGGATGCACCTGCGCCATTGCAAACGATTTTAAGCCATGTCATTCAAGGTCTATAACCATCGGTTGCTATCGTCTCGCGCACCCCATCTAGGTAGTCTACACCTACCAACATGGCTCAGTCTACTTGTCAGTGACTTCATGGATTTGTGCCATGTTTTGGTCTGGCCGCCCCTACCTTTCTTCCAACCTACTCCTACACCATAAAACATCGCACGTCGGGGCAGTCGGTGGTTGGGCATGCGCAGCACATGTCCCATCCATCTGAACTGAAGAAGTTTCACTACTTCCTCAATCGATTTGCCATCCTTTCCGAGTACCCGTCTCCTAACGACTGAGTTACTTACTCGGTGGTGGCAGGATATAAGAGCAATGTTTCGAAGACATCTATGGTCGAATACTAGTAACCTACGAATATCATCTACTCTTACCGGTCATGTTTCATTGCCATAAAGTAGGACGGAACGAACTGCTGCACAGTAAACACGTCCTTCGGTTGATAGACGGATATCTCGTCTAAGCCACAAATGACGCAAGTTTGCAAAAGCTAGTCGATTGTTCTGTATCCATGCTGAGATTTCGTCACATACCAGACCACAAGGGCTGATGAGACTTCCGAGATAAGTGAAGCGGTCTACACGCTGAACTACTTCACTGCGTATCACTAGTTCGGGTGGCGGTGCAACCCAATCCTGAAGCAACATTTTGCATTTCGAGGGAGAGAATCACATGCTGATATTAGGGAATGATGGTAAGTCAGTGGGTGGAGTTGTGAATCTTCATCGACTGAGATGATTGGGCTACGTGTTGCGTATGCCTGAACGGCGATTACCACAACGCTCAATGTTGACTAGTGAAGGGGATGGTTGGAAGAATGTTAGGTGTGGCCAAACCAAAATATGGTATCAGTGCTTGAAGTCATTAACTTCTGATTTGAACCATGTTGGTTGATGCAGACTAATTGGTTGGGGTCTGTGTGATTATCCTTACTAATGGTTGGAGACTCTTGGTGACATGACTTAGAATCGATCACAATGGCGTGGATGTATACAGTCTTTGTCTTCCTTTAGACTGTGAGATTAAAATCACTTGATATCTTTCTTTTTACCAACTAATTCTTTCTTTCTATACTATCTCCTTACATACAATCTTTCTTAAATAATTTACCACCACTGAATTAACTATTTCTATGAATCCGGTGCTCATCTTGTTGTGTTAATGAGGTGTGGCCACTTGGAGTGATGCACATCTATGCCTGGTCCCACATTGTAGCTGACTGACTGACTCTTAACTTATCCCACTCGCATTTTATGGTACGATGTAATCTGTTTAGTTTGTATATAAACCCAATATGTTTGAATTACAAAATTGATATCACAGAGGTTGAGATTAGTGTTCTAAACCCAACATGTAGTGGACAGAACACGGTTGGGGAACAATCGACTGTATTTGACAACAAATTACAGAACTAGTTACTAAAATCTAACAACCATATATTAAATGCTCAATTTGCAAAATGTCCATCAATTGTCTGAAAAGACTGAGACTTCCTTTGTTCTTGTATTTTCACACAAATTGCATTCTGTTTTCATTCTTTACTGTTTGATCTTCTTGTCTCTCTCTACTGCCAGACATTGTGTTCACGACTAACATCATATACTACTTATATCTACATATAAGTAGCACACACTACATAATGACCGAAAAGAAATTTTTAAACTGTTCGTACAAGTTTTTATGCATCATGAATTTGGTTGATCAATCATTATTCTCTAATTAAACAGTATCATTACGTCATATTATTTTGATAGAGAGGGGTATAAGATCTAGCATAATTATAGATTAAATTTTCTAAAATCAATATTATTCTCTATACACACATATATGTGTACGTTTATTTATTATTGGATAATAATATAATGACATAGAAATTACGTGACATAGATGATCTTTAATTTCATTGAAAACTTCTCTCATTGTTTTATAAGTTACTAAGTGGACAAAAGGAATAATCGTAATAATAATAATATTATTATTATTATCTCTACGGTTATTACATTCAACTATTTGCGGATTCCGATTAAGAATATACAATTACTATTATAAGCCTAATATAGGTGGTTGATGGTGATGGTTGTGGTGGTGTATATATATGTAAGAGATAGTGAAATAGAAATGAGTAGAGAACGAAAAAAAAACATAATTTACATCTTTGATTTGGCGACTATTTATGCTTTTAAATGATTGATTTTATATTATAAAATAAATTGTTATATAAGAATTATCAGAAAAGGTTTTGTGGAGAATTAGTAATTTCAATAGTTGAAATCATGAGTCATTTGAAGGTAGACTACTATCAAGAAAAATCTGGAAGCATTGGAAGGCCGTTTCCTGCTAGTATGGAACTCCTCAGTAGTACGTATCAACGATCCCCCCGCGAGATTCGAACTCAGGACCTATAAGTCTCGCGCTAGGCGTTTAACCAAGTAGACTACTGAGTCAGCCGAGATCCAACAGTGTTAATGTCTGACTTCAGTCAATCCACGAAGTTGCGCCACCGCACACCATTTACTTCAGTAAGCTACTATCTCACAACAGACCTGGTTGAACTCCACTGGTCACGGCTTCTCACTAGAACTTCAGGAGTATCTCTTGAAGTCAGTCACTAGTGAGCAGATGATTATTATCAGAAGGGGTTTTGTGAAGAATTGGTAATTTCAATAGTTGAAATCATGAGTCAATTCAAGGTAGACTACTATCATGGAAAACCTGGAAGCACTGCAAGGCCTTTTCGTCCTAGTATGGGACTCCTCAGCAGTGTCCATCCACGATCGGCTCCCCCGTGAGACATAAGAATTAGAAGAATTTATTGGTAAATAAGTTCAACTTTATAGATTTCAATGAAATTCTTTAGGATTTTTGATAGAATTTTATTCTCTGAATTGAATAATTTGATCACGGAGCTTTCATTATTCTTTTGAACGATATTATCAGCACAAACTTCAGGTAGTGGCGAGACTCTAATTTGTGGACGATCTTTGAACGAATCTTACGTGACCTTGAGAATATTAGCCAATCAGCAAACAGTCAGTTTAGAGTAAAAATATATTATACAAAATCAAAGAAATAAAGTGGATACACTTCTTATATATGCTTCAAAAAATTGTCAACATTTGAAAGAGGTTCAGAGGTTCTAAAATCGTAATGCATGCAGTAAAGGAACTCATCCATATGGCTCCATAATAGCTGACTTCTGGAGCCATGACAAAGTCTCAAAAACTCTTTCATCCTCGACCACATAACTTCAATATTGTTTATGTGCACTCCGTTTGTTGACTACACAAAATGCCACTTTTGGATAACGACACAGTGAATATAACCAAGCCTATGTTGGAGTCTGTACGCTCTCGAAACATCGGTATATATTGCAGTACCTGACTTCAGCCAGTGTTACTGGTGCTTTTACTATCCGGTTCGCGATAATTTTAATAATTTGTCTTAGTTAAGAATTATGTATGTGGTTTCCACCACGAACTGACATGAGCTATAATGCCAGAAATCTATTTAGCCAAATGAATGAAAGACTTTCACATCAAAATCCGAGATCTGTTATCTTATACCTGATTGAATCGTCCACCAATTATAGTCTCATCGTTTTATTTATTTTAAACGATCAATTATCACGTTTGTACAAAATTCCTTGTGAACCGATCGTACCTTAAAACATTAAGCACTGAAAATGGCGCCGTAACCTTGAAATCTCTCAGATACCTCTGATTGGCTCGTTCATAAATTAGAGTCTCACTCAGCTAGTAGTAAAGTGTTTGAATTTCTTCACATATGGTTCATAGCTTGTTTATACTGATGATATCGTTCAGCAGAAGAACGATATAAGCTCCATGACCAAATTATCCATTTCACAGAATAAAAGTCTATCAAAATCTATCCATATGAGCTATAAATCTTTTTCACCATCTTAAATTCGTTAGGATATTTGTTAAATAATAAATGTATAGAGAAATTTTTAAATTGATTATATCTAAAGTTATTGAACAGTTGGCGGGAGTGTAATTTATGAATGAACCAATCAGATATAAGATAATAGGTCTGGGATTTTTGGCGCGAAATTCACTCATCCAATTGACATTTTAGCTGATGTGTCAGTTTGTGATTGAAACCCTACAATCTTATTTTTAACTTTAATCATTAACTGTAAATCATAATTCTAATTCCTTAAACTGGTTTCTAACACTCATTTAAGTGAACAGTCTCATGGTCACTTCAACGTCACTCAAAGGTTGTTGACAACTTATTGTCTCATCAAATGAGCTTATAAAAACCTTGTTTTATATAATTTATAGTATATTAGTCTTGTTCCCATCATAATACTCTGTATGTATGAGAAATATGAAAACCAAAAAAATGTTAGGAGTCGTACTCCTTAATTGCCTGGCAAATTTCATTTGTATACGGACGATTTCCCCATAAAAAACCCTTGTGATACTAATCATCATATGCTTACTAGTGACTGGCTTCAAGAGGTATATCCTGGAGTTCTAGTGAGAAGTGAATGTGGTGAATGTGCCGCTCAATTTCGTGGATTAGTTGAAGTTAGATATTAACACCGTTAGATGTCGGCTCAGTGGTCTAGTGGTTAAGTGCTCGCTCGCGAAACCAGTAGGTCCTGGGTTTGAACCCCGCAGGGGCGAGTTCGTGGGTCCACACTATTGAGAAGTCCTACAATAGAACGAAATGGCCGTCCAATGCTCCTGGGTTTTCCATGGTGGTCTAGCTTCAACTGACTCATGATCTTAACTGTTGAAAGTATAAAAAGACAATATCTTTTCGAAATTTTCATTCATGTAGAATATTAATGATCAACCTAGCCCTGAGTTATCATCATTAGAGTTAATATGAACATTACGGAAATGGTTGATTAGCTTAAAAAATGTCTTCAGTGAGTTAGTTGTATCTATGGCCTTTGATATTTCATCATGAATTATTTGACAGTTTTCCTTAAGTTTCACTCATAACTTTATCGAGTATAAATTTGTACAACTTTTAATAAGAATAAGGAGAGGTGACTTCTTTCTTGAAGTATCGGACATTATACCATATGATTATATGTTCGAATATCACTTCCCCTATTTCGTTTTGATGATTGATGTGGCTCAGAACTAAGTACATAAATCTTCATTTGTGTCGGGATGATCTAGAAAATTTCTCACAAAAGACACACAAGGATCAGGAAAACACTAAGAAGCATTTCATCCAATCAGCGTTCACTTGAAGTTATAGCCAGAAGTATCAAGGAAGTGAAACGACACATGTAGAAGTTCTGATTGTTTGATTACTTATACTGCTACTATGTTTAGTAACATTCCAGAATCTTCGAGCAACTCAAGGACATTTAGAATATTATAAAAACCGTCTGTTTTCTGTATTAAAATGAACTTTTGGAGTCAAGTACTTTTCGTATACTTTGCATCTTCTCTCTCGTGTTCAGATCGCTGTATAGTTCTAGCTTGGGGAGTTACAGGAAGAATTGCTTAGGAACCAAGTACAGCATTCAATTAGCTTGGGGGGTTACAGGAAGAATAGCTTAGGAACCGAGTATAGCGTTCAATTATCAAGACTTATCGATTTGATAAAAAGGAGTTACAAGAATACAGGGATAATTTTTACCGGCGAATGTTGAATGTTCAGGAAAACTTCCATATTAACTAACAATATTCCTGTATCTAGTTCATGCAAAACACTATTAACTTGATAAATCTGACTAAAGTAATGAATGAGAACAAACTAGAGTAATTCTAAAATTAACCACAGAAAAGTGATTATCAATTCGTTGGAAACAATTCAAATTTAAATATATTGAACATATTAACCTAATTTATGAGCTTTTAAGCGTAATTAAAACGCTTTAATGATTTAATGAACTGACCAATTCATTCATTCATCATTCATTCATTCATATATGACTAAAATGGATTCTTCTGTCGTAATGTGAACTCTTAATATCAACCTCACCCTATCCCCTAGCACGAACTCTAATCTTTAAAACTTTAACTCCTAAACCTATTTTTAATCTTCATAAGTTTGTTACTTATTCCTGATTAATTACATTTTGATTAACCAGTTGCTAGATAAAGTTTTACAAGGTCACTTATTGTTAACTCTTGTGACCACCGATTAGAGGTCAGTGAATTATTGATCGGACTAATGACGTGTAAAACACGTACGAGCAGTTTATAGTTCTGATTAGTCTCCCTTCCTGCCTAGCTCAGCCAGTTAAGTTCAGAACACCAATCTCAGCCTCTTCGTTATGAATCATGTATTTCAAACATACTCGGTTTATATTACCAAACCAGACAGACCACAACATACCATAAAATAAAAAATAACATTTGTACAAGATTCGGTCAAATGTGGCTGTGAATATGGGAGATAGTGATTCAAAGACAGGGAATAATTCAAGAATAGTAAATCGTATAATAATAGTTTATAAGTCAAAAATAAAGCGTATAATAAGAGGAACATGAATATGAATAGATTAGTCACTTAGCAACCACACAATAAAAAGATACGTATAGTATTGGTCCACAAATGGATCCCAAAACTTACCATTCATTATGTTTATCGGGGCATAACACCTATTTAGCCATTTTTTATTTCGTCTATATATAATATGCTTCCTTATTTTTTTCCTCAAATGAATTGTTCATTAGTAGAGAATTATATAATTCATTTGATGATTTTGATAGTTCTTTCTTTCATAGTTTAAATCATGAACTGTTCGTAGGTAGATCATCACTAAAATTCATGAATGACTGGACAGTTATTTCGTTCTAGTATGAGATTCATCAGAAGTACTCATTCACAACTTCAATATAGGGAATCGAACTTAGGATTTTCAATATTACTCGCGATTGTTTAAGCTGTAGATCACTAAGCCAGCATTCAATACTGTATGTATGTAACCATTTAGTAATATTAGACTACTATTTACCATGTTGAATGTCAGACAATTATTCATGTGTACGAACTTATTTTGGATTAATACTGTATATATTAGAAACTCGTCAGCAATAACCGAAAACTAGTGACTTCATTCAAAACAATTGGCAACCAACACCAAAGTCAACATTTTCAATACAAATCTTAAGACAATTGTACTATATGGGGCTGAAACCTGGGAAACTACGAAAGCCATCATCCAGAAGATACAAGTGTTTACTAACAGTTGTCTACGCAAAATACTTCGGATCCGTTGGCCAGACACTATTAGCGACAACCTACTATGGGAGAGAACAAATAAGATTCCACTGGAGAACGAAATCAGGAAGAAGCGCTGTAAGTGGATAGGACACACATTGAGGAAAGCACCGAACAGCGTCACAAGACAAGCCCTCATATGGAATCCTCAAGGCCGAAGGAGGAGAGGAAGACCAAAGAACACATAAGGGCGAGAAATGGAGATAGACATGAGAAGAATCAACAAGAATTGGATATAACTAGAAAAGAAGGCGGAGGACTGAGTGGGTTTGAGAATGCTGGCCAGCGGCCTATGCTCCATTAGGAGTAACAAGCGTAAGTAAGTAGGTGAGTTCATTAATTATCAACAATAATACTTGTATATCATACTGATAAATATCAAGTTTTTATTAATATAATACAGTGAATATTGTGAATATGCGAATTGTATAAAAAAGGTTTGTATGATAGGGAATTACAATGCCATTTGAATTATAGATTCAGCATATTTAATTTGTAACTAAGAGTGGAAATCTATAAGACTTGTTTAGTTCTATCCGGGATTCCTCATCTGGACGAACTTTCATCCCTTTTTCGATGTTCGAATCCAGTACCAGAGTTGTTATGCTTAAACTAACTCAATAATTTGTGTGAGAATAAAATCCACTCTCGTTCACAATTTCGATTTTACACCTAGCAACCAATCAAAAGGAAGCGGAAATTATTATTTACACTATCGTAATCCATGATGTACATTGCGTTTCCTTCTCTGTCATTTTTATTGGCTTAAATGAAAACTGTGTAGTTTTCTACGACGAAAATACCACACCATCGTGATACGGATGTATCAAGTGTAGGGCAGTCAATTACTGCACACCGGAACTCATGTCACCAAATAATTCTATAATAAGAATTATTACAAAATATCTATAATTGAGCAATTAAATAAACGAAAAGAATCACCGTAATTACTGACTATGACACACATAGATGACTTGAAAACGTAGAGTTTATTCTCACACAACAATTTAGATTTAATTTCAATAGTTGAGATCATGAATCAGTTCAAGCTAGACTACCATGGACGTCCGTTTCGTCCGTGGATGCTCACTGCTGAGGAGTACCACAATAGGACGAAACGCCCATCTAGTGCTTCCAGGTTTTCCATGATGGTCTAGCTTCAATTAACTCATGATCTCAACCATTGAAATTACTATAATATCTACATTTATTTATTTTAACACAGATATTGTTACAAGGAGGCATCAAATACATATGCGCCACACAGATTTCATTTGATATGTGTGTGGGCTGTGATGCTGTCCGGGTACCCGAACCGAAGCAGGTGGCTTTCTTAGGCGGCCGCACTCCGAGCCTTCGTCGATCTGAACGTCTGATCCACAAGGTAGTGGAGCATCGTAAGTAGATGCAGTTCAATGGTAGTCGGTGACCAATAATTGGTTCATATGCCATTTGTTCCTTCAGGATAGTGGAGCCGATGTGCACCGTTGGTTTGGGATCCGGTTAAATCGCCGGAGATTCGCTTTTCGTCCTCTCATTTTCGTAAACAACATCCCCGCCACAAAAACCCTTCTAATATTAAATATAGATTTAGTAGTCAGAAAAAATAACATCATATGAATTACTTCTATATCTTGTCAATGTAATGAATGTTCTAAAGTTTTCTTGGGAAAGTATGCTCTATGAAATAAATCAGGTCACATTTAATGTTAAATAAAATTGACGATTTATAAAGGTCAAGTTGAAAGTGTTTTGATTTTATAAATTTTAGTCAAATGGAGTAGAACCAATGTTTTTAACTTGGGTATTATACTGTGGTATATATATATATATATATATATATATATATATATATATATATCATCAACTGAGGTGGTTAGGAAATCTGCTACATATAGTCTGTCTTAACATGAGTTAGCTATTAACATAGGAGTAGGTTTGAATAAAGCTACGGTTAGTCGAAAATGTATAACACAAGTTCACGTAGTTAAAAATTGTCGGATTGAATAGTTATTTATTATTTATTTGAACACATAGATATTGGTACGAAGCATCAAATACATGTGAGCCACATACATCTCATTTGATTTGTGTGAGAGTTGTGATACTGCCCGGGTGCCCAAACCGAAGTAGGTGGTTTTTGTTAGGGGCCACACCTGGAGCAACGTAAGGAGATGCAATCTTATGGTAGCCGGTGACTAACGATTGGTTCATACACCATTTGTTCCTTCAGGATACTGGGACCCATGTGCACCATTGGTTTGGAATTAGGGTTTTCCAACACCTCTAGATGAACTGTTCATGTACGGAGGAAGGGGGGGAGGAGTAGGAAGGCTTAGTTTTAACGGTTATGAATCACTCACTTACTGTAATCAATAGTTAAATGCTTTAGATCAGTTGAAATGAGACAAATGTTCTCTTTCATTATTTTCCATTTTCAAGTTTCATATTATTCAATACTACTTATTTCTTGTTTTCACTTGTTTATTTCTCAAACTATATTCTTTGTGTTTAATGTTTACTATGATTGTTATATACAGAGCTTAGATTCTTAATATGCAGCGTATAACTTGAGCACTCGAATGCTCGAACACTCTCAAGTCTCAAATGGGAAGACAGAAGACAAGTGAAAGGAATGTTATTCCAAATAATGTCAATTATGGTGAAAAAACTGTTAGATATTTATAGTTTTTACTAAAAAACGAAATCATCATTATAGTCCTCTAATCTGCATACAGAGGGTTATTAGTATTTGTTTAATAGGGAAACTCCATGTGGGGATTCTGGAATATCCTTTGGCTTGTTCTGAGCTTCTTAGGGTTTCCTCAATTTTACTCGTTAACTGTCCTCATAATTATCGGTAGCTTGCTAAAATCATTGGATTGCCTAGTTTTTAACTATTTTTAACTATTCCATGGTGGTCTAGCTTCAATTGATTCATGATTTCAACTATTGAAATTACCAATTCTCCACAAAACCCATTCTAGTAATAATCATCTGCTCACTAGTGACTGACTTCAAGAGATACTCCTGAAGTTCTAGTGAGAAGCCGTGACCAGTGGAGTTGAACCAGGTCTATTGTGAGATATCAGCTTACTGAAGACAATGGTGACGGTGGCGCAACTTCATGAATTGTTTCAAGTTAGACATTAACACCGTTGGATGCCGGCTCAGTGGTCTGGTTGGTTAAGTGCCTGGCGCGAGACTGATAGGTCCTGGGTTCGAATCCCGAGGGGGGCGGAATCGTGGATGCGCACTGCTGAGGAGTCCCATACTAGGACGAAACAGCCGTCCAGTGCTTTCAGGTTTTCCATGGTGGTCTAGCTTCAATTGATTCATGATTTCAACTATTGAAATTATAGTACTGTAAAATATAAATGGAAATATCTCAGTCTTTGACATACTCATGATTTTGTTTATAAATGTAGAAAAAAAAAAGTAGTAACTATATTATACCGTTATGGAACTGGTAAGAAACGTTTACGGTTGAATATGAATGTCATTGAAAATTTGCTCACAGAAATGTCTGGAAGATGAAATTACTTTCATTACAAATTATCTACGTGAAAATGCATATCGAATGAAGTTCATTTAGAAATATATTAAAACCAACTTTTGGATTAAGAACGATACAGTGGAAAATAAACCTGTTTCATAAGAGATGAAATCACTGGAGTAATTAATCATAGGATTAATTCCATGTTGATGATGATGTTTAGTTTATGTTATATTTGTCTTCTATTACCGAATTCTTAAACTATACCTTCATTCTTACCTTTCCACTTACTTGATTCTCTTAAATGATGTAAAATTCTTCAAATTCTATTCTCTTAGATATATAACTTTTGTCATAACTTGTAACCTCCAATTAGGGTGCAGTGAATGATCGATCGAACCAATGATGCATAAAACCCGTACGAGCATTTTAATGTCCTTATCAGTTCTGCTTACTGTCTAGCCCAGCCACTTAAGTCCAGAACACCAATCTTAACCTATGCAATATGAATTATTATATTTCAAATATACTGAGTTTATATACCAATCAAACAGACCATATCGTACCATAAAATAAATAGGAAACAATATTTATACAAGATTTAGCTAAATGTGATTGTGAATGTGGGAGGTAGACAGGACATAATTCAAGAATGGTAAATCACAGAACAACAGTTCATAGGTTAAAATGAAGCCTATGAGAAGAGGAACAAGGATATAAATGCTTTGGTTACATAACAATTATACGATAAAAATGTATACGTCTAGTATTGATCCATAAATGAATCCCATAAGTTACCATTCATTATGCTTATCAAGGTATAACAGTTTTGTAGTGTAACTCTCTGAACATGTTCATTAGAACAATTCAAAAAAAAAAAAAACAAACTACGGAGTATGCTATTAAACTATCTCCACAAGTAACTAACACCTTATCCTATTGATATGGTGTTCCATCCAATTTTTTTAATTATTTTATAATTAAACCATCATTGTTTATCTATTGATTTGATATTGAGATGGTGGAGAAGATTTGTAGCTCAGGTGGATGATTTTGATGGAGTTTTGTTCTCTGAGCTAGATGGTTTGGTCGTGTTTTGCTCAGCTATTTTCCATCCTAATGGGCAGTTGATTGGAGGTCTATATCTTACAATTGTTGGTAGAACATGCTGGCGAAGACACTCATGGAGAAAATATAGTTGTTCTCGAGTGGAAGCTTGCCTTTTGGCGAAATTCTCCCATTTTCGAACAACGAGAAGCGTATCACACGACCAAACCATCCAGCTCAGAGAACAAAACTCCATCAAAATTGATTTGATATATCTTCTATCGTAATCCAATATCTTTTCCCAATTAAATGTCTGTCTATATACATTAATATCACTACCAATATGTAATAATGTCTTACAATGACCTTATATTTAAGTTATTCAAATGTCTAATGTGTAATGTTTCATTCTTATTAACTATAGCTTATCTTATAGTCACCATTTCATTGTAATGAATTTTATTAGATCAATAAGAGGTTATAAAGATTGTTGAATTTTATTGACATTATGAACTGATTCAATTTAGATAGCTATTAATAACCAGAAAGCATTAGACGATCGTTTCATCTTAGCATGGGATTCTTAACCAATGAGCACAACTAGACGTTAAGTGTTCGTGTGCGAGTTCGAAGATCCAGAGTTTGATTCTCACGTTCAGGGTAGTAGATATTCACTGCTGAGGAGTCTTGTACTAAGACGAAACGATTATCTAATGTTTCCAGGTTTTTAATGGTGGCCTATGTTAGATCAGTTCATGATTTCAATGAATTTTGCCGGTTTTTTTTTTCTAGTTGACAAGCTAGAAATGAATTCATACTAATATTAAAACACATGGATTTCAATGTACTGATAACATGAAAAATAACTAAATTATTCATTCATTACAATCTCATAACTTTTCTGTTCGTTTGTTACTTCCATTTAAATAATACATAATAGATACTTGTTATTTACTTTCCCATTTTGAATACAATTTATTTTGCCCCCAAATGCCCTGGTATGGCCGAGAGTGGGGGGAGTCCACTCTCCCTCTCGAAATGCTCTCACATGGCCACGCGTATACAGCCCCTGCCAGGGAAGTCCTACTCACTGCATTCTCGCACCACGGGTGTTGTTTACGAAAATGAAAGGACGAAAAGAGAATGTCCGGCGCTATAACCGGATCCCAAATCAATGGTACACATGGGTTCCAGTATCCTGAACGAACAAATGGCGTATGAACCAATCGCTCGTCACCGGCTACCATGAGACTGCATCTCCCCACGATGCTCCACTGCCTTGTGGACTAGACCTTTAGGTCAAAGGCTCGGGGTGTGGCCCTCTAAGAAAACCACCTGCTTTGGTTTGGGTACCCGGGCAGTATCACAGCCCTCACACATATCAAATGAGATCTGTGTGGCGCATATGTATTTGGTGCCTTCTTGTACCGATATCTATGTGTTAAAATAAATAAATAAAATTTTTGAAAAAAACTAGAATAAACAATAATAGTTTTCAATATTTGAGATCATGAGTCGATTAAAGCTAGACTAAAATGGAGAACCTGGAAGTACTGGATGGCTATTTCATCCTATTATGTCGCTCCTCAGCAATGTGCGTCCACGACTTCGCCTCGCGAGATTCGAACACAGGATCCATCCGTCTCACGCGCGAGCGCTTAACCACTATGCCACTGAGTCGGCCGGGATGGAATGTTGTCAGTGTCTAATTCCAACTAATCCACGATAATAATCAACATATGCTCACTAGTGACTGGCTTCAAGAGGTATTTCCTAGAGTTCTAATGAAAAGCAGTGAACAGTGAAGTTCAATCGGGTCTGTTGTGAGATAGTAACTCACTGAAGACAATGGTGGATGTGTTGCTCAATTCCGTGGATTGATTGAAGTTAGACATTAACATCGTTGGATGGTGGCTCAGTGGTCTAGAGATTAAGCGCTCGCGCGTTAGACTGGTATATTCCAGGTTAGAATCTCGCAAGGTGGGGTTGTGGATGCGCACTACTGAGGAGTTCCATACTAAGACAAAACGGCCATTCAATGCTTCCATGTTTTCTATTGTGCTCTAGCTTTAATATACTCATGATCTCAACTATTGAAATTACTATAATCTTCACAAAATCCCTTCTGATAATAATAATTTTATTAATTATTTATTGCTTGTTTGAATCTGCCCATTGATGTTTAGGACTGTAATTGATCAGTCTCTTATTAGTATATGTGTATCCTGTGCGGATTGCTTCGATATTGTCATTAAGTCACAAGCATTAAAAATAGAGATGGATTGCAGTTAGAAGTGGAATTCATAACACATGTTTCGTCTCATTTAACACTTATCAGCTGGATATATCTACGTCCTAAAATTGATATTCACTTTGAAACTCAAACCCACTAACGTTCGTTTCAAACATCATCATCACATCATCTACTTAACCACTAAGCCCTAATAGTCTCTTATTGGTATATATGCATCCTATCCGATAGCGTTTGAAGATATACTGTACTGGTTTCGAGCCCTGAACTGAAAATCAACCCTAAGATGCGAGTACGTCCAGCTGATGAGTCCCAAATGGAACGAAACCTGCGTTTTGAATTCCACTTCTAGCCACCATCCATCTTTTTTTCTAATTATAATAGTTTTGTTTTCTAATTAGAATAAATTATTTTTATTCTATAAAAATAATAATAAATTCTTAAAATAAATTATTTTATATTTAGTTTTTACATAAATCTTGGTTGAAATAATTTTATAATGAGTAATGAGAGTGTTTTATTTTCTATTTCAATAGTTGTTATAATTGTATTGAACATAATCTAAATAGTATTCTGCTCATCATCTACTGTTTAGCAACAGTATCTACATATCAGTATAGGGGGTTGTGGAAATGGTTAAGTTTTTTTGATTGAGATCATGAATTGATTGATATTAGATTATTATTGAGTACCTAGAATCATTAGATGACCATTTCGTCCTGGCATGGGATTCTTTAGCAGTACGAATCTATGATCTTAATTAGTGGTTTAGAGGTTAAATGTTCCCATGTGAAACCGAAGGTATTGGGTTCGAGTGTGAAAAGCGGGATCATGGATACTCACTGATGTAGAGTGCTATACTAAGATGAAACGGCCATTCACTACATTCAAGTTTTCTATATTGGTCTAGGTTTAATTGACTCATGAATTCAACTATTAAGTGTTTTCGTTCAGTTTAACAATATTAACAGTAAATTATAATTTATACTGGTTGATACAGATAGATACGATGATGTTTTAGTACAACAATTAAAATGTTTTTGTTCGAAATCATGAATCGATTGACGTTAGACCATCATTGGAAACCTGGAAGCACTGGACGGCCGTTTCATCCCAGTATGAAATTACTCATCAGTGTGCATCCACGATTTCGACCTCAGGACTCGAACACAGGATCGTCTATCTCGCAAGCAAACGCTTAACCACTAGACCATTGAGCCATCATACAACTGATGTTAACGTCTAACTTCCATCGTTCCATGAATAACTGCGCAGCAACTCATCCTATGTTCGGTGTAGATACCTGTCTCTAATCGACATGGATTGGACTCTACTGCTCACAGCTACTCAATAGACCTCCAGGAAATCATCTTGAAGCCATTTACTAATGTACACATGATGATTGTTATCAGTATGGAGTTATAGAGATTGTTAAGTTTTTGATTGAGATCATAAATCGATTGATATTAGACTAGTATTGAGAATATGAAATCACTAGACATCCGTTTCTACCTAATATGTGGTTTCTCAGTATACCTTTCTAACGAGTGCCAAGTAGTATGGAACCTAGGTGCAAGGTTTTCTGTTGACTACCTCCAACCACCATCTTATCTCAACATAGTGCATGCAATGTCGAGTCACGTACACTAGTGACCACATTGCAACTTGATCAATAGTATTCGATCTACACTAAGAAGAACCTGACATATATGATATTGATCACCACCCAGTGATCAATCAATTGTAAACAATTGTGAAGAACATTTTTATGTGAAGAATAAAAGATCGACTAGACTAGAAACGCAGGCTAGGAGGAGATAAGGGTAATAAAGAAAATAATATGAAAAAAACAATTTAAAATCTCATAAGTTCTGGATAATATGCGAATATTACCAAGAATGGGTATAAGGTGAGAACAAAGTACTTTTGAATATACAAAAGGCGGGGGGGGGGTTGGACCTTAGTATACACCCTTTTACACTTTTGTACAACACTACAAAAGCCGACTATTTCATTCAACTTACTTCATGATTACAATTTGCAATGATAAAATAACTTCATTTTCAACTAAAATGAACTTCATTGTAGAGAGATTATTTTATTAGTTAGGTACTTGACTTTTTATTCATTAGGTTTTAAGTTCAAACCACTTTCCATTTACTTCCAATTGAATAATCCAGTAATAACACTAGATCTTATGCAATGAAATTTTGACTAAGAACTGATTATATTTTAATGGTTAGAAGAATCACAGAAAGAGAGAGAGAGAGAGAGAGTCAAAGCGTACTAGATATCTGTTTCATTTTACTTTAAGATTAATCAAAATCAAATAAAACCCTCAAATGCCCTAGTACGACCGAGAGAGGGGAAAGCCAACTCTCTTTCTCAAAATGCTCTCACATGGCCACGCATATACAGACACTGACATGGAAGTCCTACTCATACTGCCTTCTAACGGAATTACTGTTGTTTACGAAATTGAGAGGACAAAAAGCGAATATCCGGTGATTTAACCCGGTTGGTGGAAACGGAGGATCCCAGTTAGGGGAGTTGGAGAACTCTCATTCCAAACCAATGGTGCACATGGTCTCCAGTATCCTGAAGGGACAAATGAAGGAAGAAATCAGGATAAGCGTTGGAAGTGGATAGGACACACATTGAGGAAAGCACTCAACCGCATCATAAGGCAAGCCCTCACATGGAATCCTCAAGGCCAAAGGAAAAGAGGAAGACCAAAGCAGCAATCAATACCAGTCGAACAAAAGCAGAAAAAGCCAAGGCACAGGCTGAATACACAGAAGTAAACAAGCAAGTGAAGAGGAGAATCAGAACTGACAAACGTAAATATGTGGAAGATTTGGCAATGACGGCGGAAAAGGCTGCCAGAGAAGGAAACATGAGACAACTGTATGAAACAACAAAGAAACTCTCTGGAAATCACCGTAAACCAGAACGACCAGTGAAAAGCAAGGAAGGCAAGATAATCACCAACATTGAAGAACAACGGAACAGGTGGGTAGAACACTTCAAAGAACTCTTGAATCGACCAGCCCCACTGAACCCACCCAACATCGAAGCAGCACTCACGGACCTCTCAATTGATGTTGGCCCACCAACAATTGAAGAAATCAGCATGGCTATCAGACAAATCAAGAGTGGCAAAGCGGCAGGACTAGACAGAATTCCAGCAGAGGCACTGAAAGAAGACGTAGCGGCAACTGCAAGGATACTCCACATTCTCTTCAGAAAGATCTGGGATGAGGAACAGGTACCAAAAGACTGGAAACAAGGACTTCTAGTCAAAATACCAAAGAAAGGCGATCTCAGCAACTGTGACAACTACAGGGGAATCACTCTTCTCTCAATACCAGGAAAAGTCTTCAACAGGGTATTGTTAAACAGGATGAAGGACTCCGTAGACGCACAAATTCGCGACCAACAGGCAGGATTCCGTAAGGATCGTGCACAGACCAAATCGCAACTCTACGGATCATTGTGGAACATTCAATTGAATGGAATTCATCACTCTATATCAACTTCATCGACTACGAAAAAGCATTTGATAGCATGGACAGAACAACACTATGGAAGCTTCTTCGACACTACGGCGTGCCTCAGAAGATAGTCAATATCATACAGAATTCCTAAGATGGATTAAACTGCAAAATCGTTCATGGAGGACAGTTGACAAAGTCGTTCGAAGTAAAGACTGGTGTCAGGCAAGGTTGCTTACTCTCACCCTTTCTCTTTCTCCTGGTGATCGACTGGATCATGGAAACATCAACATCTGAAGGGAAGCACGGGATACAGTGGACATCTAGGATGCAATTGGATGATTTAGACTTCACAGATGATCTGGTTCTTCTATCGCACACGCAACACTAAATGCAGGAGAAGACAACCAGTGTAGCAGCAGCCTCAGCAGCAATAGGTCTCAATATATACAAAGGGAAAAGCAAGATTCTCTGATACAACAAAGCATGCAACAATTCAATCACAATTGATGGAGAAGCTTTGGAAGATGTAAAAACCTTTACATATTTGGGCAGTATCATCGATGAACACGGTGGATCTGATGCAGATGTGAAGGTGCGGATTGGCAAAACAAGAGTAGCATATTTACAACTGAAGAATATCTGGAACTCAAAACAATTGGCAACCAACACCGAAGTCAGAATTTTCAATACAAATGTGAAGACAGTTCTACTGTATGGGGCAAAAAACTGGAGAACTATGAAAGCCATCATACACAAGATACAAGTGTTTATTAACAGTTGTCTACGCAAAATACTTCAGATCCGCTGGCCGGACACTATAAGCAACAACCTACTGTGGGAGAGAACAAATCAGATCCCAGTGGAGGAAGAAATCAGGAAGAATCGCTGGAAGTGGATAGGACACACATTGAGGAAAACACCCAACTGCGTCACAAGACAAGCCCTCACATGGAATCCTCAAGTTCGAAGGAGGAGAGGAAGACCAAAGAATACATTACGCCGGGAAATGGAGATAGATATGAGAAAAATGAACAAGTAATTGATGGAACTAGAAAAGAAGGTGGAGGACAGAGTGGGTTGGGGAGTGCTTGTCGGCGGCCTATGCTATATTGGGAGTAACAGACGTAAGTAAGTAAGTAAGTAAAGAACACATAAGGGCGAGAAATGGAGATAGACATGTGAAGAATGAACAACAATTGGATGGAACTAGAAAAGAAGGCGAAGGACATAATGGATTGAAGAATGCTGGTCAGCGGCCTATACTCTATTAGGAGTAACAGGCGTAAGTAAGTAGCGTTGCTCACTGCCTTGTGGATTAGACTATGAGGTCAATGGCTTGGGTTGAGGCCCCTCCTAATAAACCCACTTGTTTCGGTTTGGGAACCGGGACAGTATCCTAGCCCTCACATTAATCGAATGATTTATGTGCCGCATATCTATTTGTTGCCTTTTTGTACCTATGTTTATATGTTCTAATAAATAATAATAACAACAATATTCGAAATTAATACGTTTCGACTTAGTTAAAAGATTTAGATCAATCAATCATTGATTATTCAGTTATTCAATAACCCATATTGATTTTTAACCTTAATCAATATGTGATATTTCACAATCTTCGGTAGTTGGTTAGTTGATATTACATTTTATTGAAATCATTATTTCAATGTAAAAAGGGTGATTACCTTCTATATTTAGTATCGCCTTTCTAACATAAAATAATGATAATGAGAACATTGTAAATAATTGATTTATAAATATTTACGAATATGCTGAAGAGTCTCACAGTAGGACGAAACGACCATCCAGTGCTTTCAGGTTTTCTATGATGGTCTAGATCTACACTCTATTCAAATATTCAAGTAACAGTTTTTTTTGAATACTACTTTCGAATTTAAGATGGTTTTCTCAAAGTTTAAATTTACAAATTGATCTTAGGTAGTTTATCATTGAAAACCTATAAGCACTGAACAGCTGTTTATTTGTAGTATAGGACTCCTTAGCACTGATCATTCATAACCCTGAGAGTGAGAATGAAACCGACGATCCTCGTAATTAACTGTGAACGCTTAATCTCTAAACCTTTGTGTCGGATTCCAATGGGATTAATGTCTAACTCTAATCAATTCACAATATATCTAACCTTTATCCATAGTCTGAGATGAGTAACTGTTTTACACCTGACAGGGATTGAATTTTAATGCTGACGGCTTTTCACCAAAAACTCCAGAAGTTACATCTTGTAGTTAGTCATCAATTCAAATCAACTAGGATAGTAATTACTTACTTACTTACTTACGCCTGTTACTCCCAATGGAGCATAGGCCGCTGACCAGCATTCTCCAACCCACTCTGTCCTCCACCTTCTTTTCTAGTTCCATCCAATTCTTGTTCATTTTTCTCATATCTATCTCCATTTCTCGGCGTAATGTATTCTTTGGTCTTCCTCTCCTCCTTCGACCTTGAGGATTCCATGTGAGGGCTTGTCTTGTGACGCAGTTGGGTGTTTTCCTCAATGTGTGTCCTATCCACTTCCAGCGATTCTTCCTGATTTCTTCCTCCACTGGGATCTGATTTGTTCTCTCCCACAGTAGGTTGTTGCTTATAGTGTCCGGCCAGCGGATCTGAAGTATTTTGCGTAGACAACTGTTAATAAACACCTGTATCTTTTGGACGATGGATTTCGTAGTTCTCCAGGTTTCGGCCCCATACAGTAGAACTGTCTTGACATTTGTATTGAAAATTTTGACTTTGGTGTTGGTTGCTAATTGTTTTGAGTTCCAGATATTCTTCAGTTGTAGATATGCTGCTCTTGCAACTAGGATAGTAATGGCAGCTTAAACTCACTAAACAGCTATTTCATTTTAGTCTAAGACTTCTTAACAGTATTAACTGATGAACTAACATTCTAGCATTCATATACATTCAAACTATTGATGCTAGATTTACCGACTGTATAATATTGTGTTGTTTTTTTTTTTTTTTCATCTATACTTGAATATTTTTAGATTTGATAATAGAGACTAATAAAGAGGATAGACCAGATAAACAATCATAGATTGGACATTTACGCATCATTTCATAATAATAATAATAATAATAATAATAAAGCTATTTTAATGTCCATAAAATCATACAAGTACCTTAGATACTGTCATAAACTAACTATTCAATGGATTGTTAAAATAAAAGAGAAGGAAGTCATAAGTAATAAAATGAATTATTTTATAAAATATTTTTTTTTGTTTTATTCAATTTGGTATTGTTTTTTAATTGTATCTTCCAATTGTTGTATTAGAACTGTAATTGATCAGTTTCATGTTAGTATATGTACATCCTGTATGGATTACTTCGATATAACCTTAAATTACAAGTTTTATAAGTAAAGATGAATAGTGGCTAGTAGTGGAATGAAGAACGTATGCTTTGTCTTATTTCGAACTTGTCAGCTGGATATATCTGCATCTCAGAGTTGATGTTCACTATGGGAATCGAATCCTACTGGATAATGCTATTGCGTTATCTATTTAGCTACTGAGTCATAATAGCCACCTGCTTGTACAATGGGGTGAAGGTTTTAATTCACTTAATGTTGTTTTACTTGTATCTTTCTATTGTTATTTAGGACTGTAATTGATCCGTCTCATGTTGGCATATGTGCATCTTGTGAGGATTGCCTCGATATAACCTTAAGTTACAAGTTTTATAAGCAAAGATGGATAGTAGAATCCTTCACATAACTGGGAAGCATCACCGATAAACAAGGAGGATGTGATGCAGACGTAAAGGCGAGGATTGGTAAAGCTAGAGCGGCATTCCTTCAATTGAAGAACATATGGAACCCAAAACACCTTTCAACCAATATCAAAGTCAGAATCTTCAATACGAACGTCAAGGCAGTTCTACTGTATGGAGCTGAAACTTGGAGAACTACAACAACCAGCATCAAGAATGTACAAGTATTTATCAATAGCTGTCTATGCAAGATACTCAACATCCATTGGCTGGATACCATCAGCAACAGCCTTTTGTGGGAGAGAACCAACCAGCTTCCAGCTGAAGAGGAAATTAAGAAAAAACGATGGAAATGGATGTGACATACCTTGAGGAAATCATCAAACTGCATCACGAGGCAAGCATTAACTTGCAATTCTGAAGGGAAGCGGAAAAGTGGAATGCCAAGGAACACATTAGGTCGGTAAATAGAAGCAGATATGAAAAGGATGAAAAAGAACTGGAAAGAGCTGAAAAAGATTGCCCAAAACAGGGTTGGATGGAGAGTGCTGGTAGACGGCCTACTCTCCTCCACGACGAGTAACAGGCGTAAATAAGTAAGTAATGGATAGTGGCTAGTACTGGAATCCAGGAAGTTGAAACAAAAATATAGTGATTTAATACATAATCCTTACAACAGAAAACTAAACTAACCATTGAATTTGTCTAAAAAACTCAATAATCATCAGTTTTGAAATCTTTCAAAGATGTTTCTTACAACTTGAATAGATTCATATATAAACAGATCTTTTATAAGATATTAGGAATATTATATTCATAGCTATTGAGTTAGGCTGTTATCTTGATCTTACCGCTTGATTCAAATGATTATTATTTGAAATTCAAATTCAAATCATCTGCATCTCCTGACGTTACTTCACTCTTTTATGGATCAGACCAAAGCAAACAACCGGCTTCGGTCTAGAAACCTGGTTTATTTATTAATTTATTTATTTTAACACATAAGTATAGGTACAGGGAGGCACCAAATATATATGCGCCACACAAATCTCAATTGATTTGTGTGAGGGCTATGATACTACCCAGGTGCCCAAACCGAAGCAGGTGGTTTTCTTAGGGGGCCACACCCCGAGCCTTCGTCGACCTGAAGATCTGACCCACAAGGCAGTGGAGCATCGTAAGGAGATGCAGTCCGATGGTAGCCGGTGACCAACGATTGGTTCATACGCCATTTGTTCCTTCAGGATACTGGAGCCCATGTGCACCTGGACAGTATCATAGTCCACACACAAATCAAGTGACTTATGTGAAGTATATGTATTCAGTGCTCGTTTGAACCAAATACTTATACATTCAAATAAATAGAACAAAGTCATCTACATTTTTATCTATAAATTCATAATACATAGAATAGTTTTAAATCCATACTCTACCTGGTTTGATAAACAATAAACAAGAAATGTGTAATCCTTCCTATAGTGAATAAAAGTAGATGAACTGTGAAGTATAGAACTGTTACTATCAAGGATAAGAAAACAAACACACCTTAGAATATTGTTTACTCAATAGTTTATGATGGACAGTTTCTATGCGCTTGTTTCCATGATCGTTTTGTTGTTGTTGTTTGGAGTGAGGAAATAGTTAAGTTTATTGAATTATAAAAGTGGAAAACCTGTTTTTCTATGGTGTTTTTCTTTTTTTTCTTTTTTCAGCCTTTTTTTTTTAAATAGTTGATAATGTTATTTTTTCATTGCAACATGACATGAAATGAAGAATGTTGTTTAGAGGGGTTTCATCAATTACATTACCCTTAATACAAGTGTTTGGTCACTAAATGGTGATCAATGTTATGTTGATCCAGTCATTTCATTTAGTAACTCAAGTGAAATATATAACTGTTTCTATCAAGAAAAAATCCCGACCGTTGTTGATATGTTGACGTGGTGCTCGAGCTTGCCTATCGTGATGAAACAATCGAGTTATATTGGCTGGAACAACAGTTTCTCAAAGTTCTAATATGCCAGACAGGTCGGTTGAAGAGAGGTAAGACTGAAAGCAACAAACCCAAGGTCCGAATGCGAAGTCGTACTGCTGACTGCACAGAGATGTGACAGCAGTAAGGTGTTTCCTTCAGACAACCAGCATAACAGTGACGCTGCCTTCCCACAAGGAGAGGTGAGGATAGAAAAAGTCAACACTAAAAATGCACACCTCGACTTATCCTATGGATATCTATCTCTGGCAGTAAGGTCTCGACAAGTACGGAACTAACACAAAAAATTACTCACAAAAAGATTGTGTGTGACCAAGTTCAGTCAGTTGTCTCTTAGGCGTTGCAGTGAAGCTCTCAAGTCACTAAGACCACCTCTAACCCAATTTTCTTTTCAGGTACCTCCAGAAGAACCCTTCCATGGTGTGAGTAACTGGGAAGTGATAACCGCCTTCATACCTCTAACTGATCAAGGAAAAAATACACCTTAGAATATTGTTTACTCAATCGATTATAATGGAAAGTTTCTATGCGCTTGTTTCCATGATCATTTTGTTGTTGTTTTGGAATGAGGAAATAGTTAAGTTTATTGAATTATAAAAGTGGAAAACTTGTTTTTCTATGGTGTTTTTCTTTTTTTCTTTTTCTTTATTTTTTTGTTGTTTTTTTTTCTAAAAGATAGTTGATAATGTTTCTTTCTTTTTCATTGGAACATGACATGAAATGATCATTTGTAGAGATAAGATATACATTTAAACGATTCCACTTATAATGAAGGTAACCAATTATGGATGATGTATAATTAGAATGTTTGTTTGTGTATTTTTTCACTATTAAATTGATCAGAAAAAAAAAGAAGAAGAAGAACACTTCATTTGAATGACATTAGAACAGTGAAAGATTTATAATAGAATGATACTATATAAATTCAATTGGTATTGTTGACTTGAATCTTTCCATTGATGTTTGACGCACGTTTTGTCTTATTTCAGAATCGTCAGCTAGATGTACCTGCATCTTAGAGGTGATGTTCACTCTGGGACTCGAACTTGGTAACTAAGTGAATAATGTGATGGTGTTTAAATTGAACGATACTGGGTTCGAGTCTCCAAATGAACAACCACTGTACAATGCAGGTATATCCAGTTGATGAGTCACAAATAGAATGAAACACATATTAAACTGCATTCAACTGTTAGTCACTATCCATCTCTGTAAACGATGAAAGATTGTCTCTTATTTATTATGAGATAGTTGAATTCATTTTATAATTCATAAGTATTTCATATAGATATATTATGTCATAAATTGATAAACATTAAAAACAGATAATCTTCTATTTCAGTAGGAATTTTTGTTATCAATGAACATTCATTATGTTGAAGATCTTCAAAAGGATAATGGTTAACTCGTTGTTACCTTTAGAAATTCTTCGTTAGAATCAAATGATCCTTATATTTCCAATTTTGGAGAATCTTTAGTATGAGGGTTGTGGAGATTATTTAGTTTTTGATTGAGATTATGAACCGATTGATGTGAGACTACCATTGAAAACCTGGAAGCACTGGATGGCCGTTTCATTCTACTCAGCAGTTCGTATCCATGATTCCACCTGGTGAGATTCGAACTCAGTACCCTTCGGTCTCGTGCGCGAACACTTCATGTTTAACTGAGCTGTCATTCAACTGTGTTAAGGATGTCTAACTTCAACTAATCCATGAAATTACGCCACCGTCCACCATTGTCTTCAATGAGTTACTATCTCATAACAGACCCGATTAAACCTCACTGAACTCTGGTTCTCACTAGAACTTCAGGAAATACCTCTTAAATTTCTATTTGATATTAAGCCCCTCGTAATTAAATTTAGGAATTAAGTATATTCAAGGAAATGAAACTTTGCATTAATAGTAAAGTATTAATATGATAGATTTATATCTTTTGATTATTGTTTAACTTTCATACTTGTAAGTAGTATGATTTCTATAATTCTATTTTTATTTACTAGTTGCTATCAACTCATTATGGTTGATAATATCACAAACCACTTATTAGAATATTTTAGCTAAAGATGATATCATTCATGAATAAGGATAACTACAATGAATCGATAAGTAATTTTAAGATAGTTTTGACATTTGTAGAAGGTCTACTATCTATGATACTATTTACATAGAAATAAAATAATAATCTTATCTTCAGAAGGGATTGTGTGGAGATTTTATAAATTTCACTGGTTGAAATCATGAATCCATTGAAGCTGGACCATCATGGAAAACCTGGAAGCACTGAACGGCCGTCTCGTCCTAGTATGGGACTCCTCAGCAGTACGCATCCACAATCCCGCTCCTCGCGCCAGGCGCTTAACCAACTATCGGAAATATTTATTCAGATATTTGGTCATTTTTTGATTCAGATCGTGAATTGATCAGTGTTAGACAAGCATTGACAATCTGAAAGAACTGGACGGACATTTCGTCCTAGTATAGGAATCCTCAGCAGCACACATCTACGATGATGCACACGAGACTCGAATGCAGGACCTTTGCTTTCGCGTGCAAACCCTTAGCTTATAATGATAAATATCATGCGATCACTAGTGATTGAATTCGAGAGGCAATTTTTCGAGTTCTTCTGATAAGCGGTAACTAGTGGGTTCTAATCTGTGTCGAGTGTGAGGTAGTTGCCCACTGAAAACAATGGAAGATGGTAGCGCAATTTCGTGGATCGGTTAAAACTAGACAGAAATACCGTTAGGTGTCGGCTCAGTGGCTTAAAGGATAAGCGCTCATGTTCGGAATCAAAGGTCCTGGGTTCAAGTTCCATGTATGGGATCGTGGATGTTCACTTCTGAGCAATTCTATACTAGGAAAAATTCGCCATATAGTACTTCTAGGTCTTCAATGATGATCTAACATCAGTCGATTCATAATCTCAATCAAAAACTAAATAATCTCCACAACCCTCATACTAAAGATTCTCCAAAATTGGAAATATAAGGATCATTTGATTCTAACGAAGAATTTCTAAAGGTAACAACGCGTTAACCATTATCCTTTTGAAGATCTTCAACATAATGAGTGCTCATTGATAACAAAAATTCCTACTGAAATAGAAGATTATCTGTTTTTAATGTTTATCAATTTATGACATAATATATCTATATGAAATACTTATGAATTATAAAATGAATTCAACTATCTCATAATAAATAAGAGACAATCTTTCATTGTTTACAAAGATGGATAGTGACTAACAGTTGAATGCAGTTTGATATGTGTTTCATTCTATTTGTGACTCATCAACTGGATATACCTGCATTGTACAGTGGTTGTTCATTTGGAGACTCGAACCCAGTATCGTTCAATTTAAACACCATCACATTATTCACTTAACTACCGAATTCAGTCATTTTATAATCTCAATGATAAATTCAATAATCTCCATAACTATACACTTTTAATTTAGTCATTTTATTTCATTACCCATTCAAACTTTTTCTTCATTATTTATTCAAACATATAAATATTGTTACAAGAGGGCACCAAATATATATGCGCCATACAAAATTTTATTTGTGTGTGGACTATAACAGTGCCCGGGTGCTCAAACCGAAGCAGGTGGTTTTCATAGGGGGCTACACCCGGAGCCCTCGACCTGAAGATCTAATCCACAAGGCAGTGGAGCATCGTAATGAGATGCAGTCCCATGGTAGCCGGTGACCAACAATTGGTTCATATGCCATTTGTTCCATCAGGATACTGGAGTTAGCCCATGTGCACCATTGGATTTGGATCCGGTTAAAGCCGGTGCCGGACATTCTCTTTTCGTTCTCTCATTTTCATAAACAACACCCCCGCTACGAGAATGCAGTGAATAGAACTTCTCTGACAGAGACTATATACGCATGGTCATATGAGAGCATTTTGTGAGGGTGGGTGTGCCTACTCCATTCTCGTCCATACCAATATTCTTTATCATAATCTATCCCTATGAAGTATAATTATTTTGTATTTTATTACATAAATCATTGATTTATGACTATTATCATCATCATAAATTATGCATCATTTACATAAATGATTTATTTATTATTTCTTATCATCTTATTGCTTGTAACAAAAAGTAGTTATGGTTTCTCATTAGGTATAGAAGAGATATGAACATAAATATCTTTACTTGAAAATGTACAGTATCCGTTCACGTTCTCTTTTTCATTAAGTAAACAATAAAACAAACAAAACAAACTGAATTGTGTATTATGAGAAAAGATGAATGATTGATAGCTAATAGTGGAGTACACAATGCATGTTTCATCCTATTTAAGACTCATCAGATGAATCTATCTACATTGAACAGGTAATGTTCACTTTGGAACTCGAACTTAGTAATGTTCGTTCTTTTTTTTTTTAATTTAAATTCCTTCATTTTATCGATTAAACTATTACATTCACATAGCTATTCGCTTATGTGATGGGATGAATTTTCTTATTGATATTTAGAAGTGTCATGGATCAGTTTCTTATTGATACATGTGTATCCTGTACAGATTGCCTAGATATTACCTTAAGTCATATGTACACGGTACTTGGTTGAAATACCGATGTGATTATCAATTCTTGAATACAGTTGTGGTGTGTATTACAAATAACAACAGATATAAGTAGTATGTATCATCAATTAAGTATAAAATGCTTATTGGTAAAAGGTTAAGTAGATTAAAGAAATAAGAACGAGAGCAAAAGAATGATTAGTGTAAAAATTGAAAGAACAATGAATTCTCAGATGATTGTTGTAAGTGAAGTATTTACTGTATAATTCTCAGATTTTACTATGATGTTTTGTATTTGTTGATGAGATCTAGAAAAACTCTTCGAGAAAAGCCAAGAAAGGCTATGAATACACTAGAAGTTTTGCTAGAAACATCAACAAAATGAAAAATTACCTATCGAGTTTCTAATTGGATAATTACCATACTGCTACTATATTTAGTAGCATTCTAGAATTTTCGGGAAACTCAAGGATATGTTAAACACTATGTAAAACCCTATATTTTCTATACAAAAACGAAACTTGGGAGTAAAGTGTTTTTCTTACATATTTCACGCCTTCAATCTCATGTTCGATTCACTGTATAGTTCTAGTCTGGGGGTTACTAGAAGAGTTTAGGAAGCAACTTTAGATTTCAATCAACAAGACTTATAAGTATTCAAATACATTCGATGGTTCTCAATTGTGTTTTTGTTCACTAAACAGGTACATCCAGCTGACCAATACCAGATAGGATGAAACGCAAGTCACAAATTCCACTTCTAATCATCATCAATGTTTACTTACAATGTTTGTGATTTAAGACAATTTTGATACAATCTACATAGGATACATATATGCCAATAAGTAACAAATCAATTATAGTCTAAAACATCAATAAGAAGATTCAAATAAACAACAATACAAAAATGAACAGAGTATGTTGCAGTTTTAAACTTGTATCAGAAGGGGTTTTGTGAAGATTGTAATAATTTCAATAGTTGACATTAACGCCGTTGAATCCCAGCCGGCTCAGTGGTCTAGTTGTTAAGCGCTCGCGCACGAAACTTATAGGTCCTGGGTTCGAATCGTGCCAATCGGGATCGTGGATGCAGACTGCTGAGGAGTCCCACAATAGAACGAAATGACCGTCCAGTTCTTCCAGGTTTACCATGGTAATCTAGCTTCAATTGGTTGATGATCTCAATTATTGAAATCTATAGTATCATTTAATCATACTATCAAATATCCCGTTAATTTAATGTAACATTCTGTTTTCTTTAGCACAATAAATTGAACATAATCAACAGGGTAATTAGTTTAAGTTACATTGTTATTATTGTGATTATATAAGATGAATACATTGTTCCAATGGAATTCATAATAGAATTAATTATATATTCATTATAAATTCGATACATATTTCAGTTCATATAAAACATTACAAATTAGTCAAGATGCGAATGGGAGCTATTCAAAAGTTTTTGTAACATGAAGATGTAAACACACACACAGAATTTATATCAGAAGGGATTTTTATGGATATTATAGTAATTTAAATAGATGGGATCATGAGTCAATTGAAGCTAGATGACCATGGACAACCTGGAAGCAGTGGACGGCCGTTTCGTCCTAGTATGGGACTCCTCAGTAGTGTGCATCAACGACCTCGCTCTCTGCGAGATTCCAACCCAGGACCTACTCGTTTCGTGCGCGAGCATTTAACCACTAGACCACTGAGTCGGCCAGAATCCAACAGTGTTAATGTCTAACTTCAATTAATCCATGAAATTGAGCGACACATCCACTATTGTCTTCAGTGAATTACTATCTCACGTCAGACCCGGTTGAGCTCCACTGGTCACTACTTCTCACTAGAACTCCAGGATATGCATCTTGAAGTGAGTCACTAGTGAGCATATGTTAATTAGTACCAGAAGCGGTTTTGTGAATATTATAGTCATTTCAATGATTGAGATCATAAGTCAATTGAAGATAGATCACTATGGAAAACCTGGGAGCATTGGACTGGACAGAAGCACAATAAAACAAAATGGCCGTTCAATGCATTCCAGGTTTTCCATGATGGTCTAGCTTCAATGGACTCATCATCTTAACTGTTGAAACTTATTAAACTGTTAAATCACTATTGTTTCGTTTTAATGAGAACTCATTATATATTCAGATTACTTAATTATGTAATCGGTCTGTAAAAGTTTGAAACTCTTAGTTTATCTGAATTTTTGAAAGTTAAACTATAATCTATGAACAAACAACCTTTGAGCAACTTTAGACTGATCTTAAGAGTGTTCATCTAATAACTGGGATCAAATGAAGGTTATAAACCTGCGTGTGAAATTCAAATTATAATTTACAATTGATCATTAAGGTTAGGAATTAGATTTAACGGGTTTTCATCCATAAATTATAGTCTTGCCGAAAAGTCTTATTCAATTAGGGTAGTAAACAACGTTTTGGATCAATAAGTGTAAGGGGGGGGGATAAGTTTCGTATAGTTGAAGATGTTAATATGAGCTTATATTCCTTTACAATTCATAGATATAGTAAGCTGAGTTGGTTATTTGAATATTGATGATGAATTTCTAATGAGAAGACCCGATCAATAAAGTTTGGATATTTCAGTAGTATGATAGGTAATATCAATGTCAAATGATAACAATGATCCAGTATCACAAATGGATTGAAATTAGAAATGTGAACTATATATATGAATGTAGTATGAGGCTGGAAATTCATCAGTTCGATTCTGGAATGATTATGAGTAGGTAATATTGAAGAGTGCCTTACTCAAATAAAACTATTGTTAATTGTTTGTTAATTTTCAATGGTTATCTAGTTCTATTTATTTTAACACATAGATATTGGTACAAGGAGGCACCAAATACATATGCGACACACAAATCTCATTGGGTATGTGTGAGCGCTGTGATACTGCCCTGGTGCTCAAACCGAAGCAGGTGGTTTTATTAGGTGGCCACACCCCGAGCCTTCGACCTAAAGGTCTAACCCACAAGGCAGTGGAGCATCGTGAGGAGATGCAGTCCCATAGTAGCCGTTGACCAACGATTGGTTCATATGCCATTTATTCCTGCAGGATACTGGAGCAAATGTGTCTAACCAACTGAAATCACACTAAAGCAAGAAAACATTAAGGAAAATTTAATAATATAACTGAACCAAAGTAAACTAGAATGTGATTTTTTATAAATGCACAGTTCTACTAGATGTCTTTTGATTGTCAGGATTTCACCTATTCAAAGTTTTTTTTTTCTACTGTTGACGCCTGAAGGACATGAGGAATTTATACTGCAATCTTCATCTACATAAAGTGATGAGGGATAATGTTGAAGAAGAACATGGTATCATTTAATCTGAGATTAGCTGATATGTATTTTTCAAAACCAGAGAAGAAAAAAAAGAAAGTTTATCCAAAATGATTTCTTTGATAGGTGAACTGTAAAACATTAGTATTGACAATATTAAGATAAACTGAAAATGCTATAACGTGTGACCTGTGTGCCCTGTTAATCTATGACATGATAATAGCACCAATTAGAGAACAGTGAATCATCATTGGTCGGACCAATCACGCATAAAACACGTACGAACAGTTGAGTCTTTATCGGTCCTACTTCTTGCCTAGACCAGCCAGTTGAGTCCAGAACACCAATCTCAGCCTCCACTAAATGAATAATTATATTTCAAACATATTGGGTTTATATGCCAACCAGACAGACTACATCGTACCAATAAAATAGGAAACAACATTTATACAAGATTTAACCAAATGTGGCTGTGAATGAGGGAGGTAGTAATCGATAGACAGGGCATAACTCAAGAATGGTAAATCGTATGATAATAGTTCATAGATCAAACTGAAGCTTATAATATGAGGAACATGAATATGAATAGTTTAGTTACTTAAATATACGTTTAGTATTGGTCCATAAATGGATCCCAACAGTTACCATTCATTATTCTCATTGAGATATAACAGAAAACTATGTAAACACGATAAGAAGGTATGCGATGATTTCTTTTTTTATTTTAGAACACCTATTAAGATGAGTCTTGTCATTTAGTCACTATGTACATTAGACGATTCATAATTCATACAATAATCACTGTTATTCTGTAATCATCTTGTTCAAACCTCAGAGTGGTAAGCATGTTTAAAACTTATTTACTTATATATATATATATATATATATATATATATATATATATATATATATATATATTTCTACCGGGAGATCCACTTGTTGACTTAGAATATGCCGATGACATAGTTCTATTTAATGAAGACTCTGACAAAATGCAGAGTCTGCTGACCACTCTAAGCAACAATGCAAGCATGTTCGGCATGCGATTCTCTCCCTCGAAACGCAAAATGTTGCTTCAGGATTGGGTTGCACCGCCACCCGAACTAGTGATAGAGAGTGAAGTAGTTGAGCGTGTAGACCGCTTCACTTATCTCGGAAGTCTCATCAGCCCTTGTGGTCTGGTATGTGACGAAATCTCAGCATGGATACAGAAGGCTCGACTAGCTTTTGTTAACTCGCGTCATTTGTGGCTTAGACGAGATATCGTCCACCAAACAAAGGATGGGTTTAGTGCTCAGCAGTTCGTTCCGTCCTACTTTATGGCAGTGAAACACGGCCGGCAAGAGTAGAGGATATTCGTAGGTTACTAGTATTTGACCATAGGTGTCTTCGAAACATCGCTCGTATATCCTGGGACCACCGAGTAAGTAACTCAGTTGTTAGGAAACGGGTACTAGGTAAGGATGGCAAATCAATTGAGGAAGTAGCGAAACTTAATCAGTTGAGATGGCTGGGACATGTGCTGCGCATGCCCGACCACCGACTGCCCCGAAGTGCGATGTTTTATGGTGTAGGAGTAGGTTGGAAGAAAGCTAGGGGCGGCCAGACCAAAACATGGCACAAATCCATCAAGTCACTGACAAGTGGACTGAGTCATGTTGGTAGGTGTAGACTACCTGGTTGGGGACCGCGACACGATAGCAACCGACGGTTATAGACCTTGAATGACATGGATCAAAATCGTTTGCAATGGCGCAGGTGCATCCACTCCTTGTGTTCTATCAAACTCTAATCTTCTGAATTTTCCAAGTCCTTTATTTTCTTTCCAAATCTGTTCTACTGGATTATACTCCTTAAATAACATCATCAAACCCTAATGTTCCGTATTACTACTTATACTTTCACTACCTCTACCACTATGGGATTTGAATCGATAACTGAATCTCTGTGCTAATGTGGTATGGCAACTCGAACTGATGTACGTACGTACGAAGTTCCACGTTGTTACTAACTGACTGACTGACTGATATCTATAAATTATATATAAATAACAATCAAAACTATAATTTATTATCAATAATCAATCTTACTATATACCTAATAGATTATTTACTATAATTTAAAGATAAACAATATCAAAATCTTATAAACTGATTTGTTTAATAAAATGGACAATAGTAATGTAATTTTTAAAAGCAAAGATGGATAGTGGTTAACAGTAATATCCAGTTTGACACGCGTTTCATCCTATTTCGTACTCGTCAGCTGGATGTACCTGCATCTTAGATTTATTTGTGTTTAATCTGGGACTCGAACCAAGTACCGTTCACTTCAAACACCATTACATTATCGATCTTTGCTTCAAAAATAAAATGCTTATGACTTAAAGCTATATCAATGAAATTTTCACAGGAAACATATATTACTAACAAAAGATTGATCAATTATAGTCCTAACCAATAATGAAAAGATACAAAGAAGTAAAGTAATACCAAATGAATTCATAAATGTATGTACTAAATCTTATGGGGAATACATTTTTTTATGATTTCCCATTTTATCTAATTATTGTTACAAATAAAATATATTTTTAAATAGAGATATGTATTAACTTTTATAATTCACTGGTTGAAATCATGAGTCAATTGAAGCTAGATCACCATGAAAAACCTGGAAGCAATGGAAGACCGTTTCATTCATTCTAGTATGGGACTCCTCAACAATGCGCATCCACGATCCTGCCACCTGTGGGATTACATATACAACTTACTTTCTAATAACTTCTAAAAGGTCCTATGTATAAAAAAAATACATCAGCTTTGTCTATTAAGTGTTTGCTCACAAGACTGAAGGTCCTGGGTTCGAGTCGCTTGTATGGGATTGTGCAATGATGAGTAGTTCCAGACTAGAACAATTCCAGATTTTCATTCGTGGTTGTACATTGATTAATTCGTGATCTTTATCAAAAACTCAACAATCTTCACAATCCTATACTGATAAAGTGAAGTATTTCATAACTTGAACTCCGCCTGTAGCTCTTCCAGAGTTACTGCCGGTCCCAAGCCCGGGTAAAGGAGGAGGGTTGGGCATGGGGTTAGCGTCCCCATCCCGTAGAAACCTAACTCGCTAAAAACACGCTAACCAGAAAAAATAACTCAAACCATTTAAACCCTGCCCTGGGAGTTAGAGGTAATATGACGCTTCATGGTGAAAGCCGAGTTCCTTCGGAAGCCACGAGGCCGATGCCCCTTCTAACAACCAGAGCAACAATTTTTATAGGTACATGGAACGTCCGGACAATGTGGGAAACCGGGAAGACCAGTCAAATAGCAACGGAAATGAGGAGATACAACTTGGCAGTACTGGGAATCAGTGAAACCCATTGGACCCAAGCTGGACAACAAAGGCTAAATACGGGAGAGATGCTGCTATACTCGGGTGACGAAGAGGAAAATGCTCCACACACTCAGGAGTTGCTCTAATGCTATCCAAAGTAGCACGAAATGCACTTGTAGGATGGGAATCTCACGGATCCAGAATCATCAAAGCATCATTCAAAACAAAGAAGGAGGGTATCACAATGAACATTATCCAATGTTATGCACCTACCAATGATAGCAACGACGACGTTAAGGATCAATTCTATGAGAGGCTGCAATCAATCATAGAGAAGTGCCCAAGAAAGGACCTTACCATTCTGATGGGAGATCTGAACGCCAAAGTCGGAATGGACAACACCGGATATGAAGACATCATGGGACTGCATGGACTGGGAGAGAGAAACGAAAACGGGGAAAGATTTGCAAATCTGTGTGCATTCAATAAATTGGTCATAGGCGGTACAACATTTCCACACAAACGTATACACAAAGCTACGTGGATCTCACCGGACCACACCACAGAGAACCAGATAGATCACATTTGCATCAATAAAAAGTTCCGAAGGACAATGGAAGATGTGAAAACCAGGAGAGGAGCGGACATAGCTTCAGATCATCACCTGGTTGTGGCCAATTTAAAACTGAAGCTAAAGAAGAACTGGACAACTGGACAAACAGCTCTGCAAAGATTCAATACAGCCTTCCTTCGAGATACCAACAAACTCAATGAATTCAACATAGCTCTCAACAACAGGTTCCAAGCCTTACAGGATCTACTGAAGGAAGAAGAAACTACTATGGAGGATAGCTGGAAAGGTATCAAAGAAACATTAACTTCAACGTGTCAAGAGGTTCTGGGCCCCAAGAAACATCATCACAAGGAATGGATCTCTACAGAAACACTGGACAGGATCAAAGAAAGAAAGAACAAGAAGACAGCAATTAACAACAGTCGAACAAGAGCAGAGAAAGTCCAAGCACAAGCAGAGTACATAGAAGCAAACAAGAAAGTGAAGAAGAGCATTAGAGCTGATAAGCAAAAATACGTGGGAGAACTAGCAACGACGGCGGAAAAAGCTGCAAGAGAAGGAAATATGAGACAGCTTTACGATACGACGAAGAAGCTTGCAGGGAAATACAGTAAACCAGAGAGACCAGTCAAAGACAAAGAAGGAAGACCAATCACTGAGATTCAACAACAGCGCAACAGATGGGCAGAGTACTTCGAGGAACTCCTGAACAGGCCGGCTCCAATGAATCCACCGGACATCGAAGCAGCACACACAGATCTTCCTATAAATGTCAATCCACCAACGACAGAAGAAATCAGAATGGCCGTCAGACAAATCAAGAGCGGGAAAGCAGCAGGACCTGACAATATACCAGCTGAAGCGTTGAAGTCAGACATCGAAGTAACTACAAGCATGCTTCATCTTCTATTCAAGAAGATTTGGGAGGAGGAACAAGTGCCGATGGATTGGAAAGAAGGACACCTCATCAAGATTCCAAAGAAAGGAGATCTGAGCAAGTGTGAAAACTACAGAGGCATTACACTACTGTCAATACCGGGTAAAGTCTTCAACAGAGTGTTACTGAACAGGATGAAAGACGCAGTTGACGCTCAACTTCGAGATCAACAAGCTGGATTCCGTAAGGACCGGTCGTGCACAGACCAGATTGCGACACTACGGATCATCGTCGAACAATCAATTGAGTGGAACTCGTCACTCTACATCAACTTCATTGATTATGAGAAGGCATTTGACAGTGTAGATAGGAGGACGTTATGGAAACTTCTTCGACACTACAGAGTTCCTGAGAAGATTGTCAACATTATCCGGAACTCATACGACGGACTACAGTGCAAAGTAGTGCATGGAGGACAGCTGACAGAGGCATTCCAAGTAAGGACCGGAGTAAGACAAGGCTGTCTACTCTCTCCCTTCCTGTTTCTTCTGGTGGTCGACTGGATTATGAAGACCTCGACATCTGAGAGAAACTACGGCATACGATGGACAGCTCAGAACCAATTAGACGACTTGGACTTCGCAGATGACCTAGCCCTCCTATCACATACACACGAACAAATGCAGATAAAGACAGCCAGCATAGCAGCAGTCTCTGCATCAGTAGGCCTCAACAAACACAAAGGGAAAACCAAGGTCCTCAAACACAACACGGAGAACAGCAATCTAATCACTCTTGATGGCGAAACTCTGGAAGACATGGAATCCTTCACATACCTGGGAAGCATCGTCGATAAACAAGGAGGTTCAGATGCAGACGTCAAGGCAAGGATTGGCAAAGCTAGAGTGGCATTCCTTCAATTGAAGAACATGTGGAACTCAAAACAACTTTCAACCAATATCAAAGTCAGAATCTTCAATACGAACGTCAAGGCAGTTCTACTGTACGGAGCTGAAACTTGGAGAACTACAACAACCACCATCAAGAAGGTACAGGTATTTATTAATAGCTGTCTACGCATGATACTCAACATCCATTGGCCGGATACCATCAGCAACAGCCTTTTGTGGGAGAGAACCAACCAGCTTCCAGCTGAAGAGGAAATTAGGAAAAGACGATGGAAATGGATGTGACATACATTGAGGAAATCATCAAACTGCATTACGAGACAAGCGCTAACTTGGAATCCTGAAGGGAAGCGGAAAAGAGGAAGGCCAAAGAACACATTAGGTCGGTAAATAGAAGCAGATATGAAAAAGATGAATAAGAACTGGAAAGAGCTTGAAAGGATTGCCCAGGACAGGGTTGGATGGAGAATGCTGGTGAGCGGCCTATGCTCCTTCACGAGGAGTAACAGGCGTAAGGAAGTAAGTAAGTAATTTCATAACTTGACTTATTTTAATAAATAAAAAGATATATCTTAAAACTCAACTTAAAGTGTTAATGCACGTTATCATGTATTCTCGTGGTACTCGTTAAAAACAGTTGCAGAGTGAATTTCTACTGTTTATGACACTCATATCTCCAACTTTTCAATCTCAATCAATTACTATGAATCTGAGAACCATATCTCCATTGATGAATCTATTGCTTGAGAAATGTCAATAAGAATTGATTTTAGATGACAATTTATTGTTATTATGGTATGTACTACTAATATCGACAGATATAAGTAGTATATATCACTAAACGAAAGTCAAATGCCTATAGGTAGAATATTAAGAAAATCAAAGAGAAGAGAACAAGAACAAACAGTAATTAGTATGCAAATGAACAAACAACGAAGTTTCAAACAATTATTGAATAATATCAATGGTTGAAATTATGAGTCAATTGAAGCTAGATACCACCATGGAAAGCCTGGAAGCACTGGATGGCCGTTTCGTCCAAATGTAGGACTCCTCAGCAGTGCGTATCCACGATCTCACCCCCCACGCAAGATTCGAATCCAGGACCTATCAGTCTTGTACGCCAGCGCTTAACCACTAGACCACTTAACCGGCCGGCCGGCCGGCCGGGATCCAACGGTGTTAATGTCTAAATGAAGTATTGATTGTATGGTTTTGAGATCTTATCAAAATATTTCATAATATTGTTCTCATTTTACTTTAATCTAATCTTTTTCATTAGTTTAATAAATAAATTAGAAGAACACTATTACTGTAACTGACATATTTCACCTTAAAATGAAATATGGAAAAATGGAACATGGGTACAGTCGTTTAACATTTCTATCCAATATAATATACAATATAATAAATAATCCCCCCTACCCCCCTACCCCTCAAATTTTTTTTCTGTTTTTCTTTGAAAACATTGTGATTATGAAAAGTACACTTTTGTAACATTTAGATGATAAGGATTCATAAAGAAAGTAAAATTGCATAGAATTTGTAATGATAATATAATTTATAAACATTTATACATGTTTTCTATCTATTAGCCTTTCATTAGCCTATGTCTATGTTAGTCATCTTGGTGTCATCAACAAGAATACACAAGTAGGTACAATCGATCGATTGTCCCAAACCTGGCTGTTGCTTTTATAGATGTCACTTCATTAGCTTTCTGTTCCAGTTGTTTCATTCTTGAACTTTTCCTGCTGGTAGACATTCTAATTCTGACTAGTGTGATAGACTACTTATATCGATATAAGTACGTTAGATAAAGAAAGAAGATAAGTAATAAATAAATATACTTTATATTTGTTGTGATCATAAAACTGACTATTTAGTACAATTGAATTTATTTTCATCATTTATTTATTTTAATAGTTGAATTCATGAGTTATTTGAAGTTAGATCATCATGGAAAACTTGGAAGTACTGGATGACTGTTTTGTATTAGTATGAAATTTTTCATCAACGACCATCCACGATTCCGCCTCATTTATCAGTCTCGCACGCGAACATTTAACCTTTAGACCGCTATGCCGGCCAGTATCCCATAGTGTTAGTGATGTCTAACTTGAACTAATCGATGATGTTGCACTGCTGTACACCGTCCTATCTTAGAAACAGACCTGGTTGAACTCCACTTATCTATTTGTATACTAAGTTTATCTAAATGAATGTGAATAAGTCTATCATTTCTTAAAGAAATACTGTTCAGATAATTATACAACGGATTTATTCTGTTCTTCATAATTAATCAAATAGTTAGAGAAAAAAAAGGTAAAACAAACAAGTTTAACTTTTTTCTATTCTCATTTTTTTGGCAATGAAAATTTCACTCTAGAGATATATTAAAATTATTTCAATTCTAATGGTTGAAGGCGAATGGTACTGTGTTCGAGTTCGGGAGTGAACATCAACAAGACTGGGATGTAGGTACATCCAGCTGACGAGTCCCAAATAGGACGAAACGCACATCAAACCGGATTCCACTACTAACCACTATCCATCTTTGCTTAAAATTCCAATGGTTGTTATGAATTTGATTGGCAACTGGAATCGAGTAGATTAAGCTATCAAGATTCAGTAGTTAAGTGGATAATGTGATGGTGTTTGAACTGAACGGTACTGGTTTCGAGTTCCGAAATGACACATATTTTCTGAGATGTAGGTACATTCATCTGATGAGTCCCAAATAGGATAAAACACGCATCTTGAATTCTACTGCTAACCACCATTCATTTTCATTTATTTCATTCAGTAGTCTAGTTTAAACTTCTTCAAGGGAATGATCAATCAAAATAATATGAATATATGTCATTCAGTGTCGAATATAAATAAATCAATCTTGTCATGGAAGAAATGAAATGAGAATAAACAACTTACTTACTGACTTAGGCCTGTTACTCCTAATGGAGCATAGGCCGCCGACCAGCTTTCTCCATTCGATTTTGTCCTGGATCTACTTTTCTAGTTCTATACAATTTTTGTTCATTTTTCTCATGTCTATCTCTATTTCCCAGCGTAATGTGTTTTTTTATCTTCCTCTCCTCCTTCGACCTTGAGGATTTCATGTGAGGGCTTGTCTTGTGACGTAGTTGGCTGCTTTCCTCAATGTGCTTCCTATCCACTTACAGCGCTTCTTCCTGATTTACTCCTCCGCTGCAATCTGGTTTGTTCTCTCCCGCAGTAGGTTGTTGCTAATAGTGTCCGGCCAGCGGATCCGAAGTATTTTGCGTAGACAACTGTTAATAAACACCTGTATCTTGTGAATGATGGCTTTCGTAGATCTCCAGGTTTCGGCCCCATACAGTAGAACTGTCTTGACATTTGTATTGAAAATTCTGATTTTGGTGTTGGTTGACAAACAGTTGTTTTGAGTTCCAGATATTCTTCAGTTGTAAATATGCTGCTGTTGCTTTGTCGATCCGCGCACTCACATCTGCATCAAATCTACCGTGTTCATCGATGATGCTGCTCAAGTATGTGAAGGTTTTTACATCTTGCAAACTCCGCCTGGAGTTCTTCCATGGGCTACTGCCGGTCCCAAGCCCGGGTAAAGGAGGAGGGTTGGGCGTGGGGTTAGCGATCCCATCCCTTAGAAAACTAACTCGCCAAAAAAACACTGACCAGAAAACATTATTCAAACCATTTAAACTCTGCCCTGGGAGTAAGAAGGTCTTCATCTAGAAGAGCTATGACGCCTCATGGTGAAAGCCGAGTCCCTTCGGAAGTCACGAGGCCGATGCCCCTTTCTGACAACCAGAGCAACCATTTATTTAGGTACATGGAATGCTCGTACAATGTGAGAATAAACAAATAAATAAATCAATGTTTACTTATGTGGATTATGTTAAACAGATTGGTTACTCATGACATATCTAAATATAATAGTCAAAACAAATGTAAGTACTTTTCTCTTTCTATTAGAAGTATTAACAGTGAAAATGAATAATTGAACTCTGACGTTAATAGTAACTATCAGTTGAGTAGATGAACTTGATGATATGAGCAAACTATTCATGTTCCTATCATTCATAATATACTTTACAGTTGTACAACTTATTCTTATGTCAAAACTACCAAGTATATGATAACAGTTAACGCAATACTTTCCAATAAATCATCAGTTTTGATTGAGATCATGAACTGATTGATGTAAGATCAGCCTTGAAAACCTAGAAGCACTGGATGGCCGTTTCGTCCCATTATGGGACTCCACAGCAGTGCGCATCCATGATCCCACTCGCTGGATTCCAACCCAGCGCATTTAGTCTCGCGTGCGAACGCTTAACCTACTCGACCACTGAGCCAGTCGGCATCCAACGGTGTTAACGTCTAACCTCAACAAATCCACGAAGTTGCGCAACCATCTTCCATTGTACTGAGGTAGACACCTGTCTCTATCCGACACGGATTAGCTCATTCATTATCTTTCTATTGTAGATTTCTTCAACATTTAAATTTCAATAAATAAGTTTTCCAAATTCTGTTAGTTTAATATTTACCTTTGAAATATTAAAACTGAAACGGTTTAATACTTTTGAAATTAAAAGCTAACGAAATGATCCATTTAAAACAAATACTAATCATATATCGTTCAGATAAACAATGAATAGCTCCACGACTAAACTATCCAGTTGAGAGAAAAAAAAAACTTTATCCAAATCATCCATCTAATCTACAAATCTTCTTTACCATTTCAAATTCATCTTAATCTTATGATTTATATCCATAAAACTGAATCATTACTATGAATGTACTAGGTAACCTTATAAATATAAACAGAGATAAATAATGACTAGATATACTAATCATTTCATAATTGATGGTTCATTCAAAGGATTCGAACCCAGTACTGTTCAATTGAAATACCATTGTGTAATTCATAACATTCATGAGAAGATTTAGTCTAACCACCAAATATAAAACCCACATTAATCATTATGGATAGTGTTTTTTTTTGTTTTTTTCATTATCACACACAATGGATCATTAAATGATTAATGAATGAATTTCAATTACATATTAATTGTAATTTAATATAATCAATAAATGATAATATTGATTATGTTAATCAATGAATCTATATCATTGAATTTATTGATCATGTTTATAGTAATTATATTTGTTTATGGTAAATTAACTTATAAAAAAAAGAATAACTAATTTTGTATCCATTTAAAATTCTCAATAAATTCTCATTTATTTTAAGTAACAGATGAATAGTGGTTAGTAGTGAAATTTGGGTTTAATTTGCGTTTTGTCCTATTTGGAACTTGTCAAATGGATGTATCAGTATCATAGAGTTGTTGTTCACCCCGGGACTCGAACTAAGTACCGTCCAGTTTAAACAGTATTATGTTATCCTGTTAAATACTGAATCCTAATAGTCATCTGCTTGTGTAATGCAGTGAAGTTTAATTCAATTAATGTTGTTTTACTTGTATCACCTCATTGTTATTTAGGACTGCAATTGATTAGTCTTTCATATTGGCATATGTACATACTGTGCGTATTGCCTCGAAATTGTCTTAATTCACAAGCATTCTAAGCAAAGATGGATGGTGGTTAGCAATGAAATCCAAGATGCGTGTCCCGTTATATTTAGAACTCGTCAGCTGGATGTATTTGCATCTTAGACTTGTTGATGTTCACTTTGGGACTCGAACTCAGCATCATTCGCTTCAAATTCCATCGCGTTATCCAATCAGCTACTGATTCCTGATGGCCACTTGCTTGTGCAATGAGGTGAAGTTTAAATTCACTTGGTATTGTTCGGGTTGTATCTTCCCATTGTTGTGTTAGGACTGCAATTGATCAGTCTCTCATACTGACATATATGTGCACACTGTGCGTATTACCTCGATATTGCCTTCAGTTACAAGCATTATAAGCAAAGATGAATAGTGGCTAGCAGTAGAATCCAGTTTGGCGTGCGTTTCGTTCTATTTTTGGGACTCGTCAGCTGGATGTACCTGCTTCCCAGAGTTGATGTTTACTCTGGTACTCCAGCCCAGTACCGTTCGCTTCAAACAGCATCGCGTTATCCATTTAAATACGGAGTCCTGATTGCCACTTGCTTATGCAATGAGGTGAGGTGTAATTCATTTGATGTTGTTTTACTTGTATCTTCCCATTGTTGTGTTAGGACTGCGATTGATCAGTCTCATGTTGGCTTGATAAATAACAAAATGGTATTTAGTAATTTCACTGTTCAGTCATATATTGAATAGAATAATGTAAACAATAAAGTGGTATTTCTATAGAATGTTGACAGGAAACAAAAAGCAGCAATTAAGTGTTCGTTAGTGAAAAGAATTATTACTGTTAATATTAAGTTGAATTTTAATTAATATCATAAATGGATGAATGTTAGACTACCATTGAAAATGTGAAAGTACTGGACGACCATTTCGTTCTAATATCGGACTACTCAGCAGCGTGTATCCAGGATTACACGTCGAATGGACTCGAACCCAAAACCTTCAGTCTCGTGCGCGAACCCCCGGCCTCTAGACCACTGAGTCGTCATCCAACAGCGTTAATGTCTAACTTCAACCAATCAACGAAATGTTGCCACCGTTCACCATTGTCTTTAGTGAGTAATTGCCTCAAAACAGACATGGTTTAACTCCGTCTATGATGGCTTCTCACTAGAACTCCAGGAAATTCATGTTAACGGTCTCGCAATATTGTGGATTGGTTAAAGTTAGACATTAACATGGTTGGATGACGGCTCATTTGTCTGGGGGTTAAGTGTTAGCGCTCGAGACCGAAGGTCCTGGATTCGAATCCTTTGTGCAGGATTGTGGATGCTCACTACTGAGGAGTTACATACTAAGATGAAACGGGCGTCCAGTGATTCCAGGTTTTCAATGGTGGTCTAACATTGATCGATTCATGATCTTAATCAAAAGGTAAAAATCTCCACGACCCTATGCTGATAGTATTAGGTTGATGAATAGCGTCAAACTTGTTTAAATAATAAAAGTGATTACCCTTACCGGTTAGAAAGATGAGATTTCGTTTTTAATTCAGTTTGACAATCGCTCTGTATAATATTTCGTTTGATACTCTGTTCCGAATAAAATTGATTTTATTCAGAACATTCTATTTTTGACTGATCTAGTGTGGAGATCATTCAGCTTAGCATGGATCATGTGTTTTTTTGAAATGATTCTGTGTATTTGCCCCATGTATATATATGATATTTGTGAACTAGTTGTAATATGTAAGTTACACCAGTTTGTGAGTGTATTTTGGTTAAAGTGATGACCTATCCTTTCTATCCCTTACACACCAACAAATGTAGATGAAGACAACTAGTGTAGCAGCAGCAACATCTGCATCAGTAGGCCTCATCATACATGAGGGAAAAAGCAAGATCCTTAAATACAACACAGCGAGAACCAGCCCAATCAGATTTGATGGAGAACCTTTAAAAGACATGGAATCTTTTACGTACCTGGGAAGCACCATCGATGAACAAGGAGGATTCGATGCAGACGTAAAGGCGAGGATTGGTAAAGCAAGGGCCACATTCCTTCAATTGAAGAGCACATGGAACTCAAAACAACAGTCAATCAACAGGAAAGTTACAATCTTAAATATGAAAGTCAAAACGTGGAGAACCAACACAATCATCATCAAAGAATTACAAGTATTTATACACAATTCTCTACTCATGATACTCAATATCCTTTGACCGGATACCATCAACAATAGTCTGCTGTGGGAGAGAACAAACCAGCTTCCATCTGATGAGGAAATTAGGAAAAGACTTTGGAAGTGGATAGGACATACATTTTGCGAATCATCAAACTGCATCACGAGACAAGTGCTAACTTGGAACGCTCAAAGGAAATGTAAAAGAAGAAAACCAAAAAACACACTAAGTCGACAATCAGAAGCATGCATCAAAATAATGAATAATAACTGTAAATAACTTGATACAACTGTCGAAGATAGAGTTGTATGAAGAATGATGGTAAACTTCTTATGCTCCTCGACGAGTGATAATGGGTATAACGAAGAAAGTAAGTCAGTAAGATTAATGTATACCCATTTGTATTGTAAGAATCATAATTCCTGAGATTTGATCAACTTTTGAAAGATATCAGTTTAATGCATAACAAAAAGATTTCATTCACTAAATAGTATGTTTAAAATGCGGATAATATAACACAGAGATTGAATGAATGTTACCTTGAATTCTATTTAGGTGAACAAACTACTGTTTCTTATCTACTCACAAGATGCACAGGATGCCGCTAAACAGACTCTTAAAACAACAATGGGAAGATACAAGTAAAACAATATCAAGTGAATTTAAACTTCACCTCATCGCACAAGCAAGTGGCCATCAGGACTCAGTAGCTGAGTGGATAACGCGATGACGTTTGAAGCGAATGGTACTGGGTTCGAGTCCCAGAGTGAACATCAACTAGTCTGAGATGTAAGTACATCCACCTGACGAGTTCTAAATAGAACGGAACGCACATCCTGTATTCCACTAATAACCATTATCCATCTTTGCTTAGAATGCTTGTGAATTAAAGCAATATCTAGGCAATACGCACAGTATGCACATATGCCAATATGAGAGACTGATCAATTGCAGTCCTAAATAACAATGAGGTGATACAAGTAAAACAACATCAAGTGAATTTAAACTTTATCTCATTTCACTAGCTAGTTGCTATCAGAACTCAGTAGTTAAGTGGATAATTTGATGAAGTTTGAACTGAACGGTATTGGTTTCGAGTTCTAAAATGACACATCAATTCTGGGATATAGATACATTCATTTAATGAGTCCCAAATAGAATAAAACACGCCTGCTGAATTCTACTACTAATCATCCATCTATCTATGCTTATAATAGTACATATTTTTATGTTGTAACATAAGCATCAATATAAGTTATGATGTTTCACATGAACAGATTAAAATTAAATCAAAACAAATTACAAGATGATAAAGAAAGAATTTGGAATTGTTGTTGTGGTTGTTGTGGTTGTTGTTGTTGTTGTTGTTTTCAGTTATGAAATAAAAACTTTAATCATAGAGGTGAATAGAAAAGAATGAAATCGATAAATCAAGTGTTAACTTAAGTTATACTTAAGATTTGATAGATTTTAAGGAGAACAAATATGTCAAAACTTCTGAGACTGATAAGCTAATAAAACTTGATAATTCACTTAGTATTGTTTTGCTGCAATTGATCAGTTCGTTATTGGCATATGTGTCTCGACATTGTCTTAATTCACAAGCATTCTAAGCAAAGATGGATGGCGGTTAGGAATGGAATCCAAGATGCGTGTCCCGTTCTATTTAGAACTCGTCAGCTGGATGTATTTGCATCTTAGACTTGTTGATGTTCACTTTGGGACTCGAACTCAGGATCATTCACTTCAAACGTCATCGCTTTATCCATTCAATTATTTTCTTGTTGTTTGTTATTTTCATCATAAATTCTTAATTAGATCGATTTGATAAAACAGAATTACTGGTTAACTGGTTAAGTAATATAACTAAAAACTGGATATAAACTTAATTGTGGTTCATTATTAATAGAGTAATAAACATTGATCATGTTAAACTGTAATCTTTGTTATTTTCATAAACTAAAGAGTAAAACAAGTAACTTATAAATAATGGAATTGGTTGTGATACTAAAGTGAACATTCAGTCTGCTTTTCAGAAATTTTGGATAATGTGATGTTAGTAAGGTCTTCTGTAAATTGTTCCATAGCCATATGATTCTGATGATGAAACAGTTTGCAAGAAGATCTGTGATGACTTACTACTATTCTATTCTAAATAAGTAAATAGTATTGGCTTTAGTTAACAATATAGAATTATCATCATGCCGTAGGCTGTCCACCAGCACTCTCTATTCAACCTTGTCTTATGCAATCCTTTCCAGTTCTTTCCAGTTGTTATTCATCCTTTTCATATCTGCTTCTACTAACCGACGTAATGTGTTCTTTGTCCTTCTTCTTTTCCGCTTCCCTTCAGGATTCCAAGTTAGCAATTGACTCGTGATGCAATATAGTGATTTCCGTAATGTATGTTCTATCCATTTCTATCGTCTTTTTCTAATTTCCTCTTCAGCTGGAAGCTGGTTTTTTCTCTCCCACAAAAGGCTGTTGCTGATGACCACTATTCCGGTCTATAACAATTAGTCCATGTTACAACGATGACAATATTTCCACTTTGAATCAACTTTATATAAATTCAAATTCAGAGCAAAACATGATTGAATATATCATCATTAAGCTAAATCCCGCATGCTGGACTCGTATTCAGGACCTTCGGTCTCGTGAGCGAACACTCGACTTTTAGACCACTGAGCTGGTATGCAACGATGTTAGTGATGTCTAACTTTAGACAATCAACGAAATTGAGCCACCGTCCACCATTGTCATCAGTGAGTTACTATCTCACAACAGACATGGTTGAACTCTATCTGTGACGGCTTCCCACTAGAATTCCAGGAAATAGATCTTGAAGCCATTCACTAGTGAGCACACATGTTAATTATCAGTATGATGTGGAGATTATTGGGATTTCGATTGAGTTACCACGAGTGGGATCGTGGATGAGCACTACTCAGGTGTTCGATGCTACGACGAAACGACCGTCCAGTGCTTCCAGGTTTCCAACGGTGGTCTAACATCAATCGGTTCATGATCTCAATCAAAAACTTAATAATCTCCACAACCCCTATACTGATAAATACCATATAGTTCTAAAATATAGAAGAAGTCAAATAGATTAATGAATATTTTAAGCGTTAAGGTATTTAACAATTTCAGTTACTGATTAACATTGTTACAAATGAATGCTACTATGATCCTATATAGAAACTTCAATAAACGCGTTGTAAATCTACCATAGACTATACAAATCGAATTTGAAACATAAAGTCCTATCCACTTTCTTTTCGTGGTGAGGGTGTTGTTTATGAAATTGTGAGTACGAAAAGTAAATATCCGACGTTTAAACTGCGTAGGTGGATGCCAGTTAGGGGAGTTGGAAAACTCTCATTCCAAACTAGTGGTGCATATCTACTCCAGTATGAACCAATTATTGGTTACACTGGCTACCATGGGACTGCATATCCTGACGTTAATTCACTGCTTTGTGGATCAGACCTTTAGATCGAAGGTTCCAGATGTGGCCCCCCCCTAAGAAAACAACCGGCTTCGGTCTAGGAACTCGGACAGTATCATAGTCCACGCACAAATCAAGTGACTTATGTGAAGTATATGTATTCAGTGCTCGTTTGAACCAAATACTTATACATTCAAATAAATAGAACAAAGTCATCTACATTTTCATCTATAAATTCATAATACATAGAATAGTTTTAAATCCATACTCTACCTGGTTTGATAAACAATAAACAAGAAATGTGTAATCCTTCCTATAGTGAATAAAAGTAGATGAACTGTGAAGTATAGAACTGTTACTATCAAGGATAAGAAAACAAACACACCTTAGAATATTGTTTACTCAATAGTTTATGATGGACAGTTTCTATGCGCTTGTTTCCATGATCATTTTGTTGTTGTTTTGGTTGTTGTTTTGGAATGAGGAAATAGTTGAGTTTATTGAATTATAAAAGTGGAAAACCTGTTTTTCTATGGTGTTTTTCTTTTTTTTCTTTTTTTAGCTTTTTTTTAAATAGTTGATAATGTTTCTTTCTTTTTCATTGGAACATGACATGAAATAATCATTTGTAGAGATGAAGAATGTTGTTTAGAGGGGTTTCATCAATTACATTACCCTTAATACAAGTGTTTGGTCACTAAATGGTGATCAATGTTATGTTCATCCAGTCATTTCATTTAGTAACTCAAGTGGTGCTCGGGCTTGCCTATCGTGATGAACCAATCGAGTTATATTGGCTGGAACAACAGTTTCTCAAAGTTCTAATATGCCAGACAGGTTGGTTGAGGAGCGATTAAACTGAAAGCAACAAACCCAAGGTCCGAATGCGAAGTCGTACTGCTGACTGTACAGAGATGTGACAGCAGTAAGGTGTTTCCTTCAGACAACCAGCATAACAGTGATGCTGACTTCTTACAAGGAGAGGTGGGGGTAGAAAAGGTCAACACTAAAAATGCACACCTCGACTTATCCTATGGATATACGTCTCTGGCTGTAAGGTCTCAACAAGTACGGAGCTAACACGATAATTACTCACAAAAAGGTTGTGTGTGACCAACTTCAGTCAGTTGTCCCTTAGGCGTTGCAGTGAAGCTTTCAGGTCACTAAGACCACCTCTAACCCAATTTTCTTTTCAGGTACCTCCAGAAGAACCCTTCCATGGTGTGAGTAACCAGGAAGTGATAACCGCCTTCATACCTCAAACTGATAAACAAACAAAAACACCTTAGAATATTGTTTACTCAATCGATTATAATGGAAAGTTTCTATGCGCTTGTTATCATGAACATTTTGTTGTTGTTTTGGAATGAGGAAATAGTTAAGTTTATTGAATTATAAAAGTGGGTAATCTATTTATCTATGGTGTTTTTCTTTTTTTATTTTTCTTTATTTTTTTTTGTTTTTTTTCTAAAAGATAGTTGATAATGTTTCTTTCTTTTTCATTGGAACATGACATGAAATGATCATTTGTAGAGATGAAGAATATTGTTTAGAGGGGTTTCATCCATTAGATCGCTCTTGTTTTTCTTATATCTTCACTATAATGTATCAATTTAAAGTTTATTTTTATTGTATATTTAATTAACTGTTTAATGATTGTTAATTATAACTTTTATTGAAAACATTAAAGCATTATATTTTGTTTTGTATGATATGATTATCTTTAGGATAGATCAAATATTATATTCACTTATAATGGATAATCAAATTATGATATCCAATAGTTAGTTAATCAGTTGGTCAGTCAGCTACAACATAGGACCAGGTATATTAATGCATCGGTCCAAGTTGCTATACCGCATGAGCCCAACAACATGAACACTGAATTCATAGAAGTAGTTAATTCAATGGTGGCAATATATGAAAGGAAGATGGCATATAAGGGGTATATCACAGGAAGAAAGAATGAAGCGATTTTAATCTCTTAGTTCAAGAGAAGACAAAGAGTGTATACACTTACACCATTGTGATCGATTCTAAGACATTTCACACACAGTCTCTAACCATTGATTAAGATAGTCACGCGGACCTCAACCAAGTAGTGTGGATCTACCAACATGGTTCAGACTAGAAGTTAGTGACTTCAAGCACTGATGCCACGTTTTAGTTTGGTCACCCCTAACATTCTTTCAACCGTATCCAACACTAGTAAATCAGCATTGTGTGTCATAGCAATCGGTATTCAGGCATACGAAGCACGTGGCCCAACCATTTCAGTCAATAAAGATTCACAACCTAATCAACTGATTTACCATCATTCCCTAATATCTTGAGTCTTACCTGACTATTACTTACCCGATGATCCCATCAGATGACAGGAATATCCAAAAGTTAATGCTATAATATATCAATTATAATTGATAAACAAAATCGGTAGATTTTGAAGTGCTCGATCTACATTCGGTACCATAATCCATAATTATAAAAAAGTAATAATTTCAACAAGGTTATTTTAATTTCAGTGAACTAGTCAGATGTAGTATATGATGGAAATATGACTATAGTCTATACATGTAGTTATGACCTTCGTTTGTCTACCCACTTTTGGTGCCAAGGATACTTGTCTAATCTAGATTTCGACCTTGATGCGATAGGCTGATCGGCTTAACGTTGAGACTAGTAAGCGTGAGTTCGAGATGGGGTAGACAGAAAGAAAAACTATTCTGTCACTTGATTGGTGGGCAAGCACACGAATGAGAGAAGACAAGACAACTGGAACACTACTCGATCTATTTCCCTGACCACTGAACTCACTGGATTCACTGAATTCAGATTAGTGTAAAAAGGTACATGAATAAATAGGTGAATAACCCGACCTCAATGTACAATAATTAGGAAAAATACAATTATGTCCAAAACTGGGAATTAGAGTAGAAAATAGGGTGCAAATTAATATGTTTAAATGACAATAGCTTCGAAACAGAAAACAGTATGGCAGTGAATGATACATCGAACGAAAGCTTATGTTCTGTAGAATAGATTAGGGACAAAAATAAATGTGACTGTGTTTTACAAGTTTTGAATAAAAAATGAAATAACGTCCCGAAAAATAGCCTTGGTAGTTTGTCAGGGCTTCTTGTTTCTTGGTTCACATCACATGTAAATAAAAAGATATTTTAGAGTTCAGTTATCATAATAACAGACAATTAAGAACGAGAGATATGTATGTAGCAGTGTATTTATAAGCAGTTAGCAGTGTGTATCTTGCTGTAGGGAATTTAAAATGAAACAGGAAGGTTTCAAGGTGACTATTAACTTACCTTGAGTAATGTTATTGATAACTTAAGAGTATGCCTTACTACTTTTAACTATTAAGTAGATATGCCATTAAGATTCAAAATAACATTTAGCTATATCCAGTAGATTACTGTAGTCTATGAATTTATTTCAACTTTTATACAAATTTCGCTAAATTAATATAGACTGTATTTTCAAACAAAAATTCATATATTCAATAGAATATACTCATTTACTTATTCACTTCTTAAATATTGAGCTATATGCTGGCTCAGTGGTCTAGTGGTTAAGTGCTCGCGCGCGAAACCACTAGGTCCTGGGTTCGAATCTTGTGGGGGGGGCGACGTCGTGAATGCGCACTGCTGAGGAGTCCCACAATAGGACGAAATGGCCGTCCAGTGTTTCCAGGTTTTCCATGGTGGTATCTAGCTTCAACTGACTCATCATCTTAACCATTGAAAATCCCTAAATAAGTATTGATATCGAGAATTCTCTAAATGGTTAATTAAATGACCTTGAAAGGTTACAATATATCAATAAGATAAATGACACTCTTGATCTTCCCAACTATTCGTACTATAAATGATATCTTTTATTCGATACATGATTTAGTTACCATGGGAAAAGGGAACAATTTCTTGTTAAATTATGTTCAGGATAAAATTTGTTCTACATGTTATTTCTTTTCATTACTATTGTAGTGAACAAGAACACCAATGGGGACAATCGAATGTATTTGACAATAAATTACACAAATAGTTATTATAATCTAACAACCATATAGTGAATGGTTAATTTGCAAAAATAACAATCCATCATATCAAACTTGACTGTTCCTGTTGCAAACATCAATCGATTGTCTGTCCTTTCATTGTTCATGAGTTTCCATACAAATTCGACTGTGTTCCGCTCTTCCTTTCTTGATCTTCCCTCATCTTCTACTGCCAGACATTATGTTCCTAACTCGCATCACATACTACTTATGTCTACATAAGTAGCACACACCACACTATGACATAATGTGGTGTGTGCTATTGATATCGATAGATATAAGTAGTATGTATCACCAATCGAAAGTGAAATGTCTAAAGGTAGAAGATTAAGAAGATCAAAGAAAAGAGAAAGAGAACAGAAAATGATTGATGTGAAAATGAAGGAACAATAAAGTCGGAGATGATTGGTTGACATTTGTAAAAGAAACAGTGAGGTTTTAAACAATTTATTAAAGTTTTGCAAATGAAGTATTAATTGTATAGATGGATAGTGGTTAGCAGTGGAATCCAGAATGCGCGTTTCGTCGTATTTGGGACTAGTCAGTTGGATGTACTTGCATCTCAGACTTGTTGATGTTCACTTTGGGACTTGAACCCTATACCATTCGCTTCAAACGCTATCGCGTTATCCACTCAGCTACTGAGTCCCCATTGCCACTTGCATGTGCAATGGGATGAAGTTTACATTCACTTGGTATTGTTTTATTTGAAATAATGCTTGTAAATTAAGGCAATATCGAGGCAATACACACAGTATGAACATATGCCATTAGGATTCTGATCAATTGCAGTCCTAAACATCAATCGGAAGATTCAAGTAAAACAATACAAAGTGAATATTAATTGTATAGTTTTTAAATTTTACTAAGATGTTCTGTAATTTTGCATTGAAATACATTCAATTGTCCTCACTTGTGTTCTCGTCTACTACTATATTTGTTATATGGAAACATATTGAAATACAACCAATTCAGATGGGAAATGATTGCAAATTATTGTGGATTCATTAAAGTCGGACATTCATACTACTAGATGTTGTTTCAAGAGTATGGAAGTTAAGAAGTTGCTGCGAGACCTTTGATTTATGGGTTCGATCTACTGTACTGAGGTTGTAAATTCATACAGCTGATGAGTCCCACACTGAGGCGAAATGACTGTCTAAGGCTTTCTGGCTTTCGATAATGGTTTAGTTCAAATCAATTCGTGATATAAAAACAAAATAGAGAATTAAAAAAACAATATCAGTCAGTCAGTCAGTCAGTCAGTCAGTAACAACGTGGAACTTCGTACGTACATACGTCAGTACGAGTTACCATACCACATTCAGTTGTCGATTCAATATGAAAACGTCTAAACACTTAAATCAAGTATCCTTTATAAATGAGCTTGTTTATCAACGAAGATTAATCAATCCATCTATGAATGATTGTTGACGAAAGTAATGATAACTCTAATGTGTGAAAAAAGTTCTTATGTTGAAATCTTACAATGTATGCAGTATAAAGGATCGGATTCATAATGGATTAGTTTCCACTACCATTGAAATTATATATAGTACACTTTCATTTATATTCTCATGTTTATACAATAAGTATTGAGGTTATTGAGTTTAAATGGATATCATGAATGGATCAATGTCGGAACACTAATGAATACATGAAAGTACTGGACAGCCTTTTCGTCCTAGTATAGAACTTTTCGTCAGTGCGTATTTGATTGAATTGTAATTGCACTATTATTTCTTTCAATCTATCTGACTCATATTTATTGTGATCATGGTTCTTAAAGGTGGGTTGGAGAATGCTGGTCGGCGGCCTATGCTCCATTGGGAGTAACAGGCGTAAGTAAGTAAGTAAGTAAGTAAGTAAGTAAGTAAGTAAGTAAGTAAGTAAGTAAGTAATGGTTCTTAAAAATTTCACTTAACATATACGCAGATTTATGTTACTATTCTATCTGAGTCATTTCAAATATTAATAATTTTATTTTAAAATGAACGTTAAGAGGTTCGAGTCCCTGTGTGAACATCAACTGTGGGATGTAGATACATTCAATTGACCCGTTTCGTATAGCATGAAACGCGTGTTAAACTGGATTCCACTACTAGCTACTATCCATCTTTGCTTATAATGCTTATGAATTAAAGCAATATCTAGGTTATCCTTACAGGATGCACATATGCCAATAACAAAGGGATCAGTTATACTCTTAAACAACAATGAGAAGATACAAATAAACAATACCGAGTGAATATATTAAATTCACATGGTTGTAAGGATGTACTTTACCTTAAACCTGTCCCGTTTTTCGAATTATTCATTTGAATATATGAATTGTAGAACCTGAAAAGAGTTTCTCGAAAGGAATAATTTTTTGAAATATGTAGATGTTATGAACAATCAATCCAGATATTTGAACAATCTACTAATAGTGGTTGATAATATAATTACATGAACTTTATTATAACTGCTCTAGAAACAAAAATCTAAACTTAAAAATATATAAATATATTTATTTGAATGGTTAAGATGATGAGTCAGTTGAAGCTAGATACCACCATGAAAAATCTGAAAACACTGGACAGCCATTTCGTCCGATTGTGGGACTCCTCAGCAGTGCCCATCCACGACCTCGCCCACCACGCGAGATTCCAATACAGGACTTACTGGTTTGACGGTCGAGCACTTTACCACTCGACCACTGAGCCAGTCGGTATCCAACAGTGTTAATATCTAACTTCAACTAATTCACGAAATTGAGCAACACATCCATCATTGTTATCAGTGAGTTACTATGTCACAACAGACCCTTTCGGATATTTCTTTGTTTCCAATATACAATATAAATAACAAAAAAAAATAAAGAACACCAATGTAAATTTTTGATGACATAACTTTCATAAAAATAGATGCTGTATTTTTCATTAATATACTTTTGAATAGAATGTTGACTCATATTATTAACCAATCAGATTATAGTTTTTTAAATCTATTTTCCTATTGGTTAAAAAATGTAAGCCTAAAAAATATATATATATATATGCTACGAAAAAAGAAAAAAATAACCCATTTTGAATTGAATTCATTGTAGTAAATTACAAATCTTTACTGACATCTATTAGCTCTTGTGAAAGAGCATAGATTGACTATTTACCATTCATTAATATTCTTTATTGAATCCTTTCCAGAGAAAACTTTTACTTTCTTACTTACTTACTGTTATCCTTTGTGGAAGAGCATAAACCATCCAGCAAATACTTTCCATTCAATCTTGTTTTGGGTTATCCTTTCCAGTGAAAACTTTAATTATATGCTTATTTTATTATTATTATTATTATAATTCATAATGAATAATCAATTAAATACCATAAATAAACAATCTAATTTACAATTATATAGAATAATTAAACTTGATAATAATAATAATCCTAATCATAATAATCAAATTTTTACATTTATAATACCATCACAATTTATTAAAGGTTTTTTACCTAGTATTCAATCTAATGAATTTTATTATGCTGGACATTATTGGTATATACGTATGGAATATGATATTCATACAAATGATCAATCTAATACTACTCCTACTCCTACTCCTACTACTCCTACTACTACTCATACTACTACTACTACTCATACTACTACTCATAATACTAAACAATTTATTCAATATAATAAACAACCTATAAATATATCAATTCATTTATGTCATTTATCTAATGGTTTATTATGTCATATGAAATCAATGAAATTTACTATACCACATCAATTCGATTATAGATTAAATTTAATACATCAAATTGATAATATTTATTTTACAAATAAAAATTTATTCTATCAATCAATATCATGGATTCAAAATAATTCAATATTATTTAATCAATATTATTTATTTGATAATTATACATGTTTATTAGAAATTGAATTCATTGATTTTATTACAATTTATGAAGAACAATTACATATCCCGAAAACAATTAAAGATATATTACATGATCAATGTATTGAATCAACAACATTTACCTATTATAATAATGATTGGAGTTTTATTATTGATTGGAAACATACTACTAATAAAAATTATAAAGATAATCGTCCTAAATGTTATCTACAAAAACATAATACATTAAAACATTGGTTACGTATACAATATATGATTTTCATTGATTGGTATCAATTAGGTCAATATAAAACAGATATATTAGATCATTTAATCAATCCAGATTATAGTTCTATTACTGAACCATTATTGATTGGTGATATCAATTGGTTTGTAAATCATACATTATCAACTATAATTAAATTAAAACATAAAATTTTTATAAAAATTTATTTTTATTCTATTACTTATATGAATTTTATTAATTTAATACCAACATTACCATATTATCATGAAAATTGTTGTCAATTTATTGATCCATATGGTATAGAATGGTTTATTATAAGTGATATATTAGGAAAATTAGTACAATTGAAATTATATTGTATAAATCAATTGAATAATTTTAATGATTTCCAATATATTGATTATAATAATAATAATAATAATAATCAATTTAATGTACAAGTAAGATGTACAGCATGGTCAATTCAATTAATCCCATATAATAAATCATTAAATAATGTCAAATCAATTAGTCCATTCTATGTGATTTATACTTCAATGAATAATACTACTAATAATACTACTAATACTACTAATAATAATACTACTCATACTACTACTAGTACTACTAGTACTACTACTACTAATAGTAATATCAATCAAACAATGATAAAACAAAATACAAAATTAAATTATCAAGAAATTATTCTAAATTTAGATGTTGAAAAGGTATGTTGATATATTTTCTCTTCTGTTTACTTTTTAATGATGATGATAATGATCATGATTGATGAATTGATTATGAATTAGTAGTTGAGTAGATAATATGATGATATTTGAAATGAATGGTATTGAGTTCGAATCCAGAAAAGAAAATTGGGTTAAAGGTGGTCTTAATGACTTGAGAGAGTGACTGCAGTGCTTAAGGAACAACTGATTAAAGTTGGTCATACACAACCTTTTTGTGAGTAATTTATTGTGTTAGCACCGCATTTGTTGAGACCTTACAGTCAGAGACGGATATCCGTGCGATAAGGCGAGGTGTGCATTTTTAGAGTCCAGCTTTTCTACCCCCACCCCTCCTTGTGGGAACGCAGCATCGCTGTTATGCTGGTTGTCTGAAGGAAATACCTTACTGATGTCACACATCTGTATGGTCTTCAGTACGACATCGCCTTCAGACCTTGAGTTTGTTGCTTTCAGTCTTACCTCTCTTGAACCGACCTTTCTGGCATGATAGGACCTTGAAGGAACGATTAATCCAGCCAGTATAGCTCAGTTGCTTTCTACTCTTACAATTGAAGAGGGGGGTTTCTAACATGAATCAATTATTGATTTTAACAAATAATTATAGTATCTAATGAAAGCTTGTTTAAACTAAGTTTATGATGAGATTACTTATAAGAATCTATATTAACTATAAACATGTTTCAGAAAATGTATGTATGTATTTTTCAACGAAGTTATTGTGGTGTATGCAGCTGATGTCGACAGATATAAGTAGTATGCATCATCAATCGAAAGTGAAATGTTTAGAGGTAGACAATTAAGAGGATCAAAGAAAACAGAACGAGAACAAAGAATGATTATTATGGAAACGAAAAAACAACAAAGTTGTAGATGATTGATAGAGATTTTGTAAGCGAAGTATTTACTGTATAATTCTCAGATTTTACTGAGATATTCTGTAATCTTATATTCAAATACATTCGATTCTCCCCACTTGTATTCTCCTTCACTACATAGAAGAATCATAGTGATCATTCGTTACTACTGAACTACAACAAATATATAATGTATTAAGGTGATTTTATTATAATCAATATATAGTTTGATTCCTTTAATAGTAATGTTGTTATGGTGTATACTACTGATGTCGATAGATATAAGTAGTATACATCATCAATCGAAAATGAAATGTCTAATGGGAAAAAAAATTAAAAAGATCAAAGAAACAAGGATAAAAACAAAAAAAATAATTAGTGTAGAATCGAATTAGCAACAAAGTCTGAAAGGATTTATTTACATTCTATAGAAGGATTGTTTTTTTTGGAAAAATTTGTAACGTTTTATCTTTTGATATACAAAAACATTTCAAAAGCGTAATTGTTTTTTGTTTATTTTATTTTTTTGTTTTTTTTTTCTTTGTTTTTTCTGTAATTTATTATTTAAATTAAAAAAGAAAAGAAAAAAAAAAGAAAAATTCTGAAAACAAATGATTAATGTATATTCTACCATATAGAATTAGATGAATATACCTACATCCGAGAATTGATATTCACTTGAGAACTCGATACCAGTAATATTCACTTTAATTATCATTATGTTATCCACTTAGTAACTGAATCGTTATAGCAACCTGTTTAGCATTGTTGTAGTGTCTGTTATTATGTTAAGACCTTATAGCTTATTTTAGCTTTCGAACAGCTCAATCTATTCATTCTATTTGAGTCACATTCTGATGTGGTTAGTTATTCACTTATTAATCTTGACTGTTTTCATATGAGTGCTTTAGTAGGTGTGTGTACACTTCTTATTGTATTACTCATCACATGTGTGTAACTTATTTTTGTATGTCTGTAAATATTCATTAATGTTTGACTAGTTGGGAGTTGGATTATCCACGATCTATACCACGTGTCAATTTTGCTTCGTTTTCTTCTGTTCGCATCGTTTCCCCGTTCGTTTGTCTGGATGGACGATTATACAAAATAACCGGCCGTACACTGTAACTGATCAGTTTGTTAATGACATATGGCTGAGTGAATTCAATGCCGAAATCCGAAACCCCAATTATCTTATACTTGATTAATTCATCCATAAATTATAGTCTCATTCAATCTAGTTTAAAGGTTTTATATGTTCTTTTTTCTTTTTCTTTGTTAAACTATCTCTTATTTAATGCATTTTGTTATTATTTCATCAGTATTAAACATATTATTCATCATTATGTGATTAGATGATGGTTGGAGATAGTTGACAGGTAACCCTGGACCCGGGTTTCCTGCTACTTGGCACTCGTCAGCAAGCTGTACCTGTATTCTTTGAGGGAACTCGTGCTCCCTGATGGAATCGATCCCGTGTCACCCAGCTTCACAGTCAGAGACGTTACCACTGAGCTATCCGAGCCGCGACCGACCTCCTATAAGACATGGTTGATAGCATTCGATCTGCACTAATGATAATAAGAACTAGACATGCATGACATTGATCACCACCCAATGATCAATCAATTGTAATCATTATGTATACAATACATATGGAGTAGTAGTTTAGTAGGTAAACCGAATTAGAATTTAGGTAATAAACAACATATATGTATTTTAACCTTATTTACTCTAGTCAGGTTAGTACACTCAATGATCTTCACTAACTTTCATATAGTTTGTCTCAAAGTAGAATAAATAGTTGGATTTAAACTAGACAAATAATAAATTATTGAAATATGATATATAACTCTAATTTGATGACATCTACATAACTATTTTTCTATAAAATTTATACCTTTTCAGCTTAGTGATTAAGCATATTTACCGTTCTCATATATGACATAGTTTTATATATTTGGGAAGCATTATCGATGAACACGTTAGATCTGATGCACATGTGAAGGCGTGGATCGGAAAAGCAACAGCAACATATTTACAACTGAAGAACATTTGGAACTCAAAACAACTGTCTGTCAACCAACACCAAAGTCAGAATTTTCAAAACAAATGTGAAGACAGTTCTACTGTATAGGGCAGGAAACTGGAGAACTATGAAAGCCATCATACACAAGATACAAGTGTTTATTAACAGTTGTCTACGCAAAATACTTCATATCCGCTGGCCGGACACTATTAGCAACAACCTACTGCGGAAGAGAACAAATCAGATTTCAGTGGAGGAAGAGATCAGGAAGAAGCGCTGTAAGTGGATAGGACACACATTGAGGAAAGCACCCAATTCCGTGCGTCACAAAGCAAGCCCTCACATGGAATTCTCAAGGTCGAAGGAGGAGAGGAAGACCAAAGAATACATTACGCCGGGAAATGGAGATAGACATGAGAAAAATAAACAAGAATTGTATAGAACTAGAAAAGAAGGCAGAGGAGAGAGTGGGTTAGTGAATGCTGGTTGGCGGCCTCTGCTCCATTAGGAGTAACAGGCGTAAGTAATTAATGTACGATATAGTAAAAAATAAATATAGCTGTTAGGAGTTCATCACAATGATTATCTTCCTAAAATCATATCTCTATCTACAAAATGCTGAATTTGGTTACCCCCCCCGCTATGAAAAGCTTGTTGGTAATTAGAATATAAAAAAGTTTAAGAGACGCATATATCGATTTCATATCGATGATTCTTTGTTCGCATTCTCTTTTCTTTGATCTTTTTAATTTTTTTTTCCCATTAGACATTTCATTTTCGATTGATGATATATACTACTTATATCTATCAACATCAGTAGTATACACCATAACAACATTACTATTAAAGGAATCAAACTATATATTGATTATAATAAAATTACCTTATTACATTATATATTTGTTGTAGTTCAGTAGTAACGAATGATCACTATGATTCTCTTATGTAGTGAAGGAGAATACAAGTGGGGAGAATCGAATGTATTTGAATATAAGATTACAGAATATCTCAGTAAAATCTGAGAATTATACAGTAAATACTTCGCTTACAAAATCTCTATCAATCATCTACAACTTTGTTGTTCTTTGGTTTCCATAATAATCATTCTTTGTTCTCGTTCTTTTTTGCTTTGATCCTCTTAATTGTCTACGTCTAGACATTTCACTTTCGATTGATGATGCATACTATTTATATCTGTCGACATCAGCTGCATACACCACAATAACTTCGTTGAAAAATACATACATACATTTTCTGAAACATGTTTATAGTTAATATAGATTCTTATAAGTAATCTTATCATAAACTTAGTTTAAACAAGCTTTCATTAGATACTATAATTATTTGTTAAAATCATGAATTGATTCATGTTAGAAACCCCCCTCTTCAATTGTAAGACTAGAAACACTGGGCAACCATTTTATCTTAGTAACGGAGGAAATATATAGTACTCATTTTGTTAACAAACACTTATGAGCGTTGAAATGATTAGGATATATATATATATATATATATATATATATATATATATATATATATATATTCATGATCTTCCCGACCGTTGTTGCTACGTTGACGTGATGGTCAAGCTTGCCTATTGTGATGAAGCAACTGAGCTATACTGGCTGGATTAATCGTTCCTTCAAGGTCCTATCATGCCAGAAAGGTCGGTTCAAGAGAGGTAAGACTAAAAGCAACAAACCCAAGGTTTGAAGGCGATGTCGTACTGAAGACCATACAGATGTGTGACATCAGTAAGGTATTTCCTTCAGACAACCAGCATAACAGCGATGCTGCCTTCCCACAAGGAGTGGTGAGGGTAGAAAAGGTCAACACTAAAAATGCACAACTCGCCTTATCCCACGGATATCCGTCTCTGACTGTAAGGTCTCAACAAATACGGTGCTAACACAATAAATTACTCACAAAAAGGTTGTGTATGACCAAGTTTAATCAGTTGTTCCTTAAGCACTGCAGTCACTCTGTCAAGTCATTAAGACCACCTCTAACCCAATTTTCTTTTCTGGTACCTTTAGAAGAACCCTTCCACGGTGTTGGCAACCGGGAAGTGATAACCGCCCTCATACCTCTAACAGCACTCAAGACAACTGTATTCATAATCAACCTGCCTCATGATCTTAATGAAAATGTTTGTGATTGACTTAGTTCATTATTTAATTAGATAATATATAATTTATATGAATGATAACCAAAATCTAGAAACAATAAACTAGAAGAGACTATTATTAGTATAATTCAATATTGGTTATAGCAATTCATATGTGTTTAGCTTACAATTATGGTAAGTTCTATCAAAGAACAAACTTTACTTTAAAATGAATTACATTGAAAAATTAAATGATTTCAAAGGCAGTATGTATTAGATTATTCACTTTATTTGATGTATCATCTAGATACGACTTTTATAAACATTCTTATAATAGTTTTCAATCATGAGTCAATTGAAGTTAGACCACCATGGAAAACCTGGAAGCACTGGACGACCATTTCGTCCTAGTATGGGACATCTCACCGTTCGATGCCAGCTCAGTGGTCTAGTTGGTTAAATGCCTGGCGCGAGACTGATAGGTCCTGGGTTCGAATCTCGCGGGAAGCAGGACGGTGGGTGCGAACTGCTGACCAGTGCCATACTAGGACGAAACGGCCGTCCAGTGCTTCCAGATTTCCCATGGTGGTCTAGCTTCAATTGAATCATGATTTCAACTATTGAAATTCTCGTAATAGTCAGAAAAAAAACTTGCTTTATGTCCCTTTGATAAATTTCGATAGTAATAATAATAAGAAGTTAAAGATTATTAGTACTATGTTATGATATATATTAGTGCAATACATTTCGTTTTCAATTGAGATCATGAATCGATTGATGTTAGATAACCATTGAAAACCTGGAAGCACTGAACGGCCGTTTCGTCCTATTGTGGGACTTCTCAGCAGTGCGCATCCACGATCCTGCTCGCGGGATTCGAATCCAGGACCTTTGGTATCGCTTGTGAACGCTCAACCTACTAGACCATTGAGCCGGCATCCAATGGTGTTAGTGTCTAACATCAATCAATCCACGAAATTACGTGACCATCTTCCATTGTACTGAAGCAGATACCTGTCTCTACCCGACATTTCGAACAATCTGATCACACATCACATACTTGTTAAGAGTGTATATATAGAGAAAATAAAAGTCAACTACACTGGAAATAGGGGTAAGAGGAGACAAGGATAATAATAATAATAATAATAATAATAATAATAATATGAACACAATTTGAAAATTATTCACTCTACGGATAATGAGCCAATATTACCAGGGTAGGTTTAAGGTGAGAACAAATTGTTTTTTTGAATACACAAAGGGGGTTTCAGCTTTTGTATGGCTAAGGTTTCAATAAACCTTAGTATACGCTCTTTTACACTTTTATACAACACCACAAAAACCGAGTGAAGACAAATCTTATGACCTTTTACGACTACATATTTATAGTAGAAGGGGTTTTGTGGAGATTGTAGTAATTTCAATGGTTAAGATCATAAGTCGAATCTTGCAGGGGGTGAGGTCGTGGATGCGCACTGCTGAGGAGTCCCATAATAGAACGAAACGGCCGTCCAGTGCTTCCAGGTTTTCCATGGTGGTATCTAGCTTCATTTGACTCATGATCTTAACCATTGAGATCATATATTTAGCAATAGAGGATGATGGATTTTTATCATCTACTCATATTAGGTCACTTGATTCTATTTGTTTCTGAAACCATTTTGGTACATGTTCAGAAACCAAACCTTGGATTGATTCACAATTACTAGAATAAAATCTCTAAATATCAGTTTGGAGTTGTTGAATTGCTTTGAAATTAATAACTGATTTTAATTAGACAACTATTAAATGCATGGAAGTGTTGGATAGCGATTTCCTTTTGCTATGGGAGCGCTGTCAATGTATCAACAACCCTGGATCTAGGAATTAGACCCAGAACCTTAAGTCTCGTGCGTGAACACCTTCTCTGTAAACCATTGATCCGGCATCTATCAGTGTTAATCTGTAGTTCTAATCAATCCACGATATTCACGTGACCAATTTTCATTGTCTTTAATGATTACTTTTCTTACATCTGATAGAGCTAAGTGTTCATAAACGAGACCAAATATCCTGTGTTCTATCATTGATTTCAGGGTTATGGATATGCACTGTTGAGCTGTTGAATACTAGAAAGAATTGTATCGTATTAAACTATGACAAATCATAGTATATTGTTAAAAACTCTATGAGGAAAAACCTTTTAAATCCCAATTTAAAACTGCTCTAAAGTGTACACTGGATATTTTACACACGACATAACCTGTAACCTATAGATTAACCTCTTGAGGGAGCTTAGAGTTAGAGTAATAAAAGGGTATAATGTAAGCAAGTTTACATTTAACCTTTTGTTAATATTAAGTTTCGATGAAATCTGTTTTTAAGTCAACATGTTTTGCTATCAAATCTTTCCTAGAATGCTCATTTAAAGTGTGCAGTTATAAAACTAGTCTCTCAAATTTATCGTTTGACTGATCATATATAAGGATATAGTACAGGAAGAAAGTTCGTTCGTAGAATGAAAGATATGAAATAATTTTAGTCTCATAGTTTAAAGGAAGACAGAGAGTGTATACACCTATGCCATTGTGATCGATTCTGAGCCATGTCACCAAGATTCTCCAACCATTGGTTACGATAGTCACCGGTTGACCTCAACCAAGTAGTCTGGATCTACTAACATGGCTCAGACAAGAAGTTATTGACTTCACACACCGATGCTACGTTTTGGTTTGGCCGCCCCTAACTTTCTTCCAATTGTCCCTATTACTAGTAAGTGAGCATTGCGCGTCGTGGTAATCAGTGTTCAGGCATACGCAACACGTGAAGATGAAGATTCACAACCTTATCAACTGCTGGTTGGCGGCCTATGCTCTTCCACGAGGAGTAACAGGTCTAAAAAAGTAAGTAATATCTAGAACTTGAGTGATATATTAGTAGAACCAATATTATCAAATGAAAAGGATCAATGAAAATATCAATGCGCATTGTAGTGTCGATTGACATGTTAAGCTCATATATCTTATTCTAGCTTTCGGACAGACCAATCTATTCATTCCAATTGAGTGATATTTTGACTGTGGTAATTATTCGCCTATCAATCTTGACTGTTTTTATATAAAAGCGCATATGTATGTGTATATTTCTTATCCTAACTTATATTTGTGTGATTATAAATATTGATTAACACTTGATTAAATGAGGAGTTGGCTTACCCGCCATCTTCACTGCGTATCGTTTCATTTCGCTTTGCTCTATTCTATTTGCTTTATATACAAAAGATATGTATTCAATAGTTCATTCTCGTTATTTGATTTATTTAATTCCATTATTCACTGAATGCGAATTAAGTCGATAAAGACATTGAACCATGAATGGTTTTTGTTTATATGTAAGAAGATGAAATATGAATAGTAAATGATCTGATCTAGTTAAATTATGCAGTTAGTAAGACAGATATATTCCCTAATCTATAATTATCAATATTTCCCAGGTTCATTATTGAAATATTCTGTTACTCATAAAACATTATAAGTAATATCTTATTGTTTTAAGTTATTAATATATATATATAACTTTGAGTTAAATGATCTTTGTTAAGTGGCCTAATATCTGACTCTTTTTTGATTGTGTAATTATCGTTATCCAATTATACATTATGAGATTAGATGGTGTTTGGAGGTAGTCGATAGGAAACCCTGGACCCGGGTTTCGTGTTACTTGGCACTCGTCAGCAAGGTGTACCTGTAATCTTTAAGGGAACTGGTGCTTCCTGACGGATTCGATCCCGTGTCATTCAGTTTCACAGTCAGAGACGTTACCACAACCGCGACCGACCTCCAGTAAGACTTCGATGTATTCAAAATTGATGGATCACTGAATGGTGATCAATGTCATGCGTGTCTAGTCCTTATTGGTGCAGATCGAACGCTATCGACCATGTTGCAATGTGACTACCAGTTTAAGTGACTCGACACTGTAACATGGTCGATAGCATTCGATCTGCACTAATAAGGAATAGACAAGTATGACATTGATCACCGCCCAGTGATCAATCAATTGTGACTTATACATTGTCGCCAATCCTCGTATATAATCATCGACTTAACTTATGTCATAGTGTATAAAGAAAATTAAATAATTCAAATAGGAGAATGAAGTTTGAATGACTATATTTCATACAATTGTTGATTTGAATAGACAATCTGAAAGACAGAACTATGGAACAAAGTGAAACGGATCGGAGAAGACATGTTAGCCAACCCAGTTGTTAGGAAACGGGTACCAGATAAGGATAACAAATCAATTGATGAAGTAGTGAAACTACATCAGTTGACATGGTTGGGACATGTGTTACGTATGCCCAACCACCGACTACCCCAACGTGCAATGTTTTATGGTGTAGGAGTAGGTTGGAAGAAAGCTAGGGGCGGCCAGACCAAAACATGGCACAAATCCATGAAGTCACAAACAAGTGGACTGAACCATGTTGGTAGGTGTAGACTAACTGGTTGGGATCCACGAGACAATAGCAACCGATGGTTATAGATCTTGAATGACATGGCTCAAAATCGTTTGCAATGGTGTGCGCAGGTGCATCCACTCTCTGTGTTCTGCCAAATTCTAATCTTCTGAATTCTTCATGTCCTTTATTTTCTTTCCGAATGTATTTCACTGGATTATACTCCTTGAATAACATCATCGACCCCTAATGTTCCCTATCACTACCTCTACTACTACGGGATTTGAATCGATAAGTGTATCTCTGTGCTAATGTGGTATGGCAACTTGAACTGATGTACGTACGTACGTACAAAGTTCCACGTTGTTACTGACTGACTGACTGATTAGCCAACTCAATTTAATCAAGCGTTAATCAATATTTATAGTCAGACAAAAAGAATATACAGACATGGGATAAATGAGATAAGAAATAAACACACATACGCTTGCATAAAAACAGTCGAAGTTGATAAGTGAATAATTAACAAGTTCAAAATATGACTCGAAAAGAATGAATAAATTTACCCACCTGAAAGCTATATGAGTTAAACATGGCAACCAACATTACATTACTGAAGTGATGTAATAAATATTTTTTATGTAGTTTTTATTTTGGACATTTTCTAATCAATACCGTTAACATGTTCATGATCTCAATCAATAATTTAATAATCTCAACAACCCCATACTGATAATTAACATGTGTGCTCACTAGTGATTAACTTCGTGAGGGAATTCTTGGAGTTCTAGTGAGAAGCCATGACCAGTGGAGCTAATCCTTGTTGGGTAGAGTGAGGTATCTACCTCAGTACAATGGAAGATGATCGCACAACTTCGTGGATTGGTTGAGGTTAGATACTAACACCACTGAATGCCGGCTGGCTCAGTGATCCAGTAAGTTAAGCATTCACACACGAGACCGAAGTTCCTGGGTTCGAATCTCGCTCGCAGGAATTTTGACGCTCACTGCTGAGGAGTCTCACAATAGGACGAAACGGCCGTCCAGTACTTCCAGGTTTTCAATGGTTGTCTAACATTAATCGATTCATGATCTCAATCAAAATCTTGACAATCTCCACAACATCTAAGTTGATAATTAAACATTATCTGAAAGCTAAGTTGTTCTCTGTTCTGGCTATTGGGTAAACGAACTTGGGAAACTTTATTCTAGACCAATGATAATTTATTGTTGCACTTGACTGTTATTTCACACTTGACATGACTTTGGTTAATCAAAGATCATTGGTACTAGATATACAATCTAAGACAGCTAATCAATGCTACGACAACATTCATACAACTGCTCTCCTGTCTTACTGTTTTATCTTATGGGCTGCAAATCTGATTTTTTTTCTCACCGAAACATCATAAACAACAAAAAAAGCAACAATAAAAGTGTAATTTAATCATGTTGGGTATGAGACAGGTAGAAGAAAATGATATTGCAATATCATGAATTTCAATAACTGAGATCATGAGTCAATTGAAGCCAGATAGCACCATGGGAAATCTGAAAGCATTGAACGGCCGTTTCGTCTTGTTTTGGGATTTCTCAGTAGTGCGCATCTGCGGGATTCGAACCCAGGACCTATCGATCTCGCGCCAGGTGCTTAACCTACTAGATCACTGAACCGGCATCCAACGGTGTTAATATCTAACTTCAACTAATCCACGGCCGTCCAATGCTTCCACATTTTTCATGATGGTTTAGCTTCAATTCACTCATAATCTCTGCTATTGAAATTGTTCAATATTGGTTAATTAACTTATGTTAGAAATTTGAACTACTGGTTATCAATTCAATAACTGATATGTAACACTTTCTATGAGAGACTTGAATTATCTCAATTGAATCTGTGAATTAGATTTACTATGGATTAAACAGTTATATACTGTTTTTTCTAGCTAACGTCAAGGAGTAACAAACCGTTTCAACTTATATTACAGTAAGTAGTGAAATTTTTTAAATTCAGTTTCACACTTCTCATGTGTTTATTTTTAATCAGAAGGGGTTTTGTGAAGAGTTTAGAAATTTCACTAGTTGAAATTATGAGTCCATTGAAGCTAAACCACTATGGAAAATCTCAAAACACTGGATGATTATTTCGTTCGTGTATGGAACTTCTCACCGGTACATATCAATGATTCCATACACAGGACTCAAACTTACAATCTAGGTTGAAATGAAATAAATTCCACATATATCCTGGAGACTAAATCGGTTATAAAATGAGTTGATTCAATGTTAGATCACCATTGAAAACTTGGAAACACTAAATGACTGTTTCGTCCTTTACGGGACTCTTCAACAGTATCTATCCAAGATCCTACTAATAAATTTTATATATTCCGGAAATAAATAAAATACAAAATTAATAAATCATTTAAATGACATTTGTTTTGATAAATATCCTTCCGGAAATAAATAGAATATTGTTATTATTGTGAAAGTATGGATATTTTACGCCTCTTTTTATTCATTATCGAAATGTTATTTTTGTAACTATGATAGATTATCAATTTAGGTGTTGTGGAGATTGTCAAGTTTTCGATAGAGATCATGAACCTATTGATGTTAGACAACCATTGAAAACCTGGAAGTACTGGACGGTCGTTTCGTCCTATTGTGGGACTCCTCTGCAGTGCGCATCCACGACCCCATTCGCGGGGTTCGAACCCAGGGCATTCAGTCCCGCGCGCGAACGCTTAACCTACTGGACCACTGAGTTGGCATGCAATTGTGTCAATGTCTAACCTCAACCAATCCACGAAGTTGCGCGACCATCTTCCATTGTACTGAGGTAGACACCTGTTTCTACCCGACACGGATTAGCTCCACTGGTCACGACTTCTCACCACAACACCGAAATTGATAATTACAATGTGCTCACTAGTGACGAGCTTCGTGAGAGAATTCTCGGAGTTGTGGTGAGAAGTCGTGACCAGTGGAGCTAATCCGTGTCGGGTAGAAACAGGTGTCTACCTCAGTACAATGGAAGATGGTCGAGCAACTTCGTGGATTGTATGATAGATTAGTAATATATCTTAATCAGTTTAAAGATAAGCAAAGAGTATTACTATAATGGTATTAATGAAGATTGATCAATTTATAGTGTACATTTTAGTTCCATTGTATCCATTGACCAACGATTGGTTCATATTCCATTTGTTCTCTCAGGAACTAGATGCCCATGTGCAGGGTTTTCCAACTCCCATTAGGTGGACTCTCCGTATCCATCAACCAGTTTAAAGCGCCGATCATTCGTTTTCTATCCCCTCAATTTCATAAACAACACCTTCATTGTATGAAGGTAGTAAGATTTCGCTGAATGTGATTGTACACACGTGACTATGTGAGAGCATTTTGAGAGATAGAGCTGACTCTCTCTGTACTCTTGGGTGCATTCATGTATGAGTCTCATGGTCAATATTCAATGATTATTATATCTAACTCTAATCCATTTATGATATTACATAACTGTCTTCTTTTGGAAGGTAATTCAATCACATTTGACATAATTAAATTACATAAGTCATAACATCTCTACGTACTAGATGCTTAATTTCTTTTCGAGTTGTACATTTAAATATTAACGAATGTTTGTATAAATATCTTGTTGGCTTTCAGTAGTTATCTGACTAAGATTAGTTCATTAAATTAACTGTCAAGTAACTTGACAAAACCTTAAAAGAGGTATCGATTGAAAATCTAGAACATTTCAACAGATCATATTCAATCATTAACTTGACTAAGAATGTGGTAAGAAAAACATAATAACAACATAAACTCACTAGTGACTGGCTTCAAGAGGTAAATCCTGAAGTTCTAATAAGAAGCAGTGACCATTGGAGTTCAACTGGTTCGATTGTGAGATATGAACTCACTGATGACAATGGTGAATGTGTTGCTCAATTTTGTGGATTAGTTGAAGTTAGACATTAACACTGTTGAATGCTGGTCGGCTCAGTGGTCTAGTGGTTAAATGCTCGCGCACGAAACCAGTAGGTACTGGATTCGAATCTCTCAGGAGGCGAGATCGTAGATGCACACTACTGAGGAGTCCTACAATAAGATGAAAAGGCCGTCCAGTGCTTCGAGGTTTTCTACAGTGGTCTAGTTTCAGTTGACTCATGATGTCGATCATTGAAAAAACTATATGTATTACAGAACTTCATCAAAACATCTTTGGTGATGATCTTTGACATTAGTAATACATAACTAATGAGTTCATGTTTATGGTAAAATGTATTGAATTCAAGTTCTCATATGATAATTAACACTAGAATGTAAGTAAAGATTCTTGTTGATATCTTTCAATCAGGATAAAACGTTAATTACGTTTTTCACTCTTAGGCACAATTCATCTTTCTGTAAAACTTTGAAATCATTCACAATAATCGCTATTTTTTAGTATTTGGTCCCTGTGTAACATAGGTTTGAGCTATATAAAGAGTGATATGACAGGACGAATAAGCGAGATTAAATTTTTGATTCATCATGATCTTGTTCAACATTCAGTCAGTCAGTAATATTCTTGATTGTTGTTAGAAATTGTTCACATCGTGAAAGGGTTCTTCTGGATGTACCTTAAAAGAAGATTGGGTTAGAGGTGGTCTTAGTGACCTGAAAGCTTGACCGCAGTGCTTAAGGAACAACTGATCGAGGGCGGTCACATACGACCGTTTTATGAGTAGTTTTTGTGTTAGCTCCGTACTTGTTGAGACCTTACAGCCGGAGACGGATATTTGTAGGATAAGGTGAGGCGTGTATTTTTAGTGTTGACCATTTCTATCCCCATCCCTCCTTGTGGGAGGGTAGCATCGCTGTTATGCTGGTTGTCTGAAAGAAACACCTTACTGCTGTCGCATCTCTGTACAGTCATCAGTACCACTTTGCCTTCAAACCTTGAGTTTGCTGCTTCTAGTCTTACCGCTATTCAACCGATCTGTCTGGCATGGTAGGACCTTGAGAAATGATTGTTTCAGTCAATATAACTCGATTGGTTCATTACGATAGGCAATCCTGACTACCACGTCGACGTAGCAGTAATAATCTGATTGTTCAATATTACTTCCGTCTTTAACATTTAGCATGTGATTCCTTATATTTATCATATATGTGATTTCATTTTAATTAATAATCGAAATAGGTGTACAATCATTGTATAAGTGAATGTATTTTCAACTAGGGTCGTCGTCGTCGTCGTCGTTGTGTTTTCGGATTAATACATCCTCACTTACACTAGTCTTGATGTGTTTATTTGGCGTCATGGGAAATGTAATGGTTCCTTGTTTCGGGAATAAGTAAAAAGAGACTTGAATATAGCAGAGAGTATCACTTTCTCTAATGCTTCAGAGAAAGACTTTGTATCAAGTAATATAAATAATATAAATAACTAAAATTAATTTGAATTATTAATTTCAATTTCAGACTATTGAATAACCAATGAAGTGATATAAATTGATTTCATTTCCCCAGTTTGTAAGACTCTATTTTTAATAATTAATAGTTAAATTCATGAATTGATTATAGCTAGACTACCATGAAAAACCTGGAAACACTAGGTGATCGCTTCGTTCTAATATGGGACTAATCAGCAGAGCATATCCATGAACTCGCACAATAGATTCGAACCAAAGACCTGTCAGTATCCTGCGCAAATTCCTAAAATCTAGATCAATGAGCCGGCATACAACAGTGTTAATGATTAACTTCAACCAATCCAAAAAATGTCGCCACCATCCACCATTGTCTTTACTGGGTAACTACCTCACAACAGACACAGTTGAACTCCATCTGTGACTGCTTCTCACTAGTACTACAGGAACTGTATCTAGTGAGTGGGATCGTGGTTGCACACTGCTGAGGAGTCCCATACTAGGACAAAATGGCCATCTCGTTCTTCCAGGTCTTCAATGATGGTCTAGTTTAGATCGACTCATGAATTCAACTATTAAATTACTACATTCTTCACAAAACTCCTTTCTGATATTTTTAATATTATTCCTTGAGACAAATAACACAATTATTCTATACATTTATGTGACTCTTAAAGTATTATACTAATGTGAATAATTTGATCCATCGTGGTTATAATGTAGCGAAGAAAAACACAGGTGAGGATAACCGAATTGTAAATCGTTAATTTGCAAAAATATTAATCCATCATCTCAAACTGAACTGTTCCTGTTGCAAACATCAATCCATTGTCTGACATTTCATTGTTCATGCGTTTTCATACAAATACATTCTATACCTGACCACCGTCATATACTACTTGTGTGGATATAAGTAACCCACACCACACTACTACTACTACTATTACCATTACTACTTTTGTTATATAGTTGTAAATATGATTGAAAGACATACAAATTACATTATGTTCCCGCTCTTGCTTTCTTGATCTTTTCGCATCTTCTGCTGCCAGACATTACGTTTTCAACTCGCGTCATATACTACTTATATCAATATAAGTAACGTGTACCACAATAATACGTTCTATGTGTTCAAGTTGCCTAAGTCATGGTTTTTTGTTGATTCTAATGTTGATTGTCAAAGGTCTGTTAATCAATAACCATGATTTTATTAGATTATATACATGATATTTCGTTCTATCAACTTATTTAACTGTATCAGTATATTTATTAGTAGTCTTTTGAATCATTGTTAAATTATCTCTGATCAGTGAGTATGACATTTTATGATTAAACAAGCATCTAAACTATGCTCTTCGAACCGTTTTAAATGTAATGATTTACTCTATATTCTCCATTCTTTGAATATTCATTTATATGGTATATGAAACAAAACACTTTTCATATCCTATTGTAACTTCTTTTAAGATGATAAAACTGTTGTCAGTCAGTCAGTCAGTCAGCCAGTCAGTAACAATGTGAAACTTCGTACGTACGTACATACATCAGTTCAAGTTGCCATACCACATTAGAACAGAGATTCACTGATCGATTGAAATCCCGTAGTAGTAGAGGTAGTGAAAGTATAAGTAGTGATAGGGGACATTAGGGTTTGATGATGTTATTCAAGGAGTATAATACAGTGGAATAGATTTCGAAAGAAAATAAAGGACATGAAGAATTCAGAAGATTAGAATTTGGGAGAACATAGAGAGTGGATGCACCTGCGCACACCATTGCAAACCATTTTTAGCCATGTCATTCAAGATCTCTAACCATCGGTTGTTATTGTCTCGCGGACCCCAACCAGTTAGTCTACACCTACCAACATGGTTCAGTCCACTTGTCAGTGACTTCATGGATTTGTGCCATGTTTTGGTCTTGCCGCCCCTAGCTTTCTTCCAACCTACTCCTACACCATGAAACATTGCACGTTGGGGTAGTCGGTGGTTGGGCATACGTAACACATGTCCCAACCATGTCAACTGATTAAGTTTCACTACTTCATCAATTGATTTTCTATCCTTATCTGGTATCCGTTTCCTAACGACTGAGTTACTTACTCGGTGGTCCCAAGATATACGAGCAATGTTTCGAAGACATCTATGATCAAATGCCAGTAGCCTACGAATATCCTCTATTCTTACCTTTCATGTTTCACTGCTATAAAGTAGGACGGAACGAACTGCTGCGCAGTAAACAAGTCCTTTGGTTGATAGACGGATATCTCGCCTACGCCATATATGACGCAAGTTGGCAAAAGCTAGTCGAGCCTTTGCAAACTGTTGTAGTGTCATATGGTTCAGATAGTTGTGGACGGAATAGAAGAAGCTTTCGCTTAACAGGCTTCCATGTCTAATAGCAGTGGATCATCAATACTTTCAGTCAGGAACCCTCACAACCCGAATCGGTTACTATGTTAAACTCATATACCTTTTTCTGACTTCCGTTCTTGAGTCACATTTTAACCTTGTTAATTATTCACTTGTCATTCCTGACATTTTATATGAAAGTATGTGTGTATATATCTTATCCTAGTCACCAAATGTCTGTAACTTATTTTTATCTGGCTAACAATATTGATCAACGCTTGATTAAATGAAGTTGACTCCTACGTCTTCATAACTGAGCGTCACTTCGCTTCGCTCACTTCTCTTCGATTCGTCCCTGTAATTGTCTGCCTGGATCAATGATTGTACGTATTCAAAACTTCGTTCTCGTATTCGACTTATTGAATTCCACTATACACTAAAGCGCATGAAATCAATAATAATAATAATCATATACGAGAATAGTCAGGATGTCTATCTAGACAACAATTATCCATAAGATCCAAATGAAGTCAGTTATAGAGTTACTATACTATAGTTAAAATGCTTTCTTATTCATTTATTACATTTTCTATTTTTAGGTATGTAGTTCCAATTTTGGATATTCTCGTCCAAGTGATAATGCAATTACATTACGTATTGAATGGTTATATTCACATGTATTATGTAGAGGTGATTATCAATATTATGATGAATTGATCGCAAAACAACGTTATCATCTATTGTAAGATTTCGGTTAAAGTAAATTTTTCCCTTATCTTGATTTATAATTTTAATAGGATACTTTGATATGTTCTGAATCATGTCTGTGAAGATAGCTTCCCCCCATATGGGATAGATCCATAAATGGTTTCAATAGATAAGACAATAAACGGTGAGACTATAGTTTATGGATGACCTTTGAGTGACGCTAGACTGACCTTAAGAGTGTCCACCTAATAACTAGGACCAAATGAAGGTTATAAACCTGTGTGAGGAATTAGAATGATAATTTACAGTTGATGGTTAAGGCTAGGAATTCGATTTCATCACGAACTGACATCAGCTATAATGCCAAGACTCTATTTAGCCAAATGGATGAGTGAATTTCGTGCCAAAATCCGAGACCTGTTATCATATACGTGATTGGTTCGTCTAATAAATTATAGTCTCGCCATTATAATAGTAATAATAATCATATGGAAACAACTGTGACTAACAATTCATAATGTTAAGTCTTTATTTATCCTCTCAACTTACTTCTACCTCATTTAACTTACTGCATCTAGGTACGCGTTTGTTGGACATATATGAGATACATGTCGTAGGTATTGGATTCATTTAAATTTTACGGTTAAATCACCCACTTTTTCATATTTACCTTCTAACATCAGTTTAATATCACCGTTGGATGCCGGCTAGCTCAGTGATTTAGTGGTTAAGTGCTCTCGCGCAAAAACCAGTAGGTCTAGGGTTCGAATCTCGCAGGGGGCGAGGTCGTAGATGCTCACTGCTGAGGAGTCCCACAATAGGATGAAACGGCCATCCAGTGCTTCCAGGTTTCCCGTGGTAGTCTAGCTTCAAGTGACTCATGATCTTATCCATTGTAATATCAACATTGTTTCTTCGGTGATGTCAGTTAACATGAGGATTATTTCGAATATGTCTATGATGAATTCTGATCAGTCTATATATTTTTTCTAATTTCACTGTCGTACAGTGAAATAAATCAGAACATTGATCAGTTTACCTGCTTATTCAAGAATACGGATACATATCTCACCTATGAACCCTAATTGAAGATTTGGTAAAGTTTCACATGTTTAGATAGAAATCTTGCCGTTCTGAATTTATTCATTTGATAATAATCGATGTAATAAAGTAAAAGTAATCATGATCTCAACTATTAAAATTACTATAGTTTCCACAAAACCCCTTCTGATATTAATCAATATATGCTAACTAGTTACTAGCTTTACGAGGAATTTCCTGGAGTTCTAGAGAGAAGTACTGACCATTGGAGTTCAAACGGGTCTATTTTGAGATATTAACTCATTAAAAACAATGGTGGAAGTGTCGCTCAAATTCGTGGATTGATTGATGTTGAACATTAACACCGTTGGGTGCTGGTCAGCTCAGTTGTCTAGTGGTTAAGCGTTTGGGCGAGAGATCTAATAGGTCTTGGATTCGAATCTCACAGGGGGCGGGATCGTGGATGCGCACTGCCGAAGAGTCTCACAATAGGACAAAACGGCCGTCCAATGTTTCCAAGTTTTCAATGATTGTCTAGCTTGAATGAACTCGTGGATTTGACCCTTACAATCTCCACAAATCCTTATTCTGACAATTATCATGTTCTCGCTAGTGAATAGCTTCTTAAAGTTCTAGTGAAAAATCGTAACCAGTGGAGTTCAATCCATGTCAAAGGTGAAACAGTGTGGTGTTTGAATGAACTAATGACTCCTTTGTACTTGTTGAATGTTTGATTTCGAATTCTAAATGCAGTACATTCGTTAGTACTTGTGTAGTACTTCTTGATTAAATTGCGTTATCCCTGGGATTCTTAGTTCATACTATAATTCAATTAGTCCTAATTATCATAAACAGTTATCCACCTCAGATCAGACATCAACACTATTGAACCGGTCTTAAGCTTAGACGTTATATGTAGAATCATGAATATGCACTGTTAAGGAGTTTCATACTAAGAAGAAATGTCTATCTATTACTTCCAGGTTTTCAATGATAATAGTCTAGCTTAGATTAACTAATGAATTGAAGTATTAAAAATACTGGTTAGCATTTCGTTTTTTAGCGTGTTAGTTTTCTACAGGATGGGGACGCTAACCTCCTGCTCAACCCTCCTCCTTTACAAGAGCTTGAGATTAGCAGTAACTCTAGAAGAGCTACATGAGGAGTTATTCAAACTACTACCATCTCTATAGAATAATATAAAATTCTATAAACAGTAATTATTTATTTCTTTTTTATATTTTCATTTATAGAAAAGATATAAGTAATAAAGATTTACAAAATGAACATTTAAACAAACTTAAACTAGTTCCAGTTTCAACATCAACATCAACATCAACATCAACATTATCACCATCATCTAAAGAGAATGATCAAGAGGATAATCATAATAATCGAGGAAAATTAGAATCAGAATTCAATATTAATCATTCTAATAAACAATCATCTTATTTAAGAAAATCATCTGAAATATTATTATCATCATCATCATCATCATCATCATTTAAAATTAAAAAAACTTCCACACAAAAAGGATCAATCTCACCAAATCATTCAATCTATAGTGGGAATTCTTTAACAAATTCACCAAATATAAAACATTTTTTAACACCATCAGTCATTATTAATGGTCATTTGAATTCAGATATCAATCATTTAAATTTAAATGATAATAAGGATGATGATGATGATGATGGTGATTCTTCAACAAATCAATCATGGCGTCGTCATAGTTCTTGTTTAGAAGATGTTGGAACATCAAAACCAAGACAACGTAGACAATTACCATCACCTCCTCTTCTACCTCCTCCTGCTATATTAGCATCATCATCATCATTATCATCATCAACATCAGGAGTTATATTGCCTGGAGATGTTAATATTCATTCATCAAATGATCGTTTTCAAACAACACGAACAAATAATAATAATAATAGTCCACGTTTATCATTAAAACATGAACATTCGGATTTTGGTTATTTTATCTAAAACAAAAAAAAAAAAGAAAAAAAGTAAATAAACAACAAAAAAAACAAAAAAAAATAATTTTTTTCTGTCTGTGCGTGGGTGTGTGTGCAATTTTGCTGGGTTTTTTTCTGAAAAAAATTTAATTTATCAAAATGTTTTTGTGTATGTGCGTGTGTGTGTGTGTGCGCGAGTGTGTGAGCGTGCGTAGGTGTGTGTGTGTTGTATGTTTCATGTAAACCAAACAAACCAAATTTCTTTATTTTCATTATTTATTTTAAATAGAAAAAAAACTAAATTTTCATGGTTTCTTTTTTCATTTTTAAAAGAAAAAAAAAGAAAAGAAAAGAAAAAGAAAAGATAATACTACTAATCATATACTACTCTAAGTCATTTGTATATTATAGATTTTAATGAGTTGGATCAGTTATCTTTAATTTGTATTGTACATTGAACAAGTCTGTTTTAATAGTTGATGATCACGAAACTAACAAACAAACAAAGAAACAAACAGAAACATTTAAAGAATCAAATGAAATTTTGTTTTCATGTTAGTAGATGTGATTTTTATTTATTGCATAATATACTACTATTATTACTACTTATATAATCATCAATAATAAGTAGTAATGATTGAGCTTCGTAAATAATATTCTGTTTTGTTTGAAAATTTCATTTTATCATTGATTTGTGAAGTGTGTTGTTCTCTTTTGAATTGTTGCTGATTTTCATGTTTCTTCTGAATAAAAATTCATAATCGATTGTTTCTTTTGTTGTTTCTAATTGACATTATATATATATATATTGGTTTGTTATATATATATATTTGAGATAATTATCTTCTACTTTATACGCAAAGATAGATAGCGGTTAGTAAGGGAATGCAGTTTGATGCGCGTTTCGTCCTATTTCGGGGGTCGTCAAGTGAATGTATCTGTACCTCAGAGTTTAAGCTTAGTTTGGGACTCGAACCCAGTATCATTCGCTTCAAACGTTATCGCGTTATCTATTTAGCTACTGAGTCTTGATAGCCAGCTGCTTGCGGAATGGAGTGAAGTATTATTTACTTGTAATTGTTTAGTTTTATCTTTCTATTGTTACTTTGGACTGTAATTGATCAGTTAGTTATTGACATATGTGCATCATATGTTGATCGCCTCAATATTGCCTTAATTCATACGCATTCTATGCAAAGATGGACAGTGGCTAGTAGTGAAATCCAGTTTGATGTGCGTTTCGTTCTATTTGGGACTCGTCAACTAGATGTGCTTGCATTTCAGAGTTGATGTTCCCTCTGGGTAAGTATATCTTCTACTTGTTTTCCAATGAAAAGTTACGTTATTGACTTAAGTCATTACAAAACCTGATAGGTTATATTTTAAAACTGCAGTAATTATACAGTTATCTCTTTTAAAGCGGTATTCAAGTAAGTATTTACCCTAGCAACTGTCGTTATTCAATTACTCTGAAAATGATGTATAACCGAATGAAATTATTTATTAGGAGATCATTCGATAGACTATTGAGATTTATTTATTGATCTTGCCATCATTGCGAAGTTGATCTACTGTTGGGGATGATAGATCCCCCCAAAAACTCACATTTTTTTGTAATTTTATCTTATCGATTAACTTATCGACTAAATGTTTAAATATTTCCATGACAACATCGATTTTATATGTTTGTATAAATACGCTTGATTTGTGTTCATGATTGACCTGGTATCTACTGGTTGCTTGTAGAATACACTTTCTACATCTTACAAAGACTTCTTGATCGAATTAGCTGAGTCGGGGACAATGGATCAGAATAGTCTATCGAGATTCTGAATCCTTTGATCCTTCGTTCTGTTCCGAGTGAAACGAACAAGTAGTAGCATTCAAGTTTAATCAAACCTAACATCTACATCACTCACCATTGTCAGTTGAAGAATTATTGAGAACCAGAAATTATTGGTTAAATTCAAATAACTCTTCCCTAATAAAAGTAGGTTCTGTAAGTATTAATGAGAATTCTGGACTACTGGAGTTTGATGATATGAATTGTGCGGTAGTTGTCACCTATAGTAATCGTAGATGGTCACGTAACATCAAGAATTGAGTGAAGTATATGAACTCATTTATCTGAATGTATAAAAGTGAGTATTCTCCCACACCCAACTTGACATGAATTATTTCCTAAAATGTTTGGTGACATTTTAGCCTAAAACAACTAGAAATTCTATCAGAAATGAAATCTTCAGATAAATCACATGCAGAAGAATGATACAATAGTGAAAACTGACTTGTATAGATTATAGAAGGAATTCATTTTTCGTATAACAATGTTACTGTGGTGCGCGCTACTATGGAGGTCAGCGCGCCGCAGACTCGACATTTTGACGGAGTGCGTAACACAGACTACAGAAAAGAAGAATGTTGCACGGCGAGCATGAACCACTGCAAGAACGACTGCTTTTAAAGGGGGGACGAGTGTGGTGTGTGCTACTTATGTAGACATAAGTAGTATATGATGTTAGTCGTGAACAGAATGTCTGGCAGCAGAGAGACAAGAAGATCGAACAGTAAAGAATGAAGAAGAAATATCTTCAACCGTTACTCCTCCCTTGATCAACCTTGAGGCTAATTAATCAATAGCAATCTTAAATATTGAGTGGCCTAATATGAATATTGTACTTACAACCTTTCGTAGTCGAATGTAATTGTCTCTTTTATCTTTATCAGAAGGGTTTTTTTGGAGATTTTAGAAATTTTAGTAGTTGAAATCATGAGTCAATTGAAGCTAAAGCACCATGGAAAACTTGGAGGCACTAGACGACTGTTTCGTCCCATCGTGAGACTCCTCGTCAGTGCGCACCCACGATCCCACTTCTCTACGAGATTCGAACCCAGAACCTATCAGTCTCGCGTGCGAGCACTTAACCACTAGAACACTGAGCCGACCAACATCCGACGGTGTTAATATCTAACTTCAACTAATCCACGAAATTGGGTGACACATTCACCATTGTCTTTAGTGAGTTATTATCTCACAACAGACCTAGTTGAACTCCAATGGTCACTACTTCTCACTAGAACTTCAGGATATACCTCTTGAAGCCAATCACTGGTGAGCATATATTGATTAACAACAGAAGGGGTTTTGTGGATATTATAGTCATTTCAATGGTTAAGATCATGGATGCACACTGCCACTGAGGAGTCCCACAATAAAACGAAACGGCTGTCCATTGCTTCCAGTTTTTCCATGGCGGTATCTAGCTTCAATTGACTCATGATCTTAACCATTGAAATATTATTTTACAAATTGAAAATTTGGCTCATATGTTGCATCTTTGTTGTTGTTGATCTTAATGGTTTACTTTTACGGTTATTGAACAATATCATTAGTGTATAGTTTGATGAAAATATGTTCACGGCTGAATAATTGAAATGAATAAGTAAGTGAATATATTGTTTCATTAAACATTTCATTAGATATAGTGTTTATATGTAAAACCTTACTTGCATAGATAGTCTTTCAACATGTTATTCCATGCATGAATGCATGGATATATATATATATACAGTTAGACATTTTCTAATTCAACTTTACAATGAAAGTTTAATCAAATAACATATATAATCTAAAAGTTCAAAAGAATGATCCATTTTCTTTTTTTACATAAAAACATTGTCAATTTCACATATTTTTTTTCGTTAAGAAAACAGGAAAACATGATGAGTAGAATGTTGAATTACTGGAACTGAACTTAAATTGTGAGACTGAAAGCTCTGTGTTCAAATCCCGCGAGGTGGGGTCGTGGATGCACACTGCTGAGGAGTCCCATAATAAGACGAAACGGTCGTTCAGTGCTTCCAGGTTTTTCATGGTGCTCTTACATTAATCGGTTCACAATCTCAATGATAAAAATACTGTACTGACAGTAGAACATTTCAAGGAATTAGCTAATATTCAACTCGATCTAAATTAGAAACATCAAGAATTTCGTATCAGTGTTTATGTCAAAGTATTTACTTTTAACTTTATTGAACGATTTTGATGGATACGACGATAGTGTGTGCTACTGATTTCAACAGATTTATAAGTAGTATATATCATTAATCAAACATGAAATGCCTACAGGCAGAAGGTTAAGAAGATCGAAGAAAAGAGAACGAAAACACAGAATGGTTGCTATGGAAACGATGGAACAATCAAATCTAAGATAATTGATTGATATTTTACGAATGAAGTATTTACTGTATGATTCTCAGATTTTATCAAGTTATTCTGCAATGTTATATTGAAATATATAATTGGTTGTCTTTAATTATGTTCTTGTTCACTGCATGACTTTCTACGTATTGGTGTGGTGTGTGCTACTTATGTAGACATAAGTGGTATATGATGTGAGTCATGAACAGAATGTCTGGCAGCAGAGAGACGAGAAGATCGAACAACAAAGAATGAAGAAAGAATGCATTTTGTATGAAAATGCAAGAACAAAGGGGTTCTGAGTCATTTGAAACAGTTAATGAACAATTTGCAAATTAACCATTTAATATATGGTTCTCAGATTTTATTGAGATGCTCTGTAATTTGTTGTTAAATACATTTGATTGTCGCCACCTGTATTCTTGTTCGCTACATTTGGTGTCGCTGCCAACAGGGAGAGGGGAAGGCTGCTATTCTGCGGACGCCGTTGCGGGTCTGGAGCTGAGGTGCGGGTCGGGGCTGTCTGGTGCGGAGAGGTAGCGTCTGGTGGAGTGTTCTGGCGGGGCGGCGTTGGGTGTGGCAGGTGCTGTCGACGGAGAGGAGCCGTGGGACGTGCGGCTGCTGGGCGGATATCGGATGTAGATGGCTCAGTATGCCGGTGGAGCACGGGTGTAGACGTTACAGGTGCCGGGTGGAGGTTGAGTGTTCATTCCCCGGCAGGTCGACGGAGCTATGGAAGTCAGCGCGTCGCAGACTCGACATTTTGACGGAGGGCGTAGCACAGACTGCAGATGGAAGAATGTTGCACGGCGAGCATGAACCACCGCAAGAACGATTGCTTTTAAAGGGGGTTTGTATGAAAATGCAAGAACAATTAATGAACAATTTGCAAATTAACCATTTAATATATGGATCTCAGATTTTATTGAGATGCTCTTTAATTTGTTGTTAAATACATTTGATTGTCCCCATTGATGTTCTGTTCACTACACTGGTTGTTGAATTTGCTAAATATCAGAAATAAATTCTTTTTTTTTAATTACATGAGTTTTCTTAGTTGAGTAAATATCTACAATCCTACATTACTCACTAACTATCCATGAGACTATATGATATTTCTGTTTAATCGAAGTGTATAGTTTCACTTTGGATTGTTTACTTCAATCTTCCCCTTGTGAATCCTGTACGTATTGCCTCGGTATCACATTAATTCATAAGCATTCTAAGCAAAGATGAATAGTGGTTAGCAGTGAAATTCGGTACTTGTGTTTTGTCCTATTTAGGATTGACCAGATCAATGTACCTGCATCTCAGAGTTAATATTCAGCCTGAGACTCGGACCCTAGTAACTAAGTGAATAACACGATGGTGCTTGAAACGAACAGTACTAGGTTTGAGTCCCAAGGTGAACATTAACTGTGGAATGCAGGTACATTCAAATGATGAGTTCTAAATAGGACGAAACAAGCGTTCTGAATTCTACTACTAACCTCTATTCATCTTTTGCTCAAAATGTATAGAGTTTGTCTAGATTTCGATCTCATGCCCTATAGAAGTGTTTCATAGTAGGATGAAACATCCATCTAGTACTTGTACGTTTCATCTAAATAACATGATTATATCAAATCTAATCATACTATAAAGTTATTATTTGTTTGATAAATTACTGAAATGATTGATGAGTAATAATTATATGACTTAAAATGATTGAATAAATTTCTACTTTTTTAATAGTTAAGATCATGAGTTAATTGAAGCTAGACCATCATTGGAAACCTATAAACACTAGAAGGTCGTTTTGTTCTAGTATAAAACTTTTCAGCAGTGCTTATCGACGATTCCGTCTCGTGAGATTCGAACACGGGACATTCGATCTCACGCGGGAGCGCCAAACCTTTAAACCATTGAGCCGGCCAGCATCCATTATTACTCATAATCACATAAAACAAATTACATCACAGATTCTCATAACTTATCGATTAACTGATGGATCTCTCCTTAGAAGTGCTTATCTATGATTCCGCCTCGTGCGATTCGAACACAGTACTTTCAATCACACGCCCTACAGAAGTGTTCCATATTAGGATGAAACATTCATCTAGTACTTATAGGTTTACTGTACTGTTCTATCTTTAATCGACTCATACAATTCAACTATTAAAAGTATTACTATAACAATCTAAAAAAAAAGATTCTAAATCAATATGAATTCAAAGATAACTCTATCTCATTATTTGGCATAGAAATATCCATATTTTTTTTATATTTCTGTTTGATTTTATCCAATATAGTAGGTGTGAAAAAACAAACAAACAATCCTTAAACTACGTAGAATGTAAAAAAAAACATTTTAATATCAGAAGGAGTTTTGTGGAGATTGTAGTAATTTCAATGGTTAAGATGATGAGTTAGTTGAAGCTAGACCACCATAGAAAACCTGGAAGCACTAACGACTGTTTCGTCCTATTGTGGGACTTATCAGCAGTACGCATCCACGACCTCGCTCCCCCTCGCGAGACTCGTACCCAGGACCTACTGGTTTCGGGCGCGAGCGCTTAACTACTAGATGCCGGCTCAGTGGTCTACTGGTTAAGTGCTCACGCGCAAAACCAGTAGGTCATGGATTCGAATCTCGCGGGGGGGGGGCGAGGTCATTGATAAACAATGCCAGCTACCAAAATGTCTCCGATTGTAAATTTTTGTAATTTATACAACAAAAGGTTGTAAACTTTTCACAAATGCATCAGAATAGGTTATACAATTAATTGACAAGGAAATAGACAACTTGTTGAAATATGTAGATGACAGGAGTAGGTAGCTCAGATATTCAAGCATACCGCTAAATAATGTTTAAATAGTTTAGCTGATATCAGTTCATAATGAAAATCATAAATCTAATCTCTAACCTTAACCATAAACTTTCATTCATAATCTTAATTGTTCACATTGGTTTATAACCATCATTTAGCCTTAGTAAGTAAATGAACATTCTTAAGTTCATTTTAGTGTCCCTTAATGGTTGTTCATCAATTATAGTCTTACTGATAGTTTAAAAAAAATGTTATGTGACATTAGCATAGGAAATATTTGAAATACATAAAACTTTTGTAAACGAAAATTAGATAGCACTTTCTATCATTACGTTTATTTTACGTAAATTCAGATGTACCAGTGAAAATGATGAGTTATCCATAAGTATATAAATGATATTGTGATTTATACAGAATTGAAAGTCACCGAATTTGTTTTACTTTTTTTTTCTTGACTATATTTAATGAATGGAATGAATACATCTGTTCTGTTAAAGATATTTAATCAGTGATTGGTTGATAACGCCCAACTTCGGCAAGGTTGCCTACTCTCACCCTTTCTCTTTCTCCTGGTGATCGACTGGATCATGAAGACATCAACATCTGAAGGGAAGCACGGGATACAGTGGATAGCTAGGATGCAATTGGATGATCTAGACTTCGCAGATGATCTGGCTCTTCTATCGCACACACAACAACAAATGCAGGAGAAGACAACCAGTGTAGCTGCAGCCTCAGCAGCAATAGGTCTCAATATACACAAAGGGAAAAGCAAGATTCTTCGATACAACACAGCATGCAACAATCCAATCACAATTGACGGAGAAGATTTGGAAGATGTAAAAACCTTTACATATCTGGGCAGTATCATCGATGAACACGGTGGATCTGATGCAGATGTGAAGGCACGGACTGGCAAAGCAAGAGCAGCATATTTACAACTGAAGAATATCTGGAACTCAAAAAAATTGGCAACCAACACCAAAGTCAGAATTTTCAATACAAATGTGAAGACAGTTCTACTGTATGAGGCGGAAACCTGGAAAACTACGAAATCCATCGTCCAAAAGATACAGGTGTTTATTAACAGTTGTCTACGCAAAATACTTCGGATCCGCTGGCCGGACACTATAAGCAACAACCTACTGTGGGAGAGAACAAATCAGATCCCAGTGGAGGAAGAAATCAGGAAGAATCGCTGGAAGTGGATAGGACACACATTGAGGAAAGCACCTAACTGCGTGCGTCACAAGACAAGCCCTCATATGGAATCCTCAAGGTCGAAGGAAGAGAGGAAGACCAAAGAATACATTACGCCGGGAAATGGAGATAGATATGAGAAAAATGAACAAGAATTAGATGGAACTAGAAAAGAAAGTGGAGGACAGAGTGGGTTGGAGAATACTGGTCGGTGGCCTATGCTCCATTGGGAGTAACAGGCGTAAGTAAGTAAGATTGGTTGATAAGGAAAGAGGAATCATTAGATGGTGGTTGGAGGTAGTCGACAAGAAACCCTGGACCAATGTTTCGTGCTACTTAGCACTCGTCAACAAGGTGTACCTGTAATCTTCTAGAAATTGGTGCTCCCTCATGGATCCGTTCTCATGTCACACAGATTCACAGTCAGAGATGTTACCACTGAGCTATCCAGGTCGCGACCGAACTCCTGTAGGACTGAGATGTAATCACAATTGATGGACCACTGGATGGTGACCAGTGTCATACGTGTCTAGTCCTTATTAGTGCAGCTGGGTGATACGGGATCAAATCTTTCAGGGAGCACCAGTTCCCTCAAGATTACAGGTATACCCTGCTGACGAGTGCCAAATAGCACGAAACTCGGGTCCAGGGTTTCTTGTTGACTACCTCCAACCACCATCTAATCTCACAATAGTGCCTGCAGTGTCGAGTCATCTAGACTGGTGGCCACATTGCAACATGGTCGATAGCATTCGATCTGCACTAATAATAAGGACTAGACACGCATGAAGCTGGTCACCATCCAGTGATCAATCAATTGTGAAAGAGGAATCATCCCCCTTTTTCCGAAGTTTTACTGACCTTGAATATGAAAATAATGCTTTTGAAACGTGGTCACTATAAACTAGCTAGTTGACATTAAATAATCACTGAACGATACCACTGTAGTGAACAAGAACACCAATGGGGACAAACGAATGTATTTAGGCACATAATTACACAGCGTCTCAATAAAATCTGAGAACCATATTAGTAAATCGTTAATTTGCAAAATATCAATCCATCACATATCAAACTTGACTGTTCCTGTTGCAAACATTAATTCATTGTCTCAGATTTTATTATCCATGCATTTCCATACCGATTGAGTTTCGTTTTTGTTTTTGCTTTATCGATCTTCTGTTAAAATATATTCTCTGTCTGATCATCGTTATATACTACTTATATCGTCATAGGTAACCTACATCACATCAGTAGTCATATTCGTCTAATCCTTAATATTAATAGATTTCTATCGATTACAAAGAAAGATCTTCACTAAACCAGATGATTCAACATGATGACTATGAATAAAGTGCAAAAGTATGAAATTAAAATTATTTATTATGATTCTTTGATTTGCTTTGATTTCATGTTATGTGATAACATAGATACCATACAGTATCTATGTTAATCCTACAAGTTATCTTCAATAGTCTAAATGAGTTATCGATTGGGATTAACAGGCGTAAGTAAGTAAATAAGTAAGTAAGCAAGCATGTAAGTAAGTAAGGAAGGAAGGAAGGAAGTAAAGTAAGTAAGTAGGCAGGCAAGTAAGTATGTAAGCAAGTAAGTAAGTAAGTAAGTATGTAAAGTAAGCAAAGGAAGGTAGGAAGGAAGAAATGAAGGAAGAAAGGACGGAAGGAAGGAGTGAAGTAAGTAAGTAAGTAAGTAAGTAAAGTAAGTAAAGTAAGGAAGGAAGAAAGGAAGGAAGGTAGGACGGAAAGAGGGAGGGAAGTAAGTAAGTAAGTAAGTAAGTCATTCTATCATTTTTATAAACTTCTATTTACCTTCAATTAAAAGCAATAAAATTAATTAACTACTATAATATAATTAATCTCTAAATGAATTTTTCATTAATCCATAGAAGTAAAGAAAAAAAGAAAAGAGAAAAATTAGATAATACACCGAAAATAAAGAATAATGATAATGTTAATTACAATTTTTAATTCATTATTAAATTAGAATTAAGGTCAAGGATAGATTATAGAAACGATTGAAATAAATACAAAAATTTCTAAAAACAAAAAAAGAAAAGAAAAAAAACAACAAAAACAACAACGACAACAAAAAAAGAAGAAAAACAACAAAAAGAACAAATAAATAAATAACTAAACGTTTTATCTTTTCCATTTGTTGAAATAAAGAAAAATAGAGAAAAATAAAGAGAAAATAAATATCAAGGTCAAGGTAACTCATTCATTCAATCCGAATAGAAAATGTAAACAAAACAAAACAAAACAGGAAAAAAAGTTCTATCATAAAAGATAATTAATAAAAGAACTAAACTATTACTTTAAATGATATCTAAAAAATACTTTAAGTGTTTGTTATTGTAATCAAGAGATGCATGTCACTAAGGGAAGTATCTACACTAAAATTTAATACGTTTTAAATAAGCTAAGATACATACAATCTACATGTCAAACAATGTTACAATGTATTATAGTATATATACTACTTATATTGACAAATATTAGTAGTATATAACATCAATTAAAATCTTGATAGTTGGCAGTAGAAAGCTACGAAGTTCAAGTTGTAGAGAATAGAAAATAATGTTGAACTGGAAGAATCATAAAAGAGTGTGAAAAAAAAAGAAGTATACAGTAGTTGGTTCTCATGTTTGTAACCCATCTATATTGTCATTCATTATAATATGATAATATTTATATAGAAGTAATTGGTTTGATTGTTTGTTCAAAGATTAATGTTCATCATGAAATATCTAAGGCTAATCATAGACTATCAGATAAATGTTTCTTCTGGTTTTGAGTTTTTTTTTAACGCGTTCGTTTTCTATGGGATGGGGTTGCTAATCCCATGCTCAGCCCTCCTCCTTTATTCCAGCCTTGAGAGCGGCAGTAACTCCTGGAGTTGCTCCAGGCAGAGTTAGATAAATGTTTTGTCTTCGTTTAATGATAATCTGTATTACACACTGTTTACATGCATAAGGACTTTAAGGTGCTGTATTATCATAACAAACATTTTATTGATTAAAATGGATGTTATACTGAAACATCATTAGATATCTCATTAGTAAAAAAAATCATTAATTAGATATTCGAGAATCGAGATATGAATTGGTTCATAACCGCATTTTTTTTTAACCAAAAGGGTTCAAATCTCGCAAGGCGAGATTGTGAGTGCGCACTACTGAAGAGTTCCAAAATAGGATGAATTGACCGTCCAGTGCTTCCAAGTTTTCTATGGTGGTCCAGCTTCAGTTGCCTAATGATCTTAATTATTAAAAAACGGTAATACTCGGAAATGAGCTGAGAAATGGCACGTTTCGCAAATTTTATTAAATTTCATCTATAGAAGTGAATGAACTGCTTTATAAACTTTGAGGTAGTTCAAACTTTATAATTAATGCAATTTACGAGGCGCATATCAACTAAAGAGGACAATCATAAGATCTAATGAATACATCGTTATTCATGGAAAGTATAAAAGTCAACTTTTTAGAATTTCTATGCCAATATCTTCATCATAAATTCAAAGTTTATGAACCGTAAGCTGTTTGATTAGTATTTTAGACTAAAAACTAACACAATACTATAAATCCACTTGGTATTGTTTAGATTGTATCTTCTCATTGAGCTTCAAGACTGCAATTGATCAGTCTGCTATTGGGAAGATACAAGCCAAACAATACCAAGTGAATTTCAATTCACCCCATCGCAAAAGCAAGTGGCTATCAGGACTCAGTTGCTGAGTGGATAACGTGATGGTGTTTGAAGCGAATGGTACTGGGTTCGAGTCCCAGAGTGAACATCAACAAGTCTGAGATGAAGGTACATCCAGCTAACGAGTCCAAAATAGGACGAAACGCGCGTCAAACTGGATTCCAATTCTAGCCACTATCCATCATTGCTTACTATGAAAATAACATAATACTATATTTCTAATGGAAAATATAAACATAATGATTGGTAACCGTTAGAATAAAAATTTAAATTCATGAGTCAGCTGAAGCTAAACCACCATGGAAAAGCTGGAAGCACTGTACGGCCGTTTAGTTCTATTTTGGGTCTCATCAGCAGTGCGCATTCACGATCCCACTCCGCGAGATTCAAACTCAGTCTCACACACGAGTGCTTAACCTCTAGACCACTGAGCCGGTCAGAATCTAACGGTGTTAACTTCAACCAATCCACGATATCGAGTGACACATCAACCATTGTCTATCTCACAACAAACTAAAATCTCCACAAAACCCTCTTCTAATTGAATCAATATATTAGAAATAAGAGTCATGATCTCATTTGTTGAAATATATGTAGTATGTATAAACTTTGATGTACAACTTAAGCTATTCATTGCAACTTTTGCATCCAAATACATCTATTCACTTATTTAAGTAGTATAATGGGTTATCACACTTTTACATTTACTATTGTTTATTTAGTCAATAAGCTACTGATATGTAACTAATAAATATTCAACTTATAAGTGAATAGATCATAAACAAGTTTCGTCTATGAAAAAATTAATGGATTAATAGTATAATTACTGTAATGGTATTATGAGAATGGGTATTATTGAATTATCATTGTTGATAGTAGTCGACAAGAAACCCTGGACCCGAGTTTCATGCTATTTGGCACTCGTCAACAAGGTGTACCTGTGATCTTTGAAGGAACTGGTGCTCCCTGACGGATTTGATCCCATGTCACACAGATTCACAGTCAGAGCCGTTACCACTGAGCTATCCAGGCCGCGGCCGACCTCCTGTAGGACTGAGATATAGTCACAATTGATTGACCACTAAGTGGTGACCAGTGTCATACGTGTCTATTCCATATTATTAGTGCAGATCAAATGCTATCGACCATGTTGCAATGTGACCACCAGTCTAAGTGACTTGACACTGCGGGCACTATTGTGAGATTAGATAGTGGTTTTAGGTAGTCGACAAGAAACTCTGGACTCAGGTTTCGTGCTATTTGGTATTCGATAGCATTCGATCTACACTAATAATAAGGACTAGACACATATGACATTGATCACTACCCAGTGATCAATCAATTGTAGGTATTTGGCTTTGTTCATGAATTAGACACGTTGAAATCAAAATAAAAATCAATAATTCACCTAACAACTATGATTTTATGTACATCAAATTGAATTATACTATTTTGTGTTATAGGTTACATAATGCTATCCTTCTATCTAAACTGAAGTAACAATTGATTAGTTTTTATCCCATCTCACATTTATTTATCATCAAAAATCTATATACCATTTGGTAAACGTATAATTAAAAGTTATCTCTATTTATTGGGCAAACTTAATTTGATAGACATGATTTTATAACAGAATCATTTTGAAACGTCTGAATTACTTACTTACTTACTTACGCCTTTTACTCCCAATGGAGTATAGAGCCGCCGTTTAGTATTCTCCAACCTACTCTGTTCTAGGTCATTCTTGTCTGTCTCCATTTCTCGGCGTTTAAATAACACAATACTAAAATGGAAATTATTTATTTTACTTAAAATAGATTTATATTTATATTTATGAATTTAATAATTAAAGTTATATCCCTATGAGAATAATGCATGGTAACTGTTGGAGTCTATTTCTGGGCTAATACTATACATATATTATTAATATTGTATATTAGTTAAGTAACTAAACTATCTACATATTCATGTTTCTCTTATTATAAGCTTTATTTTGACCCATAGAGTATTACTATACGATTTACTGTTCTTGAATTATACCCAGTCTATTCATTACAGTCTCCTACATTCACAAACAGGTTTTGGTTATTTTATGATACAATGTGATCTGTTTGGTTTGTATATAAACTCAATATTGTTTGATATACATGATTTATATCATAGAGGCTGAAGTTAATGTTCTGAACTCAACTGATAGGGCTAGGTAGAAAGCAGGATCAATAAGGACTCCAGATGGGATTTTATGAGTCATTGGTCCGGTCAATAAATCATTGTTCTCTAATTGGCGGTATCATTACGTTATATACTAATAAGGCATAAAGCTACAAGTCGTTAAAATTCAGATTTCATTCTTACTATATTGTTTTGTACAGTAATATAATATCATTAATTTTTAAAGTTAATGTCTACTAGTTATGATTGAGATGATGAATCGATCAATGTTAGGTGATCATTAAAAATTTACAGGAACACTGGATGACCGTTTTGTTTTAATATGGGAATACTTAACAGTGAACATCCACGATCCTGGCATTAACATCATTGGATGATGACTCAGTGATCTAGAAGTTAAGCGTTTACATGCGAAATCAAAGATCCTGCGTTCGAACCCTATATGTGTGGCTGTGAATATAAACTAATGAGGAACTCCATACTGACGCGAAATGACTATCCAGTGCTTCCTTGTTTCCAATAGTGGTCTAACATTGATTCATTCATGATCTCAATCAAAACTCAACAATTTCCACAACCCTATATAGATATACGAGTTACATTTAAATTCGGATGATTTAATCGTAAGTCTTTGATCGTCTTTCTGAACAACATCATCAACTCAATATTTAAAAACGAGGTTAACTATTAGAATATTTCTCATATTTCTGACTAGTACGTTATTTTCATTCTGCTTGCTCTTCTATAAACTCCGCCTGGAGCCCACCTGAGGCTACTGCCGGTCCCAAACCTGGATAAAAGAGGAGGTTTGGGCATGAAGTTAGCCACCTCATCCCGTAAAAAACTAACTCACTAAAAAAACGCAAATCAGAAAAAAACAATTCAAACCATTGAAACTCAACCCTAGGATTTAGAAGGTCTTTATTTAGAAGTTATGACACCTCATGGTGAAAGCCGAATTCCTTCGGAAGTCACGAGGCTGATGTCCCTTCTGACAATAAGAGCAACCACTTGTTTAAGCATATGGAATGCTCGTAAATATGCGAGACTGTGAGAGTCTTTCTAATATTAGAATTCTCAAATCATTTCATAAAATAAAGATACAATCTCTTATATCTTTTTATAGACTTATATATTTACGAAATAGCTATGAAATATGAATAAACAATGTAAGTAAATGAGAAGGGGTTTTGTGGAGATTGTAGTAATTTTAATGGTTAAGATCATGAATCAGTTGAAGCTAGATACCACCATGGATAACCTGGAAGCACTGGACGGCCATTTCGTCACAGGTCGTGGGTTCGAATCTCACAGGGAACGAGGTCGTGGATGCGTACTGCTGAAGAGTCCCACAATAGGACGAGACGGCTGTCCAATGATTCCAGGTTTTCCATGGTGGTATCAAATTACATTGAACTGATCTATTCTATTCAATATTATCATTCATTGATTTAATTCATGATTAACTTTAGTGAATATAAGAAGTTGAACGGTTATATTGAACATGATGAAATGATTCGTCCATTATATCATTGATCGAAATTTTTCAATAAACCTCTTTTTTTCGATCAGAAAAGTTGTATCTCATTTTTTTTTGTCTTTTTATGGATGAGGTAGAATTACTGAACTAAGAAGATATTTTAAAACATAAGATGAGAAAGAAAACCACTACCCCCCCCCATTTATCTTGGATGAAATTCAATAATTTATGGTTGATTTAGATCATTTTAAGTTTGATTTAAACTTATTTACTATATTATGTAACTATTTATCAGTATAAGGGTTGTGGAGATTATTAGGTGTTTGATTAAGATCATGAACTGATTGATGTTAGACAAACGTTGCAAACCTGAAAGGACTGGACAGCCGTTTCGTCCTAGTATGGGACTGTACAGTAGTGCGCATCCACAATCCCGTTCGCGGGATTTGAACTCACAGATTTCATTTTTTTTTGCGCCTGAATGCTTAAACGACTCGATCACTATGCCGGCTGGCATCCAATGGTGTTAATGTCTAACATCAACCAATCCTAGAAATTGCGCTACCATTTTCCATTGTACTGAGGCATATACCTGCCTCTACCCGACACGGATTAGCTCGATTGGTTACGGCTTCTCACTAGAACTTTGAGAATTCCCTCAAGAAGCTAGTCACTAGTGAGCACACGGTAATTATCTGTATAGGATTGTGGAGATTTTTGATTGAGATTATGAACCGATTGATATGACTGTTTGTTTGAATCTTTCCATTGATGTTTAGCGGATGCAATTCATCAATGGATAATGAAATGGTGTTTGAAGTGGACAGTATTAGGTTCGAGTTCAGGAGTGAACATTTACTGTACAATGCAGGTGCATTCAGTTGAAAAGTCTTGAATAGGATGAAACATACGTTTCAGGTTCCAGTTCTAACCACAATCTATCTTTATGTATAATTACAATAACATTATAATCAAGTGGATAACTGACATTTGTTCATTCTGAAAATGTTGGGAAAAAAGATTGTAAAAACTTAAAAGGAATATATAGATATTTTGTCCTATGTTGCCTTCATTTTTCTTGTCTTCCAAAACAGAGAATTTACGGGAGCACTCCAAAAAAGTTCACAAGCCTAGAACAAATTACTTGTCAGCTGACTATCGACTTTTTCATCGAATCATCAACGAGTGGAATTCATTACCTTAGCACGTGGTTGAAGCTCCATCGGTCGATTTTTTCAAAAGAAAGTTGGATCGATTGAGTAAATACCATTGCCAGGACTAACAAAAGCCATCAAGCCTCCTATCCTTTCCAAACGGAAACTGAAACTGATGTTTTTATTCCACTACAATATAGATCCGTGCCAATATGTGAACATAAATTCTATTTCTTTAGATATATAAATGAGAACTATCATCTAAGAGTTTGAATTTAGTGATCTTCGATTTCAATTCGAACTGGTTTCTATTCCTTGGTTAATGAAATGTTTCTCTAACTGATGTCCGTCAGTAACCACAACAATTTGAGTAGTTTTCTCAATGGATTTAACATATTTTGTTTATTGATCTTCAGACGTTTAATATATTTCATAAAATACCTCTGTGTAAGATCTAGAAAACACTTACAAGCTGATCAACAACGTCTTCGATGACATCAAGTTCAAAATGGAAGACGAGTCAAACAACAAACTATCATTCTTGGATATATTAATCACTAGAACCGACACAGAAAAACTAGAAACTTAGGTATATAGGAAACCGACCCATACAGATCAAATTCTTAACTACAATAGCAAAAACCCAAGAGCACATAAAACCAACTGCGTACAAACTTTGTTCAAGAGGGCGAGGACACACTGCAGCACGAAGAAAGGAAGAGAAATATCTGAAGGACGTATTTCAAAAGAATGGCTACTCAATCAACTTCATCAAAAAAGACCAACCACATTCAGCATCAGAGCCCAAATCAAGCACAGAAATCAACAAACGGATCACCCTACCATACATAAATGGCATATCAGAAACCGCAATGAGACTGCTAAAAACCTTCGTCCTAGGCGTAGCACACAAAACGACAAAATCACTACAATCAATCCTATGCAAACCAAAGGATGAAATAACAAAAGATAAATCAAACATCATCTACAAGATAAATTGTGTCAACTGCGACAAACACTACATCGGACAAAGCGGACGCCCCCTTCACCTTCGCCTACATAAACATCAATCAGCAGTCAAACGGCATGATATCTCCTCACTTATATCAATACACGTGGACAACTGCGGACCGACATTCGATTGGATAGAGGAAATTCCAAAAACACCACTGATAATATTTAATTTAATCAATTGACATGATGCATGATGGATTAGTTGAAGTTAAAAATCATTAACACTGTTGGATACCTGCCGATTTAGTGGTCTAGAGGTTAAGCGTTCTACACGTGACACGAATAAGTTCTGGGTTCGAATCTGGTAAGGAGGGATCGTGGATGCGCACTGTAAATGAATTTCATACTAGGACAAAACAGCCGTCTAGTGCTTCCAGGTTTTCTATGGTGGTCTAGGTTCAATTAACTCATGAATTAAACTTTTAAATTACTATAATATCCACAAAAGAAAACCGTTCTCTGATTATAAATAAATGTGATAACTTTAGAATTTTTAACTATTATATTACATAAGCAAAGGTGGATAAGGGATAGAAATGGAATCTAGGACGTTCGTTTTCACTGCTAGTCATTATCTATCTTTACTTTGAATGCTTGTGAATTAAGGCAACATCAAAGCAATACATCCAGTATGAACATATGCCGATAAGAGATTGATCAATTGTAATACTAAAATCAATGAGAAGTGATAAGTCTTGCAAATGGAACGATATATTTAGTTCCTAAGCTATTCTCGTAACACCCAAGCTACGACTACATAACAAGTTGAACACGAGAGAAAAGGTGCAAAATATGCGAGAAGCACTTTACTCCAAGCTTCATTTTAATACAGAAAATATATGTTTTTTCTTAAATATTTTATATGTCCTCAGATTTCCCGAAAATTCTGAAATGCTACTAAATATAGTAGCAGTATAGGTAATCGTCCAATCTGAAACTCTACATATGACTTTACACTTTCTTGATGTTTCTGGCTAAACTACAAATGAATGCTGATTGGATGAAATGCATCTTAGTGTTTCTTGAATCTTTCTTGTTCTTTGAGAGAAGTTTTCTTGATCACACCAATAAGAAGATTAAAATAAACAATATTAAGTGATTTTAAATTTCATCCTGTTGCACAAGCTAATATTTATCAGAACTCAGTAGCTAAGTAGATAACACGATAGTATTTGAAGAATGTGGTACTTGGTTCGAATCCTTGAGTGAACATTAACTCTGAGATGTAAGTACCTCGAACTGATGAGTCTCAAATGGGATGAAACGAATTTTTGGAATTTCTATGCTTGTCACTATCCATTCATCTTTACTTAGAATACTTGTAATTGAAGACAATATCGAAGCAGTACTCACAAGATGCACATCTTCTAATAACAGACTGATCAATTGCAGGCTTAAACATCAATGAGTAAATTCAAGTAAAACAATGCCAAGTGAACTTATTATACTACTTAATTTCAATTTTTTATTCTTCTTTTATTGAAAACTAAATTTAAGACATTTTTATAAAGTTTCCCATTTATGAATTAATGATTATCAAAACAAATGTCAAATTGTAATTTCAACAACATTCATAGAGAAAAAAGAAAGAAAAAAAGAAAGAAAAAAAAGAAAGACAAAAAAAAGAGAAAGAAAAAGAAAAATACACTGTAATCATAAACAAAACTTAAAAGACAACATAACTTATTCATACAAACAAACATACACACAAACAAATAAACAAACAGACAAACATACAAACAAACATAGAAACAAACAAACAAAGCACATCTCAAATGTCATCATTTCTAATGCATTAATCCGTGTTATATTGTTATGTATTCCTTAACTTGTATTATTATTTACTTAATCTTTTTACATAGTAATGACAAGTGATAAGTATGATAGAATTCTTAATATAATAAACAAATATAAATCTCTATTTGATATTAATATTTATATTTATTTCAATTGTTCAGATCATAAATCCATTGAAACTAGATTATTATGAAGAAGTTAGTAACACTGAATGGTTGTTTCGTCTTATTTTAAGACTCCTCAGCAATGAACATTTATGACTTTGTCTTGTAGGATTTAAATTTAGGACCTAATAGTCTTACAGGTGAATGCTTAACTTTTAGACAATTGAGTTCAACAGTATCCAACGGGTGTTCATGTTTAATCATTTTTTTTTTAATATGTTGATTAATTTACATAACAATTGCTTATATCTTTTCATTGTTGTTTTTCAACTGTAATTAATCAATCTCTTATTGGTACATATAGGTATCCTGTATGGAATACTTCGTTATTGTCTTAATTCACAAGTATTCTAAGCAAAGATAGATAGGGACTAGCAGTGAAATCTAGTTTTTTATGCACATTTCATTCTATTTAAGACTTGTCAGTTAGATATACCTGTACCTTACAATTGATATTCCCTTTGAAACTTAAATTCTTATTTATTTTATATTTATTTTAACACATAAGTATAGGTACAGGGAGGCACCAAATACATATGCGCCATACAAATCTCAATTGATTTGTGTGAGGGCTGTGATACTGCCCGGGTGCCCAAACCGAACCAGGTGGTTTTCTTAGGGGGCCACACCCCGAGCCTTTGACCTGAACGTCTGACCCACAAGGCAGTGGAGCATCGTAAGGAGATGCAGTCCCATGGTAGCCGGTGACCAACGATTGGTTCATACGCCATTTGTTCCTTCAGGATAGTGGAGCCAGCCCATGTGCACCATTGGTTTGGGATCCGGTTAAGGCCAGTGCCGGACATTCGCTTTTCGTCCTCTCATTTTCGTAAACAACACACCCGCCACGGGAATGCAGTGAGTAGGACTTCCCTGGCAGAGGCTATATACGCATGGTCATGTGAGAGCATTTCGAGAGGGAGAGCGGACTCTCCCCACTCTCGGCCGTACCAAGGCATTTGGGGGCGAAACTTAAACTTAAATTCAGTAAACAATATATCCTAAAAGGGAATTAATCAATAATGATTCTACATATATTCATGATAAGATTTAAATAAACAATACAAATATGAATTAAGTATTATCTTATTACATAAATTAGTTGCTATGTAAACTTATTATAGTTAAATACAGAACATGATAACATTCAAAGTGAATAGTTAACATTATTTATCTCTATTTGTTACTATATTCAATTGATAGTCTCATGTTTTTAAATCTCTTTTAAAGTGTAAAACAATTAATCCTATCTAGGAGTCTATTCTTAGTTTTCCTATTGTTTGGTATCTAAAGTTAAACTAAATAATAAACAAGTTAAAATCACTTTCTCTATTATATTGATATATTCAGGAATTCAAAGTAATACAATGCCCTTGTATGGCAAAGAGTGGGGAGAGTCTGCTCTCCCTCTTCAAATGCTTTCATATGGCCACGAGTATATAACCTTTGCCAAGGAAGTCCTACTCACTGCATTCTCGTAGCGGGGGTGTTGTTTAGGAAAATGAGAGGACAAAAAGCGAATGTACGGCACTGGCTTTAACCGGATTCCAAACCAATGGTGCACATGGGGTGACTCCAGTATCCTGAGAGAACAAATGGTGTATGAACCAATCGTTGGTCACCGGCTACCATGGGACTGTATCTCCTTACGATGTTCCACTGCCTTGTGGATCAGATCTTCAGGTTATCATCTTTTGAAAGAATATTCCAGAATCCCCATATGGAGTTTCCCTATTAGACAAATACTAATAATCCTCTGTATGCAGATTAGAGGACTATAATGATGATTTCGTTTTTTAGTAAAAACTATAAATATCTAACAGTTTTTTCACCATAATTGACATTATTTGAAATAAAATTCCTTTCACTTGTCTTCTGTCTTCTCATTTGAGACTTAAGAGTGTTCTAGCATTCGAGTGCTCAAGTTATACGCTGCATATTAAGAATCTAAGCTCTGTATATAACAATCATAGTAAACATTAAACACAAAGAATATAGTTCGAGAAATAAACAAGTGAAAACAAGAAATAAGTAGTATTGAATAATATGAAAGTTGAAAAGGAAAAATAATGAAATAGTACATCTGTCTGATTTCAACTGATCTAAGGCATTTAACTATTGATTACAGTAAGTGAGTGATTCATGACCGTTAAAACTAAGCCTTCCTACTCCTCCCCCCCCTTCCTCCGTACATGAACAGTTCATCTAGAGGAGTTGGAAAACCCTCATTCCAAACCAATGGTGCACATGGGTCCCAGTATCGTGAAGGAACAAATGATGTATGAACCAATCATTGGTCACTGGCTACCATAAGACTGCATCTCCTTACGATGCTCCACTGCCTTGTGGATCAGATCTTCAGGTCGACGAAGGCTCGGGGTGTAGCCCCCCAAGAAAATCACCTTCTCCGGTTTGTTCACCAGGGGCAGTATCACAGCCCTCACACAAATTAAATGAGATCTGTGTTTTGGTGTCTCCTTGTAGCAATATCTATATGTTCAAATAATAAATAAATAATAAAATGATAATCAAAGGGGGGTGGAACTTTGTAGATTTTATAGTCATTTAATAGTTGAATTCATGAAAAAAAAAATAGTAGACGATAACTCAATTTCATGAATTAGTTAAAGTTAGTCATCAATAATATCGTTGAATGCTGACCGACTAAGTAGTAGTCTACAGATTATGTGTTCATGTGAGAGACCAATAGGTTTAGGGTTTAAATCTCTTGAAATGAGATGATGGATGAGTATTGTAGAGAAGTACCATCCTAGAACAAAACAACCATCTAATGCTTCTAGGTTTTCTATGGTATTCTAGCTTGAATTGATTCATGAATTCAACTATTACAATAAAAAACTAATACAACAAAAAGTAAATTAAATTCACTTGATATTGTTTTACTTATATCTTCCTGATGATCAATTTCAGTCCTAACACGACAATGGAAGGATACAGATAAAACAACATTAAGTGAATTGAAACTTCATCCCATTCCACAAGCAGCTGGCTATCAGGACTGAGTAGTTAAGTGGATAACACGATGGTGTTTGAGACGAACGGTACTAAGTCCGAGTCCCAGAGTAAACATCAACTCTAAAATGCAAGTACATCTAGCTGACGAGTCTTAATTACGACGAGATGCTCGGGCTGGATTCCACTGCTAGCCAATAACCATCTTTCCTTGAAAAGAGTTTTATTTCTTTATATTTATAGTATAGAAAAACGAATAGATTGGTAAAGTATTTCTTACCCAATAATTATGACTCCAGGCTAAAGGAGAAAAAAAAAACATAGTCCATCCTATGAAAGGAACTATAAAAGAGACAATAGTCTTGGTAATTCATTTTCTAAAAATAGTTACGAATAATTAATGAAGTATAGGTGGGTTGATTCATTCATAAATAAATGAACTGAAATATACAGTTGTGAAAGAGATGTCTTAGTAATATTGAAGAACGTTCGTTAAGATGGACAAAGATAATTTCAGCTATCTGTTAAAGATGTTTTACTTTAAAGTTCACTTCAAACTTAGTATCGATGAGATGAACCAATATAATGTTTCAATAGTTGAAATCATGAATCAATTGAAGCTAGACCACCATAGAAAACCTGGAAGCACTGGACGGCCGTTTCATCTTAGTACGGAACTCCTCAGCAGTGCGCATCCACGATCCCGCCCCCCGCGGGATTCGAACTTAGGACCTATCAGTTTCGCGCCAGGCGCTTAACCAATTTTAGCAGTGCGCATCCACGATCACTAGTGACTGACTTCAAGAGATACTCCTGAAGTTCTAGTGAGAAGCCGTGACCAGTGGAGTTCAACCAGGTCTGCTGTGAGATATCAGCTCACTGAAGACAATGGTGACGGTGGCGCAACTTCGTGGATTGGTTGAGCGCCTGGCGCGAGACTGATAGGTCCTGGGTTCGAATCCCGCGGGGGGCGGGATCGTGGATGAGAACTGCTGAGGAGTCCCATACTAGGACGAAACGGCCGTCCAGTGCTTCCAGGTTTACCATGGTGGTCTAGCTTCAATTGATTCATGATTTCAACTATTGAAATTATCAATTCTCCACAAAACCCATTCTAGCTATATAATGTTGTCAAAAGTTCATTATTTAACCAAGATCATTGGTAAAGCAAGGGCCGCATTTCTACAATTAAAGAACATATGAAATTCTAAACAATAGTCAATCAATATCAACGTCAAAAGGTTCAATACGAACGTCAAGATAGTTCTACTATACGTAGATGAAACTTGGAGAACTACTCCAAACATCATCAAGAAGGTACAAGTATTTATAAATAATTGTCTACTTAACATACATTGGCCGGATACGATCAGCAACAGCTTTTTGTGTGGGAGAACAAATCAGCTTCCAGCTGAAGGGGTAATTAGGAAAAGATAATGGAAATGGATAAGACATACATTACGAAAATCATCAAACCGCATCACAAAGCAAGCGTTAACTTGGAATCCTGAAGGGAAGCGGAAAAGTGGAAGGCTTAAGAACACATTACGTCGGAAATTGAAAGCAGATATGAAAAGTGTTAATAACGACTGGAAAGACCTGGAAAGGATTGACCAAGACAGGGATGGATAGAGAGTGCTGTTGGGCAGCCTATGCTCCTCCACGAGGAGTAACAGGCGTAAGTAAGTAAAATAAACTTATTGATTTAACTCACTTACTTACTTACTAACGCCTGTTACTCCCAATCGAGCATAGGCCGCCGACCACCATTCTCTAACGTACTCTGTCCTGGGTCTTCTTTTCTAGTTCCATTTAGTTCTTGTTAATTTTTTTCATGTCTAACTTCATTTCTCGCCCTTATGTGTTCTTTGGTCTTCCTCTCCTCCTTCGACCTTGAGAATTCCATGTGAGGGCTTGTCTTGTGCCGCAGTACGGTGCTTTCCTCAATGTGTGTCCTATCCACTTCCAGCGATTCTTCCTGATTTCTTCCTCCACTGAGATCTGATTTGTTCTCTCCCGCAGTAGGTTGTTGCTTATAGTGTCCGGCCAGCGGATATGAAGTATTTTGCGTAGACAACTGTTAATAAACACCTGTATCTTTTGGACGATGGATTTCATAGTTTTCCAGGTTTCCGCCCCATACAGTAGAACTGTCTTGACATTTGTATTGAAAATGTTGACTTTGGTGTTGGTTGGAAATTGTTTTGAGTTTCAGATATTCTTCAGTTGTAAATATGCTGCTCTCGCTTTGCCAATTCGCACCTTCACATCTGCATCAGATCTGCCTGGAGTCCCTCCGGAAGCTACTGCCGGTCCCAAGCCCGGATAAAGGAGGAGGGTTGGGCATGTGGTTAGCGACCCCATCCCGTAGAAACCTAACTCGCTAAAAAGACGCTAACCAGAAAAAATTATTCAAACCATTTATATATTTAACGTTCTATGTAATTGATTTTATAGGACTAATTGAATTGGCAAGTACACAATGGTTAGACATATTCGAAAGTTTATCCATATATTTGCTTCTAAGGATCGGATGATCACAGAATAAGGTATAGAGCTTATCAACGGTTAAAGTTTCTTTCAGAGATCTTCCTACCAGTGGCTTTATTAGTGGATTGATCTCGTCACTAATGAACTAAAATCTCAAGATTCAGAATTCTGAAGAGTTTTCGTTGAATCCGGTTTTATTCTAGTCTAAAGTGAATACCTTTGAACTACGTTAAAGTGACCTTCAAAATATCCACCTACTAAATGACGGTTATAAACCAGTCAAGTATTAGGTCATTCAGAAGTTAATATTACTATTGATTAGTTAGGTAAGGGAATCGGTCAAAGATACTTATTTTATACACATAGCTCCGGTTCATTATGAAATTCAATTGAGTCATGGACTGATCCCAGATAATCATTAAAAACTAGAAAACATAAGATATAAGTTTACTATTCAATCCAAACTATAGAATCTTGAAGCCTGAACGTTCTAGATCAAGTAACTGGTAAAGATTTAGAGGTATATTACTGAGGCGTCTGTTTTTCAACATTTCACAGTTTTCAATAGTTGGTTGAGTTAATTCAATCAAATAATTAACTTCTTTTTCACACGTTGAAGTAATAAGCATCTGGATGCACCTAAATTTCAGAGTTGATGTTTACTCCTAACCTCAAAACCAAGTATCGTTCACTTCAAACGCTTCCTCGTTATCCACTTAATTACTGAGTCTTGTTAGCCACTAACTAAGGGATAATGCAATAACATTTGAAGTGAACAGTACTGGTTTCGAGTACCGAAGTGAACAACAACACATAAACATTAGTACAGGGAGGCACTAAATAGATATGCAACACATAAATCATTCGATTTGTGTGAGGGCTGGGATACTATCCGGGTGTCCAAATCGAAATAGTTAGTTTGCTTAGGAGGCCACACCTGAAGCCTTTGAATTAAAGGTCTGATCCACAAGTTAGTGGAGCAACGTCAGGAGATGCATTCCCATGGAAGCCGGTGACCAATAATTTGTTCATATTCCATTTGTTCCCTCAGGATCCTGGAGACCATGTGCACCATTGGTTTGGAATGAGGGTTTTCCAACTCCCCTTGGTGGACTGTCTGTATCCAACAACTCGGTTAAAGTGTCGGACATTCGCTTTTCGTCCTCTGAATTTTGTGAACGACACCCGCGCCAAGAGAAGGCAGTGAATAGGACTTCCCTGGCAATAGTTGTATGCATGTGGCCATGTGAGAGCATTTCGAGAAGGGGAGTTTTGTGGGTGGCCGTTGTCGCTGGGTTGCGTTAGGTTCGTCGTCGGCGGGCTTACCATTTTTTGTAGCTCGTGATCTGACTCCAATTAGATCGTAATGATTTGTTTGCTATCGTCTATCCTCGTATATTATCATTGACTTGAATCGCGTTGGTTAATAACGGAATTAAATAAGTCAAATAACGAGGATGGACTTTTGAATGCGTGTATTTTGTACAATTGTTAATTAGACAAACGAACGGGGGGACGACGCGAAAAGAAGAAATCGAAGCAAAGAATGACGCGCGGTGAAGTTGGCTGGTAAGCCAACTCCCCTTAACAAAGAGTTAACCAATATTTATAAGCACTTTCTTACTTTCGTCTGTTACTCCTCGTGATTGAGCATAGGCCGCTCAACAGCATTCCCCATCCAACCCTGTCCTGGGCAATCCTTTCCAGCTCTTTCCAGTTCTTATTCATCCTTTTCATATCCGCTTCTATTTCGCGACGTAATGTGTTCTATGGCCTTCCTCTTTTCCACTTCCCTTCACGATTCCAAGTTAGCGCTTGTCTCGTAATGCAGTTTAGTGATTTTCGTAATGTATGTCTTATCCATTTCCATCGTCTTTTCCTAATTACCTCTTCCGCTTGAAGGATGGTTTGTTCTCTCCCACAAAAGGCTGTTGCTGATGGTCCAGCCAATGGATGTTGACTATCTTGCGTAGACAGCTATTGATAAATACTTGTACCTTCTTGATGGTATTTGTTGTAGTTCTCCACGTTTCAGCTCCGTACAGTAGGACAGCCTTAACGTTCGTATTGAAGATTGTGACTTCGATATTGGTTGAAAGTTGTTTTGAGTTCCATACGTTCTTTAATAGAAGGAATGCGGCCCTTGCTTTGCCAATGCTCGATTTTACGTCTGCATCAGAACCTCCTTGTTTATCGATGATGCTTCCCAGGTATGTGAAGGATTCCACATCTTCCAGAGTTTTGCCATCAACAGTGATTGGACTGCTGTTCTCCGTGTTGTGTTTGAGAACCTTTGTTTTTCCTTTGTGTATTTTGAGGCCTACTGATGCAGAGACTGTTGCTATGTTGGCTGTCTTTGTCTGCATTTGTTCGTGTGTATGCGATAGGAGGGCTAGGTCATCTGCGAATTCTAAATCGTCTAATTGGTTCTGAGCTGTACATTTTATGCCGTGTTTTCCCTCACATGTCGAGGTCTTCATAATCCAGTCGACCACCAGAAGAAACAGGAAGGGAGAGAGTAGACAGCCTTGTCTTACTCCGGTCCTTACTTGGAATGCCTCTGTCAGCTGTCCTCCATGCACTACTTTGCACTGTAGTCCGTCGTATGAGTTCCGGATAATGTTGACAATCTTCTCACGAACTCCGTAGTGTCGAAGAAGTTTCCATAACGTCCTCCTATCTACACTGTCAAATGCCTTGTCATAATCAATGAAGTTGATGTAGAGTAACGAGTTCCACTCAATTGATTGTTCGACGATGATCCGTAGTGTCGCAATCTGGTCTGTGCACGACCGGTCCTTACGGAATCCAGCTTGTTGATCTCGAAGTTGAGCGTCAACTGCGTCTTTCATCCTGTTCAGTAACACTCTGTTGAAGACTTTACCCGGTATTGACAGAAGTGTAATGCCTCTGTAGTTTTCACACTTGCTCAGATCTCCTTTCTTTGGAATCTTGATGAGGTGTCCTTCTTTCCAATCCATCGGCACTTGTTCCTCCTCCCAAATCTTCTTGAATAGAAGATGAAGCATGCTTGTAGTTACTTCGATGTCTGACTTCAACGCTTCAGCTGGTATATTGTCAGGTCCTGCTGCTTTCCCGCTCTTGATTTGTCTGACGGCCATTCTGATTTCTTCTGTCGTTGGTGGGTTGACATTTATAGGAAGATCTGTGTGTGCTGCTTCGATGTCCGGTGGATTCATTGGAGCCGGCCTGTTCAGGAGTTCCTCGAAGTACTCTGCCCATCTGTTGCGCTGTTGTTGAATCTCAGTAATTGGTCTTCCTTCTTTGTCTTTGACTGGTCTCTCTGGTTTACTGTATTTCCCTGCAAGCTTCTTCGTCGTATCGTAAAGCTGTCTCATATTTCCTTCTCTTACAGCTTTCTCCGCCGTCGTTGCTAGTTCTTCTACGTATTTCTGCTTGTTGGCTCTAATGCTCTTCTTCACTCGCTTGTTTGTTTCTATGTACTCAGCTTGTGCTTGGACTTTCTCTGCTCGTGTTCGGCTGTTGTTAATTGCTGTCTTCTTGTTCTTCCTTTCTTTGATCCGGTCAAGTGTTTCTATAGAAATCCATTTCTTGTGATGATGCTTCATGGGGCCCAGAACCTCTTGACACGTTGAAGTTAATGCTTCTTTCATACCTTTCCAGTTATCCTCCATAGTAGTTTCTTCTTCCTTCAGTAGATCCTGTAGGGCTTGGAACCTGTTGTTGAGAGCTATCTTGAATTCATTGAGTTTGTTGGTATCTCGAAGGAAGGCTGTATTGAATCTTTGCAGAGCTGTTTGTCCAGTTGTCAAGTTCTTCTTTAGCTTCAGTTTTAAATTGGCCACAACCAGGTGGTGATCTAAAGCTATGTCCGTTTCTCTCGTGGTTCTCACATCTTCCATTGTCCTTCGGAAATTTTTATTGACGCAAATATGATCTATCTGATTCTCTGTGGTGTGGTCCGGTGAGATCCACGTAGCTTTGTGTATAAGTTTGTGTGGAAATATTGTGCCGCCTATGACCAATTTTTTGAAATTTATAAGCACAGAAAAATAAATTACAGACATGTGATGAACAGTGGGATAAGAAGTATACACACACCCACGCGCTCATATAAAGACAGTCAAGATTGATAAGCGAATATTAAGAAGGTCAAAATATAACTCAAGTAGAATGAATAGATTGAGCTATCCGAAAGCTAGAATAAGGTATGTGGGCTTAACATAATAATAACAGACACTACAGGAGCCGTACCAGGGCATTTAGAGACATAGCACATCCTGAATTCCACTGCTAGCCACCGATCATTAATGCTTATAATGCTTGTAACTTAATAATATTATCGATGCAATCTTCATAGGATAAGAGACGAATCAATTACACTTCTAAGCATCAATAGGTAGATACAAACACATAATACAAAATGAATACCAAAATAATTCGTTGCATTTCTATATTTTTAGCTCAGTTACAAACAAATGGAAAATTAAGAATTCCCAAGTGAAATTTTCCCATCCAAGAATTTCACTACTCTTTGTAATGGATAACTGATTTCACTGATCTTTATAATTAACTTAATAGTTTTTAAATAAACTGAACATAAGGTAGAAAATTAACTAACGTATGTTAATTGAATTCGGTTATTGATTCACAGTTATTATATAATATACCCTTGCGTGCCAGGGTAATTTTACATCGGTTTTCACGAGAACCAGACACCGTCCAAACTTTCACGTGACAACCCAAATAGTACAGCCCAAGCCTGTTTGAAAGGAGAGCCAGACACTGTATAGGCTTTAACGCTACAATCTGAATAGTGTAGTTCAATCCTGTGGCACAACCACACAGGTACCAAGCACCCTGGTGGACCATATTAATTCACACTGAAGAAGTGATTTATATCAAGTCATGAGACATCAAAAATACAATTTTTTCTACTTATTAGGATATAACAGAAAAAAAAAACTATCAAAAGGGGTTTTATGGCAATTTAAGTAATTTCAATATAGTTGATATTATGAGTCATTTAAAGCTAGATCACTATGGGAAATCGTCCAGTGCTTCCAGGTTTTCCATGGTGGTCTGGTTTCAATGGACTCATGGTCTAAACCCTTATCATATTTATTATTAATAAATTTTATAGTTTGACAAATTGGATAAATGATATCAGCTATTACTGATTATAAATAAAAACTTGACTATGATATGAATTATCTAACTGATCTAATAATACCAGGGTGGTTGATGACTTTTGCCCTTCTCAATCATTACATGACAAAATAGCCAGTTATAGCATCAACTTAGTACTACTTAAACTTATTCTTGTATTAAACTAATGACACATCTACAAACACTAGTAACATTGCATCAATTGTGAATCTTTATTGGTATTTCTAGAATAGCCCTACTTTACTAGTCCAAAAGATAATCTCAGCCTTGACTATATTGAATCATATATTTTAGGAAAATATAGTTTATATACAAATAGATTAGATTCAATATATACTATAAAAGAAATAATAACTATACAGCATCAAGCCATAAAGTGACTGTGTTGGAGGCTATAGTTATTCAATGAGGAATCAATTAAGAATGATAAATCATATGACAATAATCAATAAGTCAAATGATAGTTTATGATAAAAGGAATATGAATATCTATATATATTCTAGTTACTTTATTAAGACTAAGAATAATAAGCCATAAATGATCCTTCACAGTTACTATTCATTCATTCTTCGTTCGGATATGACAATACTGCCCCCAAATGCCCTGGCATGGCCGATAGTGGGGTGGGCCCGCCCGCTCTCTTGAAATGCTCTCACATGGCCACGCGTATATAGCCTCTGCCAGGGAAGTCCTACTCACTGCCTTCTCGTACTACGGGTGTTGTTTACGAAAATGAGAGGAGGAAAAGCGAATGTCCGGCACCGGCTTTAACCGGATCCCAAACCATTGGTGCACATGGGCTGACCCCAGTATCCTGAGAGAACAAATGGTGTACGAACCAATCGTTGGTCACCGGCTACTATGGGACTGCATATCCTTACGATGCTCCACTGCCTCGTGGATCAGATCTTCAGGTCGACGAAGGATCGTGGTGTGGCCCGCTACGAAAACCACCTGCTTCGGTTTGGGCACCCGGGGCAGTATCACAGCCCTGACACATATCAAATGAGATGTGTGTGGTGCATATGTATTTAGTGCCTCCTTGTACCATTATCTATGTGTTAAAATAAATAATACTGGCTTAGGATATTAGATTCCAATGATAAACTGTACTTCATTTCAATAATATGAATAATAGTTATTATGAAATTGAGATATAGTGTGAATATTTCTAAAAAGGATTGCTTGATAAAGACAAATGTAATGTATTTATAATAAGTTGTTACTTATTGAGTGATTTATGAAGTTGTTAAGTATATAATTGATGTTGAAGTTAGTTGGTTGAAGTTAAACATTAAGATTGTTGGATACCAGGTTAGTGATCTAGAGGTTAAGCGTTTACAAGTAAGGTAGAAAGTCCCTGGGTTCGAATTTGGCGTGTGAGATCTTGGATACGCACTTCTTAGGTGTCACATACTAGGAAGAAACGACCGTTCAGTATTTCCAAGTTTTCCATCGTGGTCTAGCTTAAATCAACTATTAATTATTTTCAGAAGGGGTTTTTTGGATATTATAGTAATTTCAATAGTTGAGATCGTGAATCAGTTGAAGCTAGACCACCATAGAAAACCTGGAAGCACTAGACGGCCATTTCGTTATATTGTGTGACTTCTCAGCAGTTGAAGTTAGGCGTTGACACCGTTGGATGCTGGCCGGATCAGTGGTCTAGTGGTTAAGTGCTCATGCGCGAGACCAGTAGGTCCTGGGTTAGAATCTCGCAGGGTGGGGGCGAGATTGTGGATGCGCTCTGATGAGGAGTCCTTGTGTAATCATCAAGTAATCCTATCAGTTGCTTGAAGTTGGAAACATTATATTCTCCAATAAGTAATTTTGAATGATACGATAATAGGACATTCTTGGTTTGATTCTTCAACGGATCCTATATTCCCACTGTTGTAAAGTTCCAAAGTAGGGTCATAAATGACTATCTAATGTTGACTATACTCTAACTATACTTTAGATGATATTACTCAATGAATAAACTATTTTCATACAGGGCACTGATCAAAAAAGTCCTACAGGAAAAAATAACCGTGTTTGTTCTCTTCTCCTTCATGAGTTTTAGGCTTGGGAGATTTTCAAAAACAAACATGAGTGGATCATTTTAGAAAGAAAATTTTGTGCTTTTTAGGAATCCTTTCTGTTTAACATAGTTAGATGGAATTAACATTTTATTTAGCGGCGGGGTGGGGTGGGGTAAGATTGAATACCTTTTTGTAACAAAGGAAATAAGTTGTTCTAACTTGTGGCTTTGTACCCTTGTTAATATATAACGTAAATAACCATATAAGTTGATAACAGGTCACTAATTTGATTCAGTAAGAGACATAGCTCCTAGTAGTTCTTTGCTTCCTCTGACAGAAGCTGTGTACAATAATTATTTTGTTGGGCATATAATGACTTACTTATTTACTTACATACTTACTTCTGTTAACCGTCGTGGAGGATTTTAAGCCGCCCACCATCACTCTCTATCCAACTCTTTCCACGAAAATTCTTTCCAGTTCTTTCCAGTCCCTATTGATCCTTTTCGTATCTGCTTCCAATTCTCGACGTAGTTTGTTCGTCGGCCTCCTTCTTGTCCGTTTCCCTTCAGGATTCCAATGTAACGCTTCCTTTGTGATGCAGTTTGATGATTTCCACAATTTTCTTGTTCAATTAGAAGTTGATATGTTCTCTCCCACAGGAGGCTGTTGTTAATGTTATCCGATCAACGGACATTGAGTATCATGCTTAGACAACTATTTATAAATACATTTTTGATTATGGTTATAGTAGGTCTCGACATTTCAGCTCCGTACTGTAGAACTACCTTAACGTTTATATTGAAGATTTTCACTTTGATGTTGATCGATAGTTGTTTTAAGTTCTATATATTCTTCAATTGTAGAAATACGGTTCTTGCTTAGCCAATCATCTTTTTACATTTGCATCAGATCTTTCCTATTTATTGATGATGTTTCTCAGGTACGTGAAAGATTCCACATCATTCAAGGCTTTTTCATCAAATGTGATTGTGTTAGTATCCTCCATATTGTATTGAAAGATCTTGCTTTTTCCTTTGTATATGTTAAGGCCTACCAATGAAAATACTGCTAGTACATTAATTGTCTTCATCTATATTTTTTTTAATGTGTATGTGATAGAAGAACCAGATCATCTGAAAAGTTCAAATCCTCGGAATTGATTTCAAACTGTCTATTAAAATAGTATCCGGTGTCAGGCAAGGTTGCTTACTCTCACCCTTTCTCTTTCTCGTGGTGATCGACTGGATCATGAAGACATCAACATCTGAAGGGAAGCACGGGATACAGTGGATAGCTAGGATGCAGCTGAACGATCTAGAGTTCGCAGATGATCTGGCTCTTCTATCGCATACGCAACAACAAATGCAGGAGAAGACGCCCAGTGTAGCTGCAGCCTCAGCAGCAATAGGTCTCAATATACACAAAGGGAAAAGCAAGATTCTTCGATACAACACAGCATGTACCAATCCAATCACAATTGACGGAGAAGATTTGGAAGATGTAAAAACCTTTACATATTTGGGCAGTATCATCGATGAACACGTTAGAACTGATGCAGATGTGAAGGCACGGATTGGCAAAGCAAGAGCAGCATATTTGCAACTGAAGAATATCTGGAACTCAAAACAATTAGCAACCAACACCAAAGTCAGAATTTTCAATACAAATGTCAAGACAGTTCTACTGTATGGGGCGGAAACCTGGAAAACTACGAAATCCATCGTCCAAAAGATACAGGTGTTTATTAACAGTTGTCTACGCAAAATACTTCATATCCGCTGGCCGGACACCATAAGCAACAACCTACTGTGGGAGAGAACAAATCAGATCCCAGTGGAGGAAGAAATCAGGAAGAAGCGCTGGAAGTGGATAGGACACACATTGAGGAAAGCACCTAACTGCGTGCGTCACAAGACAAGCCCTCATATGGAATCCTCAAGGTCGAAGGAAGAGAGGAAGACCAAAGAATACATTACGCCGGGAAATGGAGATAGATATGAGAAAAATGAACAAGAATTGGATGGAACTAGAAAAGAAAGTGGAGGACAGAGTGGGTTGGAGAATGCTGGTCGGCGGCCTATGCTCCATTGGGAGTAACAGGCGTAAGTAAGTAAGTAAGTAAGTAATTAAAATAGCATATGAAGTACTTAAAAGGAATGTTGTTAATGTAATACTTTCATAAAAATCTATACTAATATTGATTTTCAGGGTGTTAACTACTTGAAACTAACTTGTTTCTTTATTTATAAATAAAAAAGAAAATCATTAAATTATAACTTAATCGATTATTTTAGTGAAATTGATATTGACTACTTTTTTTATTGAAAGTACAAAGATTAGTAGTTTCATTGAATACTCATAAGCTTTGTTTGTTTGTTTATTTTTTAATATTCACTTTATATTGTTTACTTGTATCTATTGATTGTTGTTTAGAACTATCATTGATTTGTCTCTTGTTGGAATAACATTCAGCGACCGGCTTTTTTTTTAATTTTTTTTTGATAAATTTTTTTTTCACCCCTTTAAAAAAGTTTTTTTCATCCCATTTTCCAAAATTTTTCACCACGTTTCGTCCAATTAAATTGCTAGTTTTAAGTTCGTTATAATTGGTTAGTTATGTCTTGAAAGAGTAATAAAATGTCAGCACTCGTCGAAAAAGTACATTTTCATCATCATAATGGAGGAGAGTGACGTGCCATGTGCAAGAGCTGTTGATTCTCACGTTGTCACAGAAACGGAGGATGTATTTTTGACTATATTGTTTCTCGTTGCGTTCCAATCAGTTGAAGCGTTAAAGTCGGCTATCAGAACTTATGAAAGATCTACGTACTGTCATTATGTGGTGAGAGATTCTCATTTGGACAGAGATCAGAAATCTTATATTAAATTTGTATGTTGGAGAACTGGCCGTAGAAGATCTAGCGGTTCGTCACAGCCGATTAGACGGAGGAGGTAAATTGATTAGTGTTATTACATTTTTTTTCACGAAGGACTTCCATGAACACTCCCTGTCCGGCCTTCATCTTTTGTAAGTTTACAGAAGGTTACTGGACTGTTGTACGTGGGAATGTGCGTCACAACATTGATCCATTTACCGTCATTGTAGAGAGTACGATCAGAAGTGATACAACTGTTTTTTCGGCTGATGTTCACTCAGACTGTTGAAAGGTAAATAAAAATCTTCATAACATTATTTTGTAGTTTTAACAGTTATTTGTCGTTGATCGAAATATCCGACGAAACGTTTTTTCGATATGTAAGAGACCACTTACTGCCGAGAAAACAAAAATGGTCTACTGCTTTTCGACCATCAGCAACGCTACTTCAACAAGATAATACCAACTTCGTTGAGACAACTCATGGAATTTTGAAGAGGCATAAGCTGATTCGAAAAACACCTGTGTTGAGATCTATATTTAGTGCTACTGATACGTCTGTTGATATCTTCACGGCTGTGGACGCAACTGGCACTTACACAGTCAACCGCAATACCTTTCAGTGTTCGTGTAGTTTTAATATTGAAAACGGAATGCCATGTCGTCACATTTTGGCCTACTGCGCACACAGTAATACTGATGTGAACGTACAGTCAATTTGTGACAGGTGGTTACAGTCGGAGATTTCTCTAACACATATTGCGATTGAGAATTACTTCCCAGTGCAATTAAGACAGCCAAGCCTCAGGAATTCGGTGCATGCCTTAGTCAGGCAACTGTCTGTGGAACAATGCAGTTCAGCAATGTTTCATCGGTTTTGTGCTTACAACCCATCACCAAACGTACGTGCAGTAAACTGTCCGATGTGTGGCGCCATAAACAACTCATAGTTACGCCCTTATACAGCTACATCTGCATTAATAAAAGAGAACGAGTAAAGGCCCTATTCAGGGCCACCCACAATTTGATTTAAATTATTTCGTTTCCATCTCTTGTTTCTATGGCAAAGGTCAAATGATGAAACACTTAATAATGTTAAATGAATTTAGATATTCATTTGAGATTAATAATCATAATGCGATTATTGCTCATGTATTCGTAAACTTTTTTATAAGGTTTATGAGATATAAAAGTTTAGAAATCTTATAGAACACAATATCTCATCTAATGAACACTAATCTAATAATTTTAGATTTAAAATAATGTGATTACCGTTCATGTATTAGTAACACAATTGTAATCTATTTATAATAATAATAATAGTACATTTTAATAGGAATATTTCAATATAGTGAACATTGTCATTTGGTTGTAAGGTCAATGAATAGAGGATTTCATTTATAAGTGAATATAATAATAAGATGATTAATGTGATTAAAGGTCATATAGGTGTAAAAAGAAATAAACATGTTTACCGTTTCATGATTACAAAAATTAAAAGAATATGATATTCTTGTTTTATATTAAAAGTACCGGAAACCAGAACTAGGCGTACATAGAAGTACGTCTTATCGTTGCATTGGTACATTTACTTATTACAATGAAATTAAACGTCATTATACCTAAATGTTAATGTATACTGTTGACCTAATTCATGTTCATCTGTATAATGCAAATAGAAATTATTTTCGTCAGACAACGTAGGCTTATTCATTTACACTTAATACAACCAATATTTCAAATGCTTGTTAAAAATGGCTTATATTCATAATGTACAGATATTTCAGCTTTCATAATACGAAGAACAATATTCACACATGACGAAAATGTACATACACTTCTTTATTATTCCTCGATTATGTTTCCAAAAATTTAGTTGATGATTATCAAATATCATTCCATACCTTACCTTATAAATAAGTAACGTTTGCCATGTCGTTGACATATGACATTTACTAACTCATGTAAACATTTTGCAAGACTGAACACTTATAACAAATTTACATGACTGCTTAAACACACAAGTAGTCATTTTCATTGTTATTTTAAAGGCTGAACTACAAAAAATGTACAGGTAAAAGCAATTAAAGCTTTTAATGATTTAGCAAAATAACCCTATTGAAATCTAACGTTTTATTAACGAAACCGTTTATAAAGTGAAAGTAAACAACTATTTTGTATTAAGAATTACTATTTAATAAATAACCCATTCATAAATATTAATTGCCTCTTTCTCAGAAATTATTACTTCTTTGAGATAACGTAAAAGTCGCTTCATAAACCGAAGGTTTACGAATTGTTCCAGTGTTTTATACACGCCCCAATCAGTATTTTATCATTACGGTCTATTGATATGTGAATGTTTTTAAAAAATTAACATACCATGTGTTAAGAAAGAAGTTATGGATACAGGTGATAATTTCTTTATTAGTTGGGTATTAAACGTTTGACTACCGACCTAATTCAGTAATCACTATTATCAAATATTCAAACCAGTTTTCATTTCTTTTTCCAAATACTTCCTTTTAATGAGATACATTTAATTAATCGTGTCAAGATAACTAACAACTTCCATTCAAGGTCTACTTGATCGGATAGCAAAAATATATCCCAATACACATTCACTAACAGTAGCATTGCACGGTAGTGAATTTAAATTGGGGTATTTTTCTTCAAAAGTCTACATTCTTTTCAAGACTAATATTACACAAAAACAATTATTCATTATTATTAAATTTCAAATGTAAAAATGCAAATTCTGACATCCAATCAAAGCACTTGATGCTATTTCGATTTCAACTAATCAGATTGCTAAGATGAACACATTACGACCAATTACAAAATTATTAAAGGTGACAAAATTTTTGTTCATTTTCAACTGAGTACACACTTGCAAAACCAATACACCAATAACCGATCAATAAATTTATCTTTCACACCCTACAATTTCTAAGAAATGGGTGGTAGGGAACCATAATAGCCGTCCATCTAATGTCAACCCTCTTGTTGTTAGATATATGCATTCTATGCGGACTACCTTGATATTACCTTAAGTTACAAGCTTTATACATAAAGATGGATAATAATTAACAGTGAAATTCAATTTGACTGGTATTTTATCCTATTTGAGACTGAACTATCTGGACTTAGTAGTTAAGTGAATAACCCGATGGTATTTGAAGTGAACGATAGTGAATCCATGTTCTGAAGTGAATATCAAATCTAGGACATATATATCCATTTTTTTTTTTTTTTTTGATTAGAAAGTTTGTCATATTTATGTGAGAATGATACCTTTTAGAATAATAATACATTGTTCAGATTTAATCTATTCAACTCAATGAATATAAAGGTACTGAAACTTGAATTTTACATTTTTCAATCTTGATTTCAATGGAATACAGTAATGTGTTGCCAATAGATACACAAAACAAGTTATTTATGGTAAAATCTTCTTTTTTGTTGTTGTTCTACTTCAAGTTTATTCATATTTTTTATAGGATGATGGTACTGCCGAGAGTGGAGAGAGTCCGCCCTCCCACTCCAAATGCTGTCATATGGCCACGCGTATAAAACCTCTGTCAAAGAAGTCCTGCTCACTGTATTCTCGCACTACGGGTGTTGTTTACAAAATGAGAGGAGGAAAAGCGAGTGTCCGGCACCGGCTTTAACCGGATCCCAAACCATTGGTGCACATGGGCTGACCCCAGTATCCTGAGAGAACAAATGGTGTATGAACCAATCGTTGGTCACCGGCTACCTTGGAACTGCATCGCCTTACGATGCTCCACTGCCTCGTGGATCAGATCTTCAGGTCGACAAAGGCTCGTGGTGTGGCCCGCTACGAAAACCACCTGCTTCGGTTTGGGCACCCGGGGCAGTATCACAGCCCTCACACATATCAAATGAGATGTGTGTAGCGCATATGTATTTGGTGCCTCCTTATACCAATATCTATGTGTTAAAATAAATAAATACATAAACTGTAATTTGTAAAACATGTTGATGAATGGAAAGAGTTATTCGTATGTAGAACTAGTGAAAACTTTGTATTGAATTGTGATCAATTGTTAGAACTGTGTCGCCAGTTTTTGTGTTTGGTCATCGTTAACTGTCATGTCGGAGTCGTTTATTACTTATATTTGTAAAACGAGGAACCACTATAATTCCCACGACATGAAGTAAAAAAACATTAACACTAGTACATAAGAAGATTTATTAACTCCATAACACGATGACGATGACGACGACGACGCTACTAGTTGAAAATACACTCATTTATATATTGATTATACACCCATTTTGCTTATGAATTGAAATGAAACCACATATATCCGGAGTTGTAACAAGCCAAATGATGAATGTCATACTGAGCATAGTGCATGTTAACACAATACAAGGATATTATATCATGAACGAACACATTACACTTAAATAAACTAATGTTATACTGAAGAAAATATCAGACAGGAAAACATATACTACACTGAATAATCATCATATAGAATTAAAAACGAAAATAATGTTAAGCAAGAATTACAAGGGTTAAAAGAATGTATTTTTACCTTTTCATCTTATCATATCAATACTGATGAGTCTTAACAAAACTATCTATCGATTGATAGCCGCCTGTATGTTAGAAGATTAATTACTGATTGTTAAATTGCCCAGGTTATTTTGTGAGTGTCAATGATGACCTTGTAGCGTGGCGTCGACTTACGGTTGACAATACACATCACTACAAGAAGACTACATGCCAGTTAACCAATAAGATCCCCGTAGGTTAATATCAGAAGGCAGATGATAGCTGTAGTCGAGATGTATTTGTTAGCGATCTCATGGTATCGAAAGAATACCGAGATCGTGCCAAGGAGTACAAGCGGATTCACTGAGGAAACGTAAGCGCGTACAAGGTCACAATCAACGGAAGAAAGAATGTCTTTGATAGAGTTAAACAAACAAGTACAGTAAGAAGATCACTGGTACAGCACTTAATCACTAGAGCAGTGATCCGGCCAACGTCCAACGGTGTTAATGTCTAACTTCAACTAATCCACGAAATTGAGCGACACATCCTTCATTGTCATCAGTGAGGTAATTGTTGCTCATTAAGTAATATTAGGTAAAAAAAATCACCCACTTGGTATTGTTTAGCTTGTATCTTCCCATTGAGGTTTAAGACTGAAATTAATCAGTCTGTAATTGGGTTCTAGTCTCAGAGTGAACATCAACAAGTCTGTGATACAGGTACATTCAGCTAACGAGTCCTGAATAGGATGAAACGCGCGTCAAACTGGATTTCACTGCTAGCCACTATCCATCATTGCTTATAAAAAATCACCCAGTTTTAAAATCGATGATATTATCATTGAGTTTTTAAAATTTGTTTAAAATTGTATTATATTGATAATGACTTTAAGTGGATAGGACATACATTAAGGAAAGCATCCAACTGCGTCACAAGGCAAATTCACACTTAGAATCCTCAAAGTCAAAGAAGAAAAAGAAGATCAAAGAATACATTACGCAGAGAAATTGAGACAGATTTGAGAAGAATGAACAACAATTAGATAGATTTAGATAGGAAGGCTCAGAACAGAGTTGATTAAAGAATGCTAGTCGTCGACCTTAACTTTCATTCTAAGTAACAGGAGCAAGTAAGTAAGTAAGGAAGGAAGGAAGGAAGAAAGTAGGGAAGGAAGGAAAAGAGAAAGAAAGAAAGAAAGTATAACAACTAGTTACCTATTCAAATAATTTCAATTATTCTATAATCTTATACAATGATAATCTATTCACATATGTATTAATCCACTTATAACATTTAAGTATCTAATGGAATAATCTCGATGATAGCTTTTAACATGTCATATTTATTAGATTATTATCCTTATATATGAATATGAAGGGTAGGCAATTTTGATATCACAGAAAAAAAACAAAAAAAAAAAAACAGAATGATCAACTTTTTAACTCATCTTGATTCATATTTATGATATGATACCCTTCCATATTTATTATAAAACACATTGGATTCATTTCATTATCACTTGGCTAAGAGTTGATATGAGAAAAAAGAAAAAAAAGAAGACGACAGACAAAATAATTACTCTATAGAGTTTGTTATAAAGTTATATTCATACTATTGATAATAATAATAATAATAATTTAGTTTATTTAGCATACTGAAGTTGATTTAGTTTTAATACCAATGGATTATAATCTAATGAAAGATTTGAAAGTTGGAACTTCATACTACAGAAAACAATATAATACTATTGTGGTGTGTGTGTGTACTACTTATATCGATATAAGTAGTATATAACACGAGTCAGGAATAGAATATCTGGCAGTAGAAGATCCAAAAGAATAGAACGGGAACAGTAAGTGATTAGTATGGAAATGAAGGAACATTGAAATCTGAATTACTTACTTACTTACTTACTCACTTACTTACTTACTTAATTACTTACTTACTTACTTACTTACTCACTTACTTACTTCGTTACTCACTTACTTACTTAGTTACTCACTTACTTACTTAGTTACTCACTTACTTACTTACTCACTTACTTGCTTACTTACTTACTTAAACCTGTTACTTACTTTCAATGGATCATAGGTCACCGATCATTAATTGAAGTCTGAGATGATTGATTAACCCTATTTCGAATTAATTATTCACTGTATGATTTACAGATTTTATAAAGATGTTCTCAAATACGTTCGATGAATATTAATTTATTTTTTATATATTTTTTTAATTAGAATGAATCTAAGGGAAAAACTATTTTTTTTTTCTAATTTAATGAATTTGATAAAAATAATTAAAATTTTGTTTTATATGTAGTATAGATTTAAAGTAATTATTTATTGAGTTGGTATGGTCAAGGATGGAGAGAGAGAGGGAGAGAGCGGGGAGTTAGCTCTCCCTTTCGAAATACTCTCATATGGTTACGTGTATACAACCATTAATAGGGAAATCCTATTTATTGCCTTCTTATGGAAGGGGGTGTTGTTTACGAAATGAAGAGGATGAAAATCAAATGTCCAATGATTTAACTGGGTTGGTGGATAAAAAAAAATCCATCTAGAGGAGTTGAAAATTCCTCATTCCTAACCAATGGTAAACCTGGGCTTGAGGATTCTAAGAAAACAAATGGTGTATTAATCTATTTTTTGTTAATAGCTACCATGAGACTGCTCAATTGTCTTGTGGATTATACATTCAGGTCAAAGGCTCAGTCAGTGGCCTTCTAAGAAAATTACCTGCTTCGGTTTGGGCACCTGGGCAGTATCATAGCCCTCACAAAAACAAATGATAACTATTACTGACCTCATTGTTATATTGTGTGGTGCATATATATTTGGTGACCAACTGTACCAATGTTTATGTGTTCAAATAAATAAATAATTTAGTTACTAGTGAACACTCAGTTGCTATCGAGAAAAAAGGTTTTGTAAAGCCTGATCAACTACTAAATGTTATTCTTCACCATGATAGAATTTAAACATCAATGGAAGAGGATTCAAATAAGTAATACAAAAAAAATGATTTAAACTTCTCCATGAAATAATCTTATTCAATCGATTCTCAGTGGGGATCTGAAGAGTTTTGTACTAATATAGAGTAGAAATTCATTAGTTCCAGGGAAAAGCAAGGTCCTCAAACACAACACGGAGAACATATGGAACTCAAAACAATATTCAACCAACATCAAAGTCAGAATCTTCAATACCAGCGTCAAGGCAGTTCTACTGTACGGAGCTGAAACTTGGAGAACTACAACAACCACCATCAAGAAGGTACAGGTATTTATCAATAGCTGTCTACGCATGATACTCAACATCCATTGGCCGGATACTATCAGCAACAGCCTTTTGTGGGAGACAACAAACCAGCTTCCAGCTGAAGAGGAAATTAGGAAAAGACGATGGAAATGGATAGGACATACATTGAGGAAATCATCAAACTGCGTTACGAGACAAGCGCTAACTTGGAATCCTGAAGGGAAGCGGAAAAGAGGAAGGCCATAGAACACATTACGTTGGGAAATAGAAGCGGATATGAAAGGGATGAATAAGAACTGGAAAGAGCTTGAAAGGATTGCCCAGGACAGGGTTGGATGGAGAATGCTGTTGAGCGGCCTATGCTCCTTCACGAGGAGTAACAGGCGTAAGTAAGTAAGATTTTATCGACACTATAATTTGTGAATAAACCAATCAGATATAAAAGATAACGAGTCACAAATTTTTGATAAATAGACTTTTGACAGTTGGTGATGAAAACCCTAAATCTAATTCCTAATCTTAACCATCAATTGTGAATGAGAATTTTAATTGTTGTATAACCCTCATTTAGTCCTAATCAGTAAATGTCAACTCTCAAAATCACTTCAGCATTACTGAAAGGTCATCCATAAATTATAGTCTTCACTGGTTGAAATCATGAATCCATTGAAGCTAGACCATCATGGAAAACCTGGAAGCACTGGACGGCCGTTTCGTCCTAGTATGGGACTCCTCATCAGTGAGCATCTACGATCCCGCTCCTCGCGAGATTCGAACCCGGGACCTATCAGTCTCGCGCGCGAGCACTTAACCACTAAACCACTGAGCCGGCCACCATCTGACGGTTTTAATGTCTAACTTCAACCAATCCACGAAGTCGCGCCACCGCACACCATTGTCTTCAGTGAGCTGATATATCACAACAGACCTGGTTGAACTCCACTGGTAACGGCTTCTAACTAGAACTTCAGGAGTATCTCTTGAAGTCAGTCACTAGTGAGCAGATGATTATTATTATCAGAAGGGATTGTGTGGTGGTCTAGCTTCAATGGATTCATGATTTCAACCAGTGAAATTTCTAAAATCTCCACACAAACCCTTCTGATAATAATTATAGTTTTACCAAAAAGTGTTTAAAAAATATAGTGAAATTTTAAGAAGGAAAAGTGTAAATGAAAGTTAAGACTAAAAATAGAATAAAATGGTTGTACATATTACTTTTGTATATAAAAATCAGATTCAAACTATTGGAATCATTAGAGCATTTATAGAATTTGTGTATTTGATCTGTGTTTTTAAATCAATTCTATTCGAAGTTTGTACAGATGATGATGATGATGATGATGATGATGATGATGATGATGATGATGATGATGATGATGATGATGATGATGATGATGATGATGATGATGATGATGATGATGATGATGATGATGATGATTTGGATGATGATGATGATGATGATGATGATGATGATGATGATTTGGATGATGATGATGATGATGATGATGATGATGATGATGATGATGATGATGATGATGATGATGATGATGATTTGGATGATGATGATGATGATGATGATGATGATGATGATGATGATGATGATTTGGATGATGATGATGATGATGATTTGGATGATGATGATGATGATGATGATGATGATGATGATGATGATGATGATTTGGATGATGATGATGATGATGATGATGATGATGATGATTTGGATGATGATGATGATGATGATGATGATGATGATGATGATGATGATGATGATGATGATGATGATGATGATTTGGATGATGATGATGATGATGATGATGATGATGATGATTTGGATGATGATGATGATGATGATGATGATGATGATGATGATGATGATTTGGATGATGATGATGATGATGATGATGATGATGATGATGATGATGATTTGGATGATGATGATGATGATGATGATGATGATGATGATGATGATTTGGATGATGATGATGATGATGATGATGATTTGGATGATGATGATGATGATGATGATGATGATGATTTGGATGATGATGATGATGATGATGATGATGATGATGATGATGATTTGGATGATGATGATGATGATGATGATGATGATGATGATGATGATGATGATGATGATGATGATGATGATGATGATGATGATGATGATGATGATGATGATGATGATTTGGATGATGATGATGATGATGATGATGATGATGATTTGGATGATGATGATGATGATGATGATGATTTGGATGATGATGATAATGATGATGATGTCATTCAAAAGAACAATGAAATTTCCATGACTAAATCATTCAGCTTAGAGAATAAAACTCTAATAAGTAACTATCAGTATATCGTTTAACCCTTAGAATATCAAAACTTTCAATCTGGAAAAACATATATATAAAGAGTATTCAATGTTAATGTTTATTCTAATCAAAACATACTTTTCATTATTCAGATGTCTACAAATCTGTGTAACAAATATGACTTGAATAAGCTATTGAATGAACATTTATCAAACAGATAAATTTATGTCAATAAAATAAAATTCTACATTGACTTACTGGTCTTAAAGAAAAGAATAGACTTGTCAAAACTTTATCCAAAGTAAAATGTTTTAATAGGCGAAATAACTAACAATCTAGTACAAGCATTGAACTAATCCTTTCGTTCTTTTTTATTTTTTTTTCACGTTTATTATCACCTACGAAACAAAAAAACCTACTCAAAGTATCCAACATAGTTAATAGACCAAGTTTATTAACACTAATTATACTTACCTGTTTCTAACGAAACACGTATATTGATAAAACACAGATTGTTTTATGTGGATATAAGTAGTATATGACGTGACTTGTGAACAGAATGTTTGGCAGTAGAGAGAGAGTGAGAGAGAGAGAGAGACAAGAAAATCGAACAGTAAAGAATGGAAAACAGAATGCAAATTGGTATGAAAATGAAAGAACAAAGGAATTCTGAATCATTTTGAGACAAATGAATGGACATTTCGCAAATTGAGCATTTACTATATGATTGTTAGGTTATACTAACAAGTACTGTATTATGTTGTCAAATACATTTAATTGTCCCCACCCGTGTTGTGTTCACTACATATGCTACTTATATTAACATAAGTAGTATATAACCCTAGTCAGGAATATACTATCTGGTAGCAGGAGGTTAAGAAGATCGAAGTGAGAAGAACAGGAACATAAAGCACGTGGTCTGAAAAACCAGAAACAATAACCTCTGAAGAAATTTTTCAAATGAAGTATTAGAGTATGGTTTTTTCTATTTTGTAAAGTATATCATATTTGGTGTTAAATATAATCGGTTATCTTCACGTATGTTCTTCTTTATTCCATTTGAACGAATTAAAATTGACTGATATCAATGTTTATCTAAAGTTTAACTTAAATAATCTACTGGTTCTGTGTATAAGCATAAATTGGATTGAATTATTTTAATCAATTTTTTAGGTACTTGGCTGAACACATTCAAATCAGCAGTTTTAATCATCTCAGATATCAGATAACAATTATGATTTTATCAACAATTATGTTTAACAATGAGATTACCTATCATCGATGTTAGCATTCAACTATTCATATGTTAGGGAAGTTACATTCACAGAAATCATTTGAAAAACGATCTAAGTTTTTTTGGTTTTATTTAGAAAATTTGAATTGTTTCTATTTTCGCACCAAAAGCGCTCTTGTCATCTTCATGTGGTATTTAACACTGGGGAAATATCTTAAATGCTATTGATCCGCTGCGTCTTTTAGTATGCTATTTGCTAACTCTCCTCAACGACGGTTTTCTGCTGTATATATATACGTTTTGATTTGTGTTTGTTGTTATCACTCGTTTCTGGTAGTTTCCAGAATATGTTTCCCCATTCCAAGCTTCAACTTCTTCCGCTAGTTAGCGGGACTGGGACGCATCAAATAGCTAGCTTAATGGTTTTCGGTTACTGAGTCTTTGTTCCATTCGCAGTGTAAGTGAACTCGTAACATCTTCAAACCTAGCATTATAACAGCACTTTCACCAGGACAAACCATCACATGTGTATTAACAGATAGGTTGCAATATGGGTTAATTGGAGACAACTACAATGTGATCTCTGATGATGCTGTTTTCGTACACCACCATTGTCAATGGCAACACATTTTGGTGACTGTATACATCGCTATTGCTTCCTTCTTGTCACCCCCATCACATCACTACACTGAGTGGTTGTGATGACAAATAGTTTGGATTTGAGAGGTGAGAATAGAGTGTGTAAAATGTGGAGCGTTCCATGGCTGGGCGTATAAACCCTAACCAGATGCTCTGACAATCTCATCCTGAACTTCATATCTAGATTATTGGTTTTCGGTCACTGAGTGTTTGTTCTTGTTGGCTAACTAAGTGAACTCGTGATAGCTTCAAACTTAGCATCATGTATCTATTTGCTGATTCTTAACAAGTAACAATATAGTGTAACGCTAATTCATTGTTTTCTGAAGATGTATAATTACAAAGCTTGATTGATAATTGTAAACATTTATTGAAACAACTAAGGGATAAAAGTGTTTGTTTCTTACTAATTAAAAGGATTAAGTTCTTACATCTTCTTATTTTAGTCAACGAGTAAAGCACATCATTAAAATAAACATTCATTAACTAAAAATTAAGTAGTTTGTTTAGTAGTCTGGATCATATTGTAGTGAACAAGAACACTATTGGGGACAATCGAATGTATTAGGGCATAAAATTACTGAGCATCTCAATAAAATCTGAGAACCATGTAGTAAATATGCAATTTACAAAATGTCCATCAATTGTCTTAAAATGACTCAGACTTCCTTTGTTCTTGCATTTTCATACAAATTACATTCTGTTCTGTCCTCTTGTTTCTCTGGTGCCAGACATTTTATTCACGACTAACGTCATCGACTACTTATATCGATTTAAGTATCACACACCACAATATGTTTTTAAATAAAATATAACATAATGAGTTGAATAAAAAGGGATACTTAATATATTAATAGTCGAATTCATGATTCGATCTAAGTTAGATCATTATTAAATATCTAGAAGCATTGAACTGTCGTTCTGTCCCAGTATGGGAGACCTCAACAGTACGCATCCACAATTCCATACAACGAGATCAAACCCAGAACCTTCAGTTTCACATACGCATAATTTACCTTTAGATCACTGAGCTGACATTTAACAGTGTCAATGTCTAACTTCAATCATGTGTTCACTAGTGATCAGCTTCAACATGAATCTCCTGAAATTCTAGTGGAAATTCGTGACCAATGGAGTCTAATCCGTGTCAGTTGTGAGACAACTATCCACTAAATACAATGAATAAACGGTTTCGCAAGATCATGGATTGATTCAGGTTAGACATTACGATTATCAGATATTAGTTCAATGATCTAAACTTTAAGTATTCACTCGTGAAACTATAGGTCCTCAGTTCGAGGCCCATATGTAGAATCGTAAATGCATCTAGATTGAAATGACCATCCAGTACTTTCAGGTTTTCAATAATAGTTAAACTTTATCAATTCATAAATTCAACTATTGTATTAATAAATTACACTAATTGTTTGGTTGAATTCCATATTATATAAAGGGAAGAGAATAATCAGTGTCAAAATTGACTAACATTGAAAATTTCAATGGTTAAGATCATGAGTCAATTGAAGCTAGACCACCGTTTAAAACTTGGAAGCACTGGACGGCCGTTTCGTCCTATTGTGAAACTCCTCAGCAGTGCGCATCCACGAATACTCCCACCTTCGCGAGATTCGAACCCAGGACCTACTAGTCTAGCTTCAACTGACTCATGATCTTAACCATTGAAATTACTACAATCTCCACAAAACGCCTTCTGGTACCAATCAACATATGCTCATTAGTGACTGGCTTCAAGAGGTATTTCCCAGAGTTCTAGTAAGAAGTGGTGACAAGTGGAGTTCAACAGAGTCTGTTGTGAAATAATAACTCAATGATGACAATGAAGGATGTGTCGCTCAATTTCGTGGATTAGTCGACGTTAGACATTAACACTATTGGATGCTGGTCGGTTCAGTGGTCTAGTGGTTAAATGCTCGCGTGCGAAACAAGTAGGTCCAGTGTTCGAATCTGGCAGGGTGGGCGAGGTCGTGGATGCGCACTACTGATTAGTCCTATAGTAGGACGCAACGGTCATTCAGTGCTTCCAGATTTTCCATTGTGATCTAGCTTCAATTGGGTCATGATCTTAACCATTGAAATGACTACAATCTCCAGAAAACCCCTTTTGAAAAAATAATTGTTTATTATACAAAAAAAAAGAGAAATAAAATGAGACAATATGACAATCAACTTTTTGTTTCTTCTTCTTTTTTCTTCGTTTTTTTTCTCCTCCTATTTTTGTACATTATTCTACACCAAAAAAAGAAAAATGAAAATAACTTTGGGAATGAAACATTCTATACAAATTTTAATAGAATATAAATAAAGTAATTTACAAATGAATCAATCATTGAAATTTGATTTCATTAATCATCTATATAAACATGAATGTTGTTTGTTTGTTTACTTGTTTATTTATTTATTTGTCTGTATGTCTGTTTGTTTGTCTCTTTGTATGTCTGTTTATCCGTCCGTCTGTTTATCTGTTTGTTTGTTTGTTTGTTTGTCTACCTATTTGCTTATTCATTTATCTGTGTGTCTGTCTTTTTGTGTGTTTGTTTGTTTGTCTATCTATTTGTATGTCTGTCTATCTATTTGTATGTCTATCTGGTTGTCCGTTTGTCTATTTGTTTGTTATTAATTATTTATAAAAGAATTTACAGGGTGAACTTATTTGGAAATTAATTAAATTATTATTATTATTATTAATAATGAAAAGAAAAACGTTTATTAAATTCATTTCAACAATAATATACATATAAAATATTAAGGTAATTAATAAATTTAATTCTTGGGACATAAATATTTACTGTTATGATATGTAACTCTAAATAGATTGTATGATTGATTGTTATTGATAATATAGATACATATCACTAATAATAAGATAATGATTGGAGGTAGTGAACAAGAAACTCTAGAGCCCGATTTTAGGGTATTTAGCACTCGTCAATAAGGTGTACATGTAATCTTGAGGGAACTGATGCTGCCTGACGGATTTGATCCTGTGTTACTCAGCTTCACAGTCAAAGAAATTACTACTGGGCTATTCAGACCTGACCTATATGACATGGATCACCACTCAATGATCAATCGATTGTGACATATTGTTGATCCAAATATATAATCATCGATTTAAATTGTGTTAATGAATAATAGAATTAAATAAGTCAAATATAAGAATAAAGTTTTCAATATATTTAATTTGTACAATTGTTGATCTGAATGGATAATCAGAGGAAAAAAAAGTGAAAGAAGCGAAACGAAGGCGAAGAGAATAGAGCAAAGCTAAATGACGTACAGTGGAGAAGGTGTGTAATTGAACTCGATTTATAGGAACACAAAAAAAATAGATATGTGATGATTAAGATAAGAAGTGAATTAGTCAAGGCTGACAAGTGATGTAATGTGATTTAATATGATGTGATAGCTTTTCTGAATCATAGTTTTAGTTATCCTGATGTTCAACTTTTTCTGGTTAGCGTTAGCAATCCAATCACTCTTGATGGCGAAACTCTGGAAGATGTGGGAAGCATCGTCGATAAACAAGGAGGTTCAGATGCAGACGTCAAGGCGAGGATTGGCAAAGCTAGAGCGGCATTCCTTCAACTGAAGAACATATGGAACTCAAAACAACTTTCAACCAATATCAAAGTCAGAATCTTCAATACGAACGTCAAGGCAGTTCTACTGTACGGAGCTGAAACTTGGAGAACTAAAACAACCACCATCAAGAAGGTACAGGTATTTATCAATAGCTGTCTACGCGAGATACTCAACATCCATTGGCCAGATATCATCAGCAACAGCCTTTTGTGGGAGAGAACCAACCAGCTTCCAGCTGAAGAGGAAATTAGGAAAAGACGATGGAAATGGATAGGATATACATTGAGGAAATCATCAAACTGCATTACGAGACAAGCACTAACTTGGAACCCTGAAGGGAAGCGGAAAAGAGGAAGGCCATAGAACACATTACGTCGGGAAATAGAAGCAAATATGAAAAAGATGAATAAGAACTGGAAAGAGCTTGAAAGGATTGCCCAGGACAGGGTTGGATGGAGAATGCTGGTGAGCGGCCTATGCTCCTTCACGAGGAGTAACAGGCGTAAGTAAGTAAGTGATGTTCAACTGTGTAGTATGTTTTATTGATGCTTGTTTTTAGCCATCACTCTAAGATAATATAACCGTATATCAGAATAATGCAAATGTTTTTCAATTAGATTGATTAAAACTAAGTTCACTTGTTACACATACATTTTATATCGATTCATAAATTATCAGTTCAATGATCAATTAAACAATCGATTTTCTATTCAATAGTGATACAATATTTTCTTGCGATAAAACAACTATGTAAAACCTGGAAGCATTGGACAACCGTTTCATCCTATCATGGGACTTGTCAGCATTGTGCATCCACCACCTCACTTCCAAGTACTTCTAGGTTTTCCATGGTGGTCTAACTTCAACTGACTCATGATCTTAATCATTGAAATTACTATAATCTTTCACAAAAAACCCTTTCTGATAAAATATGTAAAAGTTAAGTTCCTTATAACTTGATATATTATAATTCATCTTATTACCAACCTGTTTTTTATTAAATATACTATTTAAATGTATGGAATAATGAATACATTTATCGTTTCATTCAATCTCTATTAGAATCTTTGAAAAAGTTAAGTTTTAAGTTATGTAAACTTTAATTAAAAGATAATGTTCAAATTAGAACAGTACTGAAGTGTGTTACACTATAGTAGTATAGTGAATAAAACACCAGTGGGGACAATTCAATATATTTTACAACCAATTACAGAACTAGTTAGTCAAATCAAACAACCATATATTGAATCGTTAATTTTCAAATTGTTCATCAATTGTCTCAAATCACTCAGAATCCCCTTATTCTTGCATTTTCATACAAATTGCCTTCTGTCTTCATTCTTTATTGTTCGATCTTCTTGTCTCTCTCCGCTGCTAGACATTCTGTTTAGTGCTCACGTCATATACTACTTATGTCTACATAAGTAGCACACACCACAGTAGTAATTGACTACATCTGAAAAATGTAGATTATTAGATTATGACTTAGTGATCTACTGATAGTATTCTAGATATAAGATTTGAAGAGATAAGTTCAATATCATTTGAATTATCTAATATGTACCATTAATACTAGAAAACGTAGTCAGTGTCAGGTTACGAAAAAAGGACAATGATACAATAATCATACGTTCATAAGTGAGGAACTTCATAATCGATTATTTCTATTTATCTAATAAGTAGAAATCGATAAAATTAGATAAAGAGATTGATCAATTACAGTCTTAAACATCATTAGAAACATTTAAATAAACAATAAAAAAAATCAGTAGATTAGTGGATAACTCAGTTACGTCTAAAATGAACGGTACTGCGTTTGAGACTTTGAATGAACATCAACTCTGAAATCCAGGTATGTTCAGCTGATGATTCCCAAATAGGGCAAAACACTCATTTTATATTCTATTGCTAAATACAATTTATCTTTGTCAATGGTATATAATGTAGATCTTGTTAAACTATGAATTCATTGTAATTGAGAATTTAATAGTTGAATTCATGAGTTAATTGAAGCTAAACTTGAAAGCAGTGGACAACCGTTTCAGTAGTGCCTATTCACGATCCCGCCTCACGAGATTCAAATCCTGAACCTATTGATATCTCATACGAACACTGAACCGGCCGGCAACTAACAATGACAATATTTAACTAATCAACTCATGAATTCAACTATTAAATTACTAATAATATCCACAACCCCCCCCCCCTCAGTGATTATAATTAAGATTAGAATATTCTTTGTACTTTCAAAAAGTGATTATGTTCAATTTTTTTTTTCCACAAATTCTTGATTAAATTAAAAAAGAAAAATGTTTCTATTTTCTTCCGCCTGAAGCCACTTTGTAGCTAAGGCTGATCATAAGATCAGCGCCCTCCTTTGACTTTCTTAGAAAACTAACTCACTAGAAAAAAGAAATCGATAACCAGAAAATGATAATAAGTATAGAAAATCAAATTTATTCCTTATCTTTTTTTCTTTTTTATACATTTAATTCGTTGATTAAACAAACAAATAAATCAATAAACAAATAAACAAACGAACGAACAAACAAACAAACAAACAAACGGAACAAAACAACAAGGGATTATTTATTTATCAACATCTTAATTGTTTATTTTACAAATTTAGTTTGATTATTCTAATTTTCTTTTTTCACTTTTTCTCTTTCTTCTTTTTTCTTTTCCTTTTTTTTGTTTTTATCGTAATTATTTATGTAGATTAAGATAAACCAAGCAATTTAACCAAAATCATCATCATCATCATAATAATAATAATTTAATCAATTTAGATGTTGTGGAGATTGTCAAGTTATTGCTTGTGATTATGAACTGATTGATATTTGACCGCCATTGAAAACCTGGAAGTACTAAACGGCCGTTTCGTCCTATTGTGGGACTTCTCAACAGTGAGCATCCAAGATCCCGCTCGCTGGCCTTCAGTCTCGCGCGTGAACGATTAACCTACTGGACCACTGAGCCAGTCGGCATCCAATGGTGTTAATATCTAACCTTAACCAATCCACGAAGTTGCGCGACCATCTTCCATTGTAATGAGGTAGACACCTGTTTTTACCCAATATGGATTAGCTCCACTGGTCACGACTTCTCACCAGAACTCCGAGAATTTTCTCACGAAGCTAGTCACTAGTGAGCACATTGTAAATTTTTTTGTTGTCATTTTATATGGAATAAAAATGAAAAAAAAATTTGTTTTTACTGATTGATTACACCGCTTCACGGTATGTTCATTTAATGCTTAGTTTAGTAGAAGAAGAAAAATAGATTATTTATCAAATGCCTCATTACGATATGATGTTTATGAGATCCAAATTTTTTTTTTATTATTGATGACCTTGAAGAAAAGTAAACAAAATACGACAATCAAATACTGTTTATTATCAGAAAGAGATTTTGTGGAGATTTTAGTCATTTCAATTGTTGAAATCATGAATCCATTGAAGTTAGACTATCATGGAAAAACTGGAAGAACTGAATAGCCATTTCGTCCTATTGTGAGTCTCATCAGCAGCGCGTATTCACGATCCCAACCCAAGACTTATTAGTTTCGCGTGCGAGCACTTAACCACTATATCACTGAGCTAACCGGCATTCAACGATGTTAATGTCTAACTTCAACTAATCCCCGAAATGGAGTGACACATCCACCATTGTCTTCAGTGAGTTACTATCTTACAACAGACCTGGTTGAACTCCATTGTTCAGTACTTCTCACTAGAATTCCAGGATATACCTTTTGAATCCAGTCACTAGTGATCATATGTTGAATTATATCAGAAGGGGTTTTGTGTATATTATAGTAATTTCAATAGTTGGTATCATGAGTCAATTGAGTGAAGATCTCAACAATTGAAAATACTGTTTATATTGATTTATTGGAATGTTATTGTAAAAACTAATACTAGTAATTTAAAATCAAGAAAGAGGAGGAGGGGGGAAGATAGGCGGGGCGAGATGAATATCTGTTAAACTTTCATTTTATGTTGTTAAGGATATTGAATTCATGTATTCAACTATTAAAAATTACTACAAACTTACAAATCCTTAAACTGATAATAATCATGTAATCACTAATGATGAGCTTCAATATGGATTTCATAGAGTTCTTATAAAAATTCGTGATCAATGGAGTTCTATTGATGTCAGGTGTAAGATAGTTATCCAGCTTAGACAATGAATGAATAGTTGTGTAAGATTATCAATCGATTGTAGTTAGACATTACCACCTATTGTATGCTGACTTAATGATCTAGAAGTTAAGTGTTCGCGTACAGGACCTAAATTATCAGTTTTGAACCCTACATACCTTAACATTGTTGAATGTTGGACATTTCAATGAACTAGAGGTTAATTGTTCGCGTGAGAGACCGATAGATTCTGGGTTCGAATCTCATGGGACGGGATTGTGGATACGTACTACTTTGGAGTCCCATAATTAGAACAAAACAGCCGTCCAGTGTTTCCAGGTTTTCCGTTATTGACTAACACGATTTAAGTCGATGATTATATACGAGGATAGGCGACATATAAATTTCGATAATAAATATTTATATGATCTATTTTGAGTCAAATCCATGGGCCACTAAAGTGGAGAGCCCTTCAACGAACATCGTCCAATCCAAATGACGACAAAATAAAAAGCCACACAAATAGTGGTGAGCCCGCCGTCTCCGACGAACTCAACAGGCTCCATATACCATTGTATCATGTATGGTGTTCTTAGAGTAACTTTCATGCCAATTGGCATTCATTTTGATAATGTATTTGATATTACTAAGAGAATCAATGTTATTCAGATTATAATTTACGTTTTATAATCATTGTATTATGCCATGTAATTTGATATTTTAGGCAGATATTAATGATAATATAAGTGATGATCTAAGCGTAGATTTTATCCTGAGATGATATGCTAAAAATAAATTTTTCATGTATACATCTATATTTGTAATATAGTTCGAATTCAATAGTTGAAATCATGAGTCAATTGAAGTTAAACCATCATGGAAAATCTGAAAGCACTGAATGACCGCTTTATCCTACTATGGAACTCCTCAGCAGTACGCATCCTTGATCCCGTCCCCCGTGAAATTCGAACCCGGGACCTATCAGTCTCACGTAAGAGCGCTTAACCATTAGACGACTACTAAGTCAGCAAGCATTAAACAGTTTTAAATATCAATAACACACACCATACTAGTTTATGCTTTTATGAACCATATGAATAGAACCTATGCTTTACTTTTGATTTTTTTTTTAACTCCATCAATTATATTTTCATCATCAATAAAATCACAATTACCCCTTTGCAACCAACGAATGAATTTGGTAGTAAAACAAAATGTTACATTGAATTCAGTGTTAGCAACTAACAAATTATATATTTTTTTTATTAATTGTTACTGATATCAGTTACATATAAAATGTATCTGTTTCTTTCTTTTTCTTTTCTCTCTTATTTTTTTTTTAAAAAAGAAAACATTATTCAACAAAACACGTCTAGCTATTACATTGTCCCTGTTTTTTCCTATATCAAGTTTCCTTTGAATAGTTCATATGACCGCCTAGAAAAAAAGAAAAGAAAAGAAAAGAAAAAAGAAAAGGAAAGAAAAAAAAAGAGAAACCTAGGTAACAAAATGTACCTAACTGAATAATCTAGATTTAGGACAAAAACAAGAAAAAATACCAAAAAAAAACACATGTGTCTGTTTATTGATTTTTCGAATTTTTTTCTTTTTTGAAATTATTTTTATGAAAATTTATTCTATTTGATAATCGTTTGTCTTTTTTTTGTTGTTTTTTTGTTTGTATCTAGGACGTGATACATGTGAAATGAAAAAAAAATTGTAAAATTTAATACATTTATACATTATGTATCTATGGGAAATAAAAGGAGAGTTTGTCCAATATATATATACATTGTAATGTTTAAGAGTATTTGAATGATAGTACAAATTAGGTATTCCTTCCCTCCTCCATACACCCTTCCCCCTCAAGAAATAATACAATTTAACCAAAAAAGTAGTTGATGAGTATGAATGAATGTATTCTATTTGAAAATTGAAATTTGTAGTAAACCTATTCATCTATGGTATTTGTTATGTCTAGAATGTTGTTTACTTGATATACCGCGTATAACTTGAACACTAGAACGCCGAAACCCTTCCAAGTCGCAAGGCGAACACAGAAGACTAATGAAAGGAATATTATTCCAAACAGTGTCAATTATGGGTACAAATTGTCAGGTATTTATAGTTTTTTTTAGTAAGAACAAAATCAACATTACAGTTCTCCAATCCGCATACAGGGGGTTATTAGCCTTGTCCAATCGAGAACCTACACGTAGGAATTCTAAAATATTCTTCTTCCAAAAGGTGAGTGCATAGAATATCTTCGGCTCCTTCTGAGCCTCTGACAGCTTCCTCGAGTTCACCCGTGGTCCGTCGTCACAGTATTATATGTTTACTCACTGTAATTTAGACACTTATTCCACCATGTAGACTTCTATGTGATTCTGATTGTGTGCTTGTCTGCACATCAATCTTGAATCTATTCTCCCATTGATTGTAATACACAGATAATCAATAATTTATCCATACTTCATTTACACTCATAAATGTATATGGATTTTTAACACACACACACACACACACACACTTGGTTTCCCTTAGTGCTAGTTTCCTGTACACTTGTGGATTTTATTACTCTTAAACAATAAACTATCTCTTTAACTGGTGTTCAGGCTTATGAATAATCTTGAGTAAATCCATAATTCTACTAGGAGATTTCACCTTCATTAAATACTCAGTTAACCGGATAGATACTATTTATTGGAGTCAAATATAGAGGAAATTAGCCTCTACAAAATAAGCAGTTATTAAGTAGGAAAGAATCATTAGTTCATACAAACGTTACATTTTTTGTATTGGATTATATCTCTTCTTCTTAGGTTCATTATGTATCTGTGTGATTGTGTATTAGATATAGACTTTGTATGATCTAGAATATACAGATTAGTATTAAAATCATCTGGTTCCTGAAACTGCATATGATCTACATGTTGGTTGTGTACTGAAATCATTGATATCTAGAATTTGAACCATAGACTTTCTAACACTATCCTCCCCCCCTAACCTCACGAAATATTGTTGAATCTTCATATCCTCAAGTTATGAATAATATGGATTCATTTAAAACATATTTCTCACATTGATTAGAGCATTCATTAGAAGTAACTTCATGATAAGGATAAACAACAGTTAATATGAAACCGTCTGAATTGTAATAAAAATCACCTGACCGTTGTTGCTACCTTGACGTGGTGGTCGGGCTTGCCTATCGTGATGAAGCAACTGAGTTATAGTGGCACGAATGATCGTTCCTCAAGATCCTGCCATGCCACACAGGTCGGTTGAAGAGCGGTAAGACTAAAAGCAACAAAACCAAGGTCCGAAGGCGAAGTCGTACTGCTGACTGTACAGAAGTGTGACAGCAGTAAGGTGTTTCCTTCATACAACCAGCATAACAGCGATGCTGCATTCCCATAAAGAGGGGTGGGGTTAGAAAAGGTCGACCCTAAAAATGCACACCTCGCCTTATCCCACGGATATCCGTTTCCGGCGGTAAGGTCTCAACAAGTACGGAGCTAACACAAAAATTACTCATAAAACGGTTGTGTGTGACCGACCTCAAGCAGTTGTCCCTTGGGCACTGCGGTCACGCTCTCAGGTCATTATGACAACCTCTAATCCAATTTCCTTTTGAGGTACCTCCAGCAGAACCCTTCCACGGTGTGGGCAACCAGGAAGTGATAATTGCCCTCATACCTCTAACAGCACTCAAGACCACTGTACTGACTGACTGACTGTAATAAAAATCAAGCTCATTTAGTACTCGTGCTTCTCATTGAAGAATCATTAGTTTATACAAACACCACACAGAACTGTAGGATTAAAACATTTAATGAATTTTTTTTCTGTCAGAGTGAGCTCTCCTGAAGTGAGTTAGATTTTGTCATGAAATGAATATGAACTAGAAAATCATTTAAAATATTAGCATACTAGATGACTAACTCCGCTTGGAGTCCCTCCGGGGGCTACTGCCGGTCCCAAGGCTGGATAAAGGAGGAGGGTTGGGCATGGGGTTAGCGACTGCATCCCGTAGAAAACTAACTTGCTAAAAAAACACTAACCAGAAAATACTAGATCAATATTTCATCTTTTTATCGATGAAATCCGACATGTATTCATTTGAACGACATCTAGGTTTCTCAGATGGAATGCTATATTTAAAATGTTAGAAAGAACTAGAGGTACGTTTGTATTAAGCAAACATTGAACCTCTAGACTATTAAGGCGGCATTTAACGGTGGTAATGTCTAAGTTCAATCAATCCATGATCTTATACAATCCTTCATTCATTGTCTGAAGTGGATAGCTATCTCACACTTGATACGAATTGAACTCTACTGATCATGACTTCTCACTAAAACATCATGAAATCCATCTTGAAGCTAATCAATAGTGATTACATAATTATTGTCGGTATGGGGATTTGTGGAGAGTTCAGTATTTTTTTCACTGTTGAATACACAAGTCCATCGATTATAATAAATAAATTTTAGGTGTAAATGGAACTGTATTGTTTGAAGAATACGAAATCACTGGATTTTTTGTTGTTGTTGGTTTTTTACTCAGAAATAGACAAGATAATATAATTAGTGATTAAAATGATAGTTACTGGATGAAAGTTGAACTTGGACTTTTAATATAGTCTACTTAATTAAATTAGTTAGTAAGTTAGCTTACTACGGGATGGAATCGCTAACCCGATACCCAACCCTCTGCCTTTATTCAGGGTTAAGACCAGCAGTAGCCTCAGAGGGGCTCCAGGTGGGGTTAATTAACTTAGTTGGTAACTATATATTATTGATGAAAATCATTCCATAAAATAATCTGAAAGCGATATATTGAGAATTTGAAGAAAAAAAACAAATGATCTTATGAGGTTCTTTTCTTTCTCTGGTTATAGATCGCTACAGTTACTCTTTGATGACAATAGAAATGATTCTTGATAAACTATACATATATTAAATTCATTTGATGTTGTTTTACTTGTATTTTCTCATTGTTATTCAAGACTGCAATTGATCAGTGTCATGTTGGCATATGTGCATTCTGATCGGATCGCCTCTACATAACGAAGATGGATAATGGCTAGCAGTGGGATCCAGGACGTGCGTTTCTTCCTATTTAAGACTCGTGAATTCAAACTGATCAATTGCAGTCTCAGAGTGAATATCAACTCTGGGATGTAGGTACATCTAGCTGACCAGTTCCAAATAGTACGAGATGTGCGTCAAACTGGATTCCGCTGCTAACTAATATCCATCTTTGCTTAATATACATATATTAATTTGATATTTTAGACCCCTTATTAAGAACTATTGCTTCATAATTTCTGGCTCATATTCTAGTTAGTAGCCTTTGTCACAAATATCCTCTTAATAAAATTTATTGATTTTGATTTTGATTGAGATCATGAATCGATTGATGTTAGACCACCATTAAAAACCTGGTGACCATTTTATCCTATAGTGAAACTTCTTCGAAGTATTCATCCATAATCCAACTGGCAAGAATCAAACTCAGGGCTTTCAATCTCATACGACAAAGCTTAACCTTTAGATCCCTATGTCAGCCAGTATCCAACAGTGTTCATGTCATTTAAAACAACTTAACCACATAGCTTTTCTCTTTACATATAACATAACTTTTTATCACAACCTGTCTCTGTAAAAGTCCTTACAATAAAATACCACGACCTGTATATGGTCATTATACTACTTTTATCATTAATCTTAATGAACTACCTATAAGTTAACTACATATATCTATCTTTCTGTCATTAGTTTAAACTAATAGAAATAAGGAAATAGGACTGTAAACTTGATTCACTTTGATGATATTGTAGTAAATTAGTATTTCTATCAGGAAGTAATGCATTAATGTATGATTTATTATTCTAAATGGTTAAATTAAAAGAATTATAAATAAAGCTTAATGTTATACTTTTCCGATACAAACAAAAGGATATTTCATGTTGAACTGAACATTGTAGATTGAATAGAAATATGAAAACTTTGATAATTGAAATATGAGAATCAAAGTGAATCAATGGTTTTGTGAAGATTATAGTAATTTCAATAGTTGAAATCATTAGTCGATTGAAGCTGGATATCACTATGGAAAACGTGGAAGCACTGAACAGGTGTTTCGACCTAGTGTGAGACTTGTCAGTAGTGAGCATCCACAATCACGACCCTAACGGGACTTGAAACCAAGACCGAACAGTCTCGTGTGCGAAGACTTAACGACTAGACTAGCAGGCATCCAACGGTGTTAATGTCTAACGTCAACTAATCCACGAAATTAAGCGACACATCCAATATTGTTTTCAATGAGCTGATATCTCACAACAGACCCGGTTGAACTCCACTGATCATGGCTTCTCACTAGAACTCCAGGAAATGCCTCTTGAACTCAGTAACTAGTGAGAAGATGAATATTATCAGGAGTTTTGTGGAGATTTTAGTATTTTCAATAGTTGAAATCATGAGTCAATTAAACCTAGATCACTATGGAAAATTTGGAAGCACTGGACGGTCATTTCGTGCTATTGTGAGAATCTTTAGCAGTGTGCATCCACGATCCCGCTCCTCTCCGCGGAATTCGAACGCAGGGTCTATCAGTCTCGCTTGCGGACTGAGAATAAGATTTTATTAAAGCTATTAAAACTAGTTTTGTGATCCGATATCTGACTCTAATTGGATTGTATGAATGTTATATGTCGCTAAGCATCGCATATAATCATTGACTTAAATCGCGTTACTGAAAAACTGAATTAAATAAGTCCAATAGGAGAATAGATGTTTGAATACGTTGATTTTTGTACAATCATTAATCTGGACAGATAATCAGAGGGATAAAGTGAAGGAAGCAAATCGAAATGACGCGCAATGAAGAAGGCATAGGAGCCAACATGATTTAATCAAACGTTGGTCAATATTGATAGTCAAACAAAAATAAGTTACAAACATGTGATCAATAGGATAATCAGTGTACACACATACGCTCATATAAAAACAGTCAAAGGATGATAATCGATTAGCTGACAACATTGAAATATTACTCAAGAAGAATGGATACATTGTCCTGTCCAGAAGGTAGAATAAGTTACTTGAGCTTCACATAGTAACCAACATTACAGTGGAATAATTTGTTGGTATTTTAACAATTATTCACAATTGAATCAGGCAGTAAACTTGACAAATGAAGACAGTGCATTGTATTGTTTCAGATGATTTTCATAACCAATTGGTCTATTATCCAGAGTCATTTCATAAAATCGATTACAATACTTCGTCTGTAAAAGTGTTTAGTTCACAGTACTTATGTTTCCAGTCATGAGGCTTGATGGAGTTTTGTTCTCTGAGCTGAATGGTTTGGTCGTGGAGCTTTCATCGTTCTTCTGAACACGACATCATCATCAGCACAAACTTCAGATAGAAGTGAAGTATTCGAATTTCTCCATATGCGTTTCACAGCTTGTTCTGTGCACCTCGATGTTGATTGGTTCTTATTGACCTTAAATTTGTCATTGTTTACTTATTGTCTTGGTTTTGTCTCCTATTAGTTTGATTCTTGTTCCTATATTTGTGCATAAGTTTCTTGATTGGTTGATAAATCGGATCGATTTCAATATGTTTGTTGATTGCTGATTGCCCTGAGTGCCAGGCTTCTAAAAATTCTCATGTGTATTTAGAATTTCCTCTGTCCACGATTTCCACATTTTTCCAGTCAAATGTGTGTCTGCAGTTGTCCACGTGTATTGATATAAGTGAGGAAATATGACGTTTGACTGCTAATTGATGTTCATGTAAGCGCATGTGAAGGGGGCGTCCGCTTTGTCCGATGTAGTGTTTGTCGCAGTTGACACAATTTATTTTGTAGATGATGTTCGATTTATCTTCTTTTGTTATTTCATTCTTTGGTTTGCATAGGATTGACTGTATTGATTTTGTCGGTTTGTGCGCCACACCTATCCCGAAGGTTTTTAGCAGTCTCATTGCGGTTTCTGATATGCCATGTATGTATGGTAGGGTGATCCGTTTGTTGATTTCTGTGCTTGATTTGTACTCTGATGCTGCATGTGGTTGGTATTTTTTGATGAAGTTGATTGATTAGCCATTCTTTTGGAATACTTCCTTCAGGTGTGAAACGCATATGGAGAAATTCGAACACTTCACTTCTATCTGAAGTTTGTGCTGATGATGTCGTTCAGAAGAACGATGAAAGCTCCACGACCAAACCATCCAGCTCAGAGAACAAAACGCCATCAAAATCATCCACCTGAGCTACAAATCTTCTCCACCATCTCAGTTATGGGTCATCTGATTCCACAAACATGAAAGCTAATATTAATATTGATTTAATGAACCATTGTATATCATTATACTTGTTAGTATGTACAGCAAAAATGATGTAAGATATACTGAAAAAAAAAAGACAACAGAGTTTCTGAAAGGATGTATCCAGAAGTTGGACTGTTATAACTTGTGATCTGTGTGCTCTGTTTATTGTATAAAGTAATGATATCGGCAATCACAGAGAGCAGGGGATTATTGATTAGATCATTGACGCATAAAACCCGTACGAGCAGTCTAGAGTCCTTATCGGTACTGCTTTCCGCCTAGTCCAGTCTGTTAAGTCCAGAACACCAATCTAAGCCTCTGCAATATGAATCATTTATTTCAAACAAACTGTTTTTATATACCAACCAGCCAGACTACATCGTACCATAAAATAGGAAACAACATTTGTACAAGATTTAGCCAAATGTGGCTGTGAATGTGGGAGATAGTGATTAATAGACAGGGCATAACTCAAGAATGGTAAAACGTATAATAATAGTTCATAGGTCAATAAGATGGACATGAATACGAACAGTTTAGTTACTTGATAATTATACGATATAAATATACTCATAGCATTGATCCATAAATGGATCCCAAAAGTTACCATTCATTATTCCTATCGGGATATAACACGGACAAGCAACATGATAGCAAAAATTTAAAGTACATTATTTCTTACATTGATATCATGAATGGGTCAATGTTAGACAATCATTAAAAACCTGGAAGCATTGGACGGCCTATTCGTCCTAGTATGGGACTACTCAGTAGTGGGCATTCATGGTCCCACACACAGGATTCGAACCCACGACCATCGGTCTCACCTACAACATTAAACCAATGGTTTTAATGTCCAACTCCAACCGATCCACGATGTTGTGCAACAGTGTACCCAGCCACATGTTAGAACAAAACGACCGTTCAGTTCTTCCAGGTTTTTAGTGGTAGTCTAACATTGATCCATTCATGATATCTATCTAAACTCAACAATCTTCACAACCCTATGCTAATAATTTCTTACCTATTAATGTGATCCATAAAACAAGATAGTATAATTCATTGTTTGTTATTCAAACTAGTTATTAGATGTTTTGCAGTCTCATAACACCTGGTAAAACACAAAGAAGTGAAAATCAATGAATCAACACTGAACCCGAGTTTTAAATACTTCAAATCAAACCTAAAAGTTTCATGTTTCTCAGTAACCTTCAGTGGTGGTGGTGGGAATCTCACTATGTTAACAGAAAACAGAAAAGAAAAATTCGGTAGCATTGAAAATGTCAATTATCGAACCGTTTATTTGTTTTTAACTGAATAGATTTTGTTGATAAGGAGCTTGTGAAATAACATGATCCTAACCATTGAAATTACTATAGTATCCACATCAAACCCCTTCTGATACTAATCATCATATGCTCACTAGTGAATCGCTTCAAGAGATATTTCCTGTAGTCCTAGTGAGAAGTAGTGACCAATGGAGTTCAACCGAGTCTGTTGTGAGATAGTAACTCACTGAAGACAATGGTGGATGTGGCGCTGAATTTTGTGGATTGATTGAAGTTAGACATTAACACCGTTGGATGCTGACTGGCTCAGTGATCTAGTGGTTAAGTGCTTGTGCATGAAACCAGTAGGTCCAGTGTTCGAATCTCGCAGGGAGAGAGGTCGTGGATGCGCCCTGCTGAGGAGTCCCACAATAGGATGAAACGGCCATCCAATTCTTTTAAGTTTCTCATATTGTTCTAACTTCAATTGACTTGTGAATTCACAAAACTGCTCTTTGACGATATTTATTAATTTTTAAAAGAGCATAAATTTCATTGTTTAAATAAGTTATATTATTTGATTTTATCAAAAATTTGATTGTTTATTTATATAATAAAGAAGATGATGATGATGATGATGATGATGATGAAGTTTTATGTTAAACCGGAAATCAAAACAAGAATGATTGAATTCAAATGAACATTGATATTGCATTAACGAATAGTAATGATAAATAAGTTTTATGTTCCTAATGATGTTCAAGATTGTAATTGATCAGTATCTATATTGGTATATATATATATATGCATCTTATGAGGATAATTGAATGGAATTCATCACTCTATATCAACTTCATTGACTACGAAAAAGCATTTGATAGCGTGGACAGAACAACCCTATGGAAGCTTCTTCGACACTACGGCGTGCCTAAGAAGATAGTCAATATCATACGGAATTCCTATGATGGATTAAACTGCAAAATCGTTCATGGAGGACAGTTGACAAAGTTGTTCGAAGTAAAGACCGGTATCAGGCAAGGTTGCTTACTCTCACCCTTTCTCTTTCTCCTGATGATCGACTGGATAACGAAGACGTCATCGTTTGATAGGAAGCACGGGATAAAGTGGACATCTAGGATGCAATTGGATGATTTAGACTTCACAGATGATCTGGTTCTTCTATCGCACACGCAACACTAAATGCAGGAGAAGACAACCAGTGTAGCAGCAGCCTCAGCAGCAATAGGTCTCAATATATACAGAGGGAAAAGCAAGATTCTCCGATACAACAAAGCATGCAACAATTCAATCACAATTGATAGAGAAGCTTTGGAAGATGTAAAAACCTTTAGATATTTGGGCAGTATCATCGATAAACACGGTGGATCTGATGCAGATGTGAAGGTGCGGATTCTCAAAACAAGAACAGCATATTTACAACTGAAGAATATCTGGAACTCAAAACAATTGGCAAGCAACACCAAAGTCAGAATTTTCAATACAAATGTCAAGTCAGTTCTACTGTATGTGGCGGAAACCTGGAAAACTACGAAATTCATCATCCAGAAGATACAGGTGTTTATTAACAGTTGTCTACGCAAAATACTTCAGATCCGCTGGCCAGACACTATAAGCAACAACCTACTGTGGGAGAGAACAAATCAGATTTCAGTGGAGGAATAAATCAGGAAGAATCGCTGGAAGTGGATAAGACACACATTAAAGAAAGCACTTAACTGAATCATAAGGTAAGCCCTCACATGGAATCCTGAAGGTCGAAGGAGGAGAGGAAGACCAAAGAACACATAAGGGCGAGAAATGGAAATAGATATGAGAAAAATTAACAAGAACTAAATGGAACTAGAAAAGAAGGCCCAGGACAGAGTGGGTTTGAGAATGCTGGTCGGCGGCCTATGCTCCACTGGGAAAGACAGGCGTAAGCAAGTAAGTAAGTAATCTTATGAGGATCTCCTTAAAATTACCATAAATTACAAGTATTATAAACAGAGATAGATGTTAAATAGCATTGAAATTGAAGATATGTGTTTCATTTTAATTTGAGACATATTAGATGTTTGTATATATAGCCTAGAGTTGATGTTTACTCTACGACTCTTATCCGTTATCATTCATTTTATATACTAACTTATTTTTTTAGTCATCTGAACTTAATAGCTATGTAGATAACGTGATAACAATTAAAAAAAACCCGACGTGTTTTAGGTTTAAGTCTCGGAATGAACATTAACTTTAAGATGTAGGTACATTAACCTGACAAGTCTTAAATTAGATAAATCATGCATTTTGAATTTCACCGTTAACCAGCAGTGCGCATCTCCGACCTCGCCCACCCTGCGAGACTCGAACCCAGGACTTACTGGTTTTGCTCGCAAGCACTTAACCACTAGATTACTGAGCCGGCCAACATCCAATAGTGTTAATGTCCAAATTCAAATAATCCACAAAATTGAGCAGCACATCCACCATTGTCTTCAGTGAGTCACTATCTCACAACAGACCTGGTTGAACTCCACTTGTTACTACTACTTCTCACTAGAACTCCAGGGAATATCTCTTGAAGCGATTCACTAGTGATCATATGTTGATTAATATGAGAAGGGTGTTTTGTGGATATTTTATAGTCATTTCAACGGTCAAGATCATGAGTCAATTGAAGCTAGACCACCATGGGAAACCTGGAAGCACTGGATGGCCGTTTTGTCCTATTGTATGACTCCTCAGTGGCAGTGTGCATCCACGACCTCGCCTCCTGCGATTTTTTTTTCATAAAAATATAGATCACAATTTATTAATTACATTGGAATAAAAAACTGTATGGTTTCCAGTGGGGTGGGGGGAATATTTTTAACGAATTAACATCATTTTTTGACAAAGATAAAATGAAAAAAAAATTTTTTTACAATTTCTTTTAACAATTAAAATAGAAAGTTGCTTACATAGATAATAAGCCAGAAAGTTATACAAGTTTAATGGTTTGGATGGTGGTTGGAGGTGGTCGACAGGAAACCCTGGACCCGGGTTCCGTGCTACTTGGCACTCGTCCGCAACGTGTACTTGTAATCTTTGAGGGAACTGGTGCTCCCTGGCAGATTCGATCTCGTGTCACCCAGCTTCACAGTCAGAGACGTTACCACTGAGCCATCCACATTGCAACATGATCGATAGCATTCGATCAGCACTAATAATAAGGACTACACACGCATGACATTGGTCACCCAGTGATCAATTAGTTGTGATTACATCTCAGTCCTACAGGAGGTCGGTCGCGGCCTGGATAGCTCAGTGGTAACGTCTCTGACTGTGAAGCTGAGTGATACGGGATCGAATCTGTCAGCGATCATTAGTTCCCTCAAGATTACAGGTACACCTTGCTGACGAGTGCCAAGTAGCACGAAACCCGGGTCCAGGGTTTCCTGTCGACCACCTCCAACCACCATCTAACCTTACAATAGTGCCCGTGGTGTCGAGTCACCTAGACTGGTGGCCACATTGCAACATGATCGATAGCATTCGATCAGCACTAATAATAAGAACTAGACACGCATGACACTGGTCACCATCCAGTGATCAATCAATTGTGAAGTTTAATGGTTTGATAAAGGATTACAGTTGTGTAGAAGGACGTTTTTCCCTATAATGGAACTCCTCAGTGGCAGTGCGCATCCAAGATCCCGCTCGCGCGAATGCTTAACCTATTGGACCACTTAGCCAGCCAACATCCAACGGTGTTAATGTCTAACCTCAAACAATCCACGATTGATTGATTGATTGATTATTCGTGTTTAAAGGTTATCAGCATAAATGATATGTGTTTAATTCTTTTGATCAAAAGAAGAATAAACTTCGGATAAAACTGATTCATTTACATCTGATAGGTTTTATCATTATGTAGCTGATCATCAAAGTACAAATTTTAAACTAGAAAAGAAACAACAATAACAACAACAACAATGAAGATACTTGAAATGAAGTTGAACTCATAAGTTGATTAGATATACTTCAATGAACTAGAATAATCATGAAGTTTTCCAAAAAAAAGATTAATAAATACTGAATAACACCAAAATGATGGTATTGAGCATGATAAAGTAAAAACGAAATACTTTTCTTATAACGTTGCTTCATGAGTGAATCCATTTTATAATGCAATCTTTAGTATCCTTCTACTTACTTACTTACTTACGCCTATAACTCCTAGTGGAAGAGCATAGGCCACTCATCAGTACTCTCCATCCAACTATGTCTGAGGCAATATTTTTCAACTCTTTTCAGTTATTATTCATCCTTTTTATATCTGCTTCTACTAACCGACGTAATGTGTTGTTTGGCCTTCCTATTTTTCCGCTTCTCTTCACGATTTCATGTTAGCGCTTGCTTCGTGATGTCGTTTAATGATTTGTGTAATGTATGTCCAATTCATTTCCATCATCTTTTCCTAATTTCCTTTTCACTTGGAAGATGATTTGTTCTCTCCTATAGTAGGCTGTTACTGATGACTGTTATTAATTGACGTGAGAACATTGAGTACATTTCCAATTTGAATCAATTTTCTTCGCCGAATTCTCTTTTTTTGGTATAGAATAATTGCTTCTAGGTTTCCTACTAGGATACAAACAGCTAAAGACCAAAAAAATAATGTCATATTCTAATGGATTTATCTATTTTAAAATGTATGGTAACATAATACAAGTGAGATTGTGGTGCGCGCTACTTATATTTATATAAGTAGTATATAAGGCGAGTTAAAAACGTAATATCTGGCAGCAGAAGATGGAGGAAGATCAAGAAAGGAAGAGCGGGAACACAATGAAATTTGTATGAAAACGCATGAACAATGAAATGTCAGACAATCGATTGATGTTTCCAACAGCAAAAGTCTAGTTTGATATGATGGATTAATATTTAACAAATTAACGATGTACTATATGATTCTCAAATTTTATTGAGATACTCTGTAACTATGTGCCTCTGTACATTCAATTGTTTCCAACCGTGTTCTTGTTCAATACAAGATTATTTCAAAGATTATTTCATAGAGGAATGTTCCCCTAAATAGTATCCAAGTGATACATATTGTACAGTTGACGGTTTTATTCTATTTGTTATGGACAAATTACTCGGTTAGAATTTTTTTGTTTACCTCATCATATGATGAAATATCCGCTCATTACATAACATCACTATTCATCATTGATCTATAATGTAATCTATTCATCTAATTTTTTTTTTACCAATACACTTCTAATTGTTACCTATTAAAGGTTTCATTCATTTTAGTTCACTTTTTTTTTGTATTTCCTTTTCAACAAAATTTTGACATATCCTTACTAAACTTTATCTCTCTTACATAACATAATATATCCGTGAAGTAAAAACAAAAACGATCCCCCTTCAATTCTATAACATTAAATCGATTCTTAGAATTATTCCACCACCCCAACCCAACCCAACCCAACCCATCCCAATCCAATCCAACCTACCACACCCCATCCACCCTCCCTCTCCCTCTCTCTCTCTCGAAAAAATAGTGAATAGGGTTTAATTTTGTCATCATGAAAAAAATCTCTTCTATAAAATCAGAGAAAACAACAACAAAAATGTTTCAAAGAAAAAAATGAAAAGAAAATTGGAAATTTTTAATCGAAACAAAATGAAACAGAAACAAAAACAAAAATAAAAATAAAAAAATCAAACGAAACATTTTGTAACATTCATTATTTTACTGTTACGTTTTTTTCTTCCATCGGAAAAAATGGTGATTCGAACATCAACACCACCAACACCAACACCAACACCAACACCACCACCACCACCACCAACACCAACAACAACAATAACAATAAAACATTTTGACATTTAACTAAATGATCGTTTATTATTTTTGTTGTTGTTTAGATACTATTTCAGGTAATGGGATAAAAGAGACGATTAACTAGTTTTTTCTTTTTTGTTTTTTTCTTTTTTTTTCTTTTTTTTAAAAGAATAATTAAATGAATGAACATTTAGAAAGAAAAAATAAAATGGTTTTTAAAATGTTTATTTTATTATTAATTTTCTTTCTTTTTTTTGTATTTTCTCTTGTTTTTTTTTTGTTTTTATATTCAGTTGTGAATAATAAAAAAAAAATTGTAATTAGAATAAAATTAGTCTGTGGTATATTTTTTTTGTTGCTTTTTCAATTGGATTTTATTTATGAATAGGAAAGAGTAAATTCAATTGAATCAAAAGTGGGGTTTTTGGATATTACAGTCATTTCAATGGTTAAGATCATGAGTCAATTGAAACTAGGTCATCATGGAAAACCAGAAAGAACTGGATGGTCATTTCGTCCTATTGTCGAATTCCTCAACAGTACGCATCCACGACCTTGCCTCTTGCGAGATTCGAACACAAGACCAATTGGTTTCATACTCGAGCACTTCACCACTAGATCATTGGGCCGGCCAGCATCTAACGGTGTTAATATTTAACGTCAACTAATCCACGAAATTGAGTGACACATCCACCATTTTCTTCAGTGAGTTATTATCTCGAAACAGATCTGGTTGAATTCTACTGGTCACTACTTCTCACTAGAATTCCAGGATATACCCCTTGAAGCGAGTCACTTGTGAGCATATGTTGATTAATACGAGTTGAAGCACTGGATGGCCATTTCGTCCAATTGTAGGACTCCTCAGCAGTGCGCATCCCTGTTTTCCATGGTGGTCTAGCTTCAACTGACTCATGATGTTAACCATTGATATTCCTATTAGTTAATTATTTTACGATCTGAGAATGAATATAACCAATTGATTAGTAAAAAACAGTTTGATTTCAAGAATTATCATTGTGAACGATAATACAAGTAGGGATAATTGGGACTGATTGGTTTCGGGTTCGAATCTCAAGAGATGGAATTATGGATGTGTACTAATGCGGAGTGTCACAATAGGACGAAACGATCGTCCAGTGCTTCCAAGTTATCCACGCTGGTCTAGTTTTGATTGACTCAGGATCTCAACCAATGAAATTCTTATAGAATAAGTTTGATTATGTATAGGTTGCGAAATTGATGATTTTATCTGGAATGAAAAATGAAAACTTCATTGCTCAATACAATTGGAATACCATTGAAATTACTATAATATCCACAAAACACCCTTCTGATAATAATCAACATATGCTCACTAGTGACTGGCTTCAAGAGGTATTTCCTGGATTTCTAATGTGAAGTAGTAACGAGTGGGGTTCAACCAGATCTGTTGTGAGATAGTAACTCACTGATGGCATTGGTGGATGTATCGCTTAATTTCGTTGATTAGTTGAAGTTAGACCTTAACACCATTGGATCCTGGCTGGCTCAGTGGTCTAGTGGTTAAGTGCTCTCGCGCGAGAGTGATAGGTCCTGTGTACGAATCTCTGGAGATGGGCGGGTTCGTGGATGCGCACCGCTGAGTAGTCTTACAGTAGGACAAAACGACCGTTCAGTGCTTCCAGGTTTTTCATGTTGGTCTAACTTCAACTGACTCATGATCTTAACCATTGAAAGTATTATAATATCTACAAAACTCATATAAGAATTGAAACGCTTAGTACAATAGTACTTTATTTATTTCGTATATACATTAATTACGGTTATTGATTTAATTATAAATCTTGTTTAATATAAGTTGTGTCTATAGAAATAGGTTTGTTCTTTTCTTTTTATGAAATATCAGATAAATTCGCAATTATTTTCATTATAAATTTGATATTTTATAAGTAGTATATTTTGTTTCCAATGTTTGCTGACATAATTATCCCCTGATATACAATAATCAAATAAATAATCAATTATAAAACTATTGATGATGATGATGATGATGAGGAGTTTTGTCGACAGTTGAAATCATGAGTTTATTGAAGTCATATTACTATTGAAAACCTGGAAGCATTGGATGGCTGTTTCATTCTACTGTGAGACTCCTCAATAATGCACATTCATGACTACACAATAGAACGAAATGAATATACACTGCTTTCAAATTTTCTATGATGGTCTAACTTCAATTGTATCATGATCTTAACTATTTGAAATTACTAATAATATTTACAAATATCCCTTCTGATAATAATCGAATGTATTTGAACGGGAAATTATAGAATCTTTCTGGTTAGCGTTTTTTTAGCGAGTTAGTTTTCTACGGGATGGGGTCGCTAACCCCATGCCCAACCCTCCTCCTTTATCCGGGCTTGGGACCGGCAGTAGCCCCCGGAAAGGGGCTCCAGGCGGAGTTAAATTATAGAATCGCTTAGTAAAATCTGAGAATCATAATAGTGAGTACTTCATTTGCAAAATATCAATCAATCGTCTGACAGTTCATTGTTCCTGCATTTTCATACTGATTTCTTTATGTTTCTGTTCTTTCCTTCTGGATCTTCTACTGTAATATATATTCAATTCTTGGCTATCATTATATACTACTTATGTGAATATAAGTACCTCACACCACACTATGATTACTTATGGTGATTAGGTTTTTTTTCCAACTAACACCAAGGTCAGAATTCTTAATAAAAATATGAAGACAGTCCTACTGTATGTGGCGGAAACCTGGAGAATTACTAAAGTGATCATCCAGAAGATACAAGTGTTTATTAACAACTGTCTTTACAAAATATTTCGGATCCGCTGGCCGGACACTATTAGCTACAACCTACTGTGGGAGAGAACAAATCACATATCAGTGTAGTAAGAAGTGGATAAGATACACATTGAGGAAAGCACTCAATTGCGAGCGTCACAAAGCAAGCGCTCACATGGAATTCTCAAGGTCGAAGGAGGAGAGGAAGACCAAAGAAAATATTACGCCGTGAAATGGAGATAGACATGAGAAGAATGAACAAAAATTGGATGGAACTAGAAAAGAATGCCGAGAACAGTGTGTGTTGGCGGATACTGATCGGCGGCCTATGCTCCACTGGGAGTAACAGGCTTAAGTAAGTAAGTAAGTAAGTAAAAAATACTTTAGAATATAAACACTTGGTGAACTTTTATAACACGCATAGTTGTGATATATTGAGAAATAGTAAACGTTTTGTGAGTATATTACGGGTTGATCTTAATTAGATAAGCAATGAAGACCAAAAGTAACCAAGTAGTAGATTTTACTGTTATTATGCTTTTAAACAATGTAGATCAATGACTATCTGAGAATTGAATCAAAGCAAGTGTTTTTAACGTTTAAACTAGTGAGTCAATAGTATGACTTCAGTCTATTCAGAATCCTAAACAATTGTCTTTTTATTCCTTAAAGACAATATAGTTGAATTCTAATGATAATAGATTATTACTAGAACTTCGGAAATTACCTTACATAACTATTCATTTAATGTTAAGCGTTCACTATAAAACTTGAAGGATTGTAAGATATTGAATGCTGAGGATCCCCTTGAAAGAATAACACTACTATTCAAAGACTTCAGATGTTTTTAAACTTATCAAAATAAGGTCAGCTTGTGATATTCAATAATCTCTAATGATATCTCATATATAAGTTCTAATAGATTGTTTTTAAACCATTAACCATGTTATACAAAGTATAACAATTCGTATATTGTTTTGTGTACTATTATAATCACTATCTTGTTCAATATAAACATGTACATTAGATCATAAGACAGGCTTTAGCTAAAACATTTGTTAGCTTAAATATCACTTGATGATTCAATCACTTCTTCATGTATATATGTACTCAAATCCTATCATTAGCCTTTCCCATACCTAGTTGGGCATTGATTCTACTTCTGTATTTGCTCACGTAGACGTATTCATCTCTCTGCTTTGAATTCGTTTGATGTACATATAGCTTTGTAATTTGTCCTATTCATTCATAAACAATCATTGTCACTTCTTATTACCTTTTGATTTCAAACACTCGTTGGGGATGTATATATCATAACAGTGACATAGCTGATTGATTAAAGAAGCAAAGCCTTTACTTTATGCATATATGTATATATGAATACTTCGTTTTTGGATGTAAACACGAATGAAACATTTCATCATTGAACTAACTATTTAACTATATAATCCATTTTTTCTATAAAATGTCCTTCATAAACGATACAATCTGTGAAAATATTACTAAATCCGTTATGATAATAACAGATGGTTAGTTTAATAACGATAACGAATTGAATCCAATTTTGATTTCTCAAGATAATCCGAGTCTTTCTATTTCATCTTCTCTTTCTCCCTCCCTCCCTCCCTCCCTCACTCTCTCTCTGCTCTCTCTCTCTCTCTGTCTCTCTTTAAAAGTTCTTTTTATTTTCTAGTTATTCAGGTCAACAGATGAGATAAGATCTTCTAGTAAGAGGGGAATATGAAGTGATTTATTGTTGTTACCATATTCATTTTATATATACCATTATGATTAGATTATAATTTATCTACAATGTGGAATGTTTTAGTAAAAATTATTCTCTTAAAGTTATATCTTAATGATTCCTGTAAAATGTCACACAAATAAATGAAATTACCATGAAGAGAACTGTTTAAATGAATTGTGGTGTGGGTTACTTATATTCACATAAGTAGTATATAATGGTGCTCAGGCATAGATTATATTTCAGTAGAAGGTCGATAAGAAAAGAACGGGAACGAAACGCAATTAGTATGAAAACACATGAACAGTGAAATCTGAGACAATGGATTGATGTTTGCAACAGGAACAGTCCAGTTTGAGATGATGGATTGATATTTTTGTAAATTAACTATATGGTTCACAGATTTTATTGAGATGCTTTGCAGTTATGTGCTTAAATACATTTGATTGTTCCCATTGATGTTCTGTCCACTACATTTGGTGACGGTGCCAACCAGGAGAGGGGAAGGGTGCTGTTATGCTTACGCCGTTGTCTGTAGCGGGTGCTGTCGACGCGGAGAAGCGGTAAGACGTGCGCTTGGTGGGCGGACATAGGAAGTAGATGGCTCAGCAGACTGGTGGAGCACGGGTGTTAAAGGTCCCGCGTGCTGGGTGGATGTCGGGTGTTGGTGCCCCGGCATCAAACTGGATTCCACTACTAGCCACTATCCATCATTATTTACATATGAAATCTATTTAAATACATAACATTACTTAACTTGACTAACATAACATTATGAAATGACTGATTAATAAAACAATGAATATACCGAATTTAGGTAAATATTTGGTTTTTTTTTTAAAAATTAGATCACTATTCACAATGACAATCGATAATCACATAGTAACTGAGTTACTATGGTTACCATTCATTATATTCATCAAAATTTCTATTTTTGGTCACTTTTTATTTTATTATTTTAAAAAAAATCTTAAATATTTAACCGGTAATAATATAATAGTTCCTTTAAAGAATTATTATTTTTTTTGTGTTCACCGGTATTGGATACAGACCTAACTAATAAGATAATCTCACTTATTGATAAAGACAATAGAAGATGATGAGGTAAAGTGAAACATTAACATTAAAAAAATCAATCAATCAACAACCAACCATTATTTCACGATCTTTATATATATTATATTATTGTGTTGACCCTTCACCTGGAGCCTTTCTGTGGTTATTGTTAGTTTCAAGACTGGATAAAGGAGGAGGATTAAGCATAGTGTGAGTGAACCTATCCTGACCGTTGTTGCTACCTTGACGTGGTGGTCGGGCTTGCCTATCGTGATGAAGCAACTGAGCTATACTGGCTGGAACAACCGTTCCTCAAGGTCCTACCATGCCAGACAGGTCGGTTGAAGAGCGGTAAGACTAAAAGCAACAAAACCAAGGTCCGAAGGCGAAGTCGTACTGCTGACTGTACAGAGGTGTGACAGCAGTAAGGTGTTTCCTTCAGACAACCAGCATGACAGCGATGCTGCCTTCCCACAAGGAGGGGTGGAGTTAGAAAAGGTCGACCCTAAAAATGCACACCTCGCCTTATCCCACGGATATCCGTCTTCGGCGGTAAGGACTCAACAAGTACGGAGCTAACACAAAAATCACTCATAAAAAGGTCGTGTGTGACCGACCTCAAGCAGTTGTCCCTTGGGCACTGCGGTCACGCTCTCAGGTCACTATGACCACCTTTAATCCAATTTCCTTTTCAGGTACCTCCAGACTGACTGACTGACTGAGTGAACCTATCCATCAGAAAACTAACTCGCTAGGGAAAAAAACGTTAACTAGAAAAAATAATTCAAACCATTTAAAGTTTAACCTGCGAGTTGAACTTTGGAATTGGATAGGATATATATTGAGGAAAATAATCAACTGCGTCACTAGGCAAGCCCTCACATGGAATCCTCAAGGTTAAAGGAGATTAGGAAGATCGAAGAACACATTACGTTGAGAAATGGAAATAGACATGAATGAAGAATAAACAACGATTGGTTAGAACTAGGATGGAAGATCCAGTATAGAGTAGGTTAGAGAATGCTGATCGGTGGCCTATGCTTCATAGGGGGGTAAGTAATTTTTGTTGATCATTCTCTATCATATTACAAATATTAATTGAATAAAATTAATTTTATGAGCTTATTTGGTCATAACTAATATGATTTATTTGGATAAATTTTTCTGGTTAGCGTTTTTTTTTTAGCGAGTTGGTTTTCTACGGGATGGGGTTGCTAACCTCATACTCAACCCTCCTCCTCCTATATCTGGGCTTGGGACCGGCAGTAGCCCCCGGAGGGACTCCAGGCGGAGTTTGATTTATTTATGTTAAGTGGCTTTAGAAGAACTGATATAAAATTAATACACTTGATAAAATCTTGAAATAGGGATAAAATAAATGGTAATGACAAAGATTATTATGATTGTTCTATTCAATGAAATATGAAATGAATTGCTTTTACAACAACTTCACCATTGAAATGACCAACTGGACTGCCATTGTAAACTTGAAATCATTAATGGTTTGGTTAAGATCAGTTTAGTAATTTTAACGGTGATCATAATTTATTGTCAATTCAAATGCGAAAATACTTAATACTTAATTATCATAACTGAAAGAGTTACCTAGACTAGTGGCCAGATTGGTCGATAGCATTTGATCTGAACTAAGAAAAACCTGGCACACATGACATTGATCACCATCCAGTGATCAATCCGGTGTGATTACATCACAGTCTTACAGGAAGTTGGTCACGACCTGGATAGCTCAGTGCTAACATCTCTGACTGTGAATCTGGGTGACATGGGATCGAGTCCATCAGGGAGCACCAATTTCTAGAAGATTAAAGGTATACCTTGCTGACGAGTGCAAGTAGCACGAAACTCGGATCCAAGGTTTCCTGTTGACTACATCCAATCACTATCTTTAACTATCTTCCTTTCAACTATTCAGCACATCTAAGAAATAATGTTATTTATTGACTGCCTTTTCATTAGAAAGATTAATGTGATTTTAAGATTGAAATTATTTGGGTTTGTCATATGTAACTGTGATGTTGTTTTTACATACCACTCATAAGCATATAATTTCTCTACTAAATCTTCGTTGAAATGTTTGATTGTGTGATATAAAAAGTTATCATATAGCAAAGCGTCTAAACGATTATTCATTTAATCAATTATAACTAGAACGTCTTACACAAATTACATGATAATATATGATGCTATTGTTTCTATGGTATTACTCCAACATATTACGTAGTCTAAGCACCAGTCGGAAAGGGCATGGGTTCGAATCCCACCTCAATCACAACAAATCGTACGGCTGAGAGTGAGGACAGTCAGCTCTTCTAATCCAAATGCTCTCACATGGCCACGTGCATACAACCACTGCCAGAGAAGTCTTACTCACTGTCTTCTCGCGGCGGGGGGTGTTGTTTGCAAAATTGGGGGGACGAAAAGCGAATGTCCGACTTTTTAACCGAGTTGGTGGAAACAGAGAGACCAAAAAAGGGAGGTGGAAAACCCTGATTTCAAACCAATGGTGCACATAGTCTCCAGGATCCTGAGGGAACAAATAGAATATGAACAAATTATTTGTCACCGGCTTCCATGGGAATGCATCTCCTGATGTTGCTCCTCAACCTTGTGGATTAGAGCTTTAATTCAAAGGTTTCAGATGTGGCCTCCTAAGCAAACCATCTATTTCGATTTGGACACCCGGGTAGTATCTCAGCCCTCACGGAAATCGAATGATTTATGTGTCGCATATCTGTTTGCTTCCTCCTTTTACCAATGTTTACATGTTTAATGGTTAAGATCATGAGTCATTTGAAGCTAGACTACCATGGAAAATCTGGAAGGACTAAACGGCCGTTTCGTCCTATTATGGAACTGGTCAGCAGTGCGCATCTACGACCTCGCCTCCTGCTAGATTCGAACACAGGACCTATTGGTTTCGCGCGCAAGCACTTAACCACTAAACCACTGAGCCGGCCACCATCCAACGGTGTTAATATCTAATTTCAACTAATCCACGAAATTGAGTGACACATCCACCATTGTGTTCAATGAGTTACTATCTCACAAAAGACCTGGTTGAACTGAATTATCTTTAGAATAACTGATACTAAGAATTTGTTCATAGTCTCTTTAAGAACCATTACTTTACAATCTGATATAAAGTAAAATTATATAACATCTATCATATAAAATTTATACCATTATCTTATTATGAAATCAAGATAATCTTCATTTTCAATTGTTTATACATATAAACCAGTTGACTTAATGAACTATTTGTTCATCAATCATCATTTATATCTTGATAAAAACTTGATGGAAGAACAATAACATGTTCTTGTATATGAATATAGAAATGAAAATGATCTCTTTTCTATGCTATTTCATTATTATTATGATAATGTGATTTATGCTACTGATATTGACAGTTATAAGTAGTATATATCATCAATTGAAAGTGAACTATATGGAGGTAGAATTTTAAGATCAAAGAATGATTACTGTGGAAACGAAGAAACAATCAAGTCTAAAACGATTGATTGACATTTTACAAATAAAGTATTTACTGTATGATTCTTAGATTCTGTGTTGGAATATGTTCGATTGTCTTCACTTGTGTTCTCATTCACTAGAATAGAGATTCAGTTTATACTTTTTTTTGATTATCTTGATGGATATTTACCTTGAATATGACTATCATAAGCATCTAAGGTTAACCAACTGTATAGTTCTTCCTAGAATGATGAAAATTATGACTGATTATTCATATAAATAGTATATAATGGTGGTCAGGCATAGAATGTATTTCAATAGAAGATCGATAAGGCAATAACGAGAACGGAATGCAATTAGTATGGAAATGCATGAACAATAATAATACTGTGTTGTGTGCTACTGCTAGGTTTGAAGCGATTACGAGTTCACTTAGACTGTGAACGGAACAAAGACTCAATGATCAAAATCCAATAAGCTAGCTATTTGATGCGTCCCAGTCTCGCTAACTAGAGGAAGAAGTATTCAATCACAATCGATTATGTTCTGGTTCCCTACAATGTTATTTCCGTTCTTTCTAAATATAAACTAAATTTTATTTTGAAAACAAAATTCATTTTAAACAAAAGAAGAATATATATGATCTGGTACGGTCGAGAGTGGAAAGAGTCAGCTGTCCCTTTTGAAGTGCTCTAAAATGGTTAGGCATATATAGCCACTATGAGCGAGGTCCTATTCATTGCCTTCTCATGGTGAAGGTATTGTTTACAAAGTTGAGGGAACGAAAAACATATGTCCGGAGCTTTAACTGGGTTGATAAACATGGAAAGAAGTTGGGAAACTCCGATTCCGATTCAATAGTGAACATGAGCTTCAGAATTTTAAAGGAATAAACGGCGTATGAACCTATTGTTGGTCATCTGCTATTATGTGACTGCAACGCTTAACGCTGACCGAATGCCTTGTTGACTACACTTTCACGTTAATGGCTTAAGGAGTGGCCCATTAAGTAAACCATCTATTTTGGTTTCGGCACCCGAGCAGTATTCTATTGATGAAAGTGTGTTACATGTATTACAAAGTAGTATTCTAAAACATTGAAATATGTAACTGTACAGAATTATGAATAAATTCATCAAAAACCTATGCTCATAGTAGATTAATCTCTAACTTAAACTTCTGATTAACAATAGCTTGTCACTGTATTGAGCATCTAATGATCTGATAACCGAATGCCATGATCTCTACATTAACTTAAATAACACTATGATGAATTCACGATATTATCTAATTGGAATTCACCTATAAATATAATGTCGACATTGTTTCTAATATGGCTAATGTAAATCAACTGAATGACATTACATAAGTAAGAATTTCTTTAAATTTAACATTGTTTTAGTCTTCTGAAATAGTTACCTAGTCAGAGATAATTTTGATTATAAAACTTTGCCAATTTGAATCATTACTAACTTAGTTTCGAATGCTAACCTCAATGGAACATAGACCGCCAATCAGAATTCTCCAACCCAATCAGTCCTGAAACTTTCTTTCTAGTTCTATACAATTGTTGTTCAATCTTTTCATGTTTGTCTCTATTTCTCGGTTTAGTGTGTTCTTTGGTCTTCCTCTCGTCCTTCGACTTTGAGGATTCCGAATGAGGGCTTACCTCGTGGCTCACTTGAGTGCTTTCCGCCATGTGTGTCTTAGCCACTTCCAGCGTTTCTTCCTCCACTGGGATCTGGTTTGTTCTCTCTCACAGTAGATGTTGTTGCTAATAGAGTCTGGCCAACGAATCCGAAGTATTTTGCACCGACAACTGTTAATAAACACCTGTATTTTCTGGATAATGGCTTTCGTGGTTTTCCAGGTCCCCACCCTATACAGAACTGTCTTAACATTTGTATTGGACATTCTGACTTCGGTGTTGGTTGCCAATTGTTTTGAGTCCCAGATATTCTTCAGTTGTAAATATGCTACTCTTGTTTTGACAATCCGCACCTTCACATCTTCATCAGATCCACCGTGTTCATCGATGATACTGCCCAAATATCTAAAGGTTTTTACATCTTCCGAAGCTTCTCCGTCAATTGTGATTGAATTCGTGCATGCTGTGTTGTATCGAAGAATCTTGCTTTTCCCTTTGTGTATATTGAGAACTATTGCTGCTGAGGCTGCAGCTACACTGGTTGTCTTCTACTGCATTTAGTGTTGCGTGTGCGATAGAAGAACCAGATCATCTGCGAAGTCTAAATCATCCAATTGCATCCTAGATGTCCACTTTATCCCGTGCTTCCTATCAAACGATGACGTCTTCGTTATCCAGTCGATCATCAGGAGAAAGAGAAAGGGTGAGAGTAAGCAACCTTGCCTGATACCGGTCTTTACTTCGAACAACTTTGTCAACTGTACTCCATGAACGATTTTGCAGTTTAATCCATCATAGGAATTCCGTATGATATTGACTATCTTCTTAGGCACGCCGTAGTGTCGAAGAAGCTTCCATAGGGTTGTTCTGTTCACGCTATCAAATGCTTTTTCGTAGTCAATGAAGTTGATATAGAGTGATGAATTCCATTCAATTATCCTCATAAGATGCATATATATATATATATATATATATATATATATATATATATATATATATATATATATATATATATATATATATATACCAATATAGATACTGATCAATTACAATCTTGAACATCATTAAGAACATAAAACTTATTTATCATTACTATTCGTTAATGCAATATCAATGTTCATTTGAATTCAATCATTCTTGTTTTGATTTCCGGTTTAACATAAAACTTCATCATCATCATCATCATCATCATCATCATCTTCTTTATTATATAAATAAACAATCAAATTTTTGATAAAATCAAATAATATAACTTATTTAAACAATGAAATTTATACTCTTTTAAAAATTAATAAATAGAATCAAAGAGTAGTTTTGTGAATTCATAAGTCAATTGAAGTTAGAACAATATGAGAAACTTAGAAGAATTGGATGGCCATTTCGTCCTATTGTGGGATTCTTCAACAGTGTGCATGTATGATAACGCCCCCCCCCTTCCGTAAGGAGGTTTGAACCTGAGACTTATCAGTTTTTCCAAGTAAACGCTCATCTGATGGAACAGTCATCTAGTGTTTCATTTGACCTATGATTTCAACGATTCAAATTACTAAAATCTCCATGAAACTCATTCTGATAATATTCATCTGCTCACCAATGATTGATGTCAAGAGGCGTTTCGTGGAGTTCTAGTGAGAAGCCATGATCAGTGGAGTTCAACCGGGTCTGTTGTGAGATATCATCTCATTGAAGACAAGGTTGATGACGGCACAATTTTGTGGATTAGTTGAAGTTAGAGATTAATAACGTTGAATCTCGGCTGGCTTAGTTGTCTAATGCTTAAGCGTTCGTATGCAAGACTGATAGGTGCTGGATTAGAATCTCGCGGCTACGGGATTGTGGATGCGGACTGCTGAGGAGTCCCATACTAGGACGAAATGGTTGTCAATGATGGTTTAGCTTCAATTGATTCATGATCTTAATTAATAAAATTTCTAAAAGATGTAAATTAATATTATTTTAGGTAGAATCGAAAAATTGTGAAAAAACAGAACAATAATAAACAGTTATAATTTCACATTTTATGAGTTGTTAAGTATGTTATTTAATATCAGAAGGGGTTTTGTGGAGATTGCAGTAATTTCAATGGTTAAGATCATGAGTCATTTGAAACTAGATACCACCATAGAAAACTTGGAAGCATTGGATGGCCGTTTCATCCTATTGTGGGACTCCTCAGCAGGGCGCATCCACGACCTCTCCCCCTGCGAGATTCGAACACAGGACCTATTGGTTTCACGCACAAGCACTTAACCACTAGATCACTGAGCCAGTCAGCATCCAACGGTGTTAATGTCTAACTTCAATCAATCCACGAAATTCAGCGCCACATCCACCATTGTCTTCAGTGAGTTACTATCTCACAACAGACTCGGTTGAACTCCACTGGTCACTAATACTTCTCACTAAGACTACAGGAAATATCTCTTGAAGCGATTCACTAGTGAGCATATGATGATTAGTATCAGAAGGGATTTTTTGTGGATACTATAGTAATTTCAATGGTTAGGATCATGTTATTTCACAAGCTTCTTATCAACAAAATCTATTTAGTTAAAAACAAATAAACGGTTCGATAATTGACATTTTCAATGCTATCGAATTTTTCTTTTCTGTTTTCTGCTAACATAGTGAGATCCCCACCATCACCACCACCACCACCACTGAAGGTTATTGAGAAACATGTAAATATGCTGCCCTTGCTTTGCCGATCCATGCCTTCACATCTGCATCAGACCCACAATGTTGATCAATGATTGTGCTCAGATATGTAGAGGATTTTACATCTTACAAATTTTCTCTGTCAAGTGTGATTGGATTGTTGCATGTTGTGTTGTATCGGAGAATCTCGCTTTTCCCTTTTTGTACGTTGAAACTTATTGCTGCTGATGCTGCTGCTACACTGGTCGTCTTCTCCTGTATTTGTTGTTTTGTGTGCGGTGGAAAAGTCAGATCATTTGCAAAGTGTAGATCGTCCAGCTGCCTTCTAGCTGTCCACTGTATCCCATACTTTCCCCCAGATTTTGACGTCTTCATAATCCAATCGATCACCAGGAGAAAGAGAAAGGCTGAAAGTAAGCAACCTTGCAAGACACCGGTCTTTCTTTTGAATGAGTCTGTCAACTGTCATCCATGAACCATTTCGCAGTGTAATCCATCATAGGGATTCCGTATAATATTGGCTATCTTCTCAAACACGCTTTAGTGTTGAAGAAGTCTCCATAGTCTTGTCCTGTCCACGCTATCAAGTGCTTTCTCGTACTCAATGATGTCGATGTAGAGTGGTGAATTCCATTCAACTGCTTATTCCACAATGAATAGTAGTGTTGTGATTTTGTCTGTACACGATCAATCCTTACAAAATCCTGCCTGTCGATCTCGAAGTTGGGCGTCTTCCGAATCCTATTGAAGACTTTTCCTGGTACTGAGAGAAGAGTAATGCCTTTGTAGTTCTCACACTTGTTGTGATCGGCTTTCTTTAGATATCATGATCACGTGTCTTTCTTTCCTGTCTGTTGGTACTTGCTCTTCAGCCAAAATCCTGCTAAACAGAATGTGGAATATCTTTGCAGTTACTGCTACATCTACTTTCAGTGCCTCTGCTAGAATGTTATCTGACTCCGCTGCTTTGTCGCTCTTGATTTGTCTGATGGCTATCCTGATCTCTTTTCAAACGATCTTGGTGCATCAACATTGATTAGGAAGTCCTTGAGTGCTATTTCAATGTTGGGTAAGTTCAATGGCCCTAGTCGATTCAAAAGTTCCTTGAAGTGTTCTACGTACCTGTTTCGCTATTAGTGATAACTTTACCTTTCTTGTTTTTCCCATTTTGTATCTTTATTTGGTTAACGATAAAAAAAAATAGTAAACAAATAATTAAATAAAAATAATTTTCTATCGATATTTTGTTGTCAAAATCAAGTTTTATCAATGGTAATTAATCGATAATTGAAATAACAGTAAAGAGAAAATTGGATAGAAAGAAAATAACAAAAAATACAGTGGAATATATATTAACTCAATCAAATAATCAACGTATAAGAAAATAACAAAAACAAATTATAGTCATTATCATTCTTATCCAAAGCATCATCATCATCATCATCAACAACAACAACATCAACACCATCATCATCCAAATCATCATCATCATCATCATCATCATCATCATCATCCGAAGCATCATCATCATCGTCAACAACAACAACAACAACAACAACATCAACATCATCATTACCGTCAACAACAACAAAATCATCATCATCATCCAAATCATCATCATCATCATCATCGTCAACAACAACAAAATCATCATCATCATCTAAATCATCATCTTCATCATCATCATCATCCGAAGCATCATCATCATCGTCAACAACAACAACAACAACATCAACAACATCAACATCGATCAATTTGTCAATCAATCAATCAATCAACAAGAATTTGTTTGTCATTATAAAACTTTCATAAAACTGTAATTATCAAATAAAGATCTCATATTTAACAAACATTAAACTGGATAAAATATTTTACATTTGGATAAGTCAAAGAAAGTTATAGTTCATAGTGATATAATATACCCTTGGGGGTCAAGGTAATTTCATTATTAGTTTTCAGGAGAACTAGGTACCATTCAGACTTTTATGTGACAATCCGAGCACTACAGTTTAATCCCGTATCACAGGAGAACCGGACATCTTATAGGCTTTAACGCTACAATTTGAATAGTACAGTTCAATCCTATGGCGCAATCATACAGTTACCAAACACCTTGGTAGATCATTCTCAGCATTCATATACACATTCACATCATAAGTATGGTTATTCTGATCAATGATCGCGTGAATCAATTATGCAAAGCACAAACAGGCCAAAGTTGACCGATTCTGCTTACATAACAGTCAAACTCATTAATGTTAGCATTGGCGACATATCTTACAATGTCCGAATGACAATAGTTTTTGAGAAGAAACCACCAGTATGAATGAAATCGGTTAACCAGAAAACCAATGTTTTGTATGAACAGTTAGCAAAACTTGTTAAAGCAATGCCGAACCATCTACAACACAAATGACGGACCTCCAGCCTCACATGAGACGTTCAGCTTTATATAGCCATATAGCTTATACTGCATACAACACATATGTAGGGTAGTAAACAAAATAGCACAGCCTGAAACGTTAGGGCTTAAATAACACTTAAAACTCATTGTCTGGTGTTGGACTACTATTACTAGATGACCAAGATCATGTTTATAGCATTTGCAAAATTTTCATTTTACCGACTTTTCAGACCCTGAGTTAGGGGTAGTATCCTTAAAACAAAGAAAGTGATGAATAATTATTACTTAATTTCAATGATTAAGATCATGAGTCGGTTGAAGCTAGACCACCATGGAAAACCTGGAAGCACTGGACTAACGTGTCGTCCTATTGTGGGATTCCTCAGTGGCAGTGCGCATCCACGACCTCGCCCCCTGCGCACTGCTGAGGAGTCCCACAATAGGACGAAACGGCCGTCCAGTGCTTCCAGGTTTTCCATGGTGGTCTAGCTTCAACTGACTCATGATCTTAATCATTGAAATTACTACAATCTCCACAAAACCCCTTCTGATAATTATTACTTAGTCAGTTATATGCAATGTAGTACATAACAAATGTCTACATCAGTCCAAATTATTGCTTCCTATTATCGTATCAAGATAAAATTCCCAAGGCGAATCTTAGATTGATGTGGTAATGAAAGTAAAGTATGATCGGTCATTCAGCGTAGACAAGTAGCCATATCTTACGAACTATTACCTATTTAATTTCCTCTTCTCTCATTGATTTCTACTCAGAGCCCATTATGTATGACTATTTGTAATTATATTGAATAAAGGATTCTCTAGTATTCATCTGGTTCTTCAGTTTTTAGGTCTTGGATCCTTGTTCTGATTTAACGTGATTAGTCTTATTAACGTACCAGCGTATTGTTATAATACACCTGTAAAGGGGGAAAAATATTATAAACCATCCATTCTATCAATTACTATTATCAATAATTCGGTCTTAAAAACCGCCTATCCGTAAGGTTCCTAGTAATTAATGAATTCTACTAAGAAGCCTTGATCAATGAAATTTAACGATGTGAAAATTTACAAAGTACGGCGAAACTATAATTTATGAACAAGCCAATCAGAAGCGTTTGTGGGATTTCAAGGACACGGCATGGAATTCAGTACCTGTGTAGTGAACAAGAACACCAACGGGGACAATGGAATGTATTTAGAAACATAATTACAGAGCATCTCAATAAAATCTGAGAACTATGTTAGTAAATCGTTAATTTGCAAAAATATCAATCCATCATATCAAACTTGACTGCTCCAGTTGCAAACATCAATCCATTGTCTCAGATTTCATTGTTCATGCAGTTTCATTTTAATTGCGTTTCGTTCCCGTTCTTTCCTCATCGATCTTCTACTGAAATACATCCTATGCCTGATCACCATTATATACTACTTGTATGGATATAAGTAACCCACACCACACCTGATGCTCATGTACGATCGGTTTACAGCGGATTTCAGAGAAGGCGTGATAATTGAGCGGTTACAACAGATCAGATTACTAAGAAGTTCCTTTATTTGTGACTGGTAATTAAATGACTGCTGTATCGAGTTCAGACTACAGTAATGAGATTGTCTTTCGATGTTATTTATGTTGGAGGAAGAAGTCTGCTAAAACGGGAACTTTCTTTGCTCGATCCAGATTGAGACTAAGACAAATCATGATGTCATAAGCAAAGATGGATAGTGGTTAGCAGTGAAACCCAGTTTGACATGCATTTCGTCCTATTTAGGACTCGTCAGCTGGATGTACCTGTATCTCAGACTTGTTGATGTTCACTCTAGGATTCGAACCCAATACCATTCGCTTCAAACACCATCGTGTTATTCACTTAATTACTGAGTCCTGATAGCTACTTGCTTGTGCAATGGGTTGAAGTTTAAATCCACTTGCTATTGATTTGCTTAAATCTTCCCATTGAGGTTTAAGATTGCAATCGATCAGTCTGTTATTGACATAAAGCTTGTGAATTAAGGCACTATCGAGGCCATACGCACAGTATGTACATATGCCAATAATGAGAGACTGATCAATTGCAGTCTTAAGCCTCAATGGGAAGATTCAAGTAGAACAATATCAAGTGAATTTGATAATGTCATTTGAAAACTTATAACATCCAAAAGTTGATCGACGTCAGTTCATGTTTACAGAATTGTCTACACTGTCGCCACACCATTTTGATTCATTGATTGATCTTGATGATAAATCTTGTAAATCTTCTACAGATATTGATCAATCGTCATGTAAATCATTTAACTAGGATTCACATATTGTAATTACACTACAATTACAATACATGTTTTGACTTAGTAGTGATTAGCATTTAGAATTTAACAGTTCAGGAATCGATATCTCATGAATGTTCATTCGTTTTTAATGCATACTGTTAGCCATCACAATGTCTTGCATTGTACTTTTATGTATCTTGTAAAATGATAGATTGTAAAATGTTCATTAAACATGACTAATAAGGTTCGACAATGAGTTAACATAATGTTCTGTGAAAACAAACAACGTAACAGATAACTTATTGAAATATCTAAATGACAGGAGTAGATAGCCCAGATATATATTCAAGTAAGTGTATATTGAAAATCATATAACTATCTCTTAAACAAACATAAATTGATCATTTGATATAATATTTAGTACAAAATATATCAAACACTCTGTCCTAGGCCTGCTTTCCTTTCTAGTTCTATACAATCGTTGTTCATTCTTTTCATGTCTGTCTCCATTTCTCGACCTAATGTGTTGTTTGGTACTCCTATTCTCCCTTGGCCTTAAAGATTCCAAGTGGCGGCTTACCTTGTGATGTAGTTGAATGCTCTCCTCAATGTGTTTCCTATCCACTGTCAACGCTTCTTCCTGATTTCTTTCTCTGTCGTGATCTGCTTTGTCCTCTCTCACAGTAAGTTGTTACTGATAGTGTCTGGCCAACAGATTCGAAATATTTTGCATAGACAACTGTTAATATACACTTGTATCTTCTGGATAATTACAGTAGAACTGTTTTGACATTTGTATTGAAAATTCTGACTTTGATGTTGGTTGACAGACAGTTGTTTTGAGTCTCAAATGTTCTTCAGTTGTAAATATGTTGCTGTTGCTTTTCCGATCCGCGTCTTCACATCTGAATCAGATTCACCGTGTTCATCAATCATGCTGTTCATATATGTCAAAGATTTTGCATTTTCCAAATCTTCTCCGTTAAATGTGATTGGATTGTTGTATGTTGTGTTTTATCAGAGAATCTTGCTTTTCCTTTCGTGTATATTGAGACCTACTGCTGACTGTGCTGCTTCTGAGGTTGCTGTTACACTGGTCATCTTCTCTGTTCATTAATTATCGTCACATCATTAATCCTTATTTAAATGTAATATGAACTGAGACCTATTGATCATATAACTGTAATATCAATAAAAACACCACAAATTTTAAAGGAATTCTTAATAAAGTTCATTATTCATAGACAATATATTATATAGAGAATACATAGAAGCATAGAAAAACTGGAAACAAAAAAAAAAAAAGAAAACAGGATGGAGACAATAGATTTCTAAAACAAAAAACAAAAAAAACAGGAAATGAATTTCATAAATTATACCATTCCAATGAAAGAAAGATTAATTGCCATGGTAATATGATCAAAGTATAACTAGGTATAATAAATCAAAGTAAGAATTTCATAATGGAAATGTTCAGGTCAATATTCTTTCTTTTTTCTTTTTTTGAAGAGATAAGATTCACTTGAATTTCTTTTCTTGTTGTTGTTATTGTTGTTGTTCCTGTTGTTGGGACTAGATGAATTAAGTCATTATCTATCGTATATAATACAATACAGATAATAGAAGAACATTTAAACAACTAGGAAACTGAGTAACTTTAACTTAGTAAGCTATTAAGGATCGTAAGATTAGATGATATAAAACTTATTATCTATTTTGTTAGGATACATGAACAAATAAATATCCATGAATATATGATAAGTAATGAATTACTGTTTAACTGATAAGTATTTCATTCATTAATAATGTCCGACACTTTAACCGAGTTGGTGGAAACAGAGAGTCCAACAAAGGGAGGTGGAAAACCCTCATTCCAAACCAATGGTGAACATAGTCTCCAGGATCCTGAGGGAACAAATAGAATATGAACAAATTATTGGTCACCGGCTTCCATGGGAATGCATCTCCTGACGTTACTCCATTGCATTGTGGATTAGACCTTTAAGTCAAAGGTTTCAGGTGTGGCCTCTCAAGCAAACCACCTATTTCGATTTGGACACCCGGGTAATATCTCAACCCTCACGGAAATCGGATGATTTATGTGTCGCATATCTGTTTGCTGCCTCCTTGTACCAATGTTTATGTGTTTAAATAAACTGAATTTTCCTATGAATAACTGATACTAAAAATTTGTTTAATTGATGAGTATTTCATTCATTAATAATTAAATCTTTTTTATCTTTAACTGGATATATCAATTTCTATAAATTAGTTTGGATGATCGAGACTTTGCAAATGATCTGACTCTTGTCTCGCACACAAAACAACAAATGCAAGAGAAGACGACCAGTGTAACAGAAGCCTCAGCAGCAGCAGTAGATCTCAACATAAACAAAGAGAGAAGCAAGATTCTCTGATACAACACAGCATGCAACAATCAAATCACACTTGACGGATGAGCTTTAGGAGATGTAAAATCCTCGACATATCTTTTGAGCAGAATGATTAATGGACACGGTGGATCTGATGCAGATGTGAAGGCGTGGATTGGCAAAGTAAGAACAGCATATTTACAACTAAAGAACATCTGGAAATCAGAACAACTGTCTGTCGACAAACACTAAGGTCAGAATTTTCAATACAAATGTCAAAACAGTTCTACTGTATAGGGCTGAAACTTGGAGAATTCCGAAATTCGTCATCAAGAAAATACAAGTGTTTATTAACAGCAGTCTATGCAAAATACTTCGGATCCACTGGCCAGACACTATTAGCAACAACCAACTATGGGAGAGATCAAATCAGATCCTAACGGAGAAGAAATCAAAAAGGAGAGTTGAAAGTGGCTAGGACACACATTGAGGAGAGCACCCAACTGCATCACAAGGCAAGCACTCACATGGAATCCTCAAGGTCGAGGGAGAAGAGGAAGACTAAAGATCACATTACATCAAGAAATGGAGACAATGAACAAAAATTGAATAGATCTGGAAAGGAAGGCCCAGAACATTGTGGGTTGGAGAATGCTTGTCGTCGGCTTATGCTCCATTAGGAGTAACAGGCGTAAGTTAGTTAGTAAGTAAGTAATAATCTATGAACGACTTGTGAATGATGATAAAGTAGTCTTGAGAATGTGTTAGGTCTCCATAAGTGTAATGAATGGTAACTTTTGAGACCCATTTATTGATCAATACTATACGTATATTTTTAATCGTATAATTGCTACATAACTATACTGTTCATATTCGTGTCCCTCTTATTATGAGCTTCAGTTTGATCTATGAACTAGAATTGTATGATTTACCATTCTTGAGTTATGACATGTCTATTAGTCACTGCCTCTCACATTCACATCCACATTTGACCAAATATTGTATAAATGTTACTTTCCATTTTATGGTACAATGTGGTCTGTTTGATTGGCATGTATGCATGATTCATATTGCAGAGACTGAGATCGGTGTTCTGGTTAGCGTTTTTTTAGCGAGTTAGTTTTATACGAGATGGGGTCACTAACCTCATGCCCAACGCTCCTCCTTTATCCGGGTTTGGAACCGGCAGTAGCCCTCGGAGGGACTCTAGGCGGAGTTCTGGACTTAATTGCTTGAGCTAGGCAGGACTGATAAAGGATTCTAGACTGCTCGTACGGGTTTTACGTGTCGTTGGTCCGATCGATAATTCACTGCTTTCTGATTGGTGGTATCGTTAGGTTATACAATAAACAGGGTACACAGGCCACTAGTTATGACAGAATGTTCATCTACTGACTAAGGACAAAATGAGAATTTTAAACTTATGTGAAGGATAAAGATCATGATTTATAGTTAGAAATTATATTTAAAGCTTTTATCACGAATTAACATCAGCTAAAATGCCAAGATTAGATGATGGTTGGAGGTAGTAGACAGGAAACAATGGACCCAGGTTTCGTGTTACTTGGCACTCGTCATCAAGGTGTACCTGTAATCTTAATGTAACTGGTGCTCCCTGACGGATTCGATCCAACTTCCAGCTAATCTCACAATGGTGCCCGCAGTGTAGAGTCAACTAGACTGGTGGCCACATTTCAACTTGGTCGATAGCATTTGATGTGCACTAATAATAAGGACTAGACACGCATGACATTGATCATCACCCAGTGATCAATCAATTGTGAAAATGCCAAGATGTTATGAAGATAAATGGATAAAGAATTTTGCATTGAAATTCAAGATCTGCTATCGTTAGTTTCATCAAATAAATTGTGTACATCCAAATTCAAACAACCAACATACAAGAGTTTTGACAACTACGATCTATTTATTAACATAACAATTACATTTCTATAGTGATATGTGATAGATATATTCCTTGCATTAGTGATTATCATATGAGGTACTTGATGTGTTTTTATTGAACTACAGAGAAGAATTAGAAATGTTCAAACATTTTTTTCATAAGCAAAGATGGATAGTGTTTAGCAGTGGAATTTAGGACGCATGTTTCATCTTATTTAGGGCTCGTCAGATGAATGTACTTACATCTCATCTTTGATGTTCAGTCTGAGACTCAAACGCAGTACTGTTCGCTTCAAACGTTATCGCCTTATCCACTTAACTACTGAGTCCTGATAGCTACTTGCATGCGCTAGGAGTAAGGTTTAAATTCACTTATTATTGTATACTTGAATCTTCTTATTGAAACTGAAACTGAACAGTCTCTTATTAGCATATATGCATAATGTGCGTATTACCTCGATATTGTCTTAATTCACAAGCATTATGAGCAAAGATGGATGTAAAGATGAGATGCAAGTATATCTAGCTAACGAGACTCAAATAGGACGAAACGCGTGTCCCAGATTCCACTGCTAGCCATCATCAATCACTGATTATAATGCTTGTGACTTAATGACAATGTTGATGCAATCCTCACAAAATACACATGTACTAATAAGTGACTGGTCGATTATAGTCCTAAACATAACTATGAATATTCAAGTAAACATTATGTTCTACAAGAACTTTCGTCTAAATTCAAACGAATAGTTTCATAAAACCTAGGCGCCGAGTTAATGGAAGACATTAAAGAGGAGAATAAATATATTTATGAAAATTTCATTGAATGTATTTGAAGTAAATCTAACATTTCACTTGACAATCTAGTCCAAGCTTTTTAAAGGAAATATAATCATACACCAATATTATCGAATATAAATAGGTATATGGTTCTCTGGTTAACTGTTTACTAAACAAATAATCCTTTCCTATTTACAATGTTGAAGGTAAGTATTTACTGCATGGTATATAAGACGATGGAAATGGATAGGACATACATTACACAAATCATCAAACTACATTACGAGGCAAGCGCTAACTTGGAATCCTGGAGGGAAGAGGAAAAGAGGAAGGTCAAAGAACACATTACGTTGGGAAATAGAAGCGGATATGAAAGGGATGAATAAGAAGTGGAAAGAGCTGGAAATGATTGGTTGAGACAGGGTTGGATGGAGAATGCTGGTGAGCGGCCTATGCTCCTTCACGAGGAGTAACAGGCGAAAGTAAGTAAGTAAGTAAGTATATAAGACATCCGATGTGTAACAAATTGTACGTTAAGATAACAGATTGTATGTATATCAAAGACATGAAAAGTAATTTCATTTACTATCTTATTACACAGTGCAAAGTAGTGCATGGAGGACAGCTGACAGATGCATTCCAAGTAAGGACCGGAGTCAGACAAGGCTGTCTATCTCTCCCTTTCTCTTTCTTCTGGTGTTCGACTGGATTATGAAGACCTTGATATCTGAGGGAAAACACGGCATACAATGGACAGCTCAGAACCAATTAGACGATTTGGACTTCACAGATGACCTAGATCCTCCTATTGCATACAAACGAACAAATGCAGTTAAAAACAGCCAGTGTAGCAGAAGTCTCTGCATCCGTAGGCTTCAACATACACAAGGAGAGAACAACGTCCATGCTTCATCGAAAACTTAAAAGACATAAAAATGATTGCGTCACATCCCACTGTGTTTACCAATTTAAATGTGTGTGTGTGGCGATACATATATAGGGAGTAACCATGTATGAACAAGTACCTCAATGGCTACAGAAACAAATTAAATCAAATGACCTAATAAGAATAGGGGATAAACATCCATTATCCTCTATTGAAACATGTCATCAGATTGATCTTATCTCGGCTTTTGTGGTGTTGTACAAAAATGTAAAACGGTTTATTGAAGCCTTAGCCTTAAGAAAATTTAAACCCTCTTTGTGTATTTAAAAGCAGTATGTTCTCAACAATTGAGATCATGTGTTAATTGAAGCTAGACCACCATGAAAAACCCGAGATTATCGGACGGCCGCTTCGTCTTATTACGGAACTCTTCGATAGTGCGAAACTACGGTCCCGTCCCCCGCGGGATTCGAACCCGCGACCTACCAGTCTCACGCCAGGCTCTTAACCAACTAAGCCACTGAGTCGACCATCATCTAACGGTGTTAATCTCTAACTTCAACACATCCACCATTGTCTTCAGTGAGTTACTATCTCACAACTGATCCGTTTGAACTCCACTGTTCACTACTTCTCACTAGAACTCCAGGATATACTTCTTGAAGTCAGTCACTAATGAGCATATGTTGATTAGAATCACAAGGGATTTTGTAGAGATTGTAGTAACTTAAATTTAGATCATCATAGAAAACCTGGAAACACTCAACAAACGTTTCGTCCTACTATCGGATTCCTCAGCAGTGTTTACTAACAACCAAAAACGATTTATTGAAAATAATATTAAAAAAAAACTTTTTTTTTGTTGGAAAAACAAACAAACTACACAAAATAAAAGCAATATTTCAACCATTTTGTATATTCGTGTTTTAAATTAATCCATTCAATATTCATTATAAGAGTGATATAGAGTTATATTTAATTATATTGGATTATATTGAATGATGTTTTGTCACAATTTAGCTAAACTCTTTATAACTGAATGTATATCCATATACATATATACATAAGTTAAGAGTAATTCAAGTGTAATGTGATTTGTTATAGTGATGTAGATTAGAAGACTTAATGATTGATAGGTGATTAATAGTTGAATGTGTTATTTAAACTACTAGATTAGAATAGGGATTTATGAAGATTGTAGTAATTTTAATAGTTGAATTCATAAGTCAATCAATGGGGAGGGGGGGCGTTTCGTCTTAGTAGGAACTACTCTTACTTACTTACTTACTTACTTACTTACTTACTTACTTACTTACGCCTGTTACTCCCAATGGAGCATAGGCCGCCGACCAGCATTCTCCAACCCACTCTGTCCTCCACCTTCTTTTCTAGTTCCATCCAATTCTTGTTCATTTTTCTCATATCTATCTCCATTTCCCGGTGTAATGTATTCTTTGGTCTTCCTCTCCTCCTTCGACCTTGAAGATTCCATATGAGGGCTTGTCTTGTGACGCAGTTGGGTGTTTTCCTCAATGTTTGTCCTATCCACTTCCAGCGTTTCTTCCTGATTTCTTCCTCCACTGGGATCTGATTTGTTCTCTCCCATAGTAGGTTGTTGCTAATAGTGTCCGGCCAGCGGATCTGAAGTATTTTGCGTAGACAACTGTTAATAAACACCTATATCTTTTGGACGATGGATTTCGTAGTTTTCCAGGTTTCCGCCCCATACAGTAGAACTGTCTTGACATTTGTGTTGAGAATTCCGACTTTGGTGTTGGTTGCTAATTGCTTTGAGTTCCAGATATTCTTCAGTTGTAAATATGCTGCTCTAGGAACTACTCGGTAGTACACATACAGGACATGAATCTATTAACACGTTAGTAATGTTGTATGATAGCTCAGTGGTCTAGAGGTTAAGTGTTCGAGTATAAGACCAAAAATCATGAGTTCGAATCCGTTGTTGGAGATTGTGAATGTATACTGATGAGATATCTTATAATAGGACGAAACAGCTATTTAGTACTTTCAAGTTTTCAATAATGTTCTAACTTAGATCGACTGATGCATTCAACAAGTGAAATCATTAAAGTTAACTCAAAATACAATCATTCATATGTAAAACTTTCATTAACGTTTGAAAGAAAATCAGATGGTATTACTTTGAATGGTATAGATTTAAAAATTATTTCTTTATTATTGACAATGTTAATCAGATATGATTTAATAAGGGCTTGGCTTTAAATGGCAGAAAACAAAAGGGGATTTTGAGAAGATGGATCTTCATTTGATCACTATACACATATATGGACTCAAATGATTAATCAAACAATATATAAAATAAATTATCAATTTAGGTGTTGTGGAGATTGTCAAATTTTTGATTGAGATCACGAACCGATTGATGTTAGACCACCACTGAGAAGTCGTGACTAGTGGAGCTAATCTGTGTCGGGTAGAAACATGTGTCTACCTCAGTACAATGGAAGATGGTCGTAGAACTTCGTGGATTGGTTCAGGTTAGACATTAACACCATTGGATGCTGACTGGCTCAGTGGTCGAGTAGGTTAAGCGTTTGCGCGTGAGACTGAAGGCATTGAAATAATTTAGGAAATTTTACAAGTAAAGTGAATAGATCACATCTTTAGAAGGCATTCAGATAAAATAATTAAACAGGATGTAAAAGTTATACATCATGAAGAAAACACATTACAAAAGAATTTGAGATGGTGGAAAAGATTTGTAGCTCACGTGGATGATTTTGATAGAGTTTTGTTCTCTGAACTGGATAGTTCAGTCGTGGAACATTCATCGTTCTTCTGAACGACATCAGCACAAACTTCAGATAGAAGTGAAGCGTTAGGATTTCTCCATATACGTTTCACAGCTTGCCTTGTACACCTTGATGTTGATTGGTTCTTGTTGACGTTAAACTTCTCATTGTTTACTACTTTGTTTTGATCGATACGACCAAGAATTTATCAGAACTATTTGTTTTAATATTTCTGAAATGGATACCATTAAATAACAAACAAATAGTTTGAGGTCTTTGGTACAATCTTTTACTAAAACTAAACAGTTTGTAGTGTCGGTAATTATGTTAAACCCATATATCTTATTCTAGCTTTCGGACAGCTCAATCTAATTCATTCTACTTAAGTTACATTCTGATTTTGTTAAGTATTCACTTAGCAATAATCTTGACTGTTTTTATATGAGCGCGTAGGTGTGTGTACACTTCTTATCCCATTACTCACCACATGTATGTACACATGGCTTACCCGCCATCTCCACGGCGCGTTGTTTCGCTCCGCTCTATTCTATTCGTTTCATATACAAAATATATATGTATTCCAAAGTCCAGTCTCGTTATTTGACTTACTTATTTGATTCCGTTATTCACTGAATGCGGATTAAGTCGATAAAGACATACAAAGATAGGTGATAACAAACATTCATAGGATCTATTTAGAGTCAGAACTCGAGCCACAACAAGTTATTTAATGCTTCTGATAAAAAGTCGGTTGATGCTAGTTTATGGAGAAATATCATTAATGGATCATAAATATCTCTATAATACCCATTAATAAAAACAATTATGAAATGAATATCGAAACATGTCTTCTTTTTGATGTAGTAAGCTCTGGTAATAATGATCATAACAGTTAGGAATACTTCACCATAATGGAATTGTTCAAATCAAATTACATGACATGATTTAAATTGTTCATCAAATGTTCCAGTCCCTTTCATCATTTCTGGTTATAGATGTTCAAACGTACCCATGTTCTTTGTAACATGATTGTTATTATTATTATTATTATTAAACTGACAGATACTGAATTCAATTGGTATTGTTTACTTGAATCTTCCCAATGATGTTTAGAACTACATTTAATCAATCTATTATTGGCATATTTACATCCTTGAGAGTATTGCCATGGTATTGTCTTAATCCATATTCATCTTTGCTTACAAGCACTTAGTTTATACTTCTGTTACTTGTATAGATTTTTTTTCAATCCATAATCAATTAACGATCATCTTGTATGTTTAACTATCACAAAACTCATTTTGTTATTTATATACCATATGATCATATGAATAATATTTCACAAAATTACTTAATAGATTTTGGTAGCTGAGTGGATAACGCGATGGCGTTTGAAGCGAATGGTATTGAGTTCGAGTCCCAGAGTGAACATCAACTCTGACATGTAGGTACATCCAGATGACGAGTCCCAAATAGGAAATCAAACTGGGTTCCACTGCTAATCACTGTCCATCTTTAGTTTTAAAGGTTGTGTATTTGTTATTATTATTTATTTTAACATATAGATATTGGTACGAGGAGGCACCAAATACATATGCGCCACACAAATCTCATTTGATATGTGTGAGGGCTGTGATACTTCCCGGGTGCCCAAATCAAAGCAGGTGGTTTTCTTAGGGGACCACACTCCAAGCCTTCGACCTGAAAATCTGATCCACAAGGCAGTGGAGCATCGTAAGGAGATGCAGTCTCATGGTAGCCGGTGACTAACGATTGGTTCATACGCCATTTGTTCCCGCAGGATACTGGAGCTCGTGTGCATCATTGGTTTGGGATCCGGTTAAAGCGCCGCATATTCTCTTTTTGTCCACTCAGTTTCGTAAACAACACGCGTAATGAGAGAGAGGCTATATACGCGTGGCCATGTGAGAGCATTTGGAGAGGGAGAGCATACGCTCCCCACTCTCGGCCGTACCAGGGCATTTGGGGGCAGGTTGTGAATTAAAATAATATATAGGTGATCCGTTTAGGATGCACATATGCCAATAAGAGACTGATCAAATGTAGCCCTAAATATCAAACAGAATATTCAAGTAAACAATACCAAGTAAATTCAATAGGACTTTAGTTTTTGACAGTTGAGGAGTTTGTTATTTCTGTTTTGTAGTTTATATCATGAATAAGTCCTATATAAACAATTATTGAAAATTAACAGACAGTAGACATTTGTTTCATCTGATAATGGTTTGTGTTTCATTCTAAACATGTAGATTATGAAGCAATTATCAAAACCTTATATGTGTAACATGAATTTAATCATCTATTGGTTAGGTAAAATTCTTCTTTCAGTCAAAATAACAACTTCTTGAATGCTATAATGAGTTCACCCTACTCGTTAAACGGAATGAACGTTAAAGATATAGTGACATGATAGGCTATTCTAATCCGTTATCTACGGTCCTGCTAATTAGATCAAGAAGTCTTGATGAGGCATAGAGAATGTATTCTACAAGCACCCAAAAAAAAAACAACACAAGGTCACTAAGCACAATGATAGAAATGCCCTTAGGAGAGCCACAAAATAGTGAGTGTACTAAGAAAAATCCATCTACCAATGACAGTCAAGAATTTCCTAATGGGAAATGTAAGCTGTTAGTCAACTAAGTGTCTCTTGGAGCAAAAACATAAAATTCGAATTTTCAAAATAAAATTACAAAATTAGCACCTTTTCTGGGGATCCAATGTCCTCTACATTATCCTTAATATTAGTTGTTCTGTATATGATTTTCTGTAACTTTTCTCTCATTTTACCATGGTATAGCTTGTTGTGCAAATGTCAATTTGCATTATAATTAAACATACCTCTATATTACTATACTTGATCATTGTAATAAGTGTTTTCTTTTACTTACTGGGTTATTATTCATTTATACTTTATTCATACTTTCCAGTTATATGATCACATTCTTATGAATTGTAACCATTTATAAACGGTATATCGATAAATCTAAACGAGGAAATGCATGAAAAATAACCAACTTATTACGTTTTTTAACCCTTATAGTAATTTCAATCGTTGAAATCATCAGTTAATTGAATTTGGACCAACGTTGGAAACCTGGTAGCACTGAACGGTCGTTTTGTCCTAGTATGGGACTCCTCAGTAGTGCGCATTAGGAACATGCTAAATATATATTCAGTTACATAACAACTCTAGATCAAAATTTCAAATAGTTACTATGATAACAACATAGTTACACAAAGAAAATAATCACACAAGTAACCTATCTACAATTTAATTTACTTGTAATAAATAGCTTATTGATCATGTTATTGTATCTATCGATTTAGGTTATGAAAAAGATAAACGAGATTAACTTGATTTATGAATATTCAAAAAAACTTTTATTGACGTAAAACTTGATTGGAACATTTATAAATCATAGAAACAATAGCTTTTAACTGTTTTAGAATACGATGAAAGTAAACATAACTAACTAACTAACTAACTAACTAATTCAGCCTACAAGTTAGCTTTAAACATGTCTGTTGTGTTAGATATAACAAACAGATTGTTTTGGTTGTATTAGGTTCTTTAATCTCGAGTATTAATGTAGTAAAATCATCTGTAAGATATGCTTCTTTCTAGTTCGATTATTGATTAGTTCATCTATATTACCAGTAGAACCAGTAAAGATCCCCTACCTATCTGTTCCTCTGTTCTTGAATATCGATGATTGTGTTTGCATTCTTTGTCTATGACTAGTCTCTCCGGTTTACTATATTTTTCTGTCAGTTTCATATAATTAATCCAATTTTTCTTATTGTGTAGGTTTTTCCGCTTTCATTGCTGGATCTGCCACATATTTCTACTTGTCAGTTCTATTGATCTTCTTTACCAACTTGTTTGCTTCTATGTATTCATTTTGTGTCTTGACTTTCTCTGAACTTGTTTGTATGTTGTTAATTGCTGTCTTCCTATTCTTCTTTTCTTGAATCTGGTGCATGATTTCGACAGATATCCATTTCTTATGATAATGCTTGTTGTGAACCAGCACATCCTGACATGTTGAAGTTAGTGTTCCTTTTATCCCTTTAAAATTGTCTTCCATGGTAGTTTCTTCTTTTTTTCGGTGTATCCTGTAAAGTTTGGAACCTGTTGCTGAGAGTTATCTTTAATTGGTCGAGTTTGTCAGTATTTAGAAGGAAGGTTGTATTGAACCTTTGTAGTACTGTTTGTCCAGTTGTCCGATGCTTCTTTAGCTTCAGTTTTAAATTGGCCACAACCAGGTGGTTATCTGAACCTATGTCCTCTCCTCTCCTGGTTCTCACATCTTCCATTATCCTTCGGAACTTTTTAGTGATGTAAATATGATCTATCTGGTTCTCTGTGGTGTGGTCCGGTAAGATCTATGTAGCTTTGTGTATATGTTTGTGTGGATATATTGTGCCGCCTATCACCAATTTATTGTATGCACATAGATTTACAATTCTTTCCCCATATTTGTTTCTCTCTCCCAGTTCATGCAGTCCCATGATATCTTCGTATCCAGTGTTGTCTATTCCGACTTTGGCGTTTAGGTCTCCCATCAGAATGGTGAGGTCCTTTCTTGGGTACTTCTCTATGACTAATTGCAGCCTATCGTAGAACTGATCTTTATCGTCGTCATTGCCACCATTGGTGAGTGCATAACACTGGATAAAATTCATTGTAATTCCCTTCTTCTTTATTTTGAATGATGCTTTGATGATTCTGGATTCGTAAGATTCTCATCCGATAAGTGCATTTCGTGCTACTTTGGACAGCATTAAAGCATCTCCCTGAGTGTGTGATTCATTTTCCTCTTCGTCACCCGAGTATAACAGCATCTCTCCCATATTTACCCTTTGTTATCCAGCTTGGGTCCAATCGGTTTCACTGATTCCCAGTACTGCCAAGTTGTATCTCCTCATTTCTGTTGCTATTTGACTGGTCTTCCCGGTCTCCCACATTGTCTGGACGTTACATGTATCTATAAAAATTGTTCCTCTTGTTGTTAGAAAGAGCATCGGCCTCGTGACCTCCAAAGAATCCTGGCTTTCATCATGAGGTATCATAATTCTTCTGAAAGAAGATCCTTCAACTCAGAGGTCAGAGCTTAAATGGTTTAATTTGTTTATTCTGGTTAGCATTATTTTTATCAAGGTTGTTTTCTATGGGATGGGGTTGTTGACCCTATGCTTAAACCTCCTTCTCTGTATGAACTTAGGATCAGTAGTAACCTCGGAATAGCTACAGTCAGATTTCATAAATATATGATTATGAGAAAATAGAATAAGCTTATTGTATACAACCCTTTTTATTGGTTTTTTCAATGATGTCGTCATCATTATCTACTTGGCAAAATAATTTCACTAAACCTATAAAACATTCTATATAAAAAGTGTATAGTTCTCTTTTCCTGATGTAGTAATTATTGACAAAAATGTTATTTCTTATATGGAAAACGGATACAGATTCAACAATTGTATTCCGTAAATCCAGTGTAAATCGGTGTAAATTTCTCCCCCCCCCCAGTTCATATCACTACAACATTAAGAGACAAATAATTGTTTATTATCATCTTTTAGATACAGAAAAGTAGTCAACAGCTATATATTTATCTCTAACATTCTTTCTACTTATTCTCTTTACTAATCAACATGGATAGATGAAATAAACAATTTATGAGGATTACTTACTTAATTACTGAAGCCTGTTACGTCCAATGAAGCATAGGCCGCCGACCATTATTGTCCAACTCATTCTGTTCTGGACATTCCTTTTTAATTCTATACAATTGTTGTTGATTCTTTTCATGTCTGTCTGTATTTCTCGGCCTAATGTGTTCTTTGATACTCATATTCTTCTTTGGCTTTGAGGATTCCTAATGAGGGTTTAACTTGTGACGCAGTTCAGGGCTTTCCTCAATGGGTATCCTAGCCACTTTCAGTGCATCTCTTTGATTTCTTCTTTTGCTGGGATATGGTTTGTCCCATCTCAAAGTAGGTTATTACTGATGGTGTCTGCCAAGCGGATCCGAAGTATTTTTCGTAGACAACTGTTGATAAACATTTGTATCTTCTGGATGATTACTTTCTTAGTTATACGACTCATACAGTAGAATTGTTTTGACGTTTATATTGAAAATTCTGACCTCGGTGTTTGGTGACAGACAGTTGTTTCGAGTTCCAGATGTTCTTCCGTTGTAAATATGCTGTTCTTGTTTTGCCGATTCACGCCTTCACATCTGCATCAGATCCACCGTATTCATCAATGATTGTGCTCAGATATGTCGAAAATTTTACATCTCTTAAAGCTCATCCGTCAAGTATGATTGGATTGTTGCATGTTGTGTTGTATCAGAGAATCTTGATTTTCCCTTTTTTTATGTTGAGATCTACTGCTGCTGAGACTGCTGCTACTCTGATCGTCTTTCCCTGTATTTGTTGTTTTGTGTGCGATAGAACAGCCAGATCATCTGCAAAGTGTAGATCGTCCAGCTGTATTCTAGCTGTCCACTGTATCCCATGCATCCCCTCAGATGTTGACGATTCATGATGCAGTCAATCATGAGGAGAAAGACAGAGGGTGAGAGTAAGCAACCTTGCCTTTCGTTTGTGAGCATGCTCACACAATACATATTTATGTACGTTTTTTGTTTAAAATGTACTAATATACACATGGTTAAGTTATCAATAGCTTATTTAACTTTATGAATTAGTAATTATAGAGGGTATCATGAGTGAGAAAAATCAACCTTCAACTATGTTAATGACAAACTTTAATTGTTGGTTTTACAAAGTTCAACTGTAAAGTAGTACTGTCTGATATTACTTAGGGAAAAATGAAAGTAGTAACTCAACAATGTTACAATTAAACTCAAGTTGAAAATGTATACGATGAGGTCTCGTTTAAGTGTTATTAGTTGGGTTGTAAGTTTTGAAACGTTTCACATTCTAAGATTTCATCTCTCATAAAACAATGATGATTAGTACGGATGAGTTATTCATTGATATAAAAGCGTTTTTCTTCAAAATGTAACCACTATAACATTAAAGTTATTGATTAGATACAAAACCCGAAGACACTGTATGGTTGTTTCGTACTAGCATGGGACTCTTCAGCAATATGTATCCATTATCCTGCACATGGGACTCGAACATAAAACGTTCCGTCTCAAACGCAAACTCTTAACCTCTAAACTATTAAACCATCATTCAACAGGGTTAATGTCTAACTTCAATTGTAAAATACTACAATCTTTATAAATCCTCATCCTGATAAATGATTGTTGAACATGTTTCTGTAAAACGCTAAGTGTAGTGGTGTTAGTTTTCTTTTTTTTTTTTTAATTTTTACTAATAAGTACACTTTAAAATAGTGTCAATCAAATGGTAACTTAGTTCCAGTAGGAGAACAGTCCAAGATTTATGTATTGTAGTTGAACAGGATAATTTTCAGTTAAATTTGAATTGAAAATCAATCGATTACATTTTTTACATAGAATAAATAAGTTTGCCAAAATCTAACCGCTCCCCCCCCTCCTCTCTTGATGTTTTTCTTTTCATTTATAAAAATATATATACTTGATACAAACGTGAACGTTTTCTTTTAAAGTGTTCTCTTAAAGTGAGTACACTACTGAGGTTAGTCTAAAATATAAAACTATTTCAAATTATAATCATTCATTGAAGAGCTAGAGTCTACCTACATGAAATTGTCTAGAAATTTGTACTTTATTTATTGTTGGGGTATTCAGAAAATACCCCAGAAATTATCTAATTCTATTCCTGAATGAGAAGTAGTGTCATTTCCCTATTGGTCAATATTCTTCCAACGTGTCATCTCCCTATTGGTCAATATTTATTTGTGTCATTTCCTGAAGGTTAAATCTTGTACAAATGTTATTTTCTATTTTATGGTACGATGTAGTCTGTTTGATTGCTATATAAACAGTGTATGTTTGAAATATAACGATTCATATCTCCGAGGCTGAGACTTGTGTTCTGGACTCAATTGGCTGGGCTAAACAGGGAAGCAGAACCAATCAGAGCTCTAGGCTGCTCGCACGTATTTTATGCGTCACTGTTTCAATCGATAATAGGCTGCTCTCCAATAGGCGGATCACACGTTATAACATTTATGATAGATAAAATATATCATTATTATTATTATTATCAGTGACAACTTCGCCTGGAGTTCCTGCGGGGGCTACTGCCGGTCCCAGGCCCGGATAAAAAGGGAGGGTTGGGCATGGAGTTAGTGACCCCATCCCGTAGAACGCTAAACAGAAAATTATTATTGACGCCTTTATTCATTATTATTTTTATGGTACACGATAGAATTCTGAACACAAAGTATTTCAACAAGTTTCCTATTTCTTATTTCTTGATCAATAGCCGACGATAACACATTGAATGATCACGAATTAGATGTTAACAGTTCAGGAATTAACATCTGAATAATGTTCGTTCTTTTCAATGCATATTGCCAGTCATTATGATGTCGTTGATTGTATCGTTTTGTAACCTGTATATTGAGATGATTTAATTTATTGATTTAATCAGGTTCAAACAGTAGTAACTATTCAATAATGAAATTGATAAATAAGAACCATACGAATCGATAAAAGAAAAAGGTAAAGTATACAAGAACTTAAACCAATAGTAATTCACTGATAACAATGATGAAAGGTGGTGCAACTTCGTAGATTGATTGAAGTTAAACATTAACACCATTGAAAAGTGGTAGACTCAGTGGTCTAGAGGTTAAGTGCTCACGCACGAGACCGGTAGATCCTGAGTTTGAATTTTGTGAGATGAGATCGTGGATGCGCATTGTTGAGGAGTCCCATATTAGAACGAAACTACCTTCCAATGCTTCTAGACTCTCCATGGTGGTCTAGATTTAATTGATTCATGAATCCAACTATTAAATCACTATAATAACTACAAGATCACTCTCTGATTAAGTTATTAAGCTTACTATGAGATCATTTGAATTTCATGATATAATTGTATGATTCTTATTGAATAATCAGTAACAAAACGATAAAATTGAGTCCAATAATACTCTCAAAATAGTTTATAATAATAATAATAACAACAATAGCTTAATAGCAATGTGAGCGGTTTTTAAGCGAGTTACTTTTCTACGAAATGGGGTCGCTAACTCCATGCTTAACCCTCCTTCTTTATCCGGTCTTGGGATTGGCAGTAGTCCCATAGGATTTTCAGGAGTTTAATAGCAATGTTAACTATTGAAATTCGTTTGTTGATATACAGTTTCATTCTAAACAAGCTTTGTTATCATTACAATTTAATTGTAATGTATAAATGAATTGGCATGATATTCAATTAGTCATTTTCCTACATTGTACAATAATTATGTACTTACTTACTTACTTACTTACGCCTGTTACTCCTAATGGAGCATAGGCCGCGGACATGTGATTATGAATGAAATAATCTCATCTATTGAAATTTAAAATCATTTCAACGTTTCGTCCAACAAACTTGTCTGTACTTCTTCAGGGTAGCAATCAAAATAGGATAATATGAGTTAGGTATATGTGTGTATGTATGTATGTATGTATGTATGTATGTATGTATGTATGTATGTATGTATGTATGTATGTATGTATGTATGTATGTATGTATGTATGTATGTATGTATGTATGTATGTATGTATGTATGTATGTATGTATGTATGTATGTATGTATGTATGTATGTATGTATGTATGTATGTATGTATGTATGTATGTATGTATGTATGTATGTAGTATGTATGTATGTATGTATGTAGTATGTATGTATGTATGTATGTATGTATGTATGTATGTATGTATTAGTATTATAGTTTGGCTCATGTGTTTTGTACAAATGTCACAGTTGTAAAAAATTTAATGACCAAGTATAATAATCTCATTACAGATAACAAATTGAATTGAATAGAGTTTTGTCTATACTTAAAGAATAACAACTACCTCAAAGTGCTTTGAAAGAAGATTATTAGAAATGAAAGAAAAATGAAACTAGAATATATACTGAAAGATTGAATGTTCACCATAGTCATCTCATATCATAGTGAAACATTGAAAGGAATAAAAAGTATTCTAAACAAATATGATATAATTGTGTATTTTTTTGGAGTTATAACATCATACAATCAGTATTAATGAAAGTTTAGAATAGATTCTTAAAAGGAAGAACAACAGTATATTGTCTATGAGATCAACTGTTATAATTGTAATTCAGTTTATTTGTAATATTTCTCTATACAAGTTACAAAAGAGTTATTTTTCTGGTTAGCGTTTTTTTTAGCAAATTAGGTTTCTACGGGATGGGGACGCTAACCCCATGCCTAACCCTCCTCCTTTACCCGGGCTTGGGACCGGCATTAACTCTGAAAGAGCTACAGGCGGAAAAGAGGAAAGCCAAAGAACACATTACGTCGGGAAATAGAAGCAGATATGAAAAAGATGAATAAGAACTGGAAAGAGCTTGAAAGGATTGCCCAGGACAGGGTTGGATGGAGAATGCTGGTGAGCGGCCTATGCTCCTTCACAAGGAGTAACAGGCGTAAGTAAGTAAGTAAGTAAGTAAGTAAGTAAGTTACAAAAGAGTTCAATCAAAGATATAATATTTGCTGGTAATATATATTGAATTGAATGAACATTATTTAAATGTGGATTCCTAAACTGTTAACATTTAACTGGTGAATGCTAAATGTGTATCGTCAGGAAATGGGAAACTTGTTGAATTGGTTTGTGCTAAGAATTCTATATTGAATAAAGCCATTAATAATAATAATTATGATGTCATATAGTCTAGATAATAAGAATACAAATCTTAGTTACTTTTACAAAGTAAATGTAAATAAATAAGTATATCTGGTAGTGTACTGTAACTGATAGTGAGGGTATTAAATGAAATTACTTATGCCTGTTAACCCTCATCAAGAAGCATAGATCACACACCAGCATTCTCCATCCAACTCTGTCCTTCACAATTTTTTCCATTTGTTATTCATCCTTCTCATGTCTGCTTACAATTCCTGACACAGTATATTCTTTGGTTGTTCTTTTTTCTGTTTCCTATCAGGATTCCATGTTACCGCTTGCCTTATGAAATCGCTTGATGATTTCCGTGATGTATATCCTATCTATTTCCAACATTTTTTTCAAATTTCCTCCTCAACTGAAAGCTGGTTTGTTCTCTCTCACGGCAGACTGTTACTGATGATATCTTGAGTAGACAATTGTTTATAAATACTTGTACTATATTGATGATGCCTGTGGCGGTTCTTCACGTTTCAGCTTCGCACAGTAGAACTGTCTTGACGTTCGTATTGAAGATTGTGACTTTGATATTGATTGACGGTTTTTTTTTGAGTTCCATATGTTTTTCAGTTGCAGGAAAGTTGTACTTGCTTTGCCAATCCATGAATTTACGTCTTCATTCGATTCTCCTTGTTCATCGATGATGCTGTCCACGTACACTTCTTCCAGAGTTCCTCATTCAAGTGTGATTGGAATGGTATTCTCTGTGTTGTATTTGAGGATCTTGCTTTTTCCTCTTTGTATGTTGAGGTTTATTGATACAGCGACTACTAATACACTAGTTGCCATCATCTGCATTTGTTTGCATATACGGAATAGAAATCTTTACGTAAAAGACTTAATGATATATACCGTCTCAACACAAAGTGAATTTAAATTTCACCCCATTGCATAAGCAGTTGGTTATCTGAACTCAATAGCTAGGTGGATAACACGATAGCGTTTAAAGTGAACTGTACTGAATTCAAGTCTGAAAGAAAACATCGACTATGGGATGGAGGTATATCCAGTTGACGAGTCTCAAGTAGGACAAAAACGTGCGTCAAATTGAATTCCAATGCTAATACAAAGGAAACAATACAGATTATTTTTAGTACCATCAGAATCATAATAGATCTGAATATGTCAATGTCAAGTTATTCTTGATCAAAGTGAAACTGTATGAACTGATTTAAATGAAATAAAATATAATAAACATCATTTATTGTAAGTCGTTAGAAAGGAAATTATAATAAAACAATACGTTAATTATTATCAGAAGGGGTTGTGTGGAGATTTTTGGAATTTCACTGGTTAAAATCATAAGTCAATTGAAGCTAAACCACTATGGAAAACCTAGAAGCACTTGAAGGCTGCTTTGTCCTAGTATGGAACTCCTCAGCAGTGCGCATCCACGAACCCGTTACCCGCGAGATTCGAACCCAGAACCTATCAGTCTCCCGCCAGGCGCTTAACCAACTAGACCACTAGCCCGGTCGACATCCTACGGATGTTAATGTCTAACTTGAAACAATTCATGAAGTTGCGCCACCGTATACCATTGTCTTCAGTGAGTTATTATCTCACAACAGACCTGGCTTAACTTCACTGATCACAGCTTCTCACTAGAACTCTAGGAAAAGATGATTATTATTATCAGAAGGGGTTGTTTGGGGATTTTTGAAATTTCACTGGTTGAAATCATGAGACTGATAGGTCCTGGGTACGAATCTCGCGGGTAACGGGATCGTGGATGCGTGCTGCTGAAGAGTCTCATACTAGGATGAAGTGGCCGTCCAGTGCTTCTGAGTTTTCCATGGTGGTATCTAGCTTCAATTGACTCATGATTTCAACCAGTGAAATACGTTAAATGTACGTATAATTTACCATACCATAATGAGCATCTTTAATATAACTGAAAACACTTTGTGAATTACGTAATCTTTGGTTGAACAAACAGTTATGGTCATAACTATGTTAATTATTTCAGCTATCTAACACTAATTTTATTGATTCAATAGAATAGATGGATTTTTCGCCATCAATCGAATTAATAGGTTCATTTCCTTTAGGTCAGCTGAATACACCTGTATTTCAGTGTTGATGATCACCTTATGTTTTGAACACCTAAATCATTGTCCACTAAACTTCTGAGTTCAAATACCCATTAACATGGTAAACATATATGATATTTATAACACTATTAATAATGGCTTATGTTACCATGTTGTTAATATTGTGAATATAATTTTGATTGCACTTTGCAGATAAATGACCGAGATTATAAGTTACGGACGAATCAATCAGAAGCCAGTAATCGATTTCTAAGTCAAACCACCTATTTCAGTACCCAGTACTCACGTACGATTGGGTTATAGCGGATTTTAGAAAAGTTATACTTTAGCGACCACAACAGAACGGATTACTAAGAAGTTCCTTTATTTGTGATAGCAATAATAAAGTGACTAATGGACATTGTGTAGACTATCGTGACGATATTACATATCGATCAAATATATGTTGGAAGAAAACTTCTTCTAGAACGGAAACTTTTTTTCGCTTGATCCTGATTTAGACTAAAATTCTGATAATCGTTTCAAACTGGATAATAAAAACACCAGTAACGTTAGTTGTAACCTTTCCAGATGTTACTGAACCTATGGTAGTTCAATCGTATTGAAGAGATATATGCAGAGATATATGTGCAATAAAAAATAAGAAGCTTACATGGAATGTTTAGAGGAGTTGTCAGAATCGTAAAAATAGACGAAATGATTGCTAAACAACGAAAATTCAACTGATTTTAAGGTGACAGGTATAACAGTAAACGTAGAACTAATAAGGAGCACAGGAACGTAGAAAAATAGATTGACATCAGAAGTATATTGAAACCAAAAAAAAAAAATCAATGAAATAACAATCTTCATAGATTACATCAAAGATGAATCTTAGTTAGATCATTATTAAAATCCAAGAGTAACTAGACAGCTGTTCCGTCCTAATGAGGGACTACCCAGCAATGTAAATCCGTGGTTTACCGCGGACCAAACCCATGACTTTCAATTTTTTGACGGGAATCTTTAACCTCTAAACCATTCATCTGGGATACAATAATGTACATGTATGACGTTAATCGATTCATGATACTACACGAGCTGGGTAACTAACAATAGACTAAAAGACAGAAAAGTGATAGAATAATTCAAGAAGTCGATTCCAGACAACAAAGATATAAACATTTTGGAAATTTGTTCTAAACCAAATATGAAATTAAGAAATTTATTTTAAGCAGAGATGAATAATGACTGGTAGTCCAATCCAGGACTCGCGTTTCATCTCATTTGAGACTCATCCGATGAATAAACCTGCATCTTAGAGTTGATGTTTACTCCGGGACTCGAACCCATTAACGTTGAGATGCAAGTACATCCAGCCGATGTGTTCAAAATAGAATAAAAACACTCGTCAAACTGGATTACACTGTTAACCACTATCTATGTTTGCTCAAAAAACTTGTCATTTAAGGTTATATCGATGTAATCCGTACAGGATAAATATATGCCGACAAGAGATTGATTAACTACAGTCCTAAACAACAATCGGAAGTTACAAGTATACAACACTAATTTAATACAGAGTAAACAATTTTCTATACTCTTTACATTTTAGTCATTATCATTTACAACACTATACTTTTAGTTTTATTCTATTAAGAAAAAAAATGCAGAAAATGTTGCATAGTGGCTAGTAGTGGAATCCAGGACGTGAGTTTCGTTCTATTTGGGACTCGTCAGCTGAATGGACGTGAATCTCAGATTTGATATTCACTCAGGGACTCGGACCCAGTATCATTCGCTTCAAAGTTACTTTACTTACATTCGCCTGTTACTCCTCACGAAGGAAAATAGGCCGCTCACCAGCATTCTCCATCCAACCCTGTCTCAACCAATCATTTCCTGCTCTTTCCAGTTCTTATTCATCTTTTTCATATCTGATTTTATTTCCCAACGTAATGTGTTTTTTGGCCTTCCGATTTTCCGCTTCCCTTCACGATTCCAAGTTAGCGCTTGTCTCGTGGTGCAGTTTGGTGATTTCCTCAATGTATGTCCTATCCATTTCCATCGTCTTTTCCTAATTTTCTCTTCAACTGAAAGCTGGTTTGTTCTCTAACATAGTAGGCTGTTGCTGATGGTATCCGGACAATGGATGTTGATTATCTTGTGTAGACAGCTATTGATAAATACTTGTACATTCGTGATGGTGGTTGTTGTAGTTCACCAAGTTTCATCTCCGTATAGTAGAACTGTCTTGACTTTTGTACTCAAAGTTGTACTTTTGATATTAGTTGACTGTTGTTTTGAGTTCCATATGTCCTTGCTTTGCCAATCGTCGTCTGCATCTGAACCTCCTTCTTTATCGATGATGTTTCCCAAGTATGTGAAGGATTCCACATCTTCCAGAGTTTCGCCATGAAATGTGACTGGATTGGTGTTCTCCGTGTTGTATTTGAGGACCTTGGTTTTCCCTTTGTGTATGTTGAGACCTACTGATGTCGAGACTACTGGTATGCTGGTTGTCCTTGTCTGCATTTGTTCGTGTGTATTGGATAGGAGGGCTAGGTTATTCGCTTCAAACGCCATCGGGTTATCCAGTTAGCTACTGAATCCTGATAGCCACTTACTTGTGCAATAGGGTGAAGTTTAAATTCACTTGATATTGTTTTACTTGAATCTTCCAATTGCTATTTAGGACTGATCAGTCTCTTATTGGCATATGTATATACTATGTGTATTGCCTCGATCTTGCCTTAATTTACAAGCATTATAAGCAAAGATGAATAGTGGCTAGTTGTGGAATCTAGTTTGATGCGCATTTCATCCTATTTGAGATTTGTCAACTGGATGTACCTGAATCTCAGAGTTGATGTCCACTCCATGACTCTGGGAAAATACTGTGTTTCAATTGTCTATACTAGGAACGTTATATACATATAGTAATGGTCAAATCATTTCATTTTAAATCGTCTATTCTAAAACAAGCCGATTTCCGGCTTCCATTTTGATTGAATTCCTTATTCTTTCAAAATTATCAAATTCTTTTAGTTAAGTCTTATCTAACAATTATTGGATATTATTCAATGGATTTATTAAAATAAAGTTAATTTTATGTTATTACTATTCATTGTCATTTATCATCTTGATAAATACAATATAATAGTTTCATTTATTAATTATGGACGATATGATTGTTTTAAATTTTTTTTAAAAAAAAATTTATTGAACATTGAATTAAAACTGATTGCGTTACATTGAATTTCGGCCAATCAGATTTGTTTTAGTGGAAATATTCTACAACCAATGAAAAAAAACACTACTGAAGAGATTCATACTAGGATGAAATGGCCGTCAAGTGCTTATAGGTTTTCCATGCTGGTCTAGTTTCAATTGACTCATGATTTTAACTATTGAAATTACTATAATATTCACAAAACCACTTCTGATAATAATCAACATCTGTTCACTAGTGACTGACTTCAAGAGGGATTTCCTGGAGTTCTAGTAAGAAGTAGTAACCAGTAGAGTTCAACCAGGTCTGTTGTGAGATATCAGTTCACTGAAGACAACGGTGATGGTGGAGTAACTTCGTGAATTGTTTGAAGTTAGACATTAACGCCGTTGGATTCCGGCCGGCTTAGTGATTTACTGTTTAAGCAGTCGCACGCGAGACTGATAGGTTCTGGGTTTGAATCTCGCGGGTAGCGGGATCGTGGATGCGCACTGCTGAGGAGTCCCATACTATGACGAAACGGACGTCCAGTGCTTCTAGGTTTTCCATGGTGGTCTAGCTTCAATTGACTCATGATTTCAACCAGTGAAACAAAAAAATGTTTAACTGATTAAATGTATATACCTGATCATATTGAACATTTATTTTTATAAGGATGTAATTAAAGTCGACTCAATTTCGTAAACTTGGTAGTCCACTTAGTGACTAATCAAAATGAAGCGGGAATTATTATATCCGCTATTTTTGTATGCAATGTCAGTTGGTTTTCTTTGTTCTGTAGTTTTCTGCTATTTCTTTTGTGTAGTTACAACATTTAATGTTTCCATGTGTTGAAATGCAGTAGTTGATGGTATACTCTAAATGTTGGTGTAAAATTTTTCTGATTTAGTTTTATTTTCTGGGTTTTTGTTGCAGCTGTGGTGTGTGTGCTACTTATATGTAGATATAAGTAGTATATGATGTTAGTCGTGAACAGAATGTCAGGCAGCAGAGAGATAAGTATATCGAACAGTAAAAAATGAAGACAGACTGCAATTTGTATGAAAATGCAAGAACAAATGAAGTCTCAGTCTTCTGAGACAGTTGATGGACATTTTGCAAATTTACCATTTACTATATGGTTGATAGATTTTATAAACTAGTTCTGTAATTTGTTATCAAACACATTCGATTGTCCCTCATTGGTATTCTTGTTCACTACAAAGTTACTCAAGTCAATGTGTTTCTTCATGCAAACTCGTTAGTCTTATGTTATGAAATCACAGTCCATTTTGTTTTGAACATTGTTTTTTTTTAGATATCCAAATCTGAAGTTAGTCTTCTTTTTTTTTTTTAGCTAAAATAAGTTTTGCTGCCGTCTGGGACCTTAACTGTTCACTTGTTCGTTCCCAACTGTCTTTTATGATGTTATGGGAGAAATGAGAGAAAACGATCTCCAGTTTGTGATTTTCTTTAGTATTATGAACAACCCTATCCCATCAACGAATCAAACGAATACTGATTGCCCAGCAGTAGGGGATATCAGTAATGTTTTCGAAAGGACCCAGACATCTGACAACCATAGACGAAATCACAGATGCTACCAATCTATTGCAGAGGGTTTGTTATTAAAAATATACCATATAAAAGTAATAGATGGGTTGCACTCATTCCATCGTGCATGAAAGCAAGCTTGAAATTGAAAAGCTGGAAATCTGCTATCAGAGTGTAATGTATGTTTTTGCTGTTTTGGCCATAAAAGCAAGCCTCTGGGTCATGATCAGAGAGTAAAAAGGTAATTAACTGTTACTAAGCTCACTTATTTATAGATCAAACTTCATTAATTGCAAATTTGTGTTTCTTTTATGGTATGATGTCAACCAGTACCTAATATGTTTACCTTTGCAATGAAAAGTATCTGCAAATTTTCACCTTAATATTCGAATTATTTTTGGACAACTTAAGTATACTATAATTCTATCGACTATACTGAATTATACGACAATCAAGAATACTAAACTAAGCAAGTGTCATGATTATTGTTTCATTTACATAGACACGTTACTCAAAGTAGTTAAATGTACATAATTCAGCCGATTGGGCGGCCAAACCAAAACGTGGCATCAGTGCTTGAAGACACTAATTTCTAGTCTGAGCCATGTTGGTAGATGCAGACTGTATGGTTGGGGTCCGCGTGACAATCTTAAGCAATGGTTGGAGACTCTTGGTGACATGGCTCAGAATCAATCACAATGGTGTCGGTGTATACACTTTTTGTCTTCCTTTAAACTAAGAGATTAAAATCGATTCATATCTTTCTTTCTACGAACTAATTCTTTCTTCCTGTACTTACTTACTTACTTACTTACGCCTGTTACTCCTCGTCAAGGAGCATAGGCCGCTCACCAGCATTCTCCATCCAACCCTGTCTCAACCAATCATTTCCAGCACTTTCCAGTTCTTATTCATCTTTTTCATATCTGATTTTATTTCCCGACCTAATGTGTTCTTTGACCTTCCTCTTTTCCGCTTCCCTTCAGGATTCCAAGTTAGCGCTTGTCTCGTAATGCAGTTTGATGATTTCCTCAATGTATGTCCTATCCATTTCCATCGTCTTTTCCTAATTTCCTCTTCAGCTGGAAGCTGTACTACCTTCTTATGTGAAATCTTTCTTCTATATATTACCACCACTGAATTAACTACTTCTATGAATCTGGTGTTTATTTTGTTGTACTAATGCGGTATGGCAACTTGGACCGATGGATATATGTGCCTGGTCCCACGTTGCAGCTGACTGACTGAATCCTTCCGATAAATCCAAAACACGAACTAAAGGTCAGTCAAAACTATCTAACAGAACACAAAGGATATTGTTTTGAGACTAAAGACAACAGTCAGTTGCTCATAAAAACATAGTTTACACCACAACAAATCTTTCTTCAGTGACATTATTCACTGACGGTTTATGTGAAAAAAAATAACGGTGTGATTAAACTTACTATGACTTGGAATATCATTCCAGCATACAATGAACGTACAGTGTAACGCAGTCTCGTGGTGCAGTTTGGTGATTTGCGTAATGTATGTCCTATCCATTTCCATCGTTTTTTCCTAATTTTCTCTTCAACTGAAAGCTGATTTGTTCTCTCCCATAGTAGGCTGTTGCTGATGGTATCCGGACAATGGATGTTGATTATCTTGTGTAGACAGCTATTGATAAATACTTGTACATTCTTGATGATGGTTGCAGTAGTCCTCGAAGTTTGATCTCCGTATAGTAGAACTCTCTTGACATTCGTATCGAAGATTGTGACTTTGATATTAGTTGACTGTTGTTTTGAATTCCATATGTTCTTAAATTATAGAAATGCGGCCTTTGCTTTGCCAATCCTCGTCTTTACGTTTTTCCTTTGTGTATTTTGAGGCCGATGGATTAAAAAGAAGGACACCTCATCAAGATTCCAAAGAAAGAAGATCTGAGCAAGTGTGAAAACTACAGAGGCATTACACTACTGTCAATACCAGGAAAAGTCTTTAACAGAGTGTTACTGAACAGGATGAAAGACGCAGTAGACGCTCAACTTCGAGATCAACAAGCTGGATTCCGTAAGGACCGGTCGTGCACAGACCAGATTGCGACACTACGGATCATCGTCGAACAATCAATTGAGTGGAACTCGTCACTCTACATCAACTTCATTGATTATGAGAAGGCATTTGACAGTGTAGATAGGAGGACGTTATGGAAACTTCTTCGACACTACGGAGTTCCTGAGAAGATTGTCAACATTATCCGGAACTGATACGACGGACTACAGTGCAAAGTAGTGCATGGAGGACAGCTGACAGACGCATTCCAAGTAAGGACCGGAGTAAGACAAGGCTGTCTACTCTCTCCCTTCCTGTTTCTTCTGGTGGTCGACTGGATTATGAAGACCTCGACATCTGAGGGAAACCACGGCATACGATGGACAGCTCAGAACCAATTAGACGACTTGGACTTCGCAGATGACCTAGCCCTCCTATCACATACACACGAACAAATGCAGATAAAGACAGCCAGCATAGCAGCAGTCTCTGCATCAGTAGGCCTCAACATACACCAAGGGAAAACCAAGGTCCTCAAACACAACACGGAGAACGGCAATCCAATCACTCTTGATTGCGAAACTCTGGAAGATGTGGAATCCTTCACATACCTGGGAAGCATCGTTGATAAACAAGGAGGTTCAGATGCAGACGTCAAGGCAAGGATTGGCAAAGCTAGAGCGGCATTCCTTCAACTGAAGAACATATGGAACTCAAAACAACTTTCAACCAATATCAAAGTCAGAATCTTCAATACGAACGTCAAGGCAGTTCTACTGTAGGGAGCTGAAACTTGAAGAACTACAACAACCACCATCAAGAAGGTACAGGTATTTATCAATAGCTGTCTACGCAAGATAATCAACATCCATTGTCCGGATACCATCAGCAACAGCCTACTATGGGAGAGAACAAACCAGCTTCCAGATGAAGAGGAAATCAGGAAAAGACGATGGAAATGGATAGGACATACATTGAGGAAATAATCAAACTGCATTACGAGGCAAGCGCTACCTTAGAATCGTGAAGGGAAGCGGAAAATCGGAAGGTCAAAGAACACATTAGGTCGGGAAATAGAATCTGATATGAAGAAGATGAATAAGAACTGGAAAGAGCTGGAAATGATTGGTTGAGACAGGGTTGGATGGAGAATGCTGGTGAGCGGACTATGCTCCTTGACGAGGAGTAACAGGCGTAAGTAAGTAAGTAAGTATTTTGAGGCTTACTGATGTAGAGACTGCTGCTATGCTGTCTGTCTTTATCAGCATTTGTTCGTGTGTATGCGATAGAAAACGTTGCGTATAAATTCACCCTTTGATAATATTTAAACAATTTAACTTTCCTTCAGCTGGATTTCAATCAATCAAACAGTGGCGGGACTGTCATTTATGAGCGAATCAATCAGCATCAAGTGAATACAACTTCAACACATTGCACAAGCAGGTGACTATCAGGACTCGGTAGATAAGTGGATAATGCGGTTTAAGATTTAAGATAACAGGTCTTGGTTTTTGGCGCGAAATCCACTCATCCATTTAGTTAATCTTAGTCTTGGCATTATAGCTGGTGTCATTTTGTGATGAAAACCTTAAATCTGATTCTTAATCTTAACCAACAAATACCAGCTCCCATTATACGAATCATTTATTTCAGACATACTAGATTTGTATATCAACCAAACAGACCGCAACGCACCATAAAATAGAAAGTAACATTTATACACAATAAAGCCAAAATGTTGTAGTCGCTGTGTTTCGTTAATCAATCATCCTCTTAACCGTTATCATATAAAACATAAGGCAAAGAGAAGTAGCAATTACAATTTATTATCAGATAGATCAAACCACAAAGCAGAGAGCTGAATGAGGGAGTCAAACAGTCGAGTGTGTATAGGATCAAATGTACATGTATAAATATATATCCATATAGCAAAATGAATGGATCATCGAATCACTTAAGCAGTTCATAGTAAAGCAAGTAGAATGAATATATGCGTAGGTAGTAAGCACAATGTTCAAGCATACATATTCATACAAGTATAATAATCAGAAAGATAGAATGATATAGATCATCAGTATTGAGGTTGTGGAGATTTATTAAGTTTTTGATTGAGATCATGAATCGACTGATGTTAGACCACCGTTGGAAACCTGGAAGCACCATTGGATGCCGGCTCAGTGGTCCAGTAGGTTAAGCATTAGCGCGCGAGACTGAAGGCCCTGGGTTAGAATCCCACGTGCGGGATCGTGGATGCGCACTGCTGAGGAGTCCCATACTAGGACGAAACGGCCGTCCAGTGCTTCCAGGTTTCCAACGGTTGTCTAACATCAGTCGATTCATGATACAAATCAGTTGTTATTGCACGAATGAATCTATCCACTAAATAAGTGAACAAAAGGATTTAACCAAATTAAATATGAATAAACTCAATTTCACACGAGTTGCTATAAGAGAAACTTCTTACGTTGAACTAGGAAATATATATGGAATTCTAAAATAACTCTTTTTCCACATTCATTTTGGCATTGCATAGTCGGATAATATAATACAAACAATCACAATTGATTTATCACTGGGTGTTGATCCATATCATATGTATCAAGTTCTTCTTAGTGCAGATTGCATGCTATCGACCAAGTTGTAATATGACCACCAGTCTAGATGACTCGATATTAAGTGTGGGATTGAATCCGTCATGGAGCACCAGTTCCCTCAAGATAACAGGTACACCTTGCTGACGAGTACCAAGTAGCACGATACCCGGGTCTATGGTTTCCTGTTGACTACCTTCAACCACCATCTCAACATAAACAACCGTATATATATATATATATATATATATATATATATATATATATATATATATATATATATATATATATATATATATATATAGCGGATGTTTCATTACAGAGATCATATGGTATGAAAGATCAAGTCATAGTGAAATTGATTTCACTTAATAGTAATCATAATTTACTCTAATAATGACTTATAATGATTTACGACATACCGCTTAAATAGCTTGTCTATGATCAGGAAACAATATAATTTCCGTTTTAGTCTCATATGGAACATCAGTCCTATAAAGATTACGGAAACATTCTGTTAGTGAACATAAAATAGGAGAAAAAAAACATTCTGTATACTACTTTCCACCGCCTATTATTAATAGGAAATTATAGAAAGGAATATTAAATCATAGAATCACTTTATGATAAGGAGAACTATTGATTATATGGAGATGTGATCAGTCAAGCACAGACCAAATTAAGACACTAAGGATCATCGTTGAACAATCATTTGAGTGGAACTCATTATTATATAGGAACTTCATTGATTATGAAAAGGAATTTGGCAGTGTAGATCGGAGAATATTATGGAAACTTCTTCGACACTATGGAGTTCCTGAGAAGATTATCAACATTATCCGAAACTCATACGATGGACTACAGTGCAAAGTAGTGCATGAAAGACAGCTGACAGATGCATTCCAAGTAAGGATTGGAGTCAGACAAGGTTTTCTACTCTCTCCCTTTTTTAATTCTTCTGGTGGTCGATTGGATTATGAAGACCCCGACATCTGAGGGAAAACACGGAATACAATCGACAGCTCAGAAGCAATTAGACGATAAGGACTTTGCAGATGACAATGGAAAAACACAGAGGACACCAATCCAGTCACATTTGATGGCGAAATTATGGAATATGTAGAATCCTTCACATACATCGAAAGCATCACAGACAAACAAGGAGGATCTGATGCAGACGTAAAGGAGAGGATTGGCAAAGCAAGGATCGCAATTCTACAATGGAAGAACATGGAATTCAAAACAACAGTCAACTAATATCAAAAGTACAACTTTGAGTACAAAAGTCAAGACAGTTCTACTATACGGAGATGAAACTTGGAGAACTACAACAACCACCATCAAGAATGTACAAGTATTTATCAATAGCTGTCTACACAAGATAATCAACATCCATTGTCCGGATACCATCAGCAACAGCCTACTATGTTAGAGAACAAACCAGCTTTCAGTTGAAGAGAAAATTAGGAAAAGACGATGGAAATGGATAGGACATACATTGAGGAAATCATCAAACTGCATTACGAGACAAGCGCTAACTTGGAATCCTGAAGGGAAGCGGAAAATCGGAAGGTCAAAGAACACATTACGTTGGGAAATAAAATCAGATATGAAAAAGATGAATAAGAACTGGAAAGAGCTGGATATGATTGGTTGAGACAGGGTTGGATAGAGAATGCTGGTGAGCGGCCTATGCTCCTTCACAAGGAATAACAAGCCTAAGTAAGTAAGTAATGTTTATTCAAACTGAAAGGTGTCTTTTTAGAATAACGACCACTTTGACTTGTTTAATATATGATAATGAACAAGTTAACAGAATCTTATATCTTATTTGGTAACCAATTATGTGACATATATCCTTTTTTTAAATGACAGTTTTAGTAATTCCTTCACAATGGTATTATTCAATTACAGTTTGTATATTAGATTACAGTATTTCTTGTAGGTATGGGGGGATTTTAGGTGAATGTCTTCCCTAAACTAGTAACCGATTAATAGCATTAAGCAACAATAACTAGTTACTCGTTAAAAAAACGTTTATATGTGTATTATGTATCATGCCTGAAGTCACAAGCATTATAAGCGGAGATAAATAGTGGCTAGCAGTGAAATCTTGTTTAACGCGCGTTTTGTCTTAATTTGAACTCTTCATCTGGATAAACCTGAATCCCACATTTCATGTTCACTCCGAAACTCGAACCAAATACTATTCGCCTTAAACGCCGTCACGTTATCCACTTAATTACTTAGTCCTGATAGCCGATTGTAGGTGCAATAGAGTGAAGTTTAAATCATTTTTTTTTGTATTGTTTGTTTGAATCTTCCTATTGATGTTTATATTCTATCATGATAAAAAGTAACATTTAGTTGATCAGCTTTAACGAAATGTTTCTTTCAATAGCAACTATGTGTTCTCTTGTAACTAGATTGATGAGAGTTATCCAAAGAAAAATACAAACGACATTTTAAAAATGCTCTTTTTTAAGACACTTACTTACTAACTTACGCCTACTACTCCTAATGGAGCATAGGCTGTCAATCAGAATTCTCCAACACACACTGTCCTGGGCCTTCCTTTCAAGATCTATAAAATTTTTGTTCATTGTCTCCATTTCTTGGTGTAATGTGTTCTTTGGTACTCCACTTCTCCTTTGACCTTGAGGATTCCAAGTGATGGCTTACCTTGTGACTCAGTTGAGTGCTCTATTCAATGTGTGTCCTATCCACTTCCAGAGCTTCTTTCTGATTTCTTCCTCTGCTGGGATATGGTTTGTTCTTTCTCACAGTGGGTTGTTGCTTATCGTGTCTGGCCAACAGGTCCGGAGTATGTTGCATAGACAGCTGTTAATAAATACTTGTATCTTCTGGATCATGGCTTTCGTAGTTCTCGAGGTTCCAGCCTTATACAGTAGAACTGTTTTGACATTTATATTGAAAATTCTGACCTTGGTGTTGAATGACAGACAGTTGTTTCGAGTTCAAGATGTTCTTCACTTGTAAATACGCTACTCTTGGGTTGCTGATCCGTGCCTTCACATCTGCATCAGGTCCACCGTTTTCATGTAGAGGATTTTACATCTTCCAAATCTTTTCCGTCAAGTGTGATTGGATCGTTGCATGTTGTGTTGTATCGGAGAATCTTTTTGTTCCCTTTTTGTATGTTAAGATCTAGTGCTACTGAGGCTGCTGCTACTCTAGTCATCTTCTCCTGAATTTGTTGTTTCGTCTGCGATAGAACAGCCAGATCATCTGCGAAGTATAGATCTTCCAGCTGTATTCTAGCTGTCCACTGAATTCCATGCTTCCCCTCAAATGTTGACGTCTTCATGATCCAATCGATCCCCAGGAGAATGAGAAAGATTTTTTAAGACACAATTATTCATATTCATGTATTGGATGCATTTTATGAGTATGACATTTACTTTGCATTAAATGAACGTTTTAGACTTAACAGGAATAGACATTTAAAAAAATTTTGATGAATCAATCTTTATCCTTAAAAAACAAACCCAGTTTTAAGAAACAATTATGTTATTCTTGTTATATATGTTCTTAACTTAAATGTATATTTATGATGAGTAGTATAATTTGTTACGTCATATTGATTAATCTATATCATCAGATTCTTCACAATTATAATAAAATGTGAATAGGATGCACAACTGGGAGACCATCAAGTTAGGGTTAGTCTCCCTAGAGGTGTAGTCCCCTAAGTAAACCACCTGTTACGGTTTGAGCACCCATGCAGTATCACAGCTTTTACACATATCTAATGAAATCTATGTGGTGCATATGTATTTGGTGCCACCTTGTACCAATGTCTATGTGTTAAAATAAATAAATAAAATAAATACAACTATAATAAACGATCATGTTATCTCTATTTAAATGTCGTAAAGCTTCATGGAACCTAAAATGTATCCAAATCTTTTGACTATTGTTAGCATTTTATGAAAAAAAAGGTTTGAAATAAAGTGTGTACATGATTACAAAAAGTTACTCACATAAGTGTTTTCTTTTTGCGGATTTTAGATTGATATCATGAATAGATCGAGATTAGATCATCATTGAAAACCTGAAATCACTGAAAAGCTGTTTTATCTTAGAATGGGACACCTCAACAGTGCATATCCATGATTCCATATGCAGCATTCGAACGCAGAACCTTAGCTATACAGCACGAGCCCTTAATCTCTAAATCACTGAGCTATCATCCAACGGTGTTAATATATAACTTCAGCCAATCCACAACATTGTACAACCGTTCACTATTGTCTTCAGTGATTTTTTTTTTGATGTCACAGAAACTAATCGTTTTAAGAAATTTCTGTAGGTCATTTGAAGCTAGACCACCATGGAAAACCTGGAAGCATTGGACGGCCATTTCGTCCTAGTATGGGACTCCTCAGCAGTGCGCACCCACAAACCCGCCCCCTCCCAGCGAGATTCAAACTCAGGACCGATCAGTCACGTACACGAGTGCTTAACCATTAGACCAATGAGCCGGTCGAGATCCAGCGGTGTTAATGTCTAACTTCAACTAATCTACGAAGTTGCTCCACCTTACACCATTGTCTTCAGTGAGTTAATATCTCACAACAGGCCTGTTTCAACTACACTGATCACGGATTTTCATTAGAACTCTAGGAGTATCTCTTGAAGTCAGTCACTTACAGTTTCCAAATTTTCGGCACAAAATTCATTTATCCATTTAGTTAGTTCGTGATGAAAACCTTAGACTTAACCATCAACTGTAAATTATCATTCGAATTCTTCACATTAATTTATAACCTTCATTTTGTTTTAGTTACTCGGTGTACATTCTCAAAGTCAGTTTAGCATCACACAAAGGTAATCCATAAATTTTAATCTCACCTCGTTCACATAGCAACTATTAAATATTTTTCTAGTATAAGTTTCATTTAAATCTTATGTGATCTATTGTAATAAAGTAAGAAATAAATTTACAAATTACTAATGAACAATATAATCTTGTGTTAAGTCTTCCTGTTCGGTTGTTTGTTTGGTTGGTTACTTGTTTGTTTGATTGCTTTTTTGGTTGTTTGGTTGTTTGTTTGTTTGGTTGTTTGTGTGGTTGTTTGTTTGGTTGCTTGTTTGGTTGCTTGTTTGGTTGTTTGTTTGGTTGCTTGTTTGGTTGTTTGGTTGGTTGTTTGTTTGGTTGTTTGTGTGGTTGTTTGGTTGGTTGTTTGTTTGGTTGGTTGCTTGTTTGGTTGTTTGTTTGGTTGCTTGTTTGGTTGTTTGGTTGCTTGTTTGGTTGTTTGGTTGGTTGTTTGTTTGGTTGTTTGTTTGGTTGCTTGTTTGGTTGCTTGTTTGGTTGTTTGTTTGGTTGCTTGTTTGGTTGCTTGTTTGGTTGTTTGGTTGGTTGTTTGTGTGGTTGTTTGGTTGGTTGGTTGCTTGTTTGGTTGTTTGTTTGGTTGCTTGTTTGGTTGTTTTTTTTTAATTTTCACTCCCAATTTTTTCTTTTTTAAATTATCATCTCCCATGAAATATGATTATCTCATTTAAATTTAACTTATCTTAACAAGAAAACAAATATGGAAGTTAACTGTGATGAGATTAAAGTGATACGTTGTCATGTAATATTGATTCAATTAAGGATAATGTTATATTTAAGGTTGAGAATAGATTCTTTAAATGTTAAGTTAAGTACGAATAGTTAGTATTATTATTCTTACTATTAGCTTTAGTCAATATTATATTCTTGATAAGATATAGAACTCTTGATAGAAAGTATCTGAACAAGGTTCCATTACTGACTTCTTGATCAATCCTGACGATAACATATTGAATGATCATCAGCTAGAAGTGAATAGTTCAGTCAATCAACATCTAGATAATTCACATTCTATTCAATATATATTACCAGTAATCACGATATCTCTGATTAGGCTCTTTTATAACTTGTACACCGAAATATCGTAAACTTTTCATAAACATACCTGAATCAGTTATACAATGAGTTGACATATTGATCTGATTAAAACAAACAAGAAAACGAGATCACTTATTGAAATATCTAGATGAACAAAACAGGTAGTTCAGATATTCAAACAGGCCACTTTATACCTTTACAGAATCGATAAAACTGTTTATAACTAGCAATAATAATAATAATAATAATAATAGTAATAAAGTTTTAATATCCATGAGCTGTATGTCTTTCATGACGACAGATATAAGTAGTATGTAATAGGAATAGGAATAGGAATAGGAATAAGAAGTGGAATGTTTCCCAGAAAAAAAGATTGAAATAAAAAAGAGAGAACAGTAAGGAAAATAGAAAAATAATAAAAATAACAAAAGAATTGAAACAATGATGAATGATCAAGTGTGTAAAAGAAAACTCAACAATGATAGGCAAATATTGTATTTTCAATGATTATTGTATTTTACAAAAGGATTTTGTGATTTTGAATATTTATTTATTGAAACACATAGATATTGGTACAAGGAGGCACCAAATACATATGCGCCACACAAATCTTATTTGATTTGTATGAGGGGTATGATAGTGCCCGGATGCCCAAACAGAAGCAGCTGGTCTACTAAGAGGGCCATATCGGGAGACTTTGACCTATAGGTCTGATCCACAAGGCAGTGGAGTATCGTAAGGATATGCAGTCCCATGGTAGTCGGTGACCAATAATTGGTCCATACGCCGTTTGTTTCCTCAGGATCCTGGAGTCATGCGTACCATTGGTTTCGAATCAGGGTTTTCCAACTCCCCTAGGTGAATTCTACAGGTCCACTAACCCGCTTGAATTGCTGGAAATTCGCTTTTCGTTCTCTTAATTTCATAAACAGCATCCCTTCCGCTCGAAGAGAGTGATTAGAACTTCCCTGTCAGTGGCTGTATATGCGTGGCCATGTGAGAGCATTTGGAGAGGGAGTGCTGTCTCTCCCCACTCTCGGCCGTACCAGGGCATTTGGGGGCAGTAAATTGATCTAGAATATTATGAGTTTTTGTTTACTGCATTCTCATTGAATGTTTGACGTTCTGCTACTAGGTTCAGTTATTCAATATCTCTTCTACACATATATACATGAAAGTATTCCTGGTTAATATAAACTTATTACTAATTTCTTGAAACTAAACCATTTGGTTGACTGTAGGTCGCTGGAAGTGTTCGAAGGATTATATATATATATATATATATATATATATATATATATATATATATATATATATATATATATATATATATATATATATATATATGCCTGTTACCTCTCATCGAATAGTATAGGCCGTCCACCAGCATTCTCCATCCACCTCTGTCAGTCAGTCCTTCCCAGTTCTTTTAAGTTTCTATTCATCCTTTTCATGTCTGTTTCAAATTCACTACTCAGTGTATCACGATTCCAAGTTAACGCTTGCTTCTTGATGTAGTCTGATGATTCTTGTGATGTGTATTCTATCCATTTCCATCGTCTTTTCCTAATTTCCTCTTCAACTGAAAGCTGGTTTGTTCTCTCCCATGGTATCCAGCCAATAGATGCTGAGTATACAATGTTGCGTAGATAACTATTTATAAATACTTGTACATTCTTGATGATGGTTGTTGTAGTTCACCAAGTTTCATCTCCGTATAGTAGAACTGTCTTGACGTTCGTATTGAACACTCTAACCTTGATATTGGTTGAAAGTTGTTTTGAATTCCATATGTTCTTCAATTGTAGAAATGCGGTCTTTGCTTTACCAATCCTCGCTTCTACGTCTTCATTGGATCCTCCTTGTTCATCGATGATGCTTTCGATTTATGTGAAGGATTCTACATATTTCATAATTTTGCCATCAAACGTGATTGCGTGAGTTCTCGTTGTGTTGTATTCCCATTGTGTATGTTAATGCCTACTGATGCAGAGACTGTTGCTACACTATTTGTCTTCATCTGAATTTGTTCATGTGTATGAGATAGAGTGGCCTATTCATCTACAAAGTCCATATTTTCTAATTGATTCCAAGTTGTCCATTGTATTCCGTGCTTTCTCTCAAATATCAAGATCTTCATAATTCAATGAACTACTAGAAGAAAGAGAAAGAGAGAAAGCAGCCTAATGTAAAACCAACTTTGAATACTTGTTATTTTTTATACTACATTAGGTTGATTAAATAGTAAAAGAAAAAAAAGAAGGAATGAAATATAAATAGTGGGATTACTTACTTACTTACGCCTGTTACACCTCGTGGAAGAGCATAAGCCATCCACCAGCATTCTCTATTCAACCTTGTACTTAATAATCCTTTCCAGCTCTTTCCACTTATTATTCATCATTTTCATATCTGTTTCTATTCGCCAACGTAATGTGCTCTTTAGCCTTCCGATTTTCCGTTTCTCATCAGGATTCCAAGTTAGGGCTTATCTCGTGATGTTTTTTGATGACTTGCATAATGCATATCCTATCCATTTTCTCATCATCTTTTCATAATTTTCTCTTAAACTGGAAGCTGGTTTGTCCTCTCCCATAAAAGGCTGTTACTGAGAATAGTAGAATATATATATATATATATATCACTAAAGGGTTATATATATACTTACTTACCTACTTACTTATGCCTGTTACTCCCAATGGAGAATAAAACGCCAACCAGCACTCTCCAACCCACTCTGTCCTGGGCATTCTTTTCTAGTTCCATCCAATTCTTCTCTATTTTTCTCATGTCCATCTACATTTCCCGACGTAATGTGTTCTTTGGTCTTCCTCTCCTACTTTCACCTTAAGGATTCCAAGTGATGAATGCTTGTCTTGTGACGCAGTTGGATGCTTTCCTCAATATGTGTCCTATCCACTTCCAGTGCTTCTTCCTGATTTCTTCCTCCACTGGAATCTGGTTTGTTCTCTCCCACAGTAGGTTGTTGCTAATAGTATCAGGTCAACGGATCCAAAGTATTTTGTGTAGACAACTGTTAATAAACACCTGTATCTTCTGAATGATGGCTTTCGTAGTTTTCCAGGTTTCAGTGCCATACACTAGAACTGTTTTGAAAGTTCTATTGAAAATTCTGATCTCGGTGTTGGTTGACAGACAGTTGTTTTGAGTTCCAGTTGTTCTTAAGTTGTAAATATGCTGCTCATGCTTTGCCTATCCGTGCCTTCACATCTAAATCACATCCACCATGATCATCAATGATGCTGCCCAAATATATAAATGTTTACACATCTTCCAAATCTCCGTCAATTGTGATTGAATTGATGCATGCAGTGTTGTATCGGAGAATCTTGCTTTTCCCTTTTTGTATGTTGAGACCTACTGCTGCTGAGGCTGCTGCTACACTGATCGTCTTCTCTTGAATTTGTTATTTTGTGTGCGATAAAAGAGACAGATGATCTGCGAAGTCTATATCGTCCAATTGCATTCTAGCTTTCCGCTGTATCCCATGCTTCCCCTCAGATGTTGACATCTTGATAATCCAGTCGGTCACGAAAAGAATAAGTAGGGTATGAATTTAAGCAATCTTGCCTGATACCAGTCTTTACTTTGAACGATTTTGTCAACTGTCATCCATGAACGATTTTGTAGTTTAATCCATCATAGGTATTCTGTATGATATTGACTATTTTCTGAGGCACGCCGTAGAGTCGAAGAAGCTTCCATGGGGTTGTTCTGTTTACGCTATCAAATTCTTTTTCATAGTCAATGAAGTTAATATAGAGTGATGAATTCTATTCAATTGATTGTTCCACAATGATCCGTAGAGTTGTGATTTCGTCTGTACACGATTTATCCTTACAGAATCCCACCTGTACACCTAGATAATAAATTCGTTGAAAAGAGATCTATTCGCTGAACTTCGTGTTTTAATATATATATATATATATATATATATTTGTCAAACTACTATAGATCTATTCCATTAATATTCATTTAGATAATTAATTAATGCCAAATATTAATACAGATCAGATAGATTTTATCAATGAACATAATATACATGATCATTTGTGATATGATCATTAATGGAACTCATTTACAACAACAACAACAACAACAAAATGGTTACTTCCTTATATAATCCATACTATTTTTTATACTAGAATATAAAAGTATAAATGAATTAGGATATCTAATATGGAATAGACAAAATATCTTTACTTCCATTGAATGGTTATCAGATATCAGGATTATTTCACATTGATCACTATGTTGTTGGTTTTTTGAATTTTCTTTTTTGGTTTTACGGTTATTAGGGATTGGTTTTTTTGTCTATTGTCTATCAATTAACTTTTTATAATTATCATCACATCAGTCAGTCAGTCAGTCAGTAACAACGTGGAACTTCGTACGTACGTACGTACATCAGTTCAAGTTGCCATACCACATTAGCACAGAGATGCATTTATTGATTCAAATCTCGTAGTGGTAGAGGTAATGAAAGTATAAGTAGTAAATAGGGAACATTAAGGTTTGATGATGTTATTGAAGAAGTATAATCCAGTGGAATAGATTTGGAAAGAAAATAAAGGAACATGAAGAATTCAGAAGATTAGAGTTTGAGAGAACACAAAGATTGGATGCGCCACTGCGCCATTACAAACGATGTTGAGCCATGTCACATTCAAGATCTCTAAACATCGATTGCTAATTAGCATTATATATATATATATATAAGCAAAGATGGATAGTGGCTAACGTTGGAATCCATAATGTGCGTTTCGTTCTAGTTGGGACTCATCAGTTGGATGTACATTCATCTCACAGTTAGTATTCAATACGGCACTCGAACCTAGTACCATTCGCTTCAAGCACCAACACGTTATCCACTTAACTACTGAGTCCTGACGGCCATTTGCTTCTAATGCTTATAAATTAAGGCAATATCAAGGTAATACACACATTATGCACATATGTAAATAAGAGACTGATCAATTTCAGTCCTAAACATCAATGGGAAGATTCAAGTAAAACAATACAAAGTGAATATATATATTCCTTCAAAAAAACTATTAAATATCATTGAAAGTATTTGATAAATAAAAGAATAAAATTATATTTGTAAAAATCTCATTCTCTTAGCTTAGTGGTCTACAGAGATTAAGTGTTCATGCATGAGACTGAATGCACTGGGTTCGAATCCCATGAGGCAAGATTGTGGATGCACACTATTGAGGAGTCCCACAATAGGATGAAACAGCTATCTAGTGCTTTCAGATTTTCAATGATGGTCTGATATCAATCGGTTCATGACCTTGATCCAAAAATTTCTTTTGATATATAAATAAGTATATAATTCTTCAATTGTTCTAGGAGTTTCTCCTTATTGGTGTTTTGATCTGCGATAATGAAAGTGTCATCAATGTAGCGGAAATATAAATCAAGCTTTTCAATAGTCTCATTAAGAGGTCCATTTTTTAGCTTTGCTAGAAAGAGATCAGCTAAAATTGGGCCTAGAGTTGAGCCCATGACTATTCCGTCTATTTGTCTATAATAAATATTGTTAAAGAAAAAATGGACATTTAGCGTGCATCTTAGGAGCAGTTCTTCTAGGCCCGATTTCAGCTGATCTCTCTCTAGCAAAGCTAGAAAATGGATCTCTTAATTCTTTAATTAACTAAATAGGTTATTGTTATGATTTGATGTCCGGCTTATGATCACGTGACTTATACACCAATCAGAATACGGCTTATACGAATATTCGCACTATGACAAGACCAATGACGTTCAACCGGTCTGAGCAGTCTAGCGTCCTATTGGGTCCTACGTCCTTCTAACCTGTCCTCTTGAGTCCAGAACACAATACCAGCTTCTGAATCAACCAAAATCGAACCAAATCATTGATTTCAGACATACTCGGTTTATATATCAATCAGGCAGACCACAACGTACCATATAACAGTTATGCAGTTATGTTAAAAACGTTGAAAGTAAGAAATTGTTGAAACATTTGATATAAACAATAGAGATTAAGATAATATCAAGATTATATACAAAATGATTTTTGATAGATCAATAACAAAAACTTATATATATTTTTTTCCATAGTTCAAGTTATAAGTTAATTCAAGCTAGAACATCATGAGAAACCTAAAAACACTGGGTAGTCAAATCATCCTAGAATGGAACTCTTTAACAATGCACAGTCAAGATATTGGTCATGGGATTTGAATTCAGGTTTAGTGTTCTAGAGATTAGACGTTTGTACACGAGACTGAAAGTCTTGATTTCAAATCGTGGAATTTTCCAATGGATATTTACGACTAAAATTAATCAGTTTGTTATTGACATATGTGCTACCTGTGTGAAAGGCGATCTCAACAACTGTGATAAATACACGGGAATCACTCTTCTCTCAATACCAGGAAAAGTCTTCAACAGGGTATTGTTAAACAGGATGAAGGACTGCGTAGATGCCCAACTTTGAGATCAACAGGCAGGATTCCATTATGATAGATCGTGTACAAACCAAATCGTAACCCTATGGTTCATTGTGGAACAATCAATTAAATAGAATTCATCACTCTCTATCGACTTCATTGACTACGAAAAAGAATTTGTTAGCGTGGACTCTACGGCGTGCCTCAGAAGACATTCAATATTATACAGAATACCTATGATGGATTAAAGTACAAAATCGTTGGTGGAGGACAGTTGACAAAGTTGTTCAAAGTAAACACCGGTGTCACATAAGGTTGTTTACTCTCAATTCCTCTTTCTCCACGTGCTTGACTGGATTATTGAAGACGTCAACATCTGAGGGGAAGCACGGGATACAGTGGACATCTGGGATGCAATTGGATGATCTGGACTTCGCAGATGATCTGGCTGTTCTATCGTAAACGTGACAACAAATGCAGGAGAAGACGACCAGTGTAGTAGCAGCCTCAGCGGCACCATAAAGTCTCAATATACACAAAGAGAGAATCAAGATACTATGATACAACACTGCATGCACCAATTCGATCACAATTGACGGAGATATGGAAGATGTGTAAACATTTACATATTTGGGCAGCATCATTGATGATCATGGTGGATCTGATTTAGATGTGAAGGCACAGATCGGCAAGACAAGAGCAGCATATTTACAACTGAGGAACAACTGGAAAGTAAAACAACTGTCTGTCAACCAACACCGAGATTAGAATTTTCAATAGAACTTTCAAAACAGTTCTAGTGTATGGGGCTGAAACCTGGAAAACTACGAAAGCCATCATTCAGAAGATACAGGTGTTTATTAACAGTTGTCGATGCAAAATACTTCGGATCCGTTGGCCAGACACAATCATCAACAACCTATTGTGGGTGAGAACAACTCAGATGCCAGCAGAGGAACAAATCAGGAAGAAGCACTGAAAGTATATAGGACACACATTGAGGAAAGCATCCAACTGCGTCACAAGACAAGCCTTCATTCGGAATCCTGAAGGTCGAAGGAGGAAAGGAAGACCAAAGAACACATTACGTCGGGAAATGTAGATAGACATGAGAAAAATAAAGAAGAATTGGATAGAACTAGAAAAGAATGTCCAGGACAGAGTGGGTTAGAGAGCGCTGGTCGGCGTCTTATGCTCCATTAGGAGTAACAACAGGTGTACGTAAGTAAGTAAATAAGTAAGTAAGTACGTATGTAAGTGAGTCATTATATCTCGATGAATAGGAAATATTTTTTTGCCTAATTATTTTTGATGATGTTTCGTGACCTGATGTTAATTGCTTCTTCAGAGTAAATTTTACAACTAAATTAAATTGATGATACAAGTTTTTACATGATATAAAGAAAATAAAATACATTTATTCAATATAAATTTTGTATAATAATAATAATAATAATAATAATAATAATAATAATAATAATAATTAGGAAATGATACAATGTAACACATTTCACTATTACAAAACAATGATCGATTGAAATAACCTCAATCTATAAATGGATAATAATGGAGAGGATGGGGGGGGGAGGCGGAGAGAATCATTTCTACAAAAAAAATGATAATAATAATAATAATAAGCAAACGTATGGGATGAAACTAGATTGATTTCATAAAAACACATCACACGTACATGACTTCTATCGGTTATTCTAATTTACTAGAAAGATAATTGAATAGCCTCTAGTTATTAAAAAAAAACATTTTCAATGTAAAGTATTTATGATGGTTAGATGTGGAATTGTAAGACATTTGTTTCACTATATTTAGAACTTTTCAGTTGAGTATAGTTGATATTCACTTTGAGACTCGAACTCATTACTATTCACTTTCAATGTTATTATGTTATTCATTTAGTTAATCATTCCTGATAACTATTAGCTAAATGGATAATTTGACAACATTTGAAGTTGTTATGATTTAATGTCCGGTTTTCGATCAGGTGACTTATCGACCAATCAGAATACGACTTATACCAATCTTCTCATTGTAACAAAACCAATGACGTTCAACCGGCCTGAAGAGTTTAGTGTCTTTATTGGGTCCAATGTCCTTCTAACCCGTCCGCTTGACTTCAGAACACAATACCAGCTTCTGTAATATGAATCGAATCATTTATTTCAGACATACTGGATTTATATACATCAACCAAACAGACCGCAACGCACCATCAAATAGAAAATAACATGTGTACACAATGAAGCCAAAAAGTGGCTGTGAATGTGAGTACAATTTAGGGACAGTGAACCATACAATAATAATCTATAGGTCAAAATGAAGCTTATAACAAGGGGAATATAGATATATACAATCTACTTACTGAATAATTATACCATAAGAATATATATAGATAATATTAATCCATTACTCGTGATTTAATCTTCGCTTGGATATAACAGAAGTGAACAGTAGTGAGTTCGAGTTCCGAAATAAATATCGATTGTAAAATGCCAGTACATTTGGTTGATGAATTCTAAATAGGATAATGATTCTATTGCTAGCTACTATCCATCTTTGTGTTGGGATGATCTAGAAAATTTCTCGCAAAAGACACGTAAGGATCAGGAAGCATTAAAAAAGCATTTCATCCAATCAGTGTTCACTTGAAGATTTAGTCAAAAGTATCAAGGAAGTGAAACGACATATGTAGAGTTTGTCATTGGCTGATTACTTATACTACTACTACTATGTTTATTAACATTCCAAAATCTTTGTGCAACCCAAACGACATTTAAAACATTATAAAAACCTTATATTTTCTGTATGAAAATCAACCTTTGGAGTAAAGAACTTCTCGCATACTTTGCGTCTTCTCTCTTGTGTTCAGGTTGCTGTATATAGTTCTAGCTTTGGGGGGGGGGTTACAAGAAGAATAGCTTAGGAACTGAATATAGCGTTCAATTAGCAAGACTTATCACTTTACATTCTAATGTTTGTGATTTAATGATAATATCAATACAATCTGCATAAGTGATTGATCAATTATATTCCTAAAGATCAATGATGGATACAATTTAAGGTAACAATATTAAATGGAAATTTTAATTAACTTATATAATATTCAATCTTATCTTATTCATTATCTTATTATAATATAACTTAAATGTGTTTATATAATGAAAACATAATTATAATTATAATGAATGGTAACTATTAGGATCCATTTATAGATCAATACTATGCGTATATATTTCTATCGTATAGTTGTTAAGTAACTAAGCTATTCATATTCGTGTTTCTCGTATTATGAGCTTCAGTTTGATCTATGAACTATTATTATACGATTTACTATTCTTGAGTTATGCCCAGTCTATTCATTACAGTCTCCCTTATTCACAGCCATATTTGACTAATTCTTGTACAAATGTTGTTTCCATATTTTATGGTGTGATGTGGTCTGTCTGATTGGTATATAAACCGAGTATGTTTGAAATATAATGATTCATATTGCAGAGACTGAGATTGGTGTTCTGGACTTAACTGGCTGGACTAGGTGGAAGGCAGAACTAATCAGAACTATAGGCTGCTCGCACGTATTTTACGCGTCCTTTGTCCGATCGATAATTCACTACACTCTACTCAGCGGTCCAACATATAAAACCTTGTTTATTAATTATCACCTCCCACATTCATAGCCACTTTTAGCTAATTCTTGTACAAATGTTGTTTCCATATTTTATGGTACGATATGGTCTGTCTGGTTGGTATATAAACCCAGTATGTTTGAATATAAATGATTCATCTTGCAGAGGTTCAGATTGAAGTTTTGGACTTAAGTGGCTGGGTTAGGCGGAAAGTGAGACCAATCAGAACTCTAGACTGGTTGTACGGGTTTTACGCGTTATTGGTCTCTAATTGGTGGTATCATTACCTCATACATTAACAGAGCACACATGCTACAATTTATAACAATGAACAACTTATTAATTAAATCACAATGATCTAATGATAAACATTTCGTGGCCAATTATCTGACTCTATTTATATCCTATGATGATTATTATGGTAATATAGATTCCAGATATTCTTGTATATAGTATCATCGATTTAACTGGCGTTATTCACTAACGTAAATTTAAGAATAAAGTTTTAAATATGTCTAATTCATACAATCGTTAATCTGAATATACAATCAGAAAGATGAAGCGAAAAAAAATGACACAAAATGAAGAAAGCGTATTAATCAACTTGTTTTCATCAAGTGTAATCCGTGTCAGGTAGAAACAGTTGTCTACCTCAGTACAATGGAAGATAGTCGTGGATTGGTTGATGTGAGACATTAACAACATTGGATTCCGGCCGGCTCAGTAGTCGAGTAAGTTAAGCCTCTAGGTTGGAATCCCGCGAGCGGGATTGTGGATGTGCACTGCTGAAGAGTCCCACAATAGGATGAAAAAAGCCTTCCAGTGCTTTCAGGTTTTTAATGGTGGTCTAACATCAATCGGTTCATGATCTTAATCAAAAAACTTGACAATCTCTACAACACCTAAACTGATAGAAAATATATGTTGCAGATATGGGATGAATAGGTTAAGAAGTGTACACACATACATATACGCTTACATCAAATCAATCAAAGTTGATAAGAGAATAATTGACAAAATGAAATTGTTACTCAAGTAGAATGAATAAATTAGTCCGTTCAGAGGTTAGAATAACTTATATACGTTAAACATAATATCAACTTCTATAAACTCACTACAAATTAATAATGCATAATGTACATTTTGGTATTGTGATAGAAATATCAAGGATAGTTCTGAACTATATGATATAACTTTCTGTTATGACTTTAGTCTGACTAATTACCACGTGATTTAGACGCCATTCGAAATGCAACCAATACAATCTTCACACAACTCCTCCTGAAGTCCCTCCGGAGGCTACTGCCGTTCCTAAGCCCAGAAAAAGGAAGGGGGTTGGGCATGGGATTAGCGACCCTCATCCCGTAGAAAACTAACTCGCTAAAAAACGCTAACCAGAAAACATAATTCACAATCTTCACATTGTACTAAACCAATGATGTTCAACCGGTATGAGCAGCCTAGCGTCCTTATTGGTCCGTTGCTCGCCTAACCCGTCCACTTGAGTCCAGAACACCAATACCAGCTCCCATTATAAGAATCATTTATTTCAGACATACTAGATTTGTATATCAACCAAACAGACCGCAACGCACCATAAAATAGAAAGTAACATTTATACACAATAAAGCCAAAATGTTGTAGTCGCTGTGTTTCGTTAATCAATCATCCTCTTAACCGTTATCATATAAAACTCAATGGCGTTTTAAATCATAAGGCAAAGAGAAGCAGCAATTACAATTTATTATCAGATAGATCAAACCACAAAGCAGAGAGGTGAATGAATCAGTCAAACAGTCGAGTGTGTATAGGATCAAATGTACATGTATAAATATATATCCATATAGCAAAATGAATGGATCATCGAATCACTTAAGCAGTTCATAGTAAAGCAAGTAGAATGAATATATGCGTAGGTAGTAAGCACAATGTTCAAGATAGAATGATATAGATCAGTTGTTATTGTACGAATGACTCTATCCACTAAATAAGTGAACAAGAGGACTTAACCTAATCGGTCTCTTATTGGCATATGTGTATCCTGTGCGTATTGCCTCAATATTACCTTAATTTACAAGTATTATAAGCAGAGTAAACATCAACTCTGAGATGCAGGTACATCCAGCTGACGAGTCCCACAATAGGACGAAACGCGCGTCCTGGATTCCACTGCTAGCCACTATCCATCTTTGCTTATCCCAATCTCCGTTCCTTCATTCTAAATCAATGTTCTCTTGTAAGATTTTATGAAATAACTAAAACCATTTTATATAAAACAAAACGTTCAATTTTAGATTTATTAGTTTTTGTTAATTGGTCAATTACTTACTTACTTACACTTGTTACTCCCAATGAAGCATAGGCCGCCAATCTGCATTCTCCAATCCATTCTGTCCTGTGCCTTTCTTTCTAGTTCTATCTAATTGTTGTTCGTTATTCTCATATCTGTCTCCATTTCACGGTGTAATGTGTTCTTCGGTCTTCCTCTCCTCCTTTCACTTTGAGGATTCTGAATGAAGGCTTGTTTTGTGACATAGTTGAGTGCTTTCTTCAATATGTATCCTATCCACTTCCAGAGTTTCTTCCTTATTTCTTCCTCTGTTGAAATATGGTTTCTCCTCTTCCATAGTAGGTTATTACTGATCATGTTTAATCAAGAGATCCGAAGTATTTTGCGTAGGCAACTAGTCAATAATATTTCTTTAAAACTTCTATTGTTCAAACAAACAATAAATAGGAAAGAGTAAGTTTACTAATCATAAAATTTTTAAATAACAAGACTCAGTAAAAGAAAAAACAACAAAATCTATCATTGATTTATGGTTGTTCGATTTCATTACGTAGTTGCTATTCATTTCATTGATCAATAACAAACAACAATACTTCTCTCTCTCTCTCACTCCCTCAAAGAATCAAGATAAAATAAACTAACTTGAGAAGTAGTAACCAGTCGAATTCAACCGAGTGTGTTGTGAGATAGTAACTCACTGAACACAATGGTGGATATTTCACTCAATTTCGTGGATTAGTTGAAGTTAGATATTAACACCGTTGAATGTTGGCCGGCTCAGTGGTCTAGTTGGTTAAGTGCTCGAGCGCGGAACCAGTAAGTCATGGGTTTGAATCTCGCAGGGGCGAGGTCGTTGATGCGCACTGTTACTGAGGAGTCCCACATGAGGACGAAACGGCTGTCCAGTGCCTCCAGGTTTTCCATGGTGGTATCTAGCTTCAATTGACTCATGATCTTAACCATTGAAATTACTATAATTTCCACACAACCTTTTCTGATAATAACTTGAAAAGAACAACAGTAACAAATATAAATGTCAAATGGAAAGTTTGGAAGAGGTGGGTACTTTCGCATACCTAAGAAGTATCATTCATGAACAAGGCAGATGTAAAAGCAGGGATTTGTAAAGCAAGGACATGATTCCTAAAGTTGAAAAATATATGGGACTCAAAACAACTGTCAATCAATATCAAACTCACAGTCTTCAATTGAAACATCAAGATAGTTCTGCAGTAAGTAGCTAAAGCTTGGAGAACTACCATAACCATCATCAAGAAGATATAAGTATTTATAAATAAATGTCTAATAAAGATACTGAATATCCGTTAGTCGGATACCATCAACAACAGATTTCTTTGCGAAAGAACAAACCAGCTTCCATTTGAGGAAGAAATTAAGAAAACATGATGGAAATGGATAAAACATACATTATGGAAATCATTAAATTGAATCATGTGACAAGTGTTAACTTGGAATCTTGAAGGAAAACGGAAAAAAGGAAGGTCAAATAATACATTGTGTTAAGAATTGTAAGCAGACATGAAAAGTATGAATAGCAACTGGAAACAACTGGAAAGAATTGTCAAGGACAGAATTGGATAGAGAATTCTTGTCGATGGTCTATGCTCCTCGACGAGGGTTAACAGTAAAAGCATTTAAAGATAACACATTCATAGCAACTATCAAAGTTTAGTTTGCAATCAGTACGATACTCATAAAACACTTTTCTTAGAGTTAAATAGTCTAGATTTTAATTTCCTTAATTATTGTAATCTATTATCACATATAGATGGACCATTTATGAATATTTATTTAATTAAAGGATAGATGTACAGGTCAACTTGCCTTAATATGTGAAATCATTCAAGATTCGAAACCCAGGACCTAAAAGTCTCGCGCGCGAGCGCTTAATCTCCAAACCACTGATCCAGCCAACATCCAACGATGTTAATATCTAACTTCAACTAATCCACGAAGTTGAGCGACACATTCACTATTGTCTTTAAACAGTTACTATTTCACAACAGAGCTGGTTGAACTCCATTAGTTACTACTTTTTACTAGAACTCCTGGAAATACTTCTTGAAAACAGTCACTAGTGAGCATATGTTTTGTGGATATTATAGTTATTTCAATAGTTAAGATCATGAGTCAATTGAAGCTAGATACCATAATGGAAAAGCTGAAAGTTCTGGATGGCAATTTCGTCCCATTGTTGGACTCCTCAACAATATGCATCCACGACCTCGCCTCCTGCGAGATTCGAACCCATGATCTACTGGTTCCGCGCTTGAGCACTTAACCACTAGACCACTGAGCTAGCCGACATCCAACGGTGTTATTGTGTAACTTTAATCAATCCACGAAATTGAGTGATACATCCACCATTGTCTTCAATCAGTTACTATCTCACAACAGACTCGGTTGAACTTCACTAATCACTACTTCTCACTAGAACTCCAAAAACTACCTCTTGAAGCGAGTCACTAGTGAGCATATATTGATTAATATCAGAAGGGGGGTTTTGTAGATATTATAGTATCCACAAAACCCCCCTTCTGATAAATCAATTAATTAAGTTTATATATGAAAAGTCTATAGACTGGGTACTGAATGAGGTCAGTTAACACATGTTATTAACATTAAAGTATATAACAAATTATTCTCATCATAGTTAAATATCAATGAATGAACTAGGAAACAACTTTTAAAACAATGATGTAATGATAATGATTACATATGAGAAACAGTCAAGCAAAAAAAAAAGTATATTATGAAATGAAGGTTCATTAATTAGGATAGAAAATAATTGACATTTATTCTGTTTATTAACAATGTCATTAACCTTTGAAACATTTGGAAGATATAGTTTCAGTAATAATATAGAAAGACTCGAACTTGATCAAGGAGGCAATCGCTTCAAACTATCAATAAGATTCTGAGTCACAAAAAGCACTATCATAAGGAAAAGATCACTGTTGATATAGTGGATTAGATTCAAGAAAGAAGGGACAAAATGTCAGCAATCAATATCAGACAAAGAAGAGCAAAGAAAGTCAAGGTGTAAAGTGAATACATAGAAGTAAACAAACAAGTGAAGAGGAGTGTCAGAGCCGATAAATGTAAATATGTGGAAGATTTATTAATGACGGCGGAAAATCCGGCAATTGATACAACAAAAAAAACTCGCTGGAAATTATCGTAAACTACAACGATCAGTGAAAAGTAGGGAAGGTAAAGTAATCACCAACATTGAAGAAAGTAGAAACAAGTGAATAGAGAAATTCAAGGAACTCTTGAATCGACCAGACCCATTGAACCCACCCAAAATCGAAGAAGCATACATGGACTTTTCAATTGATGTTGGCCCACCAAAAGTTGAAGAGATCAGCATAGTCACCAGACAAATTAAGAGCGACAAAGCAGCGGGGCTAGATAACATTCCGACAGAGGAATTGAAAGCAGATGTAGCTGTAACTGCAAAGATACTCCACATCCACATTTGGGATAAAGAACAAGTACCAACAGACTGAAAAGAAGGGCACCTGATCATGATATCTAAAGAAAGGCGATCTCTCAATACCAGAAAAAGTCTTCAACAGGGTGTTATTAAACAGAATGAACGACTCTGTAAATACCAAACTTTGAGATCAACAGGGTGGATTCCGTAAGGATCGATCGCGTACTGACAAAATCGCAACACTACGGACCATTGTGGAACAATCAGTTGAGTGGAATTCATCATTCTATATCAACTTCATTGACTACGAGAAAGCATTTGACAGCGTGGACAGGAGTAGATAGTCAATATCATACAAAATTCCTATGATGGTCTAAACTGCGAAATCGTGCATGGAGGACAGCTAACTGACTCGTTCAAAGTAAAGACCGGTGTCTGACAAGGTTGCTTACTCTCATCCTTCCTCTTTCTCCTGGTGATCGACTGGATCATGAAGACGTTAACATCTGAGGGGAAGCATGAGATACAGTGGACATCTAAGATGCAGTTGGATGATCTAGACTTCCCAGACGATCTGGCTCGTCTATCGCACGCAAAACAACAAACGCAGGAGAAGACGACCAGTGTAGCAGCAGCCTCAGCAGCAACAGCAGCAGTAGGTCTCAATATACACAAATACAGAAGCAAGATTCTCCGATACATCACAACATGCACCGATCGAATCACAACTGAAGGAGAAGTTTAGGAGGATGTAAGAACCTTTACATATCTGAGCAGCATGATTGATGAACACGGTGGATCTGATGCAGATGTGAAAGCGTGGAGAAGCATATCTATGATTCAAGAACATCTGGAACTCCAAACAACTGTCTGTCAACCAACATCGACTTCAGAATTTTCAATACAAATATGAAGACAGTTTTATTGTATGAGGCGGAAACTTGGAGAACTATGAAAGTCATCATCCAGAAGATACAGGTGTTTACTAACAGTTGTCTAGTAATTAGACGGACATTCTCAAGTTCACTTTAGCGTCACTTAAACGTCATCCATAAATAAATAGTCTCACCCAAAGATTTTATGATATCTGTTTCATGTAATATTAAATCCTTCTATTTATTATTTTAGTAAAACTATTTTGATAGAGCGACACCAGACTAACCTTGAGAGTATTCACCTAATAAACAGAATCGAATAAGGATTATAAATAAGTGTGAGAAATTCGAATGATGATTTACAGTTGATGATTAGATTTAAAGGGTTTCCATCACGAACTGACATCAGTTATAATGGCATGAATGTATTGTGGGGCCCTTTGGTTTGTTGTTATTTAGATCGCACGATGTTGTCAAAGAGTTCTTCACTTTAGTGGCCCGAGATTTGACTCCTAATAGATCGTATGAATGTTTGTTATCGCCTATCCTCGTATATAATCACCGACTTAAATCGTGTTAGTTAATAACGGAATTAAATAAGTCAAAAAACGAGAATAGAAATTTGGAATACATCTATTTTGTATAATCGTTGATCAAACAAACGAACGGGGAAACGATGCAAAGAGAAGAAAGCGGAGCTAAATTGACGCGCGATGAAGATGGCTGGTAAGCCAACGCCCCGTTTAACTAAGCGTTAATCAATATTTATAAGCACACAAAAGTAAGTTACAGACATGTGATGAGTAATGGGAAAAGAAGTGTACACACACCTACAACGCGCTCATATAAAAACAGTCAAGATTGATAAGCGAATAATTAATTAACAAGGTTAGAATGTGATACAAGTAGAATGAATAGAATGGGGGCTGTCCGAAAGCCAGAATAAGGTATTTGGGCTTAACATAATAATAGACATTACAGTATTTAGCCAAATGGCGAGTGTATTTCACTCCAAAATCCAAGATTTGTTCTCTTATACATTGTAATCTCATTATTAATTCTTCTCTATGTTCTTATTTATTTTACACTGATTATACATTGAATATTTACAATGTTTCTAAGCTAAATCTAATAAATATTAAGACATTATTTCACTTTATATTCATAATCTATAAAATATACGTTTTGTTATTGTAAAGAATAATAATAATCATAATAAACATTAATACATACATACATACATACATACATACATACATACATACATACATACATACATACATACATACATACATACATACATACATACATACATACATACATACATACATACATACATACATACATACATACATACATACATACATACATACATACATACATACATACATACATACATACATACATACATACATACATACATACATACATACATACATACATACATACATACATACATACATACATACATACATACATACATACATACATACATACATACATACATACATACATACATACATACATACATACATACATACATACATACATACATACATACATACATACATACATACATACATACATACATACATACATACATACATACATACATACATACATACATACATACATACATACACACATACATACACACATATACCTAACTCATATTATCCTATTTTGATTGTTACCCTGAAGAAGTACAGACAAGTTTGTTGGACGAAACGTTGAAATGATTTTACATTTCAATAGATGAGATTATTTCATTCATAATCACATGTCCACGGCCTATGCTCCATTAGGAGTAACAGGCGTAAGTAAGTAAGTAAGTACATAATTATTGTACAATGTAGGAAAATGACTAATTGAATATCATGCCAATTCATTTATACATTACAATTAAATTGTAATGATAACAAAGCTTGTTTAGAATGAAACTGTATATCAACAAACGAATTTCAATAGTTAACATTGCTATTAAACTCCTGAAAATCCTATGGGACTACTGCCAATCTCAAGACCGGATAAAGAAGGAGGGTTAAGCATGGAGTTAGCGACCCCATTTCGTAGAAAAGTAACTCGCTTAAAAACCGCTCACATTGCTATTAAGCTATTGTTGTTATTATTATTATTATTATAAACTATCTTGAGAGTATTATTGGACTCAATTTTATCGTTTTGTTACTGATTATTCAATAAGAATCATACAATTATATCATGAAATTCAAATGATCTCATAGTAAGCTTAATAACTTAATCAGAGAGTGATCTTGTAGTTATTATAGTGATTTAATAGTTGGACTCGTGAGTCAATTAAATCTAGACCACCATGGAGAGTCTAGAAGCATTGGAAGGTAGTTTCGTTCTAATATGGGACTCCTCAACAATGCGCATCCACGATCTCATCTCACAAAATTCAAACTCAGGATCTACCGGTCTCGTGCATGAGCGCTTAACCTCTAGACTACTGAGTTGACCGGTTTCCAATGGTGTTAATGTTTAACTTCAATCAATCTACGAAGTTGCACCACCTTTCATCATTGTTATCAGTGAATTACTATTGATTTAAGTTCTTGTATACTTTACCTTTTTCTTTTATCGATTCGTATGGTTCTTATTCATCAGTTTCATTATTGAATAGTTACTACTGTTTGAACCTGATTAAATCAATAAATTAAATCTTCTCAGTATACAGGTTATGTATTTATTTATTTGAACATATAAATGTTGGTACAAGGAGGCAGCAAATACATATGCGCCACACAGATCTCATTAGATATGTATGAGGGCTTTGATACTGCCCGGGTGCCCAAATCGAAGCGGATGGTTTTCTTAGGGGGTAACGCCCAGAGCCTTCGACCTAGAGGTCTAACCCACAAGGCAGTGGAACATCGTAAGGTGACCAACGATTGGTTAATACGTCATTTGATCCTTCAGGATACTGGAGCCCATATGCATCATTGGTTTGAGATCCGGTTAAAACACTGAACATTAGCTTTTCGTCCTCTCATTTTCCTAAATAACATCCTCGCCACGAGAAGGCAGTGAGAAGGAATTCCCTGACAGAGGCTGTATACGCGTGGCCACGTGAGAGCACTTGGAGAGGGAGAGGGGACTCTCCTCACTCTCGACAGTACCATGGCATTTAGGGGCATACAGGTTACACAACGATACAATCAACGACATCATCCAGAAAAAAAATAATAAAATACACCACTTATTTTCCAATCAATTTGATTGATATTGGGAAATGTAAGTGAGATTATCGACTATTAGATTTTAAGTATAATAATAATTCATTGAAATTTTGGGATAAAAATGAAATGGAAAATTAGGAAGAAAAGAGCAATTATTTTCAGATAGGCATGTTTTGTGGAGATTATAGTAATTTATTAGTTAAATTTATGGGTTAATTAAAGCTAGATCACGATTGGAAACCTGGAAGCAATGGACAGATTTTTCGTACTAATATGGGACTTTTTAGCAGTGACCAATGGAGTTTAACCAGGTCTGTTGTGAGATAGTAATTCACTGAAGACAATAGTGGACGGTGGCACAATTTCTTGGATTGGTTGAGATTAGACATTAACACCGTCGGATTACAGCTCAGTGCGCAAGACCGAAGGCCCCGAGTTGGAATCCTGTAAGCGGGATCGTGGATATGCACTACTGAGAAGTCTTATTCTAGGACGAAACAGTAATCCAGTGCTTCTAGGTTTTTCATGGTGGTTCAACATCAATCGGTTCATGATCTCAATCAAAAACATTTGATATTAGACTACGATTTATTGACTCAAAAGTATCAGTTGAATCAGTATGATGTTACGTTACCATGTTTGACCATGTATAATGCCATGAACTGCTGAAAAATCAGTTGGCCGACACGATTCAACTAATACTAATCTTTAAGGAAACTAATATTCAAATTGGATAATTTTCATAAATTTTCCATAATTATTTTTTAGTAAAAGTTGGCAGAAGGATAGTAAACATTACGCAACAAAAGAACTGATATTATAAACAAAGAGGGATAGTAACTAGCATTAGATTCCAGGACACACGTTTCGTCTTATTTAAGACTCATCAGCTGGATGTGCCTGCATCTCTGGGTTGCCGTTGACTCCGACACTCAAACCCAGTACCATTCAGTTCCTAACCATCAAGAGGAAGTTTCATCCCATTGCAGTACTCATTCACGATCCCGCCTTACAAGATTTGAGCCCAGGTTCAGTGCTTCCAGGTTTTCCATGGTGGTCTAGCTTCAATTGACTCATGATTTCAACTATTGAAAAAAATCTCTGTACATAACTTTATTCGTATTCTAGTTAGAATATTGTGAAAAGGTTTCATGTTTTGTTTCTTTTCAATATTTTTATATGTAGCATAACTATGGAAAACCTTTTTTTCAATTATTGAACACTATAATGAAAGTTCTTAATGTCTAGACAACACAGTCGGCATCCAATGGTATTAATGTCTAACTTCAATCATCCATATCCTTCGGTAGGTAAATGTCTTACACCTGACACATATTGGACAACACTAGTTACGGCTTATCATAAGAACTCTAGGAATTACGTCTTGAAGCCAGTCACTAGTGAGCATATGAAGTTAGATGTTCTCATGTGACCTAATGTTCTGAGTTTGAGTACTGTAATCGGGATTGTGGATGCGTACTGCTGAAAGATCCCACCCTATTACGAAACAAACATCCAGTGCTTCTAGATTTTCAGTGGTAATTTAGCTTAAACCGACTCCTGATTTCAACTGTGAAAACATTACAATCTCCAAAAATTTATCGATCGAATCCTTACTCTATTAGAACACATTAACAAATCACCGAATTATACTATTGATTGATAATTTAGTAGTAACCTAATCTACTATTTCTATCGATTAACTTGAAATGTACTCACGAGTCTAAATGAAATGATGTTTTGAACGCTATATTTTGATAATCAATGCTTAGAAATAGTCAACAAGAAACCATAATATTTTCATTCAACCCTATTCAACCACTTGGTATCACTAATTTGTGATCGATGCTTTAACTAATAAATCTAATATTAGGGATTACATTGAGTTCTATATTATTTGATAATTAATTTGAGTAATCTTTGATCTCAATAATTGAAATCATGATTCAATTGAAGCTAGACCACCATGTAAAACCTGGAAACACTAGATGGCCTTTTCGTCCTAGTATGGAACTCCTCAGTAACAGTGCGTATCCACGACCTCAACCCCCGGCGAGATTCGGACCCAGGACCTATCGGTCTCGCGTGCGAACGCTTAACCAAGTAAGCCACTGAGCCGGCCGAGATGCAACGGTGTTTATGTCCAACATCAACCAACCCACGAAGTTGCGCCATTGTACACTATTGTGTTCAATGAGCTGATATCTCACAACAGACCTGGCTGAACTCCATAGGTAACGGCTTCTCACTAGAACTGCAGGAGTATCTTTTGAAGTTAGTCACTAGTGAGCAGATGACTATTATTAACAGAAGGTGTTTTGTGGAGATTTTAGTAATTTCAATAGTTGATTTCATGAGTCGATGCAAGCTAGACCACCATGAAAAACCTGTAAGCACTAAACGGCCATTTCGTCCTAGTATGAGACTCCTCAGTAACAGTGCATAGTCACGATCCCGGGCCCCCTCCTTCCCTCATTATTGATTTGCAGTCAAATAATTTGTAGAAATTATTTTTGATAATTACCGAACTTTATATAACTATAACTATGGTTTAGATAATAATTGGATTATTTAAAGATGAATTTAATCTATCCATTAAAACTTATTGTAACTAAGGGGGTTAATTTACTTAAAAAGTAATTTGTTACTGAGACTTATTTTTTTGTTTTTATTTTATTCCAATTTGTGATTGTTTTGTTATATTATAAAATAGTTCATGTATACCATGGTAACTTTTAAATGTTGGTCTTAATGAGTTGTATCATTTATGGTCAATGAATCCAATAGAATAGTCATTGTTAATTAAGCTATTGATATAATAATCTAATAATGGTTACATTAATTAACTTTTGTTTACTGAATATTATATATATATATATATATATAGTTCATCAAATGAATGTTATCACTTGATGAATACTTACTGGTTTGTAGTAGATAAGCTTAGATAAGATATTACTTAAAATATAATTAACCAGTGTCAGTTATTGTTTCTTCTTAGTGAGTTCGTGTTTTGCCCCCCAAATACCCTGGTATGACCAAGAGTGGGGAGGTTCCTCCCTTCCTCCATCACGAAATGTTCTCACATGGCCATGCATATACAGCCTCTGTCAGGGAAGTCCTATTCATTGCCTTCTTGTGACGCGGGTAATGTCTACGAAATTAAGAGGACGAAAAGAGAATGTTCGGTGTTTTAACGGGATTCCAAACCATTGGTGCATATGGGTATCCTGAAGGAACAAATGACGTATTAACCAATCGTTGGTCACCGGCTACCATGGGACTGCATCTCCTTACGATGCTCCACTGCCTTGTGGGTCAGATCTTCAGGTCTACTACTACTACTACTACTACTACTACTACTACTACTACTACTACTACTACTACTACTACTACTACTACTACTACTACTACTACTACTACTACTAAATTTACAAGTTATTCCCATGTTTCATAAGCGTACATTAACATCTTAATACTACAAAACTCACATATTGTGGTCAATGTTAGCTAATCTAAAACAGATACTATGTTGATGCAGCTAATCAGTCATTCGACTATACGGAAAAATATGTTGTAATATATGACAGAAAGAATCTCACTATTCTATTGTTAAATTGATAAGTTCACCCTTCAAAATAAATGATTAAAGGTGTATGTTTTAGCTCTGTCAGTCTTCGTACGTTTGTTTATTACTGTTAAAGATTCAGTTAGCGATTACAATGATCTTAACAGAAAAGTGTGTCAATTCGAATGGCCCTATTATAGATAAACCTAATGAGAGAAACAACAGAAGATGAAATACATAGGGATGAAAATATAAATAATAATAATGTTAAAAAAATATACGCAGTGAGTATAGTTAGAGTATAAGAGATATACTGTAGAACACCTATGTATAGAATCAAAAGAATATAAGAAATGAATATATCTATAGCATTACTTAGGTTCCAACATTGGACTACAATTAAGTAGCGGATTCCAACTTGAAAGTTATAATCTCTTCATAAGACTCAAATCAATAAATCTGAAATTCATAAACTGATATCGTTATCATAGGCTTCATACCTTTTGGTCAATTTACTTTTACGGTGTTTGACAAGATACTTCAGAGCAGACGGTTATTAGAAGTGGTAAACACTTACTCAAACTATCGAAGTCAGTAATGTATTGTACTTAAATCAAGGACTAGAAATAAAAACACGCATAAAGTTGACTTTCAAGGTTTAAATTAATGTCCCTATCATATAACAATCAATCAACTATGGTTAAATTAAGATAGATCGTTCTAAACACTGGAAATAAATTATTTATCTGATGAGACTGTTTGTAAGCTATCAAACTAGCAAATAGAATGAGATAGATTATAATGGTATTATTCCTCTTCATCATTGTACCATTTCCACTTTAAGTATTCACCATTCCCATATCTCTTTACCAAATATCTTAATACTTTATATTGACTATTGTTATGAACTATGACAAGTTATGCCAACACACTATACCCATCAAGTTCTAAGTTATCCCATACAGTAACGTAACATTTTTTAATCACCATCTAAAATCAGTATTAACAAAGTATTTCTTTTTCTTAAAAATAATCATTTCATTGAAAAATATTTTAATACAAATCGTAACAAGTAAAGAAAACATTGAAAAATATTCCACATGTAAAAAAAAACAAATCGGTATTTATGTACAAAATATATTTTAACTACTTATAAGTAGTTAAAAATATAAGTCATAAATATTTGAATTTTTCGAAATATTTTTTATCATATAATACTGGGATCATAGATGAATCATAGATTGAATTGCCTTTTTATTTATTTATTTATTTATTTATTTATTTTGATTTTGCTTCTATTCAAACGAAAAGTAAAAGAAGATAAACCATTTTATATTTGATCCTTAATTTGAGATTTATTAGTAGCATATGTTGAAGGTTTAAGTGTTTGATACATTTTCTTTAATCTTGATGTATATATTGAATCATTCAATTGTTTATGAATTATATCATTATTATTATTATACTTTAATGATTAATTCCTATTTAATATACAATTTGAATTTTTATCTAATTCAATTAAACTATCATTATCAAATGATACAATAGAATATGTGGATCTTTGATCAAATTTCTGATCAGGATCTTGTTTAAAATCGGGATCATTTTGATATTTTGGTAATTTACCATAAAATATTAATTGATTATCAACTAATATAGATAATTCTTTGATATCATATTCTGATATTCTTATATAATTCCATATACGTATATCAATAATACAAATTGGTTAATGAAATATAATCAATATTTTATGGATTCTATTCGGTATAATTGAAGTTAACTATATATGTAATGATCATATAATGGTTCATTTATATAAAGATTATTATAATGATTTATTGTAGTTGAATAGGTATATAATTGATTTTGATGTATTGGTAGAATATGATGACCATTATAAGATAAGAATTGTATACCATTTAAACCAATATAGAATAAATGATACCAATTAGAGTATATATATATATATACATAAATCCTATTCCTGATTAATAAGCTATAAAAGTCAGTATAGTCTGCAGATAAATCTGTTCCTATGAATATTCTATATGTCCTGATGCTTGTTTTCATAAAATTATTCTTTCATCATTTAAGATAGAATCAGTTGATGAATTGAATTGTATAAATTTAATATTGATTCATTTACAATTATAATTATAATCAATTTCATAATGATTATAATTCCATATACGTAAAGTATTGATTTATGAATTATTGATATAAGGATAAAATTTAATTGTAGGGGGGTGATAAGTTACTATGATATATTGTATAGCACATCTTATTAGGATCAGTAGTAAGATTTTTTTGTATTTAATAAAATGTTTGATATTCCTACCAGCAGTCAGTTAAACTTTATCATCATCATCATCATCATCATCATCATCATCATCATCATCATCATCATCAGCAGCAGCAGCAGCAGCATCGGTAGCAGTACCATCATCACCTTCATCATGATCATTTAAGTATATAGATTTAATGTTTATTGGATGATCATTTTCATCTAAAAAATCAATTCCTGTTCATCCAATATATTTAGATTCATCATATCATGGTTCAAGTAAAGTTATTTCAATAATAATATGTTCTATTGATTTGTGAATCACTCTCTAACATACTTAATTCTGATAATTCTTTAGATAATGTATCATTCATATTTTTATTTATATTTATATTATTTATATTTAATATAGATCTATCTGGAATATATGTTCCATTCAACTCTTCTTCATTTGTATCCATGATAACATTATAGAAATCATCACTATTACTAGTAATATTGTTAGTAGTATCTTGTTGTTGTTGTCTTAATTTGTATAAAGTATCATTTTGTCCAATTAGATTTAAGATATTCTCATTTGTAACCATGGCAACAAGATCATCATCATCAATATTATTAGTAGTATCTTTGTTGTTGTTGTTGTTGTCTTAATTTGGATAAAGTATCATTTTGTCCAATTACATTTAAGATATTCTCATTTGTAACCATGGCAACAAGATCATCATCATCATCAATATTATTAGTAGTATCTTGTTGTTGTTGTTGTCTTATTTTGGATAAAGTATCATTTTGTCCAATTACATCTAATATATTCTCATTTGTAACCATGGCAACAAGATCATCATCATCATCAATATTATTAGTAGTATCTTGTTGTTGTTGTTGTTGTTGTTGTTGTGTTAATTTGTATAAAGTATCATTTTGTCCAATTAAATTTAATATATCATTATTATTAGAAAATAAAATAGTTTCACAAAAATCTTCTAAATTTCCATGAATAAAACCAGTTGCTTTATGTATTTCATTATAAAATATTGGTTGATTATCTAAATAAATAATTAAATCTTTTACACCACAATATGAATCTATCCATGATTTATTATAATTCCATATACGTATTAAACCAATGGATGATTGAATCCATTTAGGTAATGTAATTTCAATTAAATGTCGTTTACCTAATTTAAATGGTATTAACCATATATGTTGATCATCATTAGTCCAATTAATACCATCAATTAAATGATTGATCATACTTGAATCTTTACGATAATGATCATAATGAAGATGATCATGATGAGGATGATCATGTTGAAGATGATCATGATGAGGATAATCATGATGAAGATGATCATGATGAGGATGAGTATGATCATCATCATCATCATCATCGTTGGATAGTCTATTCCTATCTAATGAATGATCTGTTGTAATATGACATAATTTTGTAATATTCATACCATTTGATAAAAATATTTCAATACCATTTAAACCAACATAATTAGGATTACCCCATGTAGATATAATATCAAATAATAATTTATAACCAAATGGTAATTCAGGAATAGATATTGTTTTATCAGTTATTCTTAATGGATAATATGTTCTAGTAGAATGGATTATAGATTGTTGTTTATATATTTTATTATAAATGTAATAAGATGAATTGGTGTTGTGATTGTCACTGTCGTCGTCGTCGTTGTTGTTGTTGTTGCTGCTGCCGTTGTTATTGCCGTCGTCTTCATCATCATCATCATCTTCTTCTTGTTGTTGTTCTTGACGTCGTTATTCTTACCGTCATCATCATCATTGTCTTTAATGTTCACGTTGTTATTGTCGTCGTCGTCGTCGTCACCGTCATCTTCATTGTTTTTATTCATAAAGATTTGATCCTCATCATATTGATTAAAAGTATCTTTTAATTGTTTATCATTATTTAATTGATCTATAGATGAATATCTATCCATAATATGTTTCATATTAATTTGATTCAATGAAGTATTTAATAATAAATCTTCATTGACATTAGATAATAAATTCATTTCAGTAGTATAATTATTATTATTATTATTAGTAGTAGTAGTAGTAGTAGTAGTAGTATCATTAGGGAACCATACATTGTATTTCATTTGATGAATATTCTCTTGAAATAATCTATTTGTATAATCTAAATTGGATTGATTCCAATGATCCATATAATGTATTAATGTATTTGTCATAGAATGATATTCATTAAAAGATAGAATATCATTTAGATTGAATAGAATACTTGTTAATGATGTTTCATGAATAGAACTATTATCATTATTATTATTATTATTATTATTATTAATATTTGGTAGAATATCATTATACAGTGTGAAGATCTTCTTCCCATAAATTACATTTAGTAGACATTGTTTTACACCACTAATATGATAGAAATTTGAATAATTATAATTCCATATATTGAATCTAATCTGATCATTCCATTGAAATTGTTTTAATAAATAAATAAATTCAATACGTAATGGTAAATAATCAATATGTATACTCCATATCTTTTTTATATTTGTTTGATTAAATATTGATTGAAATAGATAATCATTTGATATTGAATGATTATTACTATGTGTATCAGTATTGACATTATCTTTTGGATTGATTTTATAAATATTGATTAATTTTGGATAAATTTTTATTGATGTTGTATTATTGATTAATAATACTTCAATACCATTTAAACCAATCCATAATTTATTATTCCAATTATTAAATATATCTAAATGAAATGTAATTCTTTCAAAGGATTCTATATTGTATGGATTTATCATTGGTTCATTATAGATCAAATTATTCTTTATTGTAAAATGATTGAATGATGTTATAGATTCATTATATTGTTTACAAGTTGAAGCTACTACTGTTGCTGTTGCTCCTCCTCCTGAGGATGATGATGATGACGGTGACGATGATGACGGTGACGGTGATGACGGTGAGGGTGATGACGGTGACGGTGATGATGATGCTGATGATGACTTAATTCGAAGTAAATTCTTACATAATACAGATTTTGGATGATATAATTCAAATAAAGATTGATTCTTTTTATGAATTATTTTATTTTCATAAAATGGTATATAAATATCACCCCATGTTTTACGTGGAATTTTTTTGGTTATTATATTTGAACTATTTTGATGACGTTGATTTTTTAATTTATAAGTAGTATTATGAGTAGTATTATGAGTAGTATAATGATATGGATATGAATGATTTTTTAAATATTTTGTTGCTGCATTAAAATATAATTGAAAACCTTTTTCTAAACGTTCTTTTAATAAATCCTCTTCAGTTTTTTGATTTAATAATTTACGTTGTTTATTACGTTCTTGTAATAAATTTAAATAATTTTCATAATTTGTATTAATTTCTTTCATGATCAGATAGATGGATTGATTGATTGATCAATTTATTGATTTATTGATTGATTCATTGATTGATTATAAATAAAAAGATATTATGTAATGATTATTGAATGTAAAAAAATAAAAAATAAAAAATAAAAAAAATTTTTTTTTCTACAAAATAGAAAGAATAGAGAAAACTTTGTAAATACGTTCAATCGATAAGTAGATAGTTAACAAAAAACCAAAGCAATATTGAAACGATTCATAAGTTACACATTTTTTTATCTGAACTGAACTCATAGCAACAATGAAAGTAGATTATTAGCTAATTTCTATGTTCATTCGAAAGTAGTATTGTAGTGAACAAGAACATCAATATGGGACATTTGGATGTATTTGAGCACATAATTACAGAACATCTCAATAAAATCTGAGAACTATGTTAGTAAATCGTTAATTTGCAAAAATATCAATCCATCATATCAAACTTGACTGTTCTAGTTGCAAACATCAATCCATTAACTGAAATTTCATTGTTCATGCGTTTTTATACCAATTGAGTTTCGTCTTAGTTCTTTCCTCATCGACCTTCTACTGAAATACATTCTATACCTGACCACTGTTATATACTACTTATGTGAATATAAGTAACCCACACCACACTCGTCCCCTCGTTAAAGCATTCGTTCTTGCGGTGGTTTATGCCCGCCGTGTCACATTCTTCTTTTCTGCAGTCTGTGCTACACCCTCCGTCAAAATGTCGAATCTGCGGCACGCTGGCCTCCATAGCTCCGTGGATCCGCCGAGATAACAATATCCGACATCCACCCGGCACATGGGACATTTGATACTCGTGCTCCACCGGCCTGCTGAGGCATCTACATCCGGTGTCCACTCAGCAGCCACACGTCCCACCGCTCTTCTCCGTTGACAGCACTAGCAACAGCCAATGCCGTTTCGCCAGAACACTCCAGCAAACGACAGCTCTCTGCACCAGACTACCAGACTACAACATCTAAATTAATCATATAACTGAATACGTTTTATCCATGTAAGATCAAATTAACCCATTTGATAATCACATTCCCGGTCAAACGTTGTATTTCAAGTTGAATAAATAGTTGTATAGATTTAATACCAATTTCTTAAACATGATAATTCCTCTGAACCTAAATGTTTCCATAACGTTCGTGGTACCACTTAAAATATCTTAAGTTGTTCTACGATTAGTTCGCTCTGTAATTCTTTGAGGTTGGATACTGATCACATTAGTTTTAATGGACCTGTCTAGCTGAAGGCGCTCGGCCATGCATCCGCAACAGATCACGAGTGAGAACACCGTGTTCAATATCCCTTGAAATCGCTAGCCAGATTAAAACAGTCGATCCTCGATATATTGGTAGCCTGTTAAATTTAATTTTGAACCTCCTGGCTTCTGTTTTTTTATTTTAGCTGGTGGGTACGATTCAAAGTAGAAGGTGTTAATGGTTAACGTGTTGTCAAACTACAAATACCTGTGACATATATTCAATACCACGAACGTTATGGAAACATTTAGGTTCAGAGGAATTATCATGTTTAAGAAATTGGTATTAAATCTATACAACTATTTATTCAACTTGAAATACAACGTTTGACCGGGAATGTGATTATCAAATGGGTTAATCTGATCTTACATGGATAAAACGTATTCAGTTATATGATTAATTTAGATGTTATACTTGTGAATCCTTATAAAATTGCCTTCATTTGGTTGATTATCTGGTTATCTATTCATCCGTTAATTATATTTTGTTAACATATTGCTCTATAAACAGTTGAGATTCATCAAATAAGTGGGACTCTGAACAGTTTGGACAGACTCCATTACAATACAGACTAGACTGAATTTTCTAATAGTTATCTTTATACTCTATGATCAAGGAACTAGAATACAAAAGTTCCTGAGTATGTATTTAAGTAATTGAATCAACTAGCATATACAATCGTGATAATTAGGTTGTAAGAGGAGTGAATGAATCAACCTGGACTGAGATCATGGTCACTCTAAATAAACACTAGAATTAGATTTCTTCATAATAGGATTAGATTAATGTTGACGCTGGCACGTAGCACTACTAGCAATTGTATAGAAATATAAAAATAACACTGGTAGTTGACTATTCAGTAATTTGTATTATATTGCAGTAAATGTGATACTGAATTAGACTGGTCTGATCTATATTAGCAGATAAACAGATAGTCAATCAAACGAAATGTATATTATATGGATTCATATACGAAGCATTCAAATCAATCGTGCATCTTGAATTTACGTTGCCTAATGAGATTGGAATAGGCCGTTTGATAGTCACATTTTTGGCTAAATGTTTCATTCCGAAATGAATATACAGTGATGTATATTTAATATGTATGTATTTATGTTCGAGTAGAATTGTTGATGATTCTACTTTCGAAAGAACATAGAAATAAGCTAATACTCTACTTTCATTGTTAGTATGAGTTCAGTTCAGATAAAAATACGTCCAGTGCTTTTATTCATTAGATAATTCTACGATTCCGCTCTGTTATTGTGCATTCAATTTCATATTATTTCGATTCTGTTTAGTGTATGCATTGAGGAACTTTGGTGTACTAGTTTCTCCCTAAGCCATCAAATGTAAGCGCTGAAAATGATAGGCATTCCGGCATATTGTAAACAAGTAAAAATCGAACTTCTATAAACTACAAGTTACCAATGTTCATTGTGTATAATTTGATTGAATTAATTCAATCAAATTGTTGGAACTGTCCCGATATTTAATCTCACAATCAAGTGTATGTGTCTAACAGTTTTTGTCTTGCCTGGAAGTACGATCATCGTAGAGGTAGCGCGTGTAGAGGTCTGGAAAAGATAATAACAATAAGAAAAACTGGGCTTACGACTCATATGCGCATTGGAAACATCAATAATTTAAATCAAAGAGATCGATAAAAGTTGGTAATAACACACGTGTAACACTGAAGAAGTCTGAAAGTAAAATCTGGAAGCCGGAAGAATGAGATTTCGAGTGTTTTACATAACGCATTGTTGAATGTCTTTTAAAGACACACAGTATCTATCACCATAGCACTGTGACTAAATGTCCAATGGCCTGTAAAGAGTTTTGCATGGGTAAAATATAAAACAACAATTTTGAAAGCCTTAAAATAGGTCTTCATTGTTATCTGTACGATGACTGTCAAGTTTAAAGGCTTAACTAAAAATTTTGCTCACTTCAGTATGAAGTCGGGTTAGCGATGCTCTGAAGCTTGTTGTTAGGACAGACGTTAAGTCCAATCGAAGTTATGTGGTGTACTGCATATGTAACCTAATCATCTTCTCCATATATTCTGCTTCGTTAAAGTCGAATATTAGGAAATTTCACCCTTAATTAAATATACACTTGGTGGACACGACAGAAAAACATTATTCCCCATATATTTCGATAATGATAGCCCAAGAAAAAGTGACGAAAAGACGTTGGTGGTTGCAAGAAATTTTGTATTAGAACATAACGTTGTAGTACCAAAACTTGTGTTCACTTTACCCCAATGAAAATGGTTCACACGAAATCAAGTAGTGGTGTGAATCGAAAAGCGTTCATCCAACAACACTAACAAACTGGATCAAATACTCATAATTAAAGTTATATTGACAATGTTAGATGATTATTGTTGTGAAAATAAATTACAGGAGTGTTCATTTTGTCTGTAAATTATATTTCCTCACGCTCTAATACATAACCTACACTTAACTTTTCGATTAGTTGCTACCTCGCTAGCAAATAGTATGTACTGTACAAATGAAAGCAAATATAACTAAATGTTCTAAGCAATTGAGACTATAAGTGATGGGCTATGAGATAGGCAAATTGTAGTGCTATAATTATACTGTATCAATATCCTTAAGCACAGATTTCATGTCAGGTATTCTTCTCAGATGTGATATGAATCCTAGTCTGTTCAAAATTGATATTAGCAGACTGAGGACCTTACTTAGAAAAGTCTCTACGCAACCTACCCCACAGGGGCAAAGCGCTCAACTAAACTGTGTCAGTAGAAATGTATCTAGTAATGTATTTTGATTCCACTGTCCTTGAAGTACCGGCTTTACTGCCAGTTCATGAAGAAAGGATAAAAATTGCATGTAGACGTAGCTAACTGCTAAATCCCGACAAGAATAATGAATGGTAATTTTAGGGTCCATTTGTGGACCAATACTAAACGTATATTTCTATCGTATAATTGTTAAATAACTAAACTATTCATATTCATGTTTCTCTTGTTATAAACCTTATTTTCACCCATGAACTGTCATTATACGTTTTACCATTCTTGAATTATGCCCTGTTCATTAGTCACTGCCTCTCACATTCACAGCCACATTTGACTAGATTTTGTACAAATGTTATTTTCTATTTTATGCTACGTTGTGGTCTGTTTGATTGGCATATAAACTCAATATTTTTGAAACATAACGATTCATATTGCAGAGGCTGAGACTGGCGTTCTGGACTTAACTGACTGGGCTAGGTGGAAAGCAGGGTCAATCAGAACTCTAGGCCGCTCGCATGTGTTTTACGCGTTCTTGATCCGATAGATAATTCACTGCCCTCTACTCGGCGCCCCTCATTATATAAAACTGACTCCTTGAAATAAATAGACTGTGCATGCATTCGGCCCTGAATCTGTCTACGTTACTTTGCCGATTATTACTTGATGATTGAATTTGGTCAAGAATTATTGTTATTTCTTTTCACGCTCCGACTGAAACTTCTTACTGCTTCCAGAAATTGAAAGTATAACTTCAGTCCCACGTTATGAGGTCGTGTCTTCTCTATGTAACACTCATTCGGGAAGTAATTGGTTGGCCTGTAGCCTGTTACAAGACAATGTTAGATAAGCAAGTTAAACAACAGCACACAAAATGCAAGTAGGACAGAATAATAATGCTAAAAACTTATCGGACTCCTTTACCAATGTCTATGAAGAGCAACACTCGCTTCTAGTTAAGTATGCGAATAGCAAAGACATATTCTTGATGAATATACTGGAACAGAACTCGTAAACGGCATGTAGATCTCCTAATGAGGTTGGAAATACACTATCTGAGAAATTCTGACCTAACAAAAATCCACCAACGTCAATCACAAACTTTGCCACAATAACCTGTGCATTTTGGAGCGTGAACACCATTCAAATACGAAGAGGTCTTAAGGTTCTGGAACACGAAAAAAATGTGTCCATGTTAACAGGATGTAATAAAGTCCTGGTGTACTGGAGAGACTTAGTGGGTTTAGATTCAGCCAACCTATTCTATTGTTCTTTTGTTTGGAGTAAATTACCGCCGAAATGGAAAAACGCAAGCCATGCATGTAAACAAATGTGATATCATTGTGCAATCTGTAATTGTTAGTCAATTTTCTAACTATACATAGCGGTAAAGGTCAAGTAGTTTTTCAGCTACTTGATGCGGACATCGAACTTTACTCTTCTATGTCCTATTGGTTTATAAGACTAAGCAGTATTCTACAAGGCCCGGTGCTTTGACTGTTCATGTTATTATTCTTTATGGTCCAAAATGTCGAATTCAGCTACATGATCATTTAGAAGAAACAAGGTCCCTCTGAAAACTCTACTATTCAAGGAGACTTGCATGGGATCTATGATCGAACCATCATAAACGTTTCCATTCTTGACATCAGTAAGTACATAGTACCAACCATAAACCGTGCTATTGTATATACCTTATAATCTTCATTAAAACAAAGGACTTGGTAACCAATCTATGGTATGGTCAAGACATTCGTCCACACGTGCATTATAGAATCAACAATGCAGACTCAATTTTAGAGTTTATTCCAAGATATTAGGTAGTCCAACCACGGAATGAATCAAAACCGTTTTCGGTGTTTACTTATAACGTCCTCTGGAAAAACCGTTGTATCATATAGTGTCATCTGAAAAACCAAGCCACACGGAGTGAGTTTAGGAGAGGTCAGTCGAAAGAGTACTTAGGATACAAAGTAAACTTTAGTTGGTTCATCTAGTTTGTAACTTTGTAATCTATGCGGGATGGAATGATTAGGATAAATGTATTCGTGATGTGCCGTACGGCTCATGACCCCTTTCCTCTTGATAGATAATCTGAATGATACCGCATCAAACCGCATTTGATTACACACCCACCTTGGGATAGAACACGGAGGTAACTAAAACATTCGTGCAATCTTTTTCATGGTCAGAATCATGGAATTGTAAGATGTTCTGATGGATGTCTGATGAGGTTCTTCTTAAAATTTAATTTCAAAACTGTTTAATGGCTACTAGAGTAGCTTGTGAACTCAATCTGAGGTTTTAGGGCTACAGCTTAAATGGATGAATTTCAAGGCTATGGAACATAGGCGACTTATAGGCGGCTTTCCAATGACTTGTTACATCATAAACACCCTTGGATATCTTTCGGAATATGAATTTCTATACAGTCATGACATCAACCTTACTGGAAACACTCGTGTATTACAGATATTGCTCAGTATGCCAAAGAAAAGACGAACCAATTCTTTGTGTTCCAGCACACATGAAAGCGATGTACCACTGACTACATACTGATAAATACTGCCTTGTCCGATGTGCATTTGCACACTAATTCTGGAATGAATTTCTTAGCTCCAACCTTGAGACCGCCTAACTGTTTCACCCAGATCAACTTGGAGATCAAAATGATCAGCGTCACCACTTGTCGTTCTTCAGATTCTGACATCTTCTGCAAACAATAATATTAATTACTTAAGCAGTTGCGGTCATTAATTGACGTGGGAAAGAGAAAGGAAAGGATTTAGGGTGATGCCTTAGAGCATATCATTTTGACTAGCTTACACTCAAAGGGCGTTTGATATACCGTTATCCTCTGTTCTCGGCCACAGAGGAAGTTCCTCACCTACTCTTGTACAGCACCTGTTATTCTAAAGTTCAAAAACTTCTGCACAAAAACTGAGGGAGAAACGCTTTGCTAAAATCTATGCATACAACATTGACAGAGAAATCGTTATTTCGGTCTGCTTTCCTATCTTCCCTCGCAACAAGTAAGCTGGTTAAGCATGAATGCTTATTCCGAAACCCGTGATATATGACCTAATTACCTAGCCAGGATTATATATTCCAGTTATATTACTACTATGCTATATAGACTGACAGATCAGTAGTTGGATGCAATCTGTCTCTGTTCACATTTAAGTGTAGAACTAACTATGGTATTTTTCCAATCCCTAGAGAGTTTAATGTAGAAAATGGACACATTGAACAACATCGTTAGATTCTTAAAAAAACAACAGGAATCATGCTTCTCAAAAACTCAAAGTACTCTATTTCTACTCGGACACGGATCCCAGAGTACAAACGATCTGCGACAATCAGGATTTGAGGTTTGAATTTGGGCATTGAAGTGCGCGAGGAGTTGAAGACGCTACAGGAGTTATAACTTTTCGTGCTCCAATGGCCATTGCACGCATCCTTAGACCTAGTATCATTCGTAATTGTGGACTACGCTCTAAACACACATTGCCCCCTTTACCATACGAACCTAATGCTTTGGAACCTGTAATATCAGGAGAAATTATGCAGTTACATCATTCAAAACATCATGCAGCATATGTTAATAATCTCAATATTGCTGAGGAACAGTTTGCTGAAGCTTTCTCGAAAAGTGACGTTACAAAAATGATATCTCTTCAGGTCAGTCATCGTGGTTTAAATATTGGTGTAAAATGATATATTCTTGGGAGGAGTATTTATACCTAAGTATATGTATTCCGTTTGAGTGTCACCTCAGATGGTTAATACATATTACTTCATACTATAGTATTAAAATAGTAGGCCCTTTCACATTTTAAAAAACTAAATCGATTATGTAGACATCCATACACATGACAGGTCATCGACTTTGAAAGTTGCAATCATTGAATACTTCGCTGGAAACTACCATTAAATTAGATATAAGTGAGTCTTTTCCCTTAATCAAAATGATGAAATCTTGCGATTTTGTAAGTTTTCGTTTCTTATCTATTTAATAATAGTTAACTGGGACACTAAGCAATTGACACTAATTAATTATAATATATGAGGATTTCTTTAGGTTATGTGCCGACTACTCCACCCTTCTTTTACCATTTGCAAACTGAAGAACTCAGGCTTGGAAGTCCGTCCGTAGAAAAATAATAGAACTCACAATCAGAGTTAAACTATTTCGCTAATGTATTGTTCCTTATCTGAGTGAAATATATGAACAGTACTGTCCGCTATTTTTGGTCTACTGTATCAACCCTATTAAGTCGTAAATTGCTTGCCTAGTTTCACAGCTTCAGTGCATTACGGTGACGTTGTGGGGAGGGACTTGAAATTTTTTGACATATTTTCTGTGTGCTATATTACCTATTCATGTGGTAAACAGGTTTCAAAATAAGTCCTTAGTTGTAGAGACAATCGGGTAGTAATTGTAAGAAACTAAAAGAAGTATAAGCCGATTGTTGCCTTGCTTCAAAAGCTATAAGCAAGCAGTAACAAAACTAAAAAATTTATTTTTCACCTGTTTTTTCTTCGTCTTCCTTTTTATTCTGTGTCGTTCCTGGCGTATTTTTTATGGATGGTTTACTATTTTCGCTTAGAAATCACTCAGTCCTCATGTTACACCGAGTGGGAAAATCACACCTGTAATTTTCTTCATTGTCAAGGCTAAATTTCTAGCTATTTATACCTTCGATATGCTTTACCCAGCATATACTCTAAGGCATATGAGCTGCATGGAGTAATGAGTAGTTGCAATGTCACATCGGAGAAGTATCTCCATCAAGAGAATTAAGTCGTTTGTAGAGTGATAATAACCTATAAAAGCCTCTAACTGGATTTGCATCTCATTGCGATTTTGCTTTTCAGGTCTCAGAGACTTTTATTTTTTCAAGGACTTGTGGTGGTAGCAGCTCGTCATACATTTAGTCGTTCGGCATAAAACTTTGTCACACAAACTTGTCACTTTCAGTATGTTGCTTCTACACTTAGTTTATCAACAGTCAGTCGAATATTGAAGTGTTTTGACCACAATATTCTTCTAGGTACTCATTTCCTTAAAGTAACAGATAGCTAATAAAGTTTGGGGACAAACATACAGGTCGCAGTTGAGATTAACTGCCATTTTTTAATGTTTTCAGTTATCCTAGTGAAAGTGCAGTTTCCAAAGTATTTTTGGATTCCTTTCTAATACTTAGTTTTATCTATGCATTATACGGCCAAGAAATGTAAATGTCGTATTGATATTTTTCAATTATTCGTCCGTACTGAAATCGGTAGAAAGTTGGTTTTCAAGTTAGGAACAAGGACTTTAGTCGGAAAAATTCTAGTTGTAAACGTGGTTTGGCCTTGATAAAGATGTAAGTTGATAGTAAACTATAGAATGATATACTAGTAGCTAATATGTTTGGCTTATTGATTTATATCTTCATTAAATATATCGTTTTGCACCTCCAAACTTACTCCCTCTGGTCCTAAATTATGTGCATCAAATCATTAATCTAATGCAAGTTCATTTACTCAGCTTTGCGCTATAATTTTAACTGGAGATACTAGTCAGCTGCTTCTTTTTGTTGATAAGCATGACGATTCTAAACAATTTCATTTGGTAGTGAACCCCGTTAATTATGTTAAAATTCACTGCTTTTCCAATATTTTTAAATGTTTTCTATTAGCCAGCACTCCGTTTTAATGGTGGTGGACATATCAATCACAGCATCTTTTGGCATAATCTTAGTTCTAAGGGTGGGGGTGTCCCTACAGGTAGTTTGGCTAATGCTATTAATGATGAGTTTGGATCGTTTGATAACTTCAAGTCAAAGCTATCTGCTGCCACAATTGCTATCCAGGGTTCGGGTTGGGGTTGGCTTGGATATAATCCCAACACAAAGCGTCTACAAATTGCCACATGCGCTAATCAAGACCCTCTTGAAGGGACTACGGGTAAATCTTAAGACGACTTTTTCACATATGCATAACACTATTTGGTTAACTTATAAGCTTCGGAGTGTAAGGAATATAGTTTTTTGTTATCTAACTCGTAGTTGCAAAGCTGTGGTTTAAACTTGCGTTAAAGCTTCACTTCTTATACTACAGTTTGTCCAAATTTGGTATTTATTGGATTCACAAAACAACTATGACTTGAAGCCAATTAACCTATAAAGATCTGTACTCTCAGCTGTTAACTTTCAGTTCCCAGGTTCTCCTTACCTATTTCATAATGAGCAGTTGGATGGTATCAGAACTTAAGAACTAATTGCTGTCTATGATTGCAACTTACAAGAATGACGATGACGATAAGATTAACTCTTATAGCCTTCAAATGCCCTGGTACGGCCGAGTCCACTATCCCTCTCGAAATGCTCTCACATAGACATGCGTATACAGCTACTGACATGGAAGTCCTACTCACTGCCTTCTCGTGGCGGGGGTGTTGTTTACGAAAATGAGAGGACGAAAAGTGAATGTTCGGCGCTTTAGCCGGGTTTGTGGATACGGAGAATCCCAGTTAAAGGAGTTGGAGAACCCCAATTGCGAACCAACGGAACACATGGACACCCGGATCCTGGGGGAAACGAATAGCGTATGAACCTATATATGGTCACCGACTACCATGAGCCTGCATCTTCTAACGTTGCTCCACTGCTTCGTGGATTAGGTCAAAGGCTCGAGGTGTGACCTCCTAAGGAAACCACATGCTTCGGTATGGGCGCTTGGAGAGTATCCCAGCCCTCACATAAATCGAATAAAGTGTGACGCATATGTATTTGGTGCCCCGTTGTGTCAAGGTGTATGTGTTTAAATAAATAAATAAGGCCCTTACAATGTAGCACTACAGAATCCTACGAATAATGGCAGATACTATAATGTAAACCTAACATTTTAGCGCCATCGATATATCACAGGTAATAATAAAGTAAAAGTGATCTTAAACTCATTTATGTAGAAATTTTTGACAAATACTAAAAATGTTTATTAATACCTCCATCTTGAGCTTAATATATCTATTAAATTTTATTTAAATTTATAGGTTTAAAGCCTTTACTTGGAATCGACGTTTGGGAGCATGCATATTATCTTCAGTACAAAAATGTACGTCCAGACTATGTAAAGGCAATTTGGGATATTATAAATTGGAGCGATGTCGCTAAACGATTCGATCTCTGTAGGAAATAATTTCATCGTACTATCGTCTGTCAAACCCAGAACTGTTTCATCATCTTTTGTACGATTTTCAGCAGTAGTTTCGTTATATCCTGCTATTTCTACGTCACATTGATTATTTCTCAAAAATAAATTCATTAACAAGTAAAGTGCTTCAGTCGATTTTTTTTTCAGAAGTTTCGCCAGTCGCGTACGTCATACCTATTTGTTGAAGAGATCCTTAGTTACTGTCAGTAGATGTTAGAAAAAAAAAAAATATTAATAGCCACTCGTGAATTTCACAGCAAACGCTCTCGACTTCACTGAGGCTTACCAGTCACCGTGATACTTAATTATTTGAGATACTCTTGTGCATAGATCTAGAGTGAGATGGAAATTCCAAATAACTTGGTAACAACTGGTTTTTCTTAAATAAATTTGTGACTTACAGGGAGCTGATATTGATATGCGATCTTGCTATACACGAGCCCAATCGGCTACGTGAATGAAAGAACAAAGTGAGAAGTTTTATTGATTAAACCAAATCAACCGTATATGTACTCATTCGTATATTTGCGTATCATCCCTTAAAAATGAAATCTGCTTTTTGGCCAATTATATTCACTTATTATTCAGTCGATTTCTGATCGACTCAATCTATCAGTACTGAATTCAGACAATATATCAGTAGATCTATAATTAACAAAATATGTTGAAACCCCTCTTTTTGAATTGCATTTTTGCAAGGTTTCTATAGTGTCCTAAAATAAGATAATTAGATCAAAGAAGTTCATTTGGTCTTGTCAAGTGTGACAATTTTTGTTCACAACATGGCCATCCCTTGGTCGATTGCAATCACAGATAATTGCTTTTTCAAACGGAAAGGTAGATAGGACGGTTATGAACGAAAACCTAAATACCTGTTGCGTATTTAACAGTTGTCAATTACAACACACAATAAATGACCTAGATACATTTCGTCTGTATGAAAACAGCAAAGAAGCGGGACAATTTATTAGTCATCTTCACGCCTACTCGCGATACGCGGGAAATGCTCTGAAGACAATTGGAAATCTGCAGCTTACGCGTGTCTCCTTCCATAGACTATGTTTCACAGGCATAGAAAAATACAGGGCGATTTGCTACCTTATTTAACACCTAGATAGTTTATGCTTTCGTTATTAAACGACAATGAAGAAATATACGGTAATTTCAAATTAAAAAGATTTTAAGATATTTATTTGTACAATACGCTTAAAGTATTTACACATCAGGGATTGTTAATTTATACATTTCACCATCATAACTTAGTTGGCCTTCTCTAATTTTCTTATCTAGAAATCGGCGTAGTTCATCTCTATTAAATCCTAAACTGGATGTAGAACCGAGTGCGAACATTTTAAGCATTGAATGGATTCGATCTAACGACGAACTTCCAAGGTTGGTTAACATAGCAGTGATATAAGACCAAAATACCTAAATAAGAGTATGAAATCGAAACAAAAATTTAGCTATATATAGTTTAATGTACCATCAATCAGTCAGAAGCAATGCAATAACATGCGTAAACTTAAAGTTGTTACACATGAACTAAAGTACGGTACATTTTATAAATAAATATTCATCTGTTATCGATATCCACCTTTTTTGCATCGACGCGTATAAGTTCTGTTTCAGTAGTAACTAAAATAGAATGAGCATCATTAACTGAAAATAGTGTCCTAGCCGTCAGCAATCAGTCAGTAGCAGAACTCATACAGGATATAGGTTAAGGCACTGAAAGCGACGCTTAAACTTATCGAAAGATAACCTTCAGCTTCTCTAAATAAACCGCTTGATTTTGGTACTGTCAAATAAAAGCAACGATTCGTAGGGACGATATTATAAGTAAAAAAGCAAATGCACACAGCAAAACACTCTATTATTGGTATTTTACAGCCTGATAAATGTGACGCTTCAACTATAAGTCAGAATAGCTTGTTATTGAATTTCGTTATTTGAAGATTATTATATGCCACCGGAGATCATATTCAATCATTTCTAAATGGTTGAATTTCAAGAGTGGAAACGAGCACGAGTAATTTAAAGCATGCAAAAGTAGCTTCGAAATTTGAAGGTTAAAAAAAACACTTCTGAAGAGTTGTCGCTAATTGGTGAGGTTTAATTTCATTGATCTTTATATTATCGAGCAGTTTGACGACGTTGAGATAACAGGCTAATGTCATCGTCATGCATTTCCAATAGCCTTACTTTACGGTATCATTAAATGGTGCAATTAAAAAGGGATAACAAAGTTCAGCTATTCTGTCTAACAATGTTGTTGTGGTCGATTTAAAGGGAAGAAGGTGGATGATTGCACAGCTTAGTGTGTTCTGTGTACAGGATATTTATTAAGGACACTACCCTTTGAAAGGTGAGTCAGTAACGCAACGATGTTTTATTAAAAGTACATGAATATGTCTTAAAAACAAATTAAACTTTTTCAATATTGCAGTTAATGGTACTAATAATGTTCTATTGAGTGTATTGATACCTTTCAAACAAGTGTCACTTAATTATGTAAACTAATGAACCAATATGGAATATAATAGGAATGTACAAATTAATATGAGTATTGTTAGTACTTACTTGTAATTCCTTTTCTTTGCGTTCTCTAACACTAGCTACAAGTGAATCAGAATGATCTTGTGATGTAAACATCCAATTATTTGTTGCTTCAATAGTGTTTGAATCAATTTTCTCAGGATCATTTGAATAATTTATACTGTTTGAATTACTTAATTTCTCATTTGAATTAGTAGTATCTGTCTCGTCACAAACTTCATAGATTTCTAAATTTTCACTTGTAAAATTTACATGGCTATTACTATCGTGTGAATCAGATAGTCGTATAAATCCTAATTGAATAAACATATATAAACTAGTTCGAATAGTGGAGATTTGACTTTCTAGTTTCTAGAGGAATTAAAAAAAAATAGGAGATGGAGGACAAATGCATCAACAATAGTAACGAAAACCAGTAAATGGTATAACTAAACAATTAATAAATTAGACGTGTATATTTGTTAGCGCGATAGCTCCCAAATGCCCTGATACGGCCGAGAGTGCAGAGAGTCCCCTATCCATCTCGAAATGCTCTTACATAGAAATGCGTATACAGCTACTGCCAGGGAAGTTCTACTCATTACCTTCTAGCAGGAGGGATGTTGTTTACGAAATTGAAAGGACGAAAAGCGAATGTCCGGCACTTGAATCGGGTTAGTGGACACAGAGAGTCCACCTAGAGGAGTTGGAAAACCCTGATTTCAAACCAACTGTGCACATGGGATCCAGGATCTTGAGGAAACAAATGGCGTATGAACCAATTATTGGTCACCGGCTACCATGGGAAGCATCTCCTTACGTTGCTCCACTGCCTTGTGGATTAGACCTTCAGGTTAAAGGCTCGGAGTGTGGCTCTCTAAGAAAACCATCTTCGATTTTGGCACCCCAGCAGTATCGCAGGCCTCACATAAATCATTCGACTTATGTGACGCATATCTGTTTGGTGCCTCCATGTACCAATGTTTATGTGTTTAAATAAATACATAATCCTGAATATTTTAGTCAGATTCAGATTATCACACGTTGTTAATTGATCCATGCACTCAACCAGTCAGTGTTGTTGGGACGAATCAAGAAGATTCCTTTGTAAGTTCTATATAAAATGTAATGCTTTTACTACTGTATCTGTAATGACTTGAAACTAAATTGATATGTCAGTGTCGTGATTTAAGATAAATACTGATTACTACAACTGGTACGACTGTTTATTATGACGAGACTCTTATGCTGACCCAAAGAAAAGGACAAGACTGCAAAAGAAAACTGATTTATTCAGCAACCATGGTAATTATTTACGCATAATTTGAAATGGTCGACCAATCAACAATAATAACTCAACAATGAATTAAGCTAGCATTTAACCACCTACCTAATGTGTGTAAAGAACTGACTTGACTTATCAGTGAATTATCTACTTTTGTTTCCTTCCTAATAGTATTTTTGTTATTTAGATTATTCGAGTACATATTGGTCGCTTTTAGTTCTCGTTCTGATTTGGGAAGAGACGAAAACAGTAATCGTGGTCAGGAAGTATTAGGGAGAAGAATAGAGCAGTGCTAAATTTTGAGCTACATTTTAGGTGCGAAAACTAGTAGTAGTATTTTGATTGGTAAAATCAAAGTAAGAGAAGTGGAGAGTTTAAAACTATGATGGAATGATTAAAAATCAAGTACTTTAACTACACCTCCAAGTTGTATCTTTTCATTTCTGCAGCAATTCGGATGACTGTCCCAGTCTCCCACATTGTACGAGCATTCCATATACCTACATTAATGGTTACTCTGGTTGTTAGAAGGGGGCGTCAGCCTAGTGACTTCCGAAGGAACTCGGCTTTCACTATGAGACGTCATAACTCCTTTAAACGAAGGCCTTCTAACTCCCAGGGCAGAGTTTAAATGGTTTGGATTATTTTTTTAGCGAGTTAGTTTTCTACGGGATGGCGTTGCTAACTCCATGCCAAACCCTCCCCCTTTATCTGAGCGTGAGACCGACAGTAGCCTCAGAGGGGCTCCAGGCGGAGTCAACCAACATCAAAGTTAGTTCTGTGGGGAAACTTGGAGAACTACGAAAGCCATCATCCAGAAGATACAAGTGTTCATTAACAGTTATCTATGCAAAAGACTTCGGATTCGTTGGCCGGACACTATCAGCAACAACCTCCTGTGAGAGAGGACAAATCAGATCCCAACGGAGGGAGAAATCAGGAAGCGCTGGGAGTGGATAGGATACATATTGAAGAAAGCACCCAACTGCGCCACAGGGCAAGCCCTCACTTGGAATCCTCAGGGCCAAAGGAGAAGAGGGAGACCAAAGGAGACATTACGCCGAGAAATAGAGATAGACATGAGAAGAATGGACAACAATTGGATGAAACTAGAAAGGAATGCCCAGGACTGAGTGGGTTGGAGAATGTTGGTCGGTCGCCTATTCTCCATCGGCAGTAACAGGCGTACGTAAGTAGGTGCTTTAACCACACTTAAGTCACAATAAACAACATATCTTTGATTGACAGATAAGAATTAACAATAGAAATTGGTGACTTACTTTGAAGGGATGCAAATTTAACAAAATGAACTTAATTTGAAAATTTCATTAGTTTTAGTTTGGGTGACAGCTGATAAAAATTACACATGGATAAAAAGGCTTGTTTACATTCTATCAACGTATGTTTGCTGTATCGAAAGCGGGATGGCTGATCGTATGTCAAACAGCTGTCTGTTGTATGTAATCATACTTACCTGTGAAGTATCATGAGATTACTCAGACATAAATGCCATGAGTAAATGTAAAAGTAGTAGATTCGAGTCCAGTAACTCCACAACATAGCCTATTGAGACAAACAAAGTAGGAAAGAATGCGCCCGAGAACTTGATAGAGACGTATTCAATCGCCCATAAAGCCTATTTTGCTTCTGAAGTTACGGATCCGATACTTCAAATTCACTCACCTAGATCCTTTAGTCACCAGATCGTGTTCACTTTGAAGAGCAACAATAGATGTGCACAGTCTTTCAGGAAAATTATGCATCTTGTTCAGAATTATAAAGGCTAGCAGATTGGAGTGTGTCGTAAACATTCATAAAAAAAGCAAATAAACTTTTAAATAAAAACTGATATCGGACTGATTGTTTTGGGTGAGAACTTTAGGTTAACTAGTAAGAAACAGATTTACTTACTTGAGCTAAATCTCTTATATACCAAGTACGTTGTTTTGTGAATAGATAAACAATTGATACTTGCAACGGTGTAACATCAATTTTCACGCTACGTTTGCCAAGTGTAAGATCGATATTCACTAGACCCAGTTTATGCATCCAATTGAGTGTTCTATTGCCTTTTAGACGTTGGAAACATCTAAAATACAGAATTTTTCAATGAGATACATAAAGCTTAGATTGTTACTGATTGGCTTAGACTACAAGAATTCAACTAATTCTAACCTTGTTTTATAAAATATTTATTAAGGCATGATTTTTCTTGAATTGATATATACTGTCTTAAAATTCCACTTTAAAGATACTTAATAGATGATATTGAAACGATGTGAAACAGACACACAAACACACAGAGGCCTCGGAACGTATATGAAATGAAGTTAATGTTTATTTCAATTGTGAAATAAAGGAACAACGAAACAAGTATGAATTCCGAAAGTTACCCAATATGAGGCACTACAACCATTGATACAACTAGCATAAAAGAATAACAACATTCAAATATCAATTAGACCACCGTACTGGGAAAATTATTGACTATGAAGCAAGAACGTGTTAAAAACAGTGCCAACTAATAAAATCAACATGGATTTTGATTTCAATAGCTAAACTAATCATTTAAAACGTCCTTAAATGCCCTGGTACGACCGAGGGTAGGGAGAGTCCACTATCCCTCTCGAAATGCTCTTACATAGAAATGCGTATACAGCTATTGCCAGGGAAGTTCAACTCACTGCCTTCTACCAGAAGGGATGTTGTTTACGAAATTGAGAGGACGAAAAGCGAATGTCTGGCACTTTAATCGGGTTGGTGGACACAGAGAGTCCACCTAGAGGAGTTGGAAAACCCTGATTTCAAACCAACTGTGCACATGGGATCCAGGATCTTGAGGAAACAAATGGCGTATGAACCAATTACTGGCCATCGGCTACCGTAAGCCTGCGTCTCCTAACGTTGCTCAATTACCCTATGAATTCGATCTCTAGGTAGAAAACTTGGGAATTGGCCTCCTAAGCAAACCACCTGCTTCTGTTTGGACACTCAAGCCTTATTCTCGCCCTTTATATCATAAGTGAGGCGAGTTGATGAGTAAGGTTTATTAGATATTTTGTTTAGTAATTAATCACGTCTACTTAACGAGGTGTCATTGATTGAATTTAGAATGGTTTGGATTATCCCGTTGTTGATATTTTTGACTGAAATTTAATCAGTTGTGGTTGGCATTAAGGATCCTGTGCCGGTTATCTCAATATGACCATTAAGACACAAGTTGATGTAGAATAAGTAGGGTAAGAGAATCCGCACAAGATGGTCATATGGCAACCATGACTGATTGACTTTCAGTAAAAAAAAAAAACCAATAAGATAATCTAACCCACTTCGAATTAAATTAAATCTCATACTCCTTGCACACGATTGGTTATTTAGAATCAGTAGCTAAGTGGATCATGAGATGGGGTTTGAAGTGAATGGTACTGGGTTTGAGTCTCATAGTAAACATCAAATCTGGGATTTAGGTACATTCGGCTGTCAAGTCCTAGATATGACAAAACGCGCGTCTTGGATTTCACTGCTAGCCACCAACTATCTATTCTATGTACGCTATGGGTTTAAAACCATAGATTACAGGAAGTTGAATAATAATAATAGAAAGATTACGAGTGTTACTTAGAGATAAATGAGATAAAGTTAACTAGAATTAATATTTTTTAAAAAGTCAAGTGAACTTCAATCTGCTTTCACAGTAAGACAGGCCGATGAATTTCAGAAACAATCTTCGGTCCGATGTATAATCCTTTCATAATACAAATACATAACATAGATTAATAATAATAAACACTTTAAGTATACATACAATACATAAATGTTAATTAAATTTGTTGATCCAATATACTACTTACTGTTCATAATGTTCAAATACTGAACGAAAATCTTCAGGTATTTTAAATTTATCATCAAGCAATTCTGGCCAATAATGAATAGATAAAATGTAAGCAGATAGTGGAAAAGCAATATTATTAACACTATTACTATTACTGCTTAAAATAAAATTATCATCATTAATGGCAGTAGTAATAGGAGTTGTAGTAGCGCCAGTAACACATACGACAGATGTTACTTTATTCTCCAAACAATCAACTTTTAACTGCGTTTCATCTGATTCCATAATTTCATTACTATTAGGAGCAAGAGTAGGACTGTTTAACAACTTATCTGTTTGATCTAAATGTTTTCCTTTTGAATTATTTGACGTAGCTTCTGATACTAAATTAGCAATTCGTTTTGAATCTCGAATATCTTTAAGCATAACCTATACGTGAGAGAAAAATTTAACACAGATAAGACTAGAATTTAAAGACATTTAGGTTTTTCTACTGTTAAATTTTGAGGTAAATCATGAGAAATCAAACAATACTGTTATTTACAGGTGTAAGAACAAACGTAAATGGAAGAGGTTCGGATGTATGACTGGACAACAATAAAACGATCGTTTCATCCAAATACCATAAAAGAGCCCTTTGATTGTATGTTAAATGTGGACGGTGAGTGACAGCTTATGCAAATAAAAAATATGAGTTACATAGATATATAGGCTTTGTAATGATAAGTCGCTAACAAGAGTACTATATCACAGTTACAACTCTGAAAACGGTATACATCAATTATCACAAGGCAACCAAACATAAGAATAGATACATGCAAGTTTTTGTTTCAGGAGGTAAGTCAAACTTCTAGTCTGACAAAGAATGACGCCAACTGACCATTAAGAGGGATGTGTATGAGCTAAACCCCAACATTATTAACAGTATCTTGGCAACGTAGTCCTCAAACTACCGATATAGTCTTAACACTTATAGTTTACTTCCAAAGGACCAGAACGTATTTCTTGTCAAATAAATAGAGTAAAATCACACTTACTCACTAAAAGAACCATTCTGATAATTAAAAGCATCAAATACAGAGCTTATGGTTTGTTGATTGACCTCATGAACTTCAGTCTAGTTTTATTGCTTGGTTTGGTATTGTAATATATATGCAAATAAGGATTAACTATCGTTCAGAATCGCTTCAATTTTCACCACAAAAAGTGGTCACTGATGAGGTAGCTGAACAACCAGACTTTTAAAAAAACTCTATACGAAGAAATCTAGAAACAGACTGGACAAATGTATTGTAACAAATTAGGATAAGATTGGCATACCAAAAGTTTGTAAAATAACGTTATCATGACCTTCGTTCGTTCATGTATTGGATAAAGTTTTAAAAGCCTACAAGGTGGCTTGATGCATTGGTCAGATGATTTCAAGTCTATCCATTACTGTAGCTTGGAATCCCTAATTTTCGTTTTCTTGATAGTCACTGAAAAAACTTGGGCATATGTTAATAAACAAATCAGATATGGAATAGATAACGGAAAATTTTCGTCATTATATATAATTTTGAAATCACAGAGAAGTTTGATAGCGAATACTAAAGGCAATAGCGTTTAAAGCTAACACAATGTTAAAAAAACGGTGGAAAATAAAACTGAAGTTCATACATTAAACGACTTACTTCACATTCATGTAAATTCTGTTCGCCAAAACGAAGTTTCAACAGCTCCAAATTTCTTAATTCTCTTGCTGTATGGAAACTTCTCTGTCGTAATAAACGTTGACTCAATAATTGTTTGTATTCAACTAAAAATGCTTTCTTACTTCCATAAATACTAACTAACATGCTTAAAAGGTCTAATTTACGACGCCAAGATCCTCGTTGACATAAAGCTTCAATAGGATCTGGTTTCCAATCACTTTCCAAAAGAAAATGTTTATCTGAGTTAGCAGAATGTACGTCGGAGTCAAATGGTGGGTCTGTTATCAAAAGAAAAGATATATCAATATTACTGAGATGAATACATATTGGACTTGTTATTTCGACGTAACAAAATAAAACGGTGAGTATGATGAATGTGTGAATTAACTCTGTGTAAATGGAACGTTCATAACATGGTATAAACAGTTGGACAAGTCATACATATATAAAACCGATGAATTACTTGGGTTCTGACTAACCTCTTATAGGACACCTGCTTCGGTATGGGCACCAGGGCAGTAACACAACCCACACAAATCAAGTGACTTGTGTGGCGCATATTTATTCGGTGCTCCTTTGTACCAATATAAATAAATAAATAAACTTATAGGACTGAGATCTTTAAATAGAACTCTGAAGCTGAACAGTAACAGATATCATATCTTTATTTATTTATTTATTTGAACACATAAATATTGGTACAGGGGGGCACCAAATATATATGCGCCACACAAAACAATGATAATTTGAAGAGAAGGAGAAAAGAGAAAAAAAAAGTGATGAACGTGGGGAATTATAGATAAATAAAAGAGAGAGAGAGAGAGAAAGAGAACAATGATGGGGAAAACGGAAAGGTACAATCAGAAGAGATCTTTCAGTTAAGGAAGATACAAACACTTTTTATGAAGAAAGTAAAAGAAGGTTACAGTAGGATCGCCACTGGCTTCTATTCTGAGCCATATCTGATAACGTCTCTAGCCACTGCGTTACACCGTCTTTCGGACCCCAACCAGGGAGTCGTGAAGGACCAACAGAAGCCAGCCCTTTGCAGCTTTCTTTCATACCACGACACCATGTCATATACTGACCACCTCTCCGCTTTTTCCAACCAGTCCCAGAGTCGGCAAATAATGCACGACGTGGAATTCTCTGGGACGACATTCGTAGAACATGTCCAAGCCACCGAAGTCGGTGTTTCAAGATGGTGACACCAATTTCATTATCGTCTCTGTGACCGAACACTCGATGTCGAACCTCTGCATTACTGACATGGTGTTGCCACTGGATGCCAGCAATCCTTCGGAGACAACGATGATCGAACACAGAGAGTCGTCTAACATCCTCAACTCGGAGAGGCCAGGTTTCACAAGCATAGAGTAAAACTGCTTTCACTGACGCGTTGTAGATCCGACCTTTTACAGCCAGACTACCATCACGAAGGCGCCAAAGATGGCCCAGATTGGCATAAGCCGCTCTGGCTTTCACTATACGTGCATTGATCTCATCACTCACACCACCACCAGCACTTATGCAGCTACCTAGATACACGAACTTCTCGACTACTTCAATCTGCTCACCATTCAGAGTGAGTACAGGATTAGAATCCTGCCAGTCTTGTAGAAGTACTTTACACTTCGAGGGTGCAAAGCACATACCATACCTACGGACACTGATTGCCAACTGATTAAGTGCGGATTGCATGACTTGGGCATTCTCGCACAGTAAGACAATATCATCCGCATACTCAAGGTCGAGAACTCTTTCTCCAGGCAACAGATCCACACCACCATTACTTACATCCGTCAGAGCTGTTTCCAGAATGTCATCGATGGCAAAGTTGAAGAGGAATGGTGAGATTGGGCAACCCTGCCTAACCCCACTGCTCGAATGGAATAGTGGAGAAAGGTGGTTGTATGCCCTCACTCTGCCTGAGGTGTTTGTGTATAGGGCTTTTAGGATGTTAATAAACTTCTCAGGCACACCCTTCTTCAATAGACAATCCCAGAGAACAGTTCTGTCCAACGAATCGAAGGCAGCCCTGATATCAAGAAACACTACGATTGTTGGCCTTTGATAAGTATGGCGATGTTCTAACACTTGGCGGAGGGTGAAGATATGATCAATACATCCTCGACCAGAACGAAACCCAGCCTGCTCCTCGCGAGTCAATCCTTCTCGGGTTCTGAACAACCTACGAAGTATGACGGAAGCCAATAGCTTGGACGCAATCGGAAGTAGACTTATCCCCTGATAGTTGTTACAGGAACAACGTGAACCCTTTTTGAAGATAGGGACAACTATCGACTCATTCCATGACGTTGGTACACTCTCTAGTTCCCAGATCTTTGTAAACAACGTCGTCAGTCCCTTAGTCAGAAAGTCACCACCATCTTTAAAAAGAGCCGGAGGTAAGTCGTCTGGGCCCGGTGATTTGTAACGTTTCAAGAGTTGGAGCTCCTTGCGGACTTCCGCCTCATTTGGTGGATCAGTCGTCACCGGCCATGGAGGGCAGGACAGTCTGACCGATGTTGCCGGAGCAGCAGGCCAGTTGAACTTCCCTTCAAAGAATTCTGCCCATCGTCCAAGACGTCGATGGATGTTAGTGATTGGCGTTCCGTCATCCTCGCAGATTGTTTCGCTCACACCAGACTCCTTGCTGTCAGTGGCTCGGATGATTTGGAAGAGCTTCCGGTAATTACCAGATGCAGCTGCTGCTTCCAACTCACTGGCACGCTCCGACCACCAGGCTTCTCGGTCCTTAAGCAAGCTTTGCCCGATTTCATTACGTAACATCCTTCGTCTGCGGTCAAACTCACGGTCACCCGGAGTAGACCGACGGGCTTCAATCAGTTGTAAGGAACCAGAAGAAACCCAGTGCTTGTAAGCGGGACGTTTCGCGAACCCACAACAGACTGTACCCGCCATTTTCATGGCGTCATGCAATTGCAACCAATGCTTATCTATACTTTTCGGTGGAGTGGTAGCTAGCCTAGAAGCTAGCTCGGTTCGGTACTTACTAGCAACAGAAGTTGCAGCCAGCTTGCTAACATCAATCCTGTGGTGGCGGTCACTTCGTTGTCCACTGAAAAGTAAGGTAAGATTGGCGCAGACCAGAGCATGATCAGATTCCGGATAGGTACTCCAAAAGGAGCGGCAGTCTTGTACACAACCGCGCCAGCGGTAGCTGATCGCGATGTGATCAATCTGAGTCCAGGCTTGAGATGCAGAAGGGAGACGCCAGGTGGCACATCGGCGATGACTGTGCCGAAAGTTAGTGCTAGCCAGAAACAGGTTGTGGTCTGTGCATAGTTGCAGTAGACGTTCCCCGTTATCTGTCCTGCAACCAACGAGTCCCCATCGGCCACCTAAACGACTCTCTTCTGTGCCTAGACGCCCGACCTGAGCATTCAAGTCTCCAGCTAGTACTACAATATCTGTCGAACGCACTTTCTGGAGAAGAACAGTTAGCTGGTGGTAGAACTCGTCCTTGATTGCATCCGGGCTGCAATCTGTCGGGGCATAGGCGGAGATGACGAAAAGATATCGTTTCTCACGCCGATTTCTTCTCACTTTGATGGAACTTTCTAACCTAACAACACATAACCGACTGTTAATAGGGATCCAGTCGACTAGTGCTGCCTCAGCTCTTGCGCTTAGTGCGACACCAACGCCAGCAAGACCAGACGAAGATGCCACAGGGTCCCCGGATAAACGCACATAAAACAAGCTTTTTGAAGCGACAGATGGAGAGCGAACTTGTAGTACTTCACCAGAGTCTTGAATACGGGTCTCTGATAGACAACACACGTCAATATTAAGACTTTCCAAAGACATAGCCAGCCCTATCTGTTGTCCGACCTGCATAAGTGTGCGAACGTTGAAGGCAGCCAGTTTGAATGGTGTATGTGGTTTCAGAAAAACTGCTTCAGTACTCATATTCGGTGGTAACATACAATTTTCAACCAGGCAGTGACTCGAGTACGTTTAGATAAAGCTGAATTTTCACCATAGGTGAGCTGCTGTCTAGGTCGAAATGGATACATAAAGTAGGAATAAGAGAGGGTGAATAAATGACGTGGTAGAGTAACAATAATAATAATAATAATAATAATAATAATAATAATAATAATAATAATAATAATAATAGTACGAGTTATTTCAATGTTAATCAGATAGAAAGGAATATTTTCCATAAGCAAATTGTTCATCATCATGGTTTTAGTGCGTGGGCTGAGATACTGCCCGGGTGCCCAAACCGAAGCAGGTGGTTTTCTTAGGGGGCTACACCCCGAGCCTTTGACCCAAGGGTCTAGTCCACAAGGCAGTGAAGCATCGTGAGGAGATGCAGTCCCATGGAAGCCGGTGACCAAAAGTTGGTTCATACGCCATATGTTCCTTCAGGATACTGGAGCCCATGTGCACCATATAATTGGGATCCGGTTCTAGCGCCGGAAATTCGCTTTTCGTCCTCTCATTTTCGTAAACAACACCCCCGCCACGAGAAGGCAGTGAGTAGGACTTCCCTGGCAGAGGCTGTATACGCGTGGCCGTGTGAGAGTATTTCGAGAGGGAGGGCGAACCCTCCCCGCTCTCGGCCATACCAGGGCATTTGGGGGTGATATCATATCTAGTTGTTATGACTGATCAAACTAACAATCACAACGACATGTAGCCGCTTGTCTAGATGACATGAGATCTAATGTTGTTTGCTTAACGATGGGAAAAATTAACGAGAGCCCTAGGCATTGGTTTCGTTCTAGTCAGGAATTATCAGCAGGGTATTATCCCAATCTTGAAGGAACTGATCTTCCTGTGGGATTTGGTTTTTTCAAAGTCACAGATGTTACTACTAAGTCATTGAGGCAGCGACTGACCTCCTGTAGAACCGATATGTCTATAGTAATTTATTACTGAGGATTACTCAATGCTAATTTCTTAGTTTTAGTGCTGATTGAATATATTTAATAATTTAACGCTCCTAAATCCGACTATTAGTTTCTGAATTTGAAATTTTCGATGAAACAGTTACCTTTAGCGAGTCATGCTATATAAGATACTATTTCAAAGCGTCTAGTAGATTGCCTTTAGACATTTCGGCGCGATGGGAATTTATGACTTACTTTACAATCAAACTGAATGGTTTTCAATAATTTATTCATTACAAAACATTTGGATATCACTCATGACCCTGTTATGATAACATAGAAGAGGTAATTTAATGACTAGAACACTCAGATTTTAACAAGATGTCAAGCGTTCAAAATATACTTTGGATGTTTCGTTAACAAGGTAGTATCACTGATCAATACATAGTGTGGTTTATAGCTAAGTAAATAAGTCATGTTGAATGACTCCATGATCGAACTATGAAAGTCAGTCAGTCCGCTGCAATGTAGGACCAGGCACGTATATGCATCGGTCCAAGTTGCCATACCTCATTAGCACAACAAGATGAACACCGGATTCATAAAAGTAGTTAATTCACTGGTGGTAATATATAGAAGAAAGATTGTGTATAAGGAGATAATATAGGAAGAAAGAATTAGTTCCTAGAAAGAAAGATTTGAAGTGATTTTAATCTCTTAATTTAAGGAAGACAGAGAGTGTATACACCGACGCCATTGTGATCGATTCTGAGCCATGTCACCTGACCGTTGTTGCTACCTTGACGTGGTGGTCGGGCTTGCTTATCGTGATGAAGCAACTGAGCTATACTGGCTGGAACAACCGTTTTTCAGGGTCCTACCATGCCAGAAAGGTCGGTTGAAGAGCGGTAAGACTAAAAGCAACAAAACCAATGTCCGAAGGCGAAGTCGTACTGCTGACTGTGCAGCGGTGTAACAGCAGTAAGGTGTTTCCTTCAGACAACCAGCATGACAGCGATACTGCCTTCCCACGAGGAGGGGTGGGGTTAGAAAAGGTCGACCCTAAAAATGCACACCTCGCCTTATCCCACGGATATCCGTCTCCGGCGGTAAGGTCTCAACAAATACGGAGCTAACACAAAAACTACTCATAAAAAGGTCGTGTGTGACCGACCTCAAGCAGCTGTCCCTTGGGCACTGCAGTCACGCTCTCAGGTCACTGTGACCACCTTTAATCCAATTTCCTTTTCAGGCACCTCCAGCAGAACCCTTCCACGGTGTGGGCAACCGGGAAGTGATAACCGCTCTCATACCTCTAACAGCACTCAAGCCCACTGTATTCATAATCACCCCCCCCCCTCGAACTATGAAAACTGATATAATACCCCGTCCATGTAGGCTTTTTAAAGCATTTGCTAAAACAATTGTTTCTTTTACACATAACTATATGTAAGAAGGGAATTCGGTCACATATATCCCATTTACATGTAAGATCAGTGTGTTTTCAGAGTGGATTAATTTTTTTCAGTGGATAGTTAACTACCTTATTAGGTTCATCGCAAACAATTATGATTTCATTCACACTTACTGTATACAAGGACATATATTTGGTCATTGCTTATTTACAATGTTAACTCACCTTCATAGACAATATCAGCATCACTATCTTCACCACCATCCAATGGTTCAACTTCCAATGGTTTAGGTAATAATAATTCTTGATGAAGTTCTGTAGTTGTATCAGTGTATGCTTCAGCTTTAATTTCATCGTCTTCACCATCGGTTTCTGGGCCAGATATTAATTTATCAACGATACAACGAACCGCATCCTCTCTTTGCCGAAGACATGCCGAGACTGGTTTGCAAACTATATCCTGTACCAGAAATGTACTATCGATTAAACGTAAAGCCCGTACTAAGTAATTATAAGCAGCTAAAATTTGTTCAGTATGAACACCTGGATGTAATAATCGTTGTTGAACCTAAATGAGTTAGAATCAATTAGTATATTGAAGAAGCATGTTCATATCAAGATGATATATTAAAAGATAAACTGATTCTGACTAAATACAACAAAAAATTTGATACTTTGTTGGGTGTAAACCGATGAACAGTCTGGATCAAAAGATTCTGATGTCTGATGAAAATAGCCTTATTTATATTGATGAGTTAAGTTAGTTAGGTATAAATTACTTCAATAAGACGAGAAGGAGTCGGTGTTTGTACTCATAAAGTGAAGAAATGTGTGTCTAGGTAGTTATGTGAGTGGAAGCATTGTTATTGCTGGCGAAATTAGCATTTAAGTGACTAAAGTTAGGAATAGTATGTTTTGACATGAATCAGAACTTCTACAACGTTGTAAGATTGGTCTGGTAATGAAAGGTTGTGCGTTAGTCAGTTATATGGAAACTATTACCTTGCATTAGTGTACATCGGTTCTATTTCAGCATTTAACATCTACTGAGACAAAAACAAGAGTATTTCATTAAAAAGATGCCTTCAAAACTGTGAAATCTCCAATATAATCTTTGGATGTTAATTTAGAATGTTGACGTATAGCATGAATAATTTCCAGTGGAATCATTGAGAAGAAATTTCTTAGCCGAGCTACTCTAGTGTTTTACTGTCAGATTACAGTTGTTGTATAGACCTCAAATAAAAAGTGTACACCATTTTACATGGCTGGAACCAGCAGTTAGCCGCTTTATGGGATGATAAACCAATTATGTCTGTGGTGCTATGATGCATTGAGTTTTACACTCTTCGACTAGAAGATAATAGAACACCACTACACTTGTCGTATTGCTCGCATTTAGTGGCAACGATACGTAAGCAGCTATGACGGTTAGGATGAATCACATGCCTAGTTCAGAGTTAGTGAATTGCTTTCTAAATTATGACAGAGGAATTAGTACTCACGTTCCTAGAGTAACTAAATAGACCAGTTGCAGAATATGGATTGGATTGTTAATTGGTGTCTTAGAATCTCGCTACGGATGGGAAGTTTTGAACGCCCTTGTCATAGTTATTTACAGCCATTAACACATTCATGATTTCACTTTACCGTTATGAATATTGCAAACATTTAAAGAGGCAGATAAATAAGACACTTACATTTCAACAACAGCAAGTCCATATTTACAGTGAAATTGCAACAACAAAAAAATGGTTAACTTACTTCTTCGGTTAGGTGAGTAATCAAATCTTGACGTATTGGGAGATGATCCAAACATTTACCCAGGTCCATAAGAGCAGCAACAGAGTCTGGGTACTCAATGACTAATGAAAACATATCAGGTTTATGAACTAAATAGAATGTCTTATATACAATTTCATCCGATAATTCAGAATTGATATCATGTACATCACTTTTTCTTGAAAATAGTCTAGGTATGAGAACTTTTTTCAGTACGCAGTTTTTATATTTTATTATTGAATCTAGAAATCGTTCAGCATAATTTTCGGAACATAATAACTTTGTTCTGTATGATAGAGCTTCTTTAATATAAGGTGCACATAATTGTCGATACAAATTATTCCAACTGACTAGAGAATGATTATGAGTTAAATTCCTGGCTGATAACAAAATTTGCATTTTTCTGTCTGTAATGTTTGGGCAAATGATGGATAAAAATATATTCGACTCTTCAGTATCCATTTCAGCTGATTCAAGTTCTAAACACAAATAACTATGCCATAATGGTTGTAATAAATCTTCACATTTCAATGAACTTAACACGGATGTAACAACGCACTGTATATCGTTCATTATTCTATTATCACTCGTTATTGACTCCAAGCTTGAATCAAGGATAGATCCAAGATATGCATTCAAATCGTCATTTAAATTATCAATCAATTTTAAGAACAAACACAGTAGTCTCAGAAGACCATTATCATCATCAAGAGTATGATAAAGATTGATAGTAGAATTATTCACCAAACCATTACATTCTTCCACCAGAGAAGCGAGTTGTGATGTTAAGTTTGAAGTTTGTAAGAAATATACGACTTGTTCAAAAAATAATTCTTTACAAAAACAAGAATCTATAGCATCGCAACCAAAAACTTCTCGCAGATTATTGTGCAGAGAACTACTCATAGTTCTTTATTGGCAGGATAAGACATTTGATGAGGCCTGTGAGGTCGAAAAGCATCAAACATTAAATATTACCGAAATATACTTCTACATCAATTCTGGTAAATACTACGTTTACGAATAGAAGTTTGTGGGTTGAGACTATGATTTATGGACGACCTTTGAGCGACTCCAGACTGAACTTGAGAGTGTCCACCTAATAGCCAGGACCAAATGAGGGTTATGAACCTGTGTGAGGAATTAGAATGATAATGTATAGTTGACGATTAGGCTTAGGAATTAGTTTTCGAGTTCTTAACACGAACTGACACTAGCCATGATGCCAAGACTCTATTTATCTATATGGATTAGTGAATTTCCCAATCAGTTCGTCCATAAATTATAGTCTCACGAATTTTATGGACATAACTGTAAGGGTGACCTAGAACTGTATTTTGCGCTGTATTCTGATTGGTACGTTTAAATACTTTGTTTTCGACGGAAAATTAATAACGGTACACACTTCACAATTGGACTCGAAGGTATAGGCTATAAAATTATTTCAAATTCCTTCTAGAAATTGTGACTAAACACTCATTAGCTCACATCATTTGTAGGCGATATTGTCACTGAGGGATGCCAAGGATAACCTTCTAATAAACAGTGAATTTCAGACGATAAGCTTTACTAAGCAAAAATAAACTGATGTCAACCTATTTTTCGGACATATCTGAACCACCGCGGTAGTTCTTTGTTGAGCCACGTGTTTTGTAATCAGGTAAGTTTGTCTGAAGTCAGCAGGGTTTCTGGATACCAGCATCTATTAAATTACTAGGCAGGACGCCAGTTGGTTGAGATATAAAATAACCTGTGTCACGGAAGTAGTTACGGATAATTTATGAGACATGTATTAGGCACAGCTAGTTCACTACGGGGATAGTAATCTATGGGCTAGTGTGTGTTTTCAAGCCTCTCTTGAGGATGTCGTTTGAACAGGCTGTGGTCACTTCGGCTCGGGGAACATGTCGAATGGGAGCGTTTCCTAATAATAAGAAGTTGGAACACATTTGGAGTGTTTGCTCTTTGATGTGTGGTCTTTTAAGGGTCACCGCAAGGAGTGTGGTAAGGATGTTCTGATAATATGCTCGAGCTGAGGTAGCTTGGCGTACCTAATATTTTGAATGCCATTATCAGATCAACTCTTATTCTACTGCAGCTCAGCAAGAAAAATCTCAAGTGTTACAGTTTACTAACTTTATTTATACGTGTTAGACCCATCACCCACTTGGTCGCTTATGGACTATTTTGAACGAAGGGGATCGTAACATGTGAACTAAACGAACTTAACAACAAGCCCTTGTAATTAACACAATAGTTCAGATTTCAAGTGGGTATTTGTTTTATCTAATGTAAAGCCTGAGAACATGTTGAATTATATCATTAGTCTTTCGGTGAAATAATCAACCAAAGACATGAGGTGAAGTATAATATCCGTTCTCCGAAAATGGTAAATCACAGGCCAACTCTAATGAGAATGTCACGGTTGGAATACTGACGTCAATACAAAGAATGAAATACTGCACGGTCGATTATCACTGACTATCAAACCATATCTAGTGAACGAACAATGAAACAGGAGTCCGTTTATCCAACAACTATAGCATGTTGATCTACTCGTACAACAATGCTGGCCCTATGTCAATTACAACTGACTAAAAAACAATAACAAATATACATATCATCATACTTTCGCTGGGTATTCTTTCTGACTCTGGATTTCAACCACAAATTGAAGATCCTATACAATACAATTGAGAATGGTGTCACAATATTGCGATAGCAGTAACAAAAGATGGAATCTTGGCACGACCAGACAAGACCAGTGATTTAACACCTCATCGCTTTTGACAGAGGGTGTGGTACGACTAAGAAATGTCATAACATGCACAGTTCTCAAAGTAAACTGATGTCACTTAGCCTACCGTCTCCAAATGAGACTGTGGTGCATAAGTAGGCTGCTGTAGGTAACTGCGACTGAAAGTCACTCAAGATGATCGAAAACCTTGGTCATTAAAAGGATTTCATCTAATGCATCACCTACACAATCTCGTTTCAATGTCGTCCAACTAATTAACAAGATGTGGAAATCCAAGCTTCAATCCAACGTTCGAACAAACAGGAATTCAGCCTGAGTGAACTCGAAAACCTTGAGAATATATCAAGGTTTGCAGCGACTCTTTATTGATGATCAACCTAAAAGATCTCTCTGACTTCCTTTACAATGTACAGGACAAAAATTTACACGATGCCTTGTAGGATCTAAATAGAAATCTCAAACCTTCCTAAATTAAAACATAGAGTCATTTTACTGTGGTATTTGTGCAAACTGATGATTCCTTTGTACTTGATCGCGCACTCATTCGTGCCCGTCTAGTTTTACCTTCCTTGAATTGCACTATTTTGGAACTTCTAGTTGGCACATTGATTTGAACACTTCAAATTATCACAATTGCACCACGATGGAGTCAAATTTTGGGCGATTGGATGCTGAATGATGTGGGGATGGTTTGGAGGATTACATGGAGGGGTCAAAAATCTGATGAATGGCTGGAAGATATATTAGAAATGATAAGTTCACAGCTTATTACCTGACTTTGATTGACAAAGAAGCTTATAACCTAACAAAGAACCTGGATTTTCAAGGGACATCAGTTTCATCGCCACATGAATCTCTCAAGGAATTACTACTTAGTCATGTCCAGTGTGCTAGTTTTTAGTCAGGGAGATGTCAGTGTTTCATAGAACAATACAACAGTATGAACTGTATATCAAGATTTGAAATAGGACTTGACGTAGAACTTTGAAGATGAGTTGGAAATTCAAATTCGTGATCCATTGATTCCTGGGATAAATATTCCGAATTTAGAAAGATTATTATTTCATAGAAAAACCAGTCCATTCCGGAAAATTAAAACGGCATGTAATAACTATGACTTAGTAAATGAGATTTTTTCAAGTCAGTTAAGATTTCTAATACTTTGCTTCGTAGTCGTGATGAATTACATCCTTAATGTCGCTTAAGCTTGCGTTTGTTTAGCAATGGTTACCGTTCCCGTGATTCAACAGCGCCACTAAAAGTAAATTATATCCAGTTGATTGACAAATATATCTCTAATCTTGAAAACCTATTCCTCCACGTAACCTCTCTTGGACAAGCTAAGGTCTAAATTTCCCAGTTTTCGGGAGCTTATAGCACAACCAACAAAATGCTTCTGATAGACAGAAATGTCAGACATTTTGACCGTCACTTATCCATGAAGGCTCCATACGCAACTCTACAGGAGTCTCAGAAGTGAAATTAAGCGCGATGCTAGTGTACTAAAATTTGTCGCATTTAAGTAAGGATGTTTTTTCTAATCTGGATATGCTTCATTCAGCTATACTGAGACAAGAAGGTCTGATAATGTCATTACGAATCAATGTAATTATCTAACACATGCTAGCCATGGCGTGATTCAGGACAGTTTCAGGCCGGCACATATCTCAAAAGGGGTCAATGCAATAAACCTTCATGCAACCTGACGTTAGAACGTCATTCGTTAGCATTAAAATCCCCGATATACAAAAGATAACCATCTCCCACGGAAGTAGTAGGTGGATACGACATTCTTGGATTTCTCAATAGCTTTTGATAAAGTTGATGATCTATATCTCATCAATAAGCTCAAGCTGTTAGGTGTGAAGCCAGCATTTATAAAGCGGTTTAGGTTATATCAAAATTATCGACTTTTTTCTTAGGCTACAAAATGCCTTATTGAAGTTCCCCAGGTTTCATTACTAGGACCTCCTCTCTATTCCATTTCATATGTGACCGCTCTCTGATGATGTCAAACCTTAGCGATAACAAGCCAGGACATCAGTAGGACCTGACTTTTCAAAGTTGATTGAATAGCAACAGATTTACTTCCAACACATCAAAGTGTGAAGAACACGGAAGTTTTGGTACTCTCTGATCCAGAGTCTTATGTTAGGTGTGACAAAAATGCCTTTCGTGCACGCCATGCCGTGGTAATTTTGAGGCGCATTTCCAGTCATTTTGGTAGCAGAACATTTCACTGAAGTTATATCAGGAGAATTACTTTGAAGTCGAACGCGTATGGTAGTTGGGAAGAGTTTTATGTTCGGTTGTAATTAGAGGTACAGAAATGTAAGACTTCCGCACTCGCTGTGTGTGTACAACCATGTCGGTTGAGTACTGAAACTACTGCTGCCTGGAATTTGAACCATAGACATTCAGACTATCCTCCCCCACGAAATAATGTTGGATCTTTATATCCCCAAGTCATGAATAATGTGGCTTCATTTGAAACATCTTTCTCACATTGACTAGAGTATACATTGGAAATTAATTTATGATAAGAATAAACAACAGTTGATATGAAATCATCTAAATGGTAATCGGAATCGACCTCATTTAATACTCGTGCTTTGCATTGAACAAGTTTCCCACAAGAAAAAAATGAATTATAGGGACAAATAATATTTGATATGATATCAAGATTTGGTTCTCCTGAAACAGTTTCCTCAAATTTATTAAGAATGTCATTGCGGAGCAAAGGATCATTAGAAAAATCGGCATTAATCAAAACTAATTCAGGTTTTCGATCATCATTAGCTTCATCTGAAATATTTTCCACAGAATTGTAAGAAATATGTGAATCATTAGGAAAAACCATATCTGGTACAATAACGTGAGAAACCTGATAGGTTGATTGATTAGAAATTGTTGTCTCGCAAGGATTCTGAGTTTCATTTAGTTCTAGACTTCTGTATGACTCTAAACCGTCTTTTGGAATCATTGATAAAGATAAATGATTGTTATAAATACTCAACCTAATAGTATCAGAATTACAAGCTGACTGAATATGTCTAATATCATCTCATTTAAAGCACTTGGAATTACGAAATTTTCATGAATTAAAAGAGTGGAACTTGCCGCAGGACAAACATTGACCGAACTTGTATCCATCTTCGTGAACTGCATTGCAACTACTCAATGAATTATCTGCATAACCTTGAGTATGTACTAGGTTAGGGTTACGTAATGTAGTAGAACTTTTTATATCCCCATGAATCATTTTACGAAACCTCCGTTTATCGCATTCGAAATTTGTATACTTAACATAGTCTAGCAGTAGTTCCTTGAGAGCTGCATAAGGAAGCGAAATGAGCTTACCCGGTAAAGCCAGAGTTTTTATTAAGCTATATGCTTCTTTTCCGATGAATGTGAGGAAATGTGCTACAATACCAACATCTTCGTCATCTTCCTTGGTCATAGACCAGATTTCGAAACTTTCAAAGTAATCCTCAAAAGCATCAAAACCTGAATGTATATCCAACAATTCACCATAGGCTCAATCGCGACGCCAATATGATGATTAGTAGTATTTGAATTATAGTACTAACTAAGAATCCCAGAAATAACCTCAATTAAATCAAGAAGTACTAGACAAGCACTAACGAATGTACTGTATATGAAATTCGAAACCAAGCATTCAACAAGTACAAAGGGATCATCAGTTCATTCAAACACCACACTTAGTTTATCGTCTGTTTTCCTAACATTACTGGTCGACCATGTTAGTAACAAAGGAACATTGTGATATCGTTCTTAAAAAAATAATAAGTTTTCAATAGTGTGGGCTTTCAAAATTGCTCCTAAAGAACACCTATTGTACGAAAAAGATTAAATGTTTAACACCTACTAGCGTCGAAAATTGGACCCACACAGAGTTTTTATCCTTGCACAAATATATAAAGATATAAAGATAAAAATGTGTAACATTCTCCTCAGTGTATTGACACATACAATTGTAACATCAGTGTTGGAGAAAATGAGAGGCGAGAATAAAAGTCAAACATTGTTTCGTGTGCTGAAATCTTCAGGACTTTTTGAGAACTATGCTGTTCCGCTAGGGAGAAAACTGTCTTGCTGTCACATGCCGTGGTACTCGCTTCAAGGTCGCTGATGTTTTCGTGCTGCAAAGTTATTTTCATCAAGTTTATGTTGATTAGTGTAATACTTAATTCAACAAAGCAGTACTTTGAATCTTGCAAGATCCTTCATAATCCGCCTAACGAATTACTTTGTACAATGAACTATAAGAAGTATCGTAATGTTGGGTAGATAATGATTTTAGTTGGCTAGATGGACTTCATATGAGGTAAGATCTGTGTTGAACTACGAGGATAAGGCGTTCTTGAATTCTCTATAGTGGTCTCTAAATTTCTCTAAACATGGTTATGAGCTCTTTGATGAAACGTCTTTACGTTGAATTGGTATTTTTCAATTATTACTAGGGGAATAAGAGTGTTGTTCACTAATGGTTTCGAGACTTCACTGACAACTGTATCAGACGCATTTACAGTTTTAACGAGTGGGGCTAGAGTCATTGTACCTTCCATCGCTGACATTACGATTAGTTCTTTCACTTAAAGTTGAAACTTTGGTAGTTTCATGGAGCCCGTCTTTATGAACTTAGCATCAAACGTTTTAGATGACTTGATGGTGGTGGGTTTCTAGTACTCTGAAACTATCAATTTAGTCTTCAGCAAGAGGGATATCATTGTTGTGCTGAAAAACGTTTGGCAGGATAAATCAAGTTTAGTGTTCCTGTATTATGCTATTGAAGTCCACCGAATTGTTATCGAAATATTGAAAAATCGTACTCGTATTTTCTCAGTGCAAATGACATGCACGACAATTCAAAAATTAAACTAGTTAAGACAGGTGATTTGCGGATATCTTCTTTAACTAATTTTTTGAAATTCTTACCATTTTACTAAAATGCAGTTGTAAATTTCAAGGCGACTGTTTACTTGTGGTGGTGAGGCAGGAAAAATTGGCCTGTAGCGAACTTTATTCCAAGTTGCTTTTGATCAACAGCAAATTATCATATGCAACGGGAACAGTTATGGAGTGATTGAGGGACGATTTATTGCCAAATTTAGCACATTACTAAGCTTATTCTTTATCATGCCTAGCTTCCAAGGTTTTGCTGATGTGCTTCTGGGAATTCTGATCGTCCTGTGATAGTGGTACCATGTGGAACATTTATCACCACACGTAGGAGTTTTACTGATAGTTCACTGAGTTCAGGGTACTGGTTCAATATAGTTTTAAAGAAGTATTTAATTCTATGTTTAACTTAAACTGGATATAAGCAATAATCAGAAAATGGTATGTCATAAATTGGTGATCTAATCTTTTGACTTACTCAACATTGTTTGGTATTATAATTCACTGGTGGACCCATGTCTATGGTACTCACTGAAGAGTCTGTGGTTAAATAATCCTGTGTAAAGACTTGTTTAAATCCACGTTTAGATAAGTATATCGTTTTCCACAACTGACAACTGGTTTTTCCCTGGCCGCTTGAAAACTGAACACGCTTTCATTTCAGCAACCAAAGTTTTAGGAAGGACATCAATGAACCTTCATTAGCACATAAGTGTTGTACAACGATTAATTAATTTAACCATCAATGGATGTTATTAGCAACAAATAGCTTCATTATTAGGATTTAAGATTTTTGGATATAATTCAATAAGAAGATAGTTTACCTAACGAACCATAATTATCTAGACTATCGTTATGTTGCATCGTGATGAGAATAATGAATAGTAACTGTTGGAATTTATTTCTGGAGTAATACTATACATATATTTTATTGGATAGTTGTTAAGTAAGTAAACTATTCATATTCGTGTTCCTTGTATTATATGCTTTATTTTGACCCATGAACTATTATTACACGATTTACCATTCTTGAGTAATACCCAGTCGATCAGTTACTACCTCCCACATTCACAGCCACTTTCAGTTAAATTTTATACGAATGTTGAGGACAGTTGAAAAAGTCGTTCTAAGTAAAGACCAATGTCACATAAGGTTGTTTACTCTCACTTTCTATTTCTCCACGTGGTTGACTGGATTATAAAGACGTCAACATCTGAAGGGAAGCACGGGATACAGTGGACAGCTAGGATGCAGTTGGATGATCTAGACTTCGCAGATCATCTGGCTCTTCAATCGCAAACACAACAACAAATGCAGGAGAAGACGACTAGTGTAGCTGCAGCCTTAGCAGCAGCATAAAGTCTCAATATACACAAAGGGAAAAGAAAGATTCTCCGATACAACACAACATGGACGAATCCAATCACACTTAACGGAGAAGATTTGGAAGATGTACAAACCTTTACATATTTGGACATCATCATCGATGAACACGGTGGATCTGATGCAGATGTAAAGGCACAGATCGGGAAAGCAAGAACAGCATATTTACAACTGAAGAACATCTGGAACTCAAAACAATTGGCAACCAACACCAAAGTCAGAATTTTCAATACAAATGTGAAGACAGTTCTGCTGTATGGGGCAGAAACTTAGAGAACTACGAAATCTATCAACCAGAAGATACAGGTGTTTATTAACAGTTGTCTACACAAAATACTTCAGATCCGTTGACCGAACATTATCAACAACAACCTACTGTGTGAGAGAACAAATCAGATTTCAGTGGAGGAAGAAATCAGAAAGAATCGCTGGAAGTGGATAAGACACACATTGAGGAAAGCACCTAACTGCGTGCGTCACAAGACAAGCCCTCACATGGAATCTTCAAGGTCGAAGGAGTAGAGGAAGAGCAAAGAACACATTACGCCGGGAAATGGAGATGGATGGGACTAGAAAGGAAGGCCCAGGACAGAGTGAATTGGAGAATACTGTTTGGCGGCCTATGCTCCATTAGGAGTAACAGGCGTAAGTAAGTATACAAATGATGTTTTCTATTTTATGGTATGATGTGGTTTGTCTGATTTGTATATAAACCCAATATATTTGAACCGATAAAGACTCTAGACTACTCCATACGAGTTTCATACGTCATTGATCCGATCAATAATTCACTGTTCTCTTATTGACGATATCATTACATTATACATTAATAGAAACACAGAGCACAAATTATAACACATTATAACTCACAAAGCATTGAATGAAATCTATGATCTTTAGAATTTACAGCTATTTACATTCTACTAGATGATACCTTCTCATATTGATCATTCAAACACACACACACACACAAAAGTGTTTTGTTTTTACCATGGCAACAAAAGCATAGATACATATATTTTGATTGAAAAAATAATTATGTTCATTTATTCATTAATTCTTTTCACATAATAGTATATATATATATATGTGTATATTAATTGTTCTGTTGTTCTGTTTGTTTATATATATGTATATTTGAAATAAAGCCAACTGTACAAATGAAACTATTTCTCATTATGTCATAAGTAATCACATGTCATTGACTATCATTATCCATCGGAATAATAATGATAATAATAGTGATAATAGTTACCTTCACTTTGATTTGATGTAGAATATAAAAAAAAAAGAACAGAGAAGAAACAAAACAAAAGAAAAAAACAAACAAGAGTTAAAGAATGATGAAAAAGAAAAGAGAGAAAAACAATAACAACAAGCAACAACAACAAGCAACAACAACAAGCAACAATAAGAACATTGGAAATGGAATAAAGAAAAAAAAATTGTGAAAAATTTGTTTGTTTGATTTGATTTGATTTTGTTCCGTTTTGAAATGATCTTTGAATATTGTATGAAGGAATGTGTGACTGTTTTTTTTGCTGTTGTTGCTGTTGTTGTTGTTGTTGTTGATTTTCTTGTGTATTCCATTTGTAACTGATAAAGTAGTTTATATGATTCACCTTGGTTGTATAGGCATCATAATGAACCAAATTATTACAGGTAATGAGTTTCATTAGTTTTGTTTTTGTTACTATGATATCTATCTTTTAAATAGATGAGAAGCTGGAAATAAATGATATGGATATATAATATAATAGGTTGAAAGCGATAAATGTGTAGGTGTGTGTGTGTGGGAGAGAGAGTGAGCGAGAGAGCGGGAAAAACAAAAAGAGAATATAATATCATTCATCACCACCACCTTTCCATCTCGCGATAGAAAAAAAATATCTTTATATACAATTTTCTTTTGTGAATATAATCTTCAAAATGTTCTTTTTTTAAACACTACTTTTGGTGGGGGGTAAGGGTGATGGTGGTGGTGGTGGTGGTGATGATGATGATGGTGATAATTGGGGAGGGGAGGAGAAATATTAAGAATCATTGAACTATCATTGATTATTTTTTTATTGTTCTTATACTTTCTTATATAAGAAAGAAAGAAAGATATTGTTCATTTATTTATATTATTTGATATGTAAAAAATAAATAAATATTCACCATGATATAGACCATTTGATATTAATGATTTATATTTTTCTGTGCGTACATTATCCATTATTGTACATATTTCACATCGTTATCATTAATACTTAAGAGAGATATGAATAATAATAACAACAACAACAACAAAAAGAAAAAAGAAAAGAGAGAAAAACTTGGAAAAAAAACGGGTTTTTTGTTTGTTTTTTTCTTCGAAAAAAAAAAACAGAAAAAAAACACAGTTTCTTTTTAAATTAACAATTATCAGAAATATTTTTAATTGAATCAAATTCTAATTGTATTGGAGAATTTTTAGAATAGTCATATTGATTTATTTGGTAACCATGGTGACAATGATGATGTATTATACATTGTTGACAAGACTTATTTGATAAAGATTTAATAGATGATGTATTCATCATTGTCTTATGATCATGATGATGATGATGGTGATGATGATGATGATCATTATTATTATTATTACTATTATTATTATTATTATTATTATTATTATTATTATTATTATTATTATTAGAATTACTCCATATTAATGAGTTATGTAATAAGTAGTCTGTATTATTTGTAATATCATTAGTATTATTCAAATTGAATATAACATTATTACTATTATTATTATTACTATTATTATTATTATTATTATTATTATCATAGGGTAAGTTTGTCATTAATGGTATATGATGAATATCTGAGTCTACATTTGAATATGGTATATAATTTGATTGATATTGATCCATTAATGATAAATTATATTGATTTGTATTATTAGAGAATTGTATTTGATCATTTCTAGAATCAATATGTTTATCATCATTTAATTCACTTATGATTGGTATATTATGAGATAAACTAGTTTTCATAGTTTCTATAGGATTAATGGTATTTATATAAGAATTATCTTGTTGATTTATTGATTGTTTTATTGATTGTGATAAATGATCAGAATAATTAGATAAGATTGAAGAATTTTCAACAAAATCAATAATTGATGATATTGATAAATTTTTATGAAAATTTGTAATATTACTAATATTTGAATTTATTTTATTCATAGTTGATATTGATGATATATATGTTAAAGGATCAATATAATTGGTACAATTATGTTGATTATAGAGAATATGATGATACTGATGTTGTTGTTTCTCCTGTTGCTGCTGCTGCTGCTGCCGCCGCTGCTGCTGCTGCTGCTGATGATGATGATGATGATAATGACATTTTGACATATCGTTCATTGTACTCTGTGAACTTATATCAGTAGGATTCGTTTGGGTATTTATTGAATATACTTTAGTTATATATGTATCAAATAATGGATTAAGATATATTTTAGATTGTTTTGAATAATTCTGTTTAGGTAATGATAAATTGATTGAATATGGATTAAATTTATATGGAATATTATCCTACAATTATAAAGGTAGATAAATAATATCAAAGTTAATTTTTAGGGACTTTAAACTATCCAGTTGAGTTAGTTACTATGAAATTTGATGACATTCCATTTTGTTTGACGAAGCTTATGTAATATTCATCTTGTGATGAATTATTGTAGAAGGTATCTTTACTTAGAGTATTAACACCTTACGGTTAGTAACAAGATGTCTGTTGTATGATTGTATAGTGAAAATGACATTATATGACATTTTTGTATTATAAAAACGGAAAAACAGAAGAGATTTCATGTATCGATCTAAGCTAAACTAATATTGAAAACATGAAAGCACTAAATGGCCGTTTTGTTCTAGTACCGGGACTTCTTAGCAGTGCGCTTCCATGATCCAGTACGTAATCCATGTCGGGTATGAGACAGTTATGCTCCTCAGACAATGGAACAAAGGTTGCGCAAGATCATGAATCAATTAAAGTTAAACGTTAAAACCATTAGATAGCGTCTCAGTAGTCTAGAGATTAAGTGTTAGCGCGTGAGACCAAAGATCCTGGATTCAATTTCTCTATACGGAATCCTGGATGCACACCAATAAGGAGTCCTATACTAGAACGAAATGACCATCCAGAGATTCTAGGTTCTCAATGTTGGTCTAGCTTAGGTCGACTAATGAAACTCAATTATTAAAATTAATTTAATCTCCACAAATCTTCATACCAATAATAATCATATGCTTACTAGTGACTATCTTAGACATGAGTTTTCTAGAGTTCGAGTGAGAAATCGTGACTAGTCGAGTTGGGTGTGAGACAGTTGTACAATACTATGGATCGATTGAAATTAGACTTTAACGCCAATAGATGGCAGCTCAGTAGTCTAGATGTTAAGTGTTAGTGCGTGAGACCAAATGGGTTTGAGTATTCTGTCCACGATCATAGATATGCACTTCTGAGTATTTCCATACTCGGATAAGACGGCCGTCTAGTACTCCCAGATTTTCAATGATATCCCAGCTTAGATTGACTAGTAACTTCAACCGTGAAAATATTCTTTTTACAGTTTTAAGAAATCATTGTAGTAGTGAGGGGATATTCTTTATCCTCAGAATAAAACAATTTCGTCTATTATGCTGGAATTTTCCAATCTACATTATCGATTTGTTTAGATTGGTGACATAACAATATTCAACAAAGTTCGTCGATCAATTACTGTTTGAATCTTGAACAGAATGTCTTAGAAAATTTTAGAAAATTTATTTGGGTCATTCAGTAGCAAGAATAGGATTAATATTGTTAGTTTCCATCATAGAATTGATCTCAGTTAAATCACTAGTGAAAATTAAGAAGCATTGGACAATTGTTTCACTCTCCTATGAAGATTTTTGGTTGTGAGCGTCTATGAACCCACAGAGAATCAAATCCAGAACCTTCATGTTTTTTTTCAATGAGTATCTAATCTTTAAATTGTCTAGTTGTAATACATTCATTAGATTGCCCCGAAATGCCCTGATACGGCCGAGAGTGGGGAGAGTTCGCTCGCCCTCTCCAAATGCTCTCACATGGCCACGCGTGTATAGCCTCCACCAGGGAGGTCCTACTCAATACCTTCTCGCACCACGGGTGTTGTTTACGAAAAATGAGAGGACGAAAAGCGAATGTCGGGCACTTCAACCGGATCCCAAACCAATGATGCATATGGGCTGGCTCCAGTATCCTGAAGGAACAAATGGTGTATGAACCAATCGTTGGTCACCGGCTACCATGGGACTGCATCTCCTTATGATGCTCCACTGCCTTGTGGATCAAACCTTCAGGTCGAAGGCTCGGGGTGTGGCCCCCTAAGCAAACCACCTGCTTCGATTTGGGCACTTGGTCAGTATCACAGCCTTCACACATATCAAATGAGATCTGTGTGGCGCATATGTATTCGGTGCCTTCTTGTACTAATATCTATGTGTTAAAATAAATAAATAAATAAAATGTAATACAACGATCTACATCTTATATTTCAGTCAACTAACGATATTGCGTAACTGTTTTCCTTTGTCATTGGTTGGTAACCGCTGTACACCTAATGCAGTCAAAATCATTTATTCAAGAGTTCCACGTCTCGAATTTAAGCACTAGTGAGGACATGATATAATGATATGACACTAATATCACCATTAAATAATAATTAAACATCAATAATCCAGTGGAACCAATTAAGAGTATAGTAACTAGCATAAAATCCTGTGTTAAGACTTCCTGCTAGTGTATTATAGTATTACAGTTCAATGAAACTCTCTCAAAGATAGAAAAAAAAAAGGAAACAGGTGATCATCATTCTTCGTCCATTTTGTAATTAACGTCCCTACACACAATTGTATATATATATATATATATATATATATATATATATCGATTTCATTATATGAACAATATATTAATTGACATTAAATGTAGTCAGAATGATCGTGGAAATAAAAACAATTAGACTGCATCTTCTGTGAATTGCCGAATCATTATCCATACAGTTAGAAAAACCTAGAATTATGTATGAAAAAGAAACTGGTACAACCTCTTCTTCTACCATGGTCCGAATATCTTATATATATGTATCTTATTTGATGCAGATGTGAAGGCACAGATCGGCAAAGCAAGAACAGCATATTTACAACTGAAGAACATCTGGAACTCAAAACAACTGTCTGTCAACCAACACCAAAGTCAGAATTTTCAATACAAATGTGAAGACAGTTCTACTGTATGGGGCAGAAACCTGAAGAACTACGAAATCTATCATCCAGAAGATGCAGGTGTTTATGAACGGTTGTCTACGCAAAATTCTTCGGATCCGTTGACCGGACATTATTAGCAACAACCTACTATGGGAGAGAACAAACCAGATTCTAGCGGAGGAAGAAATCAGAAAGAAACGCTGGAAGTGGATAAGACACACATTGAGGAGAGCACCGAACTGTGTGCGTCACAAGACAAGCCCTCATATGGAATCCTCAAGGCCAAATGAAATGAGGAAGACCAAAGAACACATTACGTCGAGAAATGGAGATTGACATGAGAAAAATGAACAAGAATTGGATGGAACTAGAAAAGAAGGCCCAGGACAGAGTGAATTGGAAAATACTGTTTGACGGCCTATGCTCCATTAGGAGTAACAGGCGTAAGTAAGTAAGTAAGTAAATAATATATATATCTTCATACTCTTCTTCCTTTACAGCCATCTGTTTCACCTTTCATCATCTTCTTAAATCTACTACCCCCCCCCCAACTGGTTTATTTTTGTTTCCACAATATATTAATTATCATGAATAAATACAACAAAAAAATTCTTTTATTGATTTTTAATGAAAAAGACAAATAAATCGTATTATTATTTTATGGAAGGTGGGGGGTTGGGGGGGGGAAGGGGAGACTTTTACTTACTGGATTATCTTGTTTCGATACTGTTGATTTTACCAATACTGATGAACATGTTCTATTTGATGATTGTCGCTTTTTATAACTGAAAAATAAAATTTAATATATATAAATTTATATATATGTAATGAGAAGTAATGTAATGAACAAACGCTTAAATGATGATAATCAACAGCATATTTTGGTAACATTTTTGTATTGTTTTTACTTGAATCTTCCTATTGATGTTTAAGATTGAAATTGATCAGTCTCTTTTTATGGCATATGTGTATACTGTCGAGATTGCCACGATATCGCTTTAATTTACAAGCATTATAAATAAAGATGGATAATGGCTAGCAGTGGAATCTAGTTTGACTCGCGTTTCGTTCTATTTTTTGGGACTCGTCAGCTAAATATATCTGCATCTCAGAGTTGATGTTCACTCTGGAACTTGAACTCAGTATTATCCGCTTTAAACGCCATTGCTTTATCTACTCAACTATCTTGGTAAGATATACAAGAATCATACAGTGAATACTTCATTTGTAAATTTTCATCATTTGTTCTTTTAATCTGTATGATTCTTCCAATTCACAATTTTATTTTATTTGTTTTTATACTCAGTCAGTCATTCAGTCAGCTACAACGTAGGATCAGGCACATATATGTATCGGTTCAAGTTGCCATACCTCATTAGCACAACAAGATGAACAACGGATTCATAGAAAGAGTCAATTCAATGTGGGTAATATATAAAGGAAAGATTGCATATAAGGATATAGTACAGGAATAAAGAGTTAGTTCGTAGGAAGAAAGATATGAAGTGATTTTAATCTCTTAGTATAAGGGAAGACAGAGAGTGTATACACCTACGTCATTGTGATCGATACTGAGCCATGTCACTCAGAGTCCCTAACCATTGGTTACGATAGTCACGCGGACCCCAACCGAGTAGTCTGCATCTACCAACATGGCTCAAACTAGAAGTTAGTGACTTCAAGCACTGATGCCACGTTTTGGTTTGGCCACACCTAACGTTCTTCCAACCATCCCCTTCACTAGTCAGAATTACGGTGTTCAGACATGCACAACACGCGGACCCGTAACCATCATTCCCTAATACCGTGTGTCTAACCTTACTATTACTTACCCGGGGATCCCAGAAGATGCCTGCAATATTTCTAAGACATCTGTGGTCAAATATTAGTAGCTTACGAATACCTTCTACTCTTAATGGTCACGTTTCGCAGCCATAAAGTAAAACAGAACGAAAAACTGAGAAACATACTCATTCTTTAATTGATAGACGGATATCTCGCCTTTGTCATAGGTGACGTAAGTTGGTAAAAGCTAAACGAGCTTTTCTAATCCGTGCTGAGATTTCATCAGACACCAACCCATTAGGGCTGATTAAACTTCCAAGATAAATGAAGTTGTTAACACGTTCGACTACTTCACTCTCTATCCTTAGTTCAGGTGTTGACGCAGACTCACTTCAACTGGATCCTTTTAGTCTTCTGTTTTCAACGATTTAAATTTTGATTAGTGCTATATACTACTTAATTCGACAGATATAAGTAGTATACATACAATATACGTAAAATTATTTCTTGTTTCAATACATAATGAGCAAATGAATCTCTCATTTACATACCTAAACCAAACTACAATCTTGGACAATAATTTACCATTGGTTTTGTTTAAAGTTTGTAAACTTAATATTAACTTTACTAAAATGTGAAATACATAATAATTTTGCATTAGTTGCATTGACTACTGTTCTCATTATCTACTGAAATACGAGAGTTTTACTTGTTTATTTATTTAAACACATAATTATTGGTACAAGAAAGCACCAAACAGATATGTGGTACGTAAATCATTCGATTTATGTGAAGCCCGGGATACTTACCAGTTGCCCAAACTGAAGTAGGTGGAAGGCCACACCCGGAGTCTTCAACCTAAAAGTCTAATCCACAAGGCAATGGAGCAACGTAAGAAGATGCAGTCTCATGGTAGCCGGTGACCAACAATAGGTTCATAGCCTTTTGGTTTCCTTAGGATCTTAGAGCCCATGTGCACTATTGGTTCGGATTCAGGGTTTCCCAACTCCTCTACGTGGATCCTCCATATTCACTAACTCGGTTAAAACTCCAGACACTCGTTTTTCATCCTCTCAGTTGCGTAAACAACGCTCAAGCCATGAGGAGGCAATGAGTAGACCTTCTCTAGCGGTGGTTGTATAGACGTGGCCATTCGAGAGGATTTGAAGAGGGTGAGCTAACTCTCTTCACTCTCTGCCGTATCAGGGGCATCTGGGTGGCTAAGAAGGCCGTATGATAGTTGTTTTTGTTTTTCAGCGTTGAGTCAATTTTCTGGGTATTACTTCATGTGGTGAGCACGCTTTATGTTAGATTGAATAGATTGAATTCAATCGTTTACAATTTCGAATTTATTCAGTTACTCAGTTAAAAAAAAACCCTAGTAATTTCTCATTGATGAAACTTTATAACTATCCCATTATATCATGCAATCATTAGAATTCTTAGATAATAATCACTATGTTCCAATTGAGTGTTCTTAATAAATCGAATCAATAACAAAACGCAAAGGTGTTAAGTTGAATAGATTAATAATCTTGAATGAAAATGGTAAAAGGCTGTTCAGTTCTAAACGGTTCACATTATAATATTCTTAAAATAGTCTAGAATGTCTTAATTATTAGATGAAAAAAAACATCAACTTTGAGATACAGGTACATCCATCTGATGAGTCACATATTGGACGAAACACGTGTCAAACTGGATTCCACAACTAGTTACTATCCATCTTTGTTTATGACGCTTGTGACTTAAGGCAACATCGTGGCAATTCATACAGGATGTAAATATATCAACAAGATACTGATCCATTGTAGTTCTAAACATTAATGGAAAGATTCAAGTCAACAATATCAATTGTATTTAAACTTCATCCCATTGCACATGCAAGTGATTATCAGGGTTCAGTAGCTAAGTAGATAACATAATGGTATTTGAAGCGAACGGTACTGGGTTCAAATTCTAGAATGAACAATAACTTTGAGATGCAGGTACATCCAGCTGATGAGTTCTAAATAGGATTCCACTGATAACTACTATCCATCTTTGCGTATAATCGCTCATTCGGATATAACAAACATGTATTTATTACTGGTTGAAATCATGAATCCATTGAAGCTAGACCACCATGGAAAACCTGCAAACACTAAACGGCTGTTTCGTCCTAGTATGAGACTCCTCAGCAGTGCTCATCCACGATCCTGCTCCTCGCGAGATTCGAACCCAGGACCTATCAGTCTCGCGCCAGGCGCCAGGCTTCAATAGATTCATGATTTCAACCAGTGAAACTTCTAAAAATCTCCACACAATCCCTTCTGATAATAATAATCATCTGCGCACTAGTGATTGATTTCAAGAGATACTCCTGGAGTTTTAGGGAGAAGCCGTGACCAGTGAAGTTCAACTAGGTCTGTTGTAAGATATCAGCTCACTGAAGACAATAGTGTACGGTGGTGCAATTTCGTGGATTAGTTGAAGTTAGGCATTAACACCGTTGAATGCTGGCCAGCTCAGTGGACTAATTGGTTAAGCGCCTGGCGCGAGACCGATATGTCCTGGGTTCAAATCTCGCAAACAGCAGAATTGTGGATGAGCACTGCTGAGGATTCCTATACTAGGACGAAACGGCCATCCAATGCTTCCAGGTTTTCCATGGTGGTCTAGCTTCAATGGATTCATGATTTCAACCAGTGAAATTTCTAAAAATCTCCACACAATCCCTTCTGATAATAATATATTTATTATTAACTTTCTATTTAATACTCAATTTATTTGAAACTATCAAATCCAACTATGGTATGGATACTTATAGATAATAATTTAAATTCAAATGACTAAAATGATTAATCATATGTAATTAATAGTGGGGTATATGCTATTGATGTCAACAAATATAAGTAGTGTGTAGCACTAATTGAAAATGAACTATCTGGATTCAGAAGGTTAAGAAGATGGATGATAAAAGAAGGAGAACAAAGAATGTGTAATGTGGAAACGTAAGTACTATGAAGTATTTACTATATGCTTCTCAGATTTTACCAAGAAATTCTGTAATTCTTTTTTTAGTAAAATACATTTGGTTGTTCCCACTTGTGTTCTTGTTCATTACATTTGGTGTTGCCACCAACCAAAAGTAAAGAAAGGGTGCTATCCTGTGGATACCGATGCGGGTCTGGAACTGGTATGTGTTACTTATATCGATATAAGTATTATATAACGCTAGTTAAGAATAAAAATGTCTCGCAGCAAAAGGTTAAGAACATTAAATAGGAATGAACGGCGGTATAAACCATTGGATATAAGAAATGCAGGAACAATGAAGTATGAAATAATTGATTGATATTTTCAAAAGGAACAGTCAATTTTGAGACAACTGATTAACATTTTGCAAATGAAGTGCTTACTGTATGCTTCTTCTGCAATACTATATTCATTTACATTCAATTATCCTACACTAATGTTCTCTCGTTTACTACAACCAGTATCTTACAATCAACATTTAACATTCAATGACAAAAAAATTTCATCTAATCTCTTTTTTTTTCAAGTCGGCTACAACAACAAAAAAACATTTTATGCCGCTTCTAATAAACACCGAAGGTATCTAAGTCGTACAAAAGTATTTTAAACCAGAACAAAAAGGTATTCATCAAGAAACAACAACAACAAGAACAAGAACGACGACGGCGAGGATGACACCACCATCACCACCATCACCACCGCCACCACCACCACCACCAACAACAACAACAACAAATAATTTGACAATTCACATTCATATAAACGTGGAAAATAAAAATGACTTACCAAATTTGAAATATTGAACATAGAAAAAAAATGAAAAGTAATGTAAGTAGTATACCGATTGTTGAAAATAATAGAACACGAGCAAGATTTGATTCACAGCCTAATTAAATAAAAAGAAGAATTAAAAAAAGAGAGAAAAAAAGAGAAAAAAAGAAGAATGAGATTATGATCAGGAGTGTAATTTTTCTTTTTTTTTTTCTTTTTTTAAAAAAAGAATAGGATCATATTTATTGTTGTATAGAAATAATATCAATACAATGAGTAGTGCTAAATATTAGTTGCTATGTCCTGACAAGAATAATGAATGGTAACTTGTAGGATCCATTTGTGGACCAATACTATGCGTATATATTTTTATCGTATAATTGTTAAATAACTAAACTATTCATATTCATGTCCAGCTTATTATGAGTTTTATTTTAACCTATGAACTATTAGTATACGCTTTACCATTCTTGAATTATGCCCTGTTTATTAGTCAGTGCCTCTCACATTCACAGCCACATTTGACCAAATTTTGTACAAATGTTATTTCCTATTTTATGCTACGTTGTGGTCTGTTTGATTGGTATATAAACTCAGTATATTTGAAATATAATGATTTATATTGCAGAGGCTGAGATTGGGGTTCTGGACTTAACTAGCTGGGCTAAGCGGAAAGCAGGGCCAATCAGAACTCTAAGCCACTGGCATGTGTTTTACGCGTCCTTCATCCGATCAATAATTTACTGCCCATTTACTCGGCGGCCCCTCAATATATAACATTAGTCTGGTTTATAGTTTATATATCTCATTATGTTACTCCACTTTTTTATAGATTAGATCTTTAAATCAGTGGATTGGGGTGTGACCCCGTAAGAAAATCATCTGCATCGGTTTGGAGTGTATCCTTCTAAGACCACCATGGGAAATCTGGAAGCACTGAATGGCCGTTTCATTCTATTGTAGGAATTCTAGGCAATGTGTATCCTATCAGTCTCGCATGCGAATGCTTAACCATTAGACCATTGAGCCAGCATCCAATAGTGTTAATGTCTAACTTCAACTAATCCAAAAAATTGAGCGACACATAGTGGTCTAGCTTCAAACGACACATGATTTAAAGTATTAAAATTACTATAATATCCACAAAACCCCTTCTGATATTAATTTTGTGCCAAAAACCACGATTTGGCCCCGCCCCTCCCCCAAATGCCCTGGTATGGCCAAGAGTAGGGAGAGTCGCCTCCCCCCAAAGTTATTTCATACCACCATGTGCATACAACCACTGTCAGAGAAATCCTACTCTCTACTCTCTTGCAACGAGGGTGTTGTTTACAAAATTGAGAAGACAGATAGTCAATGTCCGGTACTTTAACCGAGTTCGTGCATATGGAGAATCCACCTAGAGGAGTTGGAAGAAACACTCATTCCAAACCAAAGGTGAACACGGGCTCCACGATCTTAAGGGAACAAATGGCATATGAACCTATCGATGATCATTGACTACCATGTGACTGTATCTCCTTACGTTACTCCATTGTCTTGTAGATTAAATCTTTAGGTTAATGGCTTGAAGTGTGACCCCCTAAGAAAACCACCTACTTTGGTTTGAACACCCAGATAGTATCTCCACCCTCAGAGAAATCGAATGACGAAATGTAATGCATGTCTATTTTGGTACCTTCTTGTATCAATCTTTATATGTTTGTAAATCATCAGTTAGATAACTAATATTAAGGAAAAGTCATAAATAATTGGATTCTATTTATATATCACCTACTATCATTATTGGTGTATGATCATGATGATAAATCAAATTACCTAATTAAATCAATGTAACCCTAGAGAGATTAGTTAGTAACTACATGAAAGCTGTCTTTCTTTATTTCTTTTTTTAATTTTTCTTTTTATTATTGATTTATGATTTCAGTTTAAATCATCATTATCAACATCAACATCATCATCATCATCATTTAAGAAAATATGAGATAGAAACAGTGAATGTGACAGGGAAGTTTTAATGACATTTACATTATAGGAATTGAAACAGAAAGAAAATAGAAGATACCCGGACTAGGCAGTATGTGCATTACGTTAGCTTTATACCTTTTTACAGTATAAATGAAACTGGATCAAAACGATTAGTGACCAAATATACACCGTATGTTCTACGATCTATAGTTGAAGAACAGCTAAACATCATGTATGGTTAACCTAGTAAGTTTATCATTACCTATATAATTAGGAAGGTGAGAATAGGTGAAATATAAACAGTAAATAAGAAATACCTATTTATGCATCCTATAATACAGAGGGGATATGTGGCTAGTGAAATATCAATTCAGAGAATATGTAGAATAATGCAAAGATCTTTTAACATCACTGAACTACGAATTGTGATTTCTATGAGCCCAATGTTGAAACCGAAGCTAAACGGTGAATTATCTAGAATGATCACATCATTTTGTATTTATCAGTTCGACTGGTTCTGTGGAACAAGTTATATTGTTCAAAGTTCTAGAAATTTACATTTTCGTGCTTGTGAACACTTCCCAGTGTAGCTAAGCAAAGGTCTGGTGAAGAAAGTGAACAGTTTGATATTGGCCCATTTTGTGCAAACTGGTCATAGTACTAGTATAAACCAATCCTTTTCAATTATTTATCAGGTCAGTAATGTTTTGCCAAAGCTTTTCAATCTTACAGTTGTTGAAATGGTTGAGGCAGTATCCATTCGGATGAAGAAACCAGAGTTATGTGTACAAATGTAATATATTCAACCGCTTCTCATCAAACTCAAGACCAATTAATTAATAGTAATCTTAACTATTGAATGACCTAATTTGACTATTGTACTTACGACCTTTCGTAGTCGAATGTAATTGCCTGTTTTATCTTTATCAGAAGGGGTTTTTGCAGATATTAGAAATTTCGATAGTTGAAATCATGAGTCGATTGAAGCTAGATCACGATGGAAAACCTGCAAACACTAAACGGCTGTTTCGTCCCATCGTGGGAATCTTCATCAGTGCGCACCCACGATCCTCCGCACGAGGTTCGAACCCGGGACCTATCAGTCTCGCGCGCGAGCGCTTAACCATTAGACTACCGACCCTGTATCCGACGGTGTTAATGTCCAACTTAAACCAATGCACGAAATTGACTCGTGATTTCAACTAGTGAAATTTCTAAAATCTCCACACATCCACTTCTGATAATAATCATCTGCTCACTAGTGACTGACTTCAAGAGATACTCCTGGAGTTTTAGGGAGAAGCCGTGACCAGTGAAGTTCAACTAGGTCTGTTGTAAGATATCAGCTCACTGAAGACAATAGTGTACGAAGGTGCGATTTCGTGGATTAGTTGAAGTTAGACAATAACACCGTTGAATGCTGGCCAGCTCAGTGGACTAACGGTTATGCGCTTATGCACGAGACTGATAGGTCCTGGGTTCTAAATCTTTGTATTATTATTATTATTACTATTGGTTAAACATCATTATTAATCTCCCCGATACATGATTCATTTACTTAGCATTATTATGTCTTACTAATAATTTTTAACACATTATGGTCTTCCATTAAACATGTGATCCAATTGTAATTGCACTATTATTTCTCTCAATCTATCTGACCCATATTTATTCTGATCATGGATCTTAAAAATTTTCACTTAACATATACGCAGATTCAAGTTAACATTCCATATGAATTATATCAGCATTAACAATTATATTTTAAGTCGAATGGTACTGGGTTCGAATGCCGGAGTGAACATCATGCCTGATATATAGATACATCCAGCTGACGAATCCCATGTAGGATTCTACTGCTGGTCACTATCCATCCATCTTTACTTAGAATGCTTGTTAATTATAACAATATCGAGACAATCCGTACAAGATGCACATATGCCAACATGAGACTGATCAATTACAGTCTTAAATAACAATGGGAAGACACAAATAAAACAACAACACCAAGTGAATATATTCTATTTTGTTTGACAGTCTTAAATTCACATGCTTTAAACGATGAACTTTGCCATTAACCTGGACATTTTTCCGGTTTATCAATTCGAATATATAAACTGTAGAACCTGAAAAAAATTTCTGGAAAAGGAATATTCTTCCTTCATAGATTAGTCTTTTACAATGATTATATATAATTGACCAGTGCAAAAAGATTTCTCTGGTTTAAAGTTTATATAGAATCTCCCTAAATAAGAGACTATAATCAATATGATTAACATTGATGGATAGTAGCTAGCAGTGGAATCCAACACGTGCGTTTCGTCCTATTTGGGACTAGTCATCTGGATGTATCTACATTTCAGAGTTGATGTTCACTCTGGGACTTCAACGCAGTACCGTTCACTTCAAACACCATCAAGTTACTCACTTAGTTACTGAGTCCATATTTGCTTATAATTCTTTTATATTAAGGCAATATCAAGGCATACACACAGTATGGACATATGCCGATAACAATTGCAGTCTTAAATCTCAATGGAAAGATACAAACCAAACAATACCAAGTGAATATGATTAAGATTTCATAAATTTCTTATTATTATTAATAAAATGTAATAGAATGAAGGGGTGAAATGGGGTGGGGAGACTTTGTCTTTCTTTTTATCAAAGAATACTTTAAGTTCTTAATTGATATTATTTAGATCGCTATTTAAAACTAAGAATCATTAGATAGTGGTTTCGTCCTCGTATGAGACTCCTCATCAGTATTAATTTCATCTTAAATGTAACAGTTAAGTATTATGTTGAATATAGAAATTGTTTAATATAATTCTTCGAGTAATTAAATAAGAATAAGTATTCTCCTGGATGGTTTCAACTGGAAAAAACTGACAGCATTGGATGATTATCTGTAAGTGAAAATATTACTGAAGATCAAATCATGTCATAAGAGACATCATAATGTTATGCATTTCATCTTATATGAAGTTTTAAGTTGAAACTGTTGAAGAATGTTATAGTAAACGAGAGAATACAAGTGGGGAACAATCGAATGTATCTAAATACAAAAAATACAGAACCTCTTAGTTAAATATGAGAACTATGCAGTAAATAATTCACATCTACAACATGTTAATCAATTACGTCAGACTGGATTATACTTTCGTTTCTAGACCAATCATTCTTTTGTTCTTGTTCTCTTTAATTTTGATCTTTTTAACATTGTACTACCAGGTATTTCACTTTCAATTGATGATATATACTATTTATATCTATCGACATCAGTAGCATATAACATCTGAACATTGATAATATTCAATCAAAGTTCATAGTATATTTTTAAGTGATTGAAGTTGAAAATGAAATCTATTGAATCTAAATGTGTTATATTTGTCACAATATCTAAGTTTCATTGAATTTGATATTGTATAATATTATCAGAAGGGATATTGTGGAAATTGTAGTAATTTCAATGGTTAAGATCATGAGTTAGTTGAAGCTAGATACCACCATGGAAAACCTGGAAGCACTGGACAGCCGTTTCGTTCTATTATGGGACTTCTTAGCAGTGCGCATCCACAACCTCGCCCACCCCGCGAGATTCCAACCCAAGACCTACTGGTTTCGCGTGCGAGAACTTAATCACTAGACCACTAAGCTATCCAGCATGCAACGGTGTTAATGTCTAACTTCAACTAATCCACCAAATTGAGTGACACATCCACCATTGTCTTCAGTGAGTTACTATCTCACAACAGACCTTGTTGAACTCCACTAGTCACTACTACTTCTCACTAGAACTCCAGGATATACCTGTTGAAGCCAGTCACTAGTGAGCATATATTGAGTAATATCAGAATGGGGTTTTGTGGAGATTGTAGTAATTTCAATGGTTAAAATCATGAGTAAATTGAAGCTAGACCACCATGGAAAACCTGGAAGTAACGGACAATCATTTCGTCCTAATATGTAACTCCTCAGTAATGCTCAGTTTCATGGATATTAACACTATTGATTGTTGGTTTAGTGGTCTAGCGGCAAAGTATTAGCGCATAAGATTGATAGGTTCTGAATTTCAAGCCCGAGGATTGGATCATATATGTACACTTCTAAGGAGTCCGGTCGTAGGACAAAACGGTGCTTCCAGGTACTCTATTCAATTATTCTCATTTGTATTCTCATTTATTACATTATTACAAATGTTAATAGATTGTTAGATAAAGTAGGAAAAGACGATGGAAATGGATAGGACATACATTACGCAAATCATCAAACTGCATTACGAGACAAGCGCTAACTTGGAATCCTGAAGGGAAGCGGAAAAGAGGAAGGCCTCAGAACACATTACGTCGGGAAATAGAAGCAGATATGAAAAAGATGAATAAGAACTGGAAAGAGCTTGAAAGGATTGCCCAGGACAGTGTTGGATGGAGAATGCTGGTGAGCGGCCTATGCTCCTTCACGAGGAGTAACAGGCGTAAGTAAGTAAGTAAGTAAGTAAGTAAGATAAACAAAAAACAAACTATTCCCATAGTTTCATATTTTCAAATGTTACATTATGCAATATTACATAATAGTTTGACAGTGTTTTAATCTAACTCATAAATACCTAATTGAATTCATAAACTTGAAAAAAACTTTTTTTTTATGGACAAGAGTAATTAAAGATGATGAAAGTTAACGATATGGTAAATGATGTTTTAATGGATGGTTATGTTTTAAGAAACATTTAAATAGACTAGTAAATTACTTTAAGTCATTATTGTCTTTATTATTAAATTAATTAATAAAGTGAAAGTGAGTTTATTAAATTGATTCGTTTTAAATACTAAATTACTTTAATGAATTAAGACAAGGCTGTCTACTCTCTTCCTTAATCTTTCTTCTGGTGGTCGACTGGATTATGAAGAACTTGACATTTGAGTGGAAACACGGCATACAATGAACAACTCAGAACCAATTAGACAATTCGGACTTCGCAGATGACCTAGACCCTTTTATCGCATACACACGAACAAATGCAGATAAAGACAGCCAGTGTCGCAGAAGTTTCTGCATCAGTAGGCTTCAACATACATAACGGTAAAACCGAGGTCCTCAAATACAACACGGCGAACACCAATCCAATCACACTTGATGGCGAAACTCTGGGAGATGTGGAATCCTTCACATACCTGGGAAGCATCGTTGATAAAACAAGGAGGTTCAGATGCAGACGTCAAGGCGAGGATTGGCAAAGCTAGAGCGGCATTCCTTCAACTGAAGAACATATGGAACTCAAAACAACTTTCAACCAATATCAAGGTGAGAATCTTCAATACGAACGTCAAGACAGTTCTACTGTACGGAGCTGAAATGTGGAGAACTACAACAACCATCATCAAGAATGTACAGTATTTACCAATAGCTGTCTATGCAAGATACTCAACATCCATTGGCTGGATACCATCAGAAACAGCCTTTTGTGGGAGAAAACCAACAGCTTCCATTTGAAGAAGAAATTAGGAAAAGACGATGGAAATGGATAGAACATACATTGAGGTAAATCATCAAACTGCATCAGGAGACAAGCGCTAACTTGGAATTGTGAAGGGAAGCGGAAAATCGGAAAGGCTAAAAAACACATTAGGTCGGGAAATAGAAGCAGATATGAAAAGAATGAAATAACAAGTGGAATGATCTGGAAAGGATTGTTTGGGACAGATTTGGATGGAGAATGCTGCTGAGCGGCCTATGCTGCTTCACGAGGAGTAACAGGCATATGTAATAAAGTAAGTAATTTGTGTTATAATTCTGCTTATTATAAGTAAACTACTCTTGTTGCTAAGTAGTATGGACAATAATTCAGTTGATAAGTTCTCAAATCAAAATATAGTTGATTAGGAACGAAATTATATTTCAACTAAGAAGAGTAGATATAAATAGAAAGCACAATAAGATTTTAAATGAGAAGATTCTAGAGTCTCCTGAAAGCAGCCGGTAGCGCTGATTGGACCGTTGTTGCTACCATGACGT